>JBAMCG010000068.1:11005000-11605000 GCA_037075325.1 Drosophila mayaguana | reverse complement strand
TAAGTAACCACACTTTAATGCATTGACATTTGATTGAATGCTCAAATTGTTTCATTGACGCTTTTTGGCAACTGATTCAATTACCATGACGCACAGCCCGGCGTATACGTAATTTGTGTGTTTGGTCTGCGCGAATGACAAACAGTAGGGAGCGCTTAACTCAGATTACAGTCGGTTTTTTTTTTTCATTTTAAATTTATTGTGCCATTTGTCGGATTTTTATTATAAATCATTTGGAGCTTGTCAGATGAAGCACTCACAATAAACAATAGAAAGCTTCACTCCTGAGAGTTGCTACTGTAAAATCTACAGTAATAGAGATAAGCTCAAGGTGACGCTGTGGGGCTTAGAAGGATTACTCAAACTAAATAATATAGCAAATAAAAAAGTACGCTGAAATAACTTGGTTATATCAGTTTTGACTAGAGACTTACAATTTGGCTTAGATAACCTTGTACACAACTTAGAACCAGATGTGTCAAATCGAGTTAAAATGTATCAGATTTAATTTTACAGGTAATTGTCGAAAGATTGGAATATACGTTACCATTCCGGCTTTCAACAGATCAACAATGCAAATTATCCACATTTCTTTAACATTTCTTTAAGCCACTTTTAAGGCTTTAGCTACAAAAAAAAAAAATATATATATATATATATTTATATATATATATATATATATATATATATATATATATAATATAATATATTTATATTTAGATTTAATTTAATTTTTGTTTAAACCAATCCACTTTATTTTACTTTCGAAATCGATTCATTCCTCAAACTTCTGTGCAATATTTTATAACTCGTAAAGTTTCCAACCGGAAGCTCAATTTTTTTTTTATTGTTTTTCTAAAATTTTGATGAAGCATCATGTCGCAATTGACAACAAATTGCGTAGCATTAAAGGCCTAATATAAAAGCCATAAAACGGAATATCTAAGATTAAGAGAAATTCCCCGTGGGCAAGAACAAAACGTAGTACTCTAGCCAAATATGCAAAAGAAATTGTTCTGACGCACTTTTGATAAGTGGTCGTTATAAAGATTAATGCTCGAATTGCCTGACGAAATTATGAGACCTTCGAACGAATTCAGACTCCGTTTTGGTTCCGATTTGATATGCCAAGAAATTGCATTGATTTAGATTTTATTCAGCATTTGCTTTCGACTTTTGCTTCATTTGGACATTTTCTGTTGCTGCTGTTGTCCGGCGTAATTTATGAATGCGAATTAATGAGCCTTTGGCATGCTGAAAGGCATTTTGCCTGGGACACAGGGCAAAGGACTTGGGGTCTAGGGATGCGGGCTAACACTTGGCTTTTGGCACTTGAACTTGGCCGTGACAGCGGCAAGCGCTTTGTTTGGCTAAATTGCGACGGGCCAGCGGCGATGGTGTCCGCTTAGGGTGCCATTATTGTGTCCATTTCCGTTCACAGATTTCCGGTGATTATTTCTCCAGTCAATGTCCACTTGATGTGCCGTCGTTGACTTATTGAATTAGAAGCGAAATGATCCTGCATAGGCACGCGCAGCGCTTAATTAGAGGCAGGTAGGCAGCCAGGCATTCAGGTAGTCAGGCAGCTGTTCCACTTACCCTAATTGAAATTCATTTTGGGCCACATGTACTGCACTCAATCAAGCGGGGTGTGTGGGGAATGTGGGGTGCGGGCGGTGTTGTCATAGCCGAAAGTAAAAAATTTCAACTGACATGAAGCTATTTATGAAATTTGCCGCCGTTATTGCTGCCATGTATCGATTTAAGTTGCGACACAGTGCCAAATACTGCGGGCAGAGGCTCGAGGAGCGGGGGGAAGGGAAGGGCTATCAAACAATGCGCCATATGAAACACAGACACTCAAACTGAAACCCACACACACGCACACACTCATAGAGAGATAAATTCGTGAGGCAGCCTAGGTATTGAAAAACCCAAAACCCGTACCCAACAAATATACGGCAGAAGCGACTCTAATGCAAAGCCACATGGTAAAGTCAAACTAGCGGAAATCGTTGAAAATAAATAATAATGGACATGTAATAAATTGATCGACGACGTAATGCCCTGGAAGCCTTCTGTAGATTGTCCTGGCCGATGGTCAATTTAGTTTGAAAAGAGCAAAACTAGCGTAAATGTTAGTCCATAAATAATAGCCAGATTCTGTGTGATCGACTATGAAATACCCTAGATTGCCATTTATTGTTCTCCAATGGAGCAACTGGAAAAACTAAGCAGTGTAGCATATTTCCTTTTTAATAAAATTTAATTTAAGCAATAATATTATTTTTCTAAAAATCTATTAAATATAAACTCATTTAAGTATATATACTTAAAAAATAAATAAATGCAACTATATAGGCTTATTCTATTTTTTTTTTATATTTTATATATTTTATTTTTAATATAAATAAATTAAGTTAATTTCTACAATTGATTTGTTTTGTTATATATATATATATTTATAATTCCATCAACTGTATAAGCCCGCTAATTTCGCCGCTCTGCAGGGTATATAATAAATAAGTTTGCAAACAAACGGAAATACAAAAACAAAAAGAAACAGCGCACAAATACAAAAAGAGAGTCAAACGTAAAGAATTGTAACAAGTTGAACGCGCTGGCTGAGCATTAATAGGTTTTTGACTTGCTATAAAAATGTTTGCCCCTCTCAAACCCCGCCCCTCTCTTCGAGCCGACCCTCTTCGCCAGAGACAAAGCATGTCAGAACAAGCGCGAAAAGCTTGGGAAACTACCAATGCGAATGAGTTGTCTTTTGGGCAGACAGATAAAAAATACAAAAAATAAAATAAAATAAAATACAAAAAAATGAAAAACGAACTGAATGAAATCTCCCCCAACTTCGAGTCGAAGCAATTTGCTAGACAATGATTTGCCAGTGTTTTTCTTTTCTCTAGTTGTTGCTGTTGCGGTTGTGCTATAGAGGGGGTGGGTAGCGGGTGTACGACGACACGTAACTTTATTTTGACTTCAAGTTGGTCATGAATTTCTTTTCTTATTTTGACCATCTCTCGATTAGGTTTGTGCTGCGTATTGTAGTCTAATTGGCTCGTTGACTCCGGACTCCGGACTCCGGACTGTGGCTAATACGCTTGGCTACTGGCTTTACGTAATTGCCACAAGATGGGAAAATAATGCGATTTCATATATATGTATACATATATATATATATATATATATATATATATATATATATATATTACGTTATACATATTGTTGTTACCTGTGCTAACAACTTCCACCTGGTATTTTATTCTCCATTATTATCAGTCTCTTTTTTATTCCTCTCGTGTACGGACATAAAGCAAACTTTATATGCGTGTATATATAATGTATATAATGTATATACACATTCCATACACATATATACTTTATACGGCTGAGTACTTTGTGATATATCAGATACAAGCAATTCCGTTAAACAATCTACTAGATAGTGCAGAACATCGCATTTAATTAAAAGCAATCGGTTTAATTGCTTGTTAATCAAGTATGAGATATATTTTCCGAGTTTTAATGAATTAAATTAATTTCTTACAACATTATTTAAAAATGTAGTTGTAAATATTTAAGAATTTAAATCCTCTTCTGTCATATTTTTAATTGTTACAAAGACGACAGGTAAATAAATGTTAATGAATATTGCATTGCGCTCTTGATTTAAGCTCTTTGAGCAATTAAACATTTTGTCAGCAATTAAAATTTTTCCTGAAGCGGAAACTTCAGGAAAGGGTTGACTTTTGACTCTTTATTACACTCTTTTAAAATAGGGCATTTTCGAGTGTGAGTAGACAGAGATAGAAAGTAGTGAGAAAGAGAGAAAGGGGAAGAGAGAGGTGAGAGAGAAAGAAAGAGAGGGAAAAAAGTTATACATACTTACATAAATATGCATGTACTCTTTCCCCTTTTTCAGTCCATCTATCTGTCTCACTCTTTTTGTGTTCTCTCTCTCTCTCTCTCTCCCATCCTCTTTCTGTCTTTATCACTCCCTCAATCTGTAAATCTCGCTTTCACTAAATTTCACTCGCTCTCTTTCTCACCTGCTGTCTATGCATCAGTCTCTCCTCTTTGTCCCTCCATTTCACTCTTCCTTCAATTATCTCTTTAATTTCATCTCTTTCTCTCTCTCTCTCTCGCAGCCTTCTGTCTTGCTTTCTGCCTCTGCCTCTTTAGTTCTCTCTCTCTTCCCCACTATATCCCTACCGAGGCCAATCCTATGTATGTATATATCTCTGTCAATGTGATAAAAGCTCCTATAAATGTATACACATTTATATACATTATATATACATTATTATTATTACAAAAAGTATCAACAATGCGGCGTATTTATCTTTGGCGCCTCCCAGATAAATGTTTATGCACATCTAATTTATTCTTATATTTAAATGTTTATTTTTGTTGTTTGAAGTAGATAAAAGGAAACCAAACACGAAATATTTATGTAAACAGATAAATGTACATGCATAATTGACAGAATATTACGTTTGTTAACGCCTCTTTCAGGCCATAATGTTTTATAAATAATATCATACCGAAATAATAACCTATCCAGTTGTCAAGTACAGCCAAATAACAACCAACATTATTTATAATGATAGCTGCTCTTATCGCAGTTTGTAATTTGTCGAGTGGTAGCAACAGTTGTAGAACTGAATATAGACCGCAATGAACAATTTGACGTAGATAACATATTGGGCCAATCTCTTGCAATTTGAATGCTTATCTATAAAGGTGAATATGCTATATATGTGTACATGTATGTGTGTGTGTGTGTGTGTGTGTGTAGTGTACAATCCCCTCCCCTATCGAATTTGTATTTACATTTCTCAACATGCTGTAATCAATTTTCCATTTCCACGGCGAATGCTACCTGTCCTTCATTTATCTATGCATTCAATCAAAAAGTCGACCTTAGTCAGTCGACGCTCGCTGCTTTACTTTGCTCTTATTCTACTTGTACTAGTGGCGCCTACCTGCTCTGCCTCTCCTCCCGTTATGTTCCTATTGCTGCTGCCTTTGCTTATTCATAACAAATTTGGTTTGAAATATTCACCGCCTAAGCACTTGATTTACGTGCGTAGGGTATTTTGATTACGATATGCAATGTGTGTAAGCATAGAAGTAATTCCTTCCGCACTCTCAAGCAATCTCCTTTATTTTGCTAATTTACTATCTATTCACTAGAATGAATCAAACCGCATCGAATCGAATCGAATCGAATTGTTTGGCTAAGCCACTCTCTGTATCAATAAATTCTCTTAGTCTGCTCTGCTCACACGCCTTCAAGGGTATTCCATCTTCCACACGCTGCAAGGAATCATAAAGAACGGTTGTATTTCTGTTGTTTTTTTTTCGCTTTTTTTTTTGTACTTTACTTTTGCATTGATGTTGTTTGCATTTGCTCGACTCACACTTTATTTTTCTTTCGCTTACGCCTCGCTCCCTCTGCCGTCTATACCCGTTATTTTTCTTTATTTCTTTTCTGCAACGTTTGCATTCGCATACGCTTCGAGCTGCCTTTCTTCAATTTCTTGTTGCTCTCTTGCCATTCACTTGCTATTTTATTTGCTGATTTAATCGTGTCTTGAAGCTTCCTTCCTGTGACTGTTGCTGCCGTTTGCTGTTGGCGTCGCTGCCAGCGCCGCTGTTGGCGTCTACGTCGGCGTCATTCGCGTCGTCTCTCGTTCAATGGGCAATGGCGAAAAAAGGGGCAAGCGTATAGAATGGGCAAACGAATTTATAAGGCGTAATACCCGGCTACCGACACACATACTAATAAACATATACACACTCGCACTCGCACTCACACTCACACGCACACTTTCAAACACGTAAAGACACATAATCAAATGTAATGCGCTGTGGGGCAATAGCCCGCAACTAGTAGCAACAGCTTTGCCCCGGCTAAAGATTACAAAATACGTGTGCGAAAAAAAGCGAAGAGATGTGCCCAGACGAGCTGGCGATGCGCTACATACGGACATACACGTGTACATACATATACATACATATACATACATATACATACATATACATACATATACATACATATACATACATATACATACATATACATACATATACATACATATACATACATATACATACATATACATACATATACATACATATACATACATATACCTACATATGCATATATACATTTAGCTTAGAAGTGGAATCATGTATTTCCTATGGAATTCTGGGAAATGTATAGTCATAAAAGTTGCACTTAGTGAATCAAACGAAACGGCATACCCATCCAATTCGTGCAAAACCTTAATTAAAATATTCTTATGAAATTCAGCAATGCGTTAATAAATTCTAAAAAAATGTCTTAAAGGCATTATTAGTCATTTTAAGTACTTTGATGATGATGAGCCGGATTGACAACGATTATGATTGACATCCAAGCTACGTATTATGAAACCGAATATTCATTACTTATATAAATTCATATATTTATTACAAAAATAATCTATATTAATCATAGCGAATATACTTGTATGCTTACAAAAATCTTTAAGTTTTCTCACCTAAATTCCTAGATCATCCTCACACAACATTTTCTGCTTTAACAACAAAATTCGAATATACATATTTTCAAGATTCCCTAATAGTATTACGAATGCACACGCACACGCAAACGTAAATGTCTTTGACTTATGCTTATTCTTTTACGGCATTTTCATGCTCATTCGCTCACCCTATTCAGCCATTCTCTATGCTCTATTCTCATTTGTCGTAATATGTTTGTTTGTTTATTTATTTCCTTTCTCATTTGCCTGGCAAACGTAAAACCTATTGCAAAACTAAAGCGTATTACGGCTGTCAGTGCAAATAAAGAGCGGGTACACACACGCACTTACACACACACACACATACTCGAACACGCACACAAAGAGAAGTGCAGTGTGCTTTGTCTCTAAGTCGTCCAACGTGTCGTATGCTTCATTTTGATGCCGTTGTCGATGATGTCGATGTTGACGAGTCAAGCGAGTGTGTCAACCAGTAATAATCAGTTTCAAGGCAGCAAAGTTAACAATGCACATCACACCCGCACACGTGCACATATTCACACACACTCACACACATATACACACACACACTAGTAAGCCTTTAACAATGCCTTGGCGTGCCACATGGCGTATGCGTTACATTTTGTCAGCTTCCCAAACATCTCAGGCGCTGGCAGCCCTATTAAACGCACATTATGCAAAAACCAAAAAAGAAAGGAAAGGAAGAAAAAGGGAATTGAAAAACTTTGCATTGCATACCAAATGGAGACATAAGGGTGCACTGAGCGAAATTTCCGTGCCGATGCTGGCAGAGAGACGCCTTGACGCTGATGGCTGTCAAGTGATTCACTTTAGCATATGATGGTTTTAATAAGCGTCAAGGAATGTCGCATTTTAATCAAGCTTAAGTAAAAAAAAATTTCTGTCAGCGTGTGAAGTATGATTAGAATTCTCTTTTAGTCGGGGTATTTTGGAATTTATGATAAAGTATTTCAGTTAAGGTTTTTAACTTTCATTAGGCTTTAGTTTGCTTGAATTATAATAACTTTTTAAGGCCGATCCCAAGGTTGGGCTTATTTTTGAATAAGCTGATATACATTGCTAATATAGGGCGGCCTCTTGAGCTTATTATTTACTTATATAAACTGCTGTCTAGTGGGTTGGCTGTTAATTGGAAATGTTAAAAGTACTAAGCTGTTGTGTGCTATGATAACAGTAACTGTTAAGTACATATTACAAGTGTTAATTAACTCACTGTCCAAAGCATAACTACAGTTATTAAAATAACTGCTGCAAATGCTAACTTATTGTCAAGTAGGATAACTACCAGTTTTTGTCAACTGGGATAACTCTAACTGTTAGCTGAAACTTCTTAGAGTCTTAGATCTACTTTGGCAAGCACTCGAGCATTATAAGAGTATTGAAGCTCTTATCAAATTTAAATTTTAATAATTTAACAAAATATTGCATAATTTATGCTGATAATGTAAAGCCAAAGAAAATTAGCATTATTGTAAATTTAATTCTTCAGGATAATGCAAATTCCAAGTAATTGTTAAAGATTCAATTATTCCACTCAGCTCATCTCAGAGACAGATATACCCCACATGGCGAATATACCCATTTGATTTGCATACCCTCAAGCCCTAGACTTTTTTTTTGCTTTCGTATAAACAGCCTCAGTTAACGTCAACGTCAACGTCAACGTCAGCCTCAACGCTTCTTATCAAGCAAATTGAGCTCCTAATTCACACGCAACAAATAAATAAATAAATAAGTAAAAAAAATAAAGTAAGGCAGCTACGTCAAATATTTGTATATGCAGCAAGCACCAAGGAAAGCTGTAGACAGTGAGCGTGCATGTATGGGTGTGTGCATGTGGCTGTGTGTGTATGTGTGCGGTCTTGTGTGTTTGCCGACGATGTCGCGCGCTTGACTGCAGTTAATGAAGCCAGCACCGCACTAACTAAATTGACTTTATTGCTGTGAAAATGGGCGTGCAGCTTATTATTTGTAATTCTTTTTGTTGCCATTAAGTATGTATTATAATATTAATGTATATTTACAGACAGACACACACACACCCACACGCACACATTGACACACTCAAAGACTCATTCATGCACGCACCCGAGTCGAGGCCTATTCAAATACTCATTGCCATCGCTCATTGTGCCTAAAAATATTATAAATGAAACATGGGCACAGTCTTCATACAATCATCTGTGCTATAAATATGCACACATATACGCGTACACACACACACACGCATAATAAGCATGACTGCACTTAAATAAATAATTCGCAATATTATGTATTTAAATATGTTAAGTGTAAATTAAATAACATGTTTCATGCAATTGCAAACAAACGGAAAATTTATTGCCAGCAAAGTTGAAAAACTTGTCTCTCTGTTGTTTCTGTATTGCTCTCTCGCCCTCTCTCTATGTGAGTGTGTGTGAGAGTTTTTTTTTTTTTTTTTTTTTGGGGTAGGTCTGTGGCAGCCCACTTAGCCCACTTTAAAACTTTTCAATGCTTAACTGATTTTTGCTGTTCATAAATTTCTTTTTTCCCTGGATTTGTGCTTCACCACATTCGTTCTATAAAACTCGCAATTTGCGGTTCAGGGATTTCCAACTCTCATAACTTTGTGCAATGTTGATCGATTTTTGTTTTTCAAATATTTATCAATCTCAATTCTTAGAATTCTTATTGTTTTTGTTTTTTTTTTGTTTTTTTTTTTTAGAATTGTTGTTTATGCAAGAATTTCTTATCGCGAATTTTATGTTTTTCCAATACGATTTGTTTTTCACGTATATTTTTATTTCAATGCCCTTCAGTATAATGACTAGAAGTTATTATTACAAGTCCAATATTTCTGCCAATTCTCGAACCACCTCAATTTACCTTCGCCACCTCAATCGAAATGCAGCAGTGTCCTTTCATGCGTCTCTTCACTTGCTTCAATAACCGACATAAATTCTGCATAACAAATTGTACAAATGATAAATTTTCTTTATTTTCGTAATTCATCAAATCAAATCATTTGTAAATTAAATTTAGATTTATAAATAAACTTATTATTTGGAATCCATTTACAATGGGAATGCTTTTGTATGTGGACTTTGATTTATATGATCCACTTTATTATCTATGTAATGTTTAGATATACAAAACTAGGCAAATAATTCCAACATGCTTGAACCAGTTAATAGTGGAATTGTCTTTAATCGTGTTTACCAAATTTTTGTTGTTCTATTTTTGTTTTGTTTTGTACCCTTGATAACTTTGGTTTGTTTTACCAGAATATTATTTATAGAAATCATATCGTTTATGGAGCAATTAAAAATGCTAATGCACAGACGCCTTTACTTAAGATTAGATATATATATACTGGCTAGTAATTAGCGAGTATTTCCAGATGCTTATACATTTATATAGACACATACATTGTTATTCATATTTATCATTGCAATGCAGTTGTTTATTATGCTATAAAACTTGAATAGATTAGAGGATTAGGGGCTGGTCTAAGGGCTTTAGAAACATTCATTCATTCTTTTTACACTAAATTTAAATTTTGATATGATTCGATTTTAGAGTTGTTAAAGTTAAGCAGCTGCTTCGGTTCAAGCTGTGATTCACAGAAAAAAAAAAACTTAAGTTCTTTATATAAATTGCATTTCCCTTTCGACTCTCCAGTACAATGGTCTTTATCTCCCTCCCTGCCTCTATCTCTGTCTCTATCTCTCTCGCTCTCTCTCTCTCTCTCTGTACCTCTCTAATACTGCAACTACAAATGACTTTCCCAGCTGTTCGGCACTTAAGATTAATGTAGTTACGTCTGTAAAATAGACTCTTTTGTCTGCTCACATTTGTAATCTGAGCATTTCATCTCGATTAGACGATTTCGTTTTGGCCGCTGAAAACTGAGACAAAAGCTAACGGAAATTGAAACACGCCTAATTATTATTAATTTGCATGACACGCGGACGCCATTCAGTTAGCGTCTCTATATAAGTATATATGTAAAACTATATGTATATATGTATTAGTTGTCTGTCAACAATAGACCAAAACAAATCTATCGATGAGAGGCTGCACACACACACACACAGACCCAAGCATAATAATTGTGATCAATGAGCTGACGCGACATGGTTACAGTGGTGCCTCGTCGTCGGGAGCACGTCACAAGTGCGTGTTTCTGTACTTGAGCCGCCCTCCATTGAATGAGCCATTCGGCATTGAGTGTGCCGCCTGGCCACGGCTGCTCCAATATAGCCAACAAATTAGGCTTGACATCATCTTGCTCGCTTGGGTGTCGATTTGCTGGCCATTCACACACGGCTTATGATAGCTGCTCTATTTCTTTGTGTACCCTGCAAGTAGACAGCAAGTGAGGTATATTAGTGCGTATGATATGTGCAAGCAATGAGCATTAGCTGACCGTTATATGTACTGCCCTGTACATGCTCTATATACACGGTATAGCTGGGCTATATAAATTACCAGGACGTTATCTAAATGACTTTTATATTGCTATTAACAAATGTGGACAAATAACAACGGTCGTAATATATAGAATATATTTGCATAAATATGTGATTAGGGGGTATCTTAATATCAGGAATGAACATTTATATATCTGAACATTGTATAAACATTCTGAAATAATCGTAAGCAAACTGACCTCACACAAAATATTTATATAGATGCTACTGAAAATTCCATTGAATATGCCTAGAGGGTATTCTACAGTCGTACTACTATACATTTTAATTGCATTTAAAACAGCTCAATATAGTTTATATAAGTCATTAGTTGATATACATATATGTATATAGCATTAGTAGAGTAAGCAATATATATGTTTACAGAGTATCTGCGATTCGAGTTGCTATGCACTAGATGCTAATATTATATGCAAGCAATGCTGATAAATTCATCTCAATTTTACAGAGCATCTCACAGTCGAGCTGCATTCACAATTGCAATTAGTTGACTTTTCTTTATATTTATCGTAAACGTTTTTGCACAGTTTTTTGATTGCTTTAAATTGTTTAAGCTCAATGACAATTCAGCAGTTGGCGTCAGCGACTCATGTGGCTGTGAGTGAGTTAATGTGAGTGAGTATGTGTGAGTGTGAAAGTGTTTATCAGCGCCTTTTTAATCGCCACAATGGATTTGACATTCAGTTAACAGAAGGCGGCTCACTTGCTAAGCTTTGCTTTTGACTTGCTACACAAAAACTCCCAGCAGGTACCTATACATATGTATATATATGTGTGTGTGTCTTAATGTGTCTGCATGTGTATTAGTGTGCGGGGGTCAGTGTCTGCCCCAAGTTGAAATATTTGCACAAATTACACACAGGCGTAGACAGCGCAACGCTGCAAAAAGCAAAGCAATTTAAAAATTTACGACATTCTACAGTCATTACACCTTACGGCGTCTCCTCTGCTTGACCACGCCCACTTACGTCAAACGCCCATGCGAACATTCGCATACAACTTCCGCAAAAAACTTTCGGTTTTCTGTGTGTGTGTTTTTTTTTTCTTTTCTTTTTTTCTACTCTTTTGATTGTATGCAAATTTTTATTTCATTTCTTGTCCAAAACTCTGGGAAAAAACGCGTTCAAATGGACTCAGACCTCGTACTTCCCCCGAACTCCAACTTCTGGTAGTCAACGTTGTCGTTTTGCTTAGCTATCAAAGAGAAAAAAAACCCTGGAATTAGTCATGTACAGTGACAAACTGGTAGATACTCTGTGATTACCGAAAAATCAAGGTTAAGAAGCAAGGGTGTTTTTGATAGAGTTTGAAAGTTATTTTATAAGAGATTAACACAATATAAAAATATTTAAATTTGCAGGATATATGACTTAATTTATCCAAAACTTACAGATTCGATAATCATAAGAATGTAACCTAAGTCTCTTATAAGAAATGATTTGAATTCTCAGTCAAGAGTAAGATTATATATTGAGAATCGACTTTGAGCATCGTCTATCTAAATTCGTTCACATACAACAAATCCCACTGTAGTCATTTACTTCCTAGTTCATTAATCTCAAAGTACAGGGTATGGAAACAGTGAAATTTTTGCTAGCCTTATCGGCGCTTCGTCTCTTCTGGCCTGGCCGAGTGCTCCATGTGTTCGGCCGTGGTTGACTGGGAAGTGCGAGTATTTGCATTATTGCGAATTCCCATTAGAGAATTATAATGGCGGGCACTTTGGTTCGGTTGAGTTGCTTGTAACACAGCTGTAAGAGCCGGTGCCCAGGCACTTAACCTACCATTTGCCCAAGCTCTCAAATTCGAGTGTTATTTATTAGCTGCACTTAGACTATGTGCGTGTGTGTGGGAGGTAGAATTTATATAATGTCTAATAATTTAGTTATAGCCAACGTGAGCTATCTGTAGTAAGTGCGTGCTGCGGCTAAGAAAAGTGTGTTGAAAGAAATTATGGCCGTGTAATAGTAAAGGGCACGTTAAAAAATGCTCAAAATGTTTTCTGATATATTTGTATAAATAAAAGCAAGTTTTAAGCATTAAATCAAACAAAGGTAAAAACGAAATCATTAAAATATAATTTCAAACTAAAAGGTATTTCTGTAAAAATATTTACATTCTACTAAACAGTATAAAAAAATGTTAATTGAGATCTAAATGAAAAAAAAAGACAATCAAAATTAATATTTAACAAAAATTAACAATTTTAATTTAGTCAATAATTTAAATTTAAATTTAAACTTAAAATGACTAAATAAAAAATACGCTTAGTTTTAGTTTTAAAATAAATTATAATAGCGGAATATAAATATTTATTTAATTTGTTTGAGAGACTAAAAAATTGCAAATTAGACAAAGGGTAAAAAAAAAGAGAAAACAAATTTATATTTAGTTATTTAATTATAGAAGAAACTTAAATTATTTTATAGTTTTAAAAGTATTTAATACATTATAATTGATTTAATTTATGATATCATATCGTGTATCAAATGACAGAGTCTCCGTTTGTCGTCAGCTTTGGCTCTGATATTTTGCTCAACTTATGGTTCTCCAACGCTGGGTCCGCGTTCCCATTTATTCAATGTTGTTGTACAGCATTTTATGTGCCACCCTCGAACACACCTTCCCCATCCCTTCTCTAGCGACTTGAGTTGAAATTGAAATTGAAGGACATGCCGGCACATCCTTTCCCTCCACACATCTCTCTCTCTCCCTCTCTTTCTCGCTCTGTTCCTACTAGCACTTAACTGTTTCTTGTTGACGCTTTTGCTTTATGAAATTCAAATTGAAATTGAATTTGAATGTGGAATGTGGAAAGCGGAATTCCGGTTTTATTTTGACTCGAGCGTAAAAACTAATTAATTATACGTGCAAATTGTGTGATAAATGCCATTTCTATGCAGCCTGCCGAGTCCTACCCCAATCCGCTGTCCTGCTAATGTCTATTGTTTATTTAACACTCCATCTTTTTCGCTTTGCTGTTCAAATATGGTTTTCCAACATGCTGTGGCGCTTGTTATGCAGATTTGCATTGATTTTCTAGGCTGGCACGCTGCCTGTGGGCGTGGCACAACAAATTATTCAGATGCTGCACTTGGCTGACCACACATTACAGCAACAACAACAACAACAACAGCAACAAGAATAAGTGTCCTTGTACCCGTTAGCCAGCTGCAGCCTATTTTGGAGCACATCTATTTTCAGGCCGTGCGCCCACACAGTGCCACGCCCCGACCTCCCCCTTATCGTTTGAGTGCATTATTTTTGCATGCCGCGACATCTACGCATTTTGTTCGTGCTGCACTCGCACATGAATCACTCATGAAAATATTTTAATTATGCGAACCGACAACGCATCAGCTTGTTACAAATTCAAAAAGATCTCGTATCGCGTGTGGATCGGCGGGGCTGCTATTAGCTATTAGGGGGTGGGGTCGGGCGGCGCCACGCTCACTTAGTGCTGCGAGGCATTCAATTTATTTGAACTTGTGACGCATCCAAGTGGCAAGTCCTTTAGAATTAATGTTGCCAATTGAACTTGACCTAAAATGAGAATCAAATAAGACAAACAGAGAAAAACCGTAGCAAACTTTTCTTCTCTATTGTACTTGGAGGCTGCGCTCAAGAGCAAGATTAATAATAAAATTATGTGCAATGAAAATCGGAAAAGCTGCACAGCCTATTTACTGAAGGCTTCAGACAGCCAATTGCCCAGTCGAGTTGCATTACAAATTGATTGCTTAGCTGCCTTGGCAGCACTCGCCATCGGGTGTTGGCGACTGCATGATACACGTTCATGACCTAGAAAAAGTTGATGCAGCATTGGTGAATCTGAAAAGGGACTCTGATGGATATCTGGGCGGATATCACGATCCGACAACAGGATGACCATTGCAGAAAGCCATTATACTCTTTTCACTTTGCGAACGAGTATCATAAATTGCCCAGCAACTCAGTCAATTTTCCCTGGCTGTTTGTTATTTATGGCAGAAAGTCTGAGTATGCATGGAGCACAGCAGAAATTAAATTGTTCATTGTTCAGCTCAGACATATACTTAATCAATTCAATTTCAGCTGATGATAAATCGAATTTATTACGATTTTGTTTGTTATTAATTATCTGATTTCTCTGAATATATTTCAAGTAAATTCAACATGCATATTCAACTAGAATGTATATACTAAGGCATAGCTGCTATTGCACATTCGAGGTGTCTTTACATACAACAACAGACTATGTAATCTGATGTTCTGATAACAATGACTAAATTCAAAGTTCTTGTAAAATGTTTAATTGGTGCCGTAACATCATTCGTTCGATGTTGTCTTTGCAACACAAGCAAACGAAAACAACTTTAGTATACTTCTATTATATTCATAATCCTCTTGAAAAATGCTAGTTGCACAAGTGAAATATTTGTAGCAGCAATTAGACGAGAGCTTGCAATGAAAAGCAGCAAGCTGCAGGCTACACTGCGAGAAAATTTGAAGGCCAGCAAGCGAAAGTCAAGAATTTGAAATAAATTGGATGGAGAATATGATGAAAAAGTTTTTAATAAATAATACTAAATTAAATAAATTAATAAATTGATTGAATTTAATTTAAAAATGATTTCCTATTCATAATATATAATATTTACAAATGTTTTTAAGTCAGAACAAATTTTTTAAATTAAATTAAATTTCGTAATTTAATTAAATTAATTTTATTTATGAGAAGACTTTATTTACTATGACTATTGTTTTATTTAATATAAGTGTTAGTATAATTTGATAGTATTATCAAAATCATTATTTTGTACAAATTTAATTCAATTAATATTGCGAATATTCACAAAATAAAACTTCGTTTGGAAATATTTTTATTCCAACTGCACAGCTAATTACTCTCAATATACGCACTCTATAGGACTCCGAGCAGGCACACGGACAGACACTAGTTGCAATTTGCTGTGCGCACTTAATTATGTATGACCCACATGTGACCAGTCTAAGTGTAGTATATCCCATTGCTCCCATTTCGCAGCCAGAGTCGGAGCATTCATCTCTTTGGCAACTAGTGTGGGGCTGTCCCCCGTGCGAATGCAGCAGACATCAGTGAGCCTAGTCTCGGTTTTCGTTTGATATCAAAATGCATTCATGTTTAGTTTTGTAATTAAAAGTGTAATTCTAGCAGCACGCACAAGCACCTGAGAGGTGAAGCAGCGCATAGAGCAAGTTGTTAGAGCAGCGGTGGGGGAGGAGGTTGCATAGGTAACATTAGCATGCAAATGTATGCGCTCCAGTGTCGAGTGGCAAAAGAAACATTCAAGGTAACTCAACACAGTCGCACACACACTCACACACACAGCTGCAATTACATTCGAGTGCTTTTGCCTGCGCCATGTTTGATAAGTACAACGCAAAAATTGTTGCATACTTTTGAGCGCCGGGGAAAAATGCCGACGGCTGCTGCGACGCTATCTGGAAATGTAAATGGAATTGTATATATGGAAATGCGATGGTGAATGTGAATGTGAATGTGACTGTGAATGTAAATTTAATTGCACGCACACTTGCAGCTGTTGCTGTCACTGCTGCTGACACTCCTGCAAATCTATGCGCCCCAGCCACAACTGTAGATCCTCTCACACTCTGACCGCTACGCTCTCTCTAACCGCAATAGCTCGTTGCGGGCCGGCTGTCAGTCAATCATACAAATTACGTCACTTGTCGCACAGTTGTCATAAAAAGTTTGCGGCATCCTCTATTCCTGCCTCCCTATAATATTTTAAAAATGTTTATAGTTGAAATATTGTTGGCCATTTCTCTAGAGCGCGCCTTCTGCTTGCTTCCTTCCTTCGCAACTTCCTGTCACGCTTCGAGGGCAACAGCCATATAAACATGATTGCTATTGCTGCTGTTGCTCAAGTTGTTGTTGCCTCTGTTGTTGTTATTGTCGTCCGTGTTTCATTTGAGAGGACGTGCAGGAAATTCGAGCAACGCAGAAAGATCCATTTACGTAATTACTTCAAGTTAACTTTTGCCGCGCTGAGCGTCCCCCTAAGGTTGCCACGCGGGTCTTGGCCATATATTTTATGGAAGAGTTGAAATTGCTAGCCCACATCTCTTGCAGTTGAGTCCTTTTATTATTAAATTATGACACCGCTTTGGTTATTGCTTTATTGTAAATCTTTTCTCGCCACCAAAACTTCTTAGTCCCCGGTCCTGTCGTCGGCCCATCCTAATTAGATAAAGGCGGCACTGCCCACGCATATTGATTACGGAGGGGCCGGCAAAACTTTCGCAATGTCTGTGCCTTTAAGCTCTTGTCCTTAATTATTGCAGAATATCAAAACAGTTATGACCTTTATTAGACAGTTCGAAAACTGTTCGAGGGGGTGTCCGTCAGATCCAATTAAATATGAAATCAAATATCTGTGCTCAGGGCTTTCTTTTTAGCATAATTTGATTAGTTTCATTAACAATTGTTTTTATTGTTTTTATAAAATATTGAACTTTTGCAAAATTTTAATAGAGTTACTAAAGCTTTGTTGTGCAATTTAAATCCATTTCCAAGGATTTTGCTTGCTATGGTTAAAAGTAATTAAATTCTGCTCAACTCTTTCGGATTTACATTTATATTGACATTTACATTTTCAAATAACTAATAATACTTTGTTGTATGTATGGCCTGACCACATATATATGTATATTAATTTGCCTTCAGATCTCAACGCAAGTCCTTATGATGTAAGGCAACACTCTGGGCAGCCAACCAAAAAGCGAGGCAAACACAACAAGCTGGGCATTTGAAGCGCCAACTGGCACAACGAAAGCCAACTGAATAGGCAGAGTAGTTGGTAAAAGCACTTGGGAGCAGACACACACACACACACCCTCAGCTAGAAGCCGAAGCCGACGCCGACGCTGACGCTTACGACGACGACGACGCGTCCAACAAGTTGCCATCAACGCCCTTTTGACTGACTCCCTTCCAGGCGCAGAGACAGAGACAGCAGCAAAACGGCAGCCGTGGATACCAATACGCTGCGCAGTTCAGCTACTGTGAAAGCGACGCAGTTGACGCCGCTGTCGACGCCGCTGCCGCCGCTGACGATTTGTCAGCCGCCAGCACCAACGCCGCCTTATCAGCGGCTGACCAAAGCGTTGCAATGCGATCCCAGATGTGGACACGAGGTGAGTGCCAATAAAGAGTTCAGCTTCAGCTTGCGGTCACCCAACTTTGATGGGTATTTTTGGGTGGTTTGGGTGGTTGGGCTCGGGTTTGATTGTGGTTGGCCGATTGGCCGATTGTGCTCGTTGTTTGTAGCTGACGTCACAGCCAGGAGCGAAATGGATTAGAATAGAGTTGTGTCGGTTGGATAAATAAAACTTTTCATAAGTTGCACAGGCAAATGCATACATTTTATTCCAGTTGTGAATAGATTTGCTTATGCGAGAGTGGTAAGAAAAACTTTCAAACTTTAAGTGAATATATAATATAGAGTACTCAATTGAATATATTGAATATTACATATATACATATATTACTGTTGTCATAGAAGACTTTGTTACGAAAAATCTTGGAAATTAATGTCTAACGAAAGTTTTTATTTTAAATTTAAAAAATGGAATATCTTAAATATAAAAAAAATCTTAATTAAACAAAATATTTAAAATAATAAGAATACAAATATATTTAAAAAAAAAAACAAACAAAAAAAAAAAAAAAATATATATATATATATATATATATATATATATATATATATATATATATGAAATTTAATCAACAAAAATTAAAAACTTTAAACTAGTCAATCAAATTAATTAATTTGAAAGAGCTTAAATTTACTCCTAAGAAACCCAACCAATTTAAATTTATATCAAGCAAAAGGAGTCGATTGGGCAAGAGTTGAGGAAGCTCTGAAAATAAATTCTAGTTTAATCAATTTGTAAATAGTTTTGTTTATACATAAACGTTATATAATACGTATATAAAAGTATATATATAACAAAGTCAAGAATAAATATTTCAATTGAGTCATTTGGGCAGAGTTCTATTGACTTTGAATAACATAAACAAAAGGCTTTAAGCAAATGCCTCATACCTGTTTCAACAACTTTGCATTAAAGTACTATGAGTGGATCCCTATAATCAAAAGTTTGTTAATTTAGAAAATATAAATAATAATGATATGATTATGCTATAATCTCAAAACAAAGCGATGGGCCGTGACCCTAGTCTAAGTTGTGTTAGCTAATGCACGAACCAAACAGTTGCCGTTGCCGTTGCCGTCGACGTCGATGTTGGCGTCGCTGCGGCAGCGCTGCAATTATGTCGTGGTTCAAGGCTAATTTTCTTGCGCCCCCATGAACAGAGGCAGGCTGTGTGTGTGTGTGCGGGTGTGCGGGGGTGTGCCAGCGCTCATTCATCGCTTTTGGCTTTGTTGCTGTTGTTTGTCGTCGCTTTGTGTGCATACGAAATGCGCGTGTGGCAAATGTAATTCCGCCGCATTACGTATACGCCACGTACTGCACGGCGTTAATTAACGTTGGCCCAACGACTGCAACTGCCGCTGCTTGGTCTACCATTTTCGCTGAAGAAAACCAAACGCCAAACACAAAAGCAGCCGCACTCTGCTCCAATTACACTTAGCCAAATTGTGGAACGACTTGACCTTGGCTAACCATAAGCCGTCTAAACAAATGAGCTAGAGCTCACTCAAATATCCCACATACGATGTCATAGATGAGTGTGCGTGTGTGTGTGTGTATGTCTGTTCGTATTTGTTCGCTCTTGACCTTCGCCTAAGTTGATTATACGACGAATTGCATTTCAGACATTTGTCAAATTCCTTGTAATTGCATTAGTAAGTCAATTACAATTGTTGCTGCTTTTTATTTTTTTATTAACTCAAGTTGCCAGCGAACTCTTGAAAAATTTTTGCCCTCAGTCGGAATATAATTTCTTCCAAAAACTGTCAGAGATGTCAGCTCAGTTCGCATTTGTGCTTTTGTGGCTGAAATTTATATGTGGATTTTTTATCTTTTAGAAAAGTAAAACATTTTTGTAGGGAAAATATATTTCATATACTTGAAATAATAGAACCATGTTTAAAGCATATATACATGAATGCATTAAGTCTATATAGATAATTAATAATAATAATAATAATAATAATAATAATAATAATAATAATAATAATAATAATAATAATAATAATAATAATAATAATAATAATAATAATAATAATAATAATAATAATAATAATAATAATAACAATAATATTAATAATAATCATAATCATAATAATATAAAAAAACTAAATCAAAAATTTGCTTGAAAAATTTAAAACAATTTCTTTTCATTAAAAAGTCATAAAAGTAATTTTCATTAATTAACATACATATAAATATATATATATTATATATAATACATATAATATATAATATAAATATTGAAAAAGTTAAAAACTAAAATCAAATATAACAGTGCAAAATTACAATAATAAAACTAAAATTAAAAAATAAAAAAAACAAAACAAAAGTCCATTTTATTTTTTCACATTTAAAATAAAGTTTTTGTTTTTAAATAAAAAATGAAAAAAGCTATGGAAAAAATCAAAGAATTCATGAATATTCCTTATTTTTTTGTTCCTGAAATTAAAAAAACTTACTGAAACAATTAATAAATGTATTCTATAACATGTACGTCGATATCTTGAAGTCTGAAAATATGTTTGTTATATTCTTACTCTCTTCAACCAGGTAACAATTGGCCGTCGCATTGGCCTCTACAGATTCTGTGGCGACATCGGACGCGGCAACTTCTCCAAAGTCAAACTGGCCGTGCACCAGTTGACACGAGGTAAGTTTCTACTGATTCTTGATTCTTATCCACATATAAGTATTCAATTCAACTTGCAGACAAGGTGGCCATCAAGGTAGTTGACTTGGATCGAGCTGGCCTCGACGCCAAGGCTCTGCGCATGCTATCCAGCGAAATAGCGACGCTCGAGTGTGTTCATCATCCCAACATATTGAGGTGGGTGTTGGCAGTTTGCTTCATGGTGCAGAACTCAAATTTGATTCCTTTCCAGGCTCTTTGAAGTGGTTGAGACGCTGGGTCGTGTTTATCTGGTCACAGAGTGGATACGCGGTGGGGAGCTGTATAATCACATCACCCAAGGTGGTCCACTGCGCGAGATACACGCTGCGCCGCTCTTCAAGCAGCTGCTGCTCGCCGTCAAGCATATGGTGAGACCAATCTGCGCTAATCAAAGCTGTTCACATTAAACAAGGCATAATCCTGCCTTCCTTCCATATGCTCCACTGCAGCATAGCTTGGGCTATGTGCATCGCGACATCAAGGCGGAGAATGTGCTGCTGCTCTCGGAGGATCGTCTCAAGCTAGCGGACTTTGGTTTCAGCACACAGCTCATCAATGGTAAGTCCGAATCGCAGCCATCGATTATCCCTATGTTGAATAGATAATTTATCCAATGCTCGATTAGGTGCCAATCAGAAGCTAGACACATTTTGTGGCTCGCCGCCTTATGCGGCACCGGAGCTCTTTTCCGACGATCATTACATAGGCGCTCCCGTCGATGTCTGGGCTCTGGGTATTTTGCTCTATTTCATGGTCGTCGGCAATATGCCATTTCGTGCACCCACCATACCGGGCCTCAAGGCAGCCATTCTCAAGGGCGACTATCTGCTGCCTGGCCAGCTAAGCTTGCCCTGCATAAGACTAATTCGTAAGTATTTCTCAATGTAGTGGAAGGTATGAGGTATATAGTCCAATACTTCTATGGTCCTATGATCCTACGATCGTATGGTAATATAATATTATGATTCTATGGTCCTGTGTTCCCATTGGCATATTCTATGGTCCCATGGTCATATGGAGCTTCTATGATTCGATGATCCTATGTTCTTATCCTATGATCCGATTGTCCTATTATCCTACGGTCTTATAGATCTCACATCGTAACCCAGCGGAAATAATTCTTTCTCTTTCACTTTCTTCCTCTAGAACGAATCTTAATCCATGTGCCCGCCCAGCGGCCGACCATAGACGACATACTGAACAGCCAGTTTGTTACGTGCCCCAAGCTCAGCGCTGAGCTGATGCAGCTCGAATTGAATTTGCATAGCAAGCCGGCCAAGCGCTCCGTATTCTGGGTGCGCAAGTCTCAGCGGCTGCGGAAGAGCGCTTCGTTGCGGGAGCGCTATGCGGAGGTAGTGAAGAAGCCGGCGATTAGCATGAATACGCGGCAGCAGGATGAGCTGTTTACGCACAGTTTTCTGCATCCCATCGAACTGGGCCACGAGCAGACTGCCGCCGGGATCCATGCCAAAGAGCTGGAGGCGAACGGTGAGCCGGCCAAGCGCAATGGGCCTGGTCGGCGGTATCTCTTCTGCGGCACGTTGAAGAAGAAGATAACACCCATCGAAACGGAGCCCGAGAAGCAGCTCTCGAACGGCGGGCCGACGGCCAAGCTCAGTCAGTGGAGCATCGAGGTGGCCGACGATTGTCCGCTCTTCAAGAACTACGACGCCGAGACGGGAAGCTGTGTGATGCTGCCCACCAATACGGACGATCTCAGCCAGCTGTGCCCCCTGGAGTTCGAGGCCAGGCAGCTGCTCGCCGAGCTGGGCGTCACCTCCCAAATGCTAATAGCAGCCACGCCCAGCGGCCCGCGATCCGACATCATTGGCGCCTATCGCATCATAGTCAACCGGCTGCAGAAGCAATCCTGGCTGGCGCGCAAGCATGTGGAGATGGCGCTGCAAATGGAGCCAAAGCCGGAGAAACGCATCGAACGCCAATGCTGCATCCTGTAGGCAGCTTAAATTAAATTTACAATTAATTATAAAACTTAATGCATAATGAGTAACGATTAACGATTAATGCCTAATGAGTAATGAGTAATGTTTAATGATTAGCGTCAATTTCATTGCCCAGCAACGGCAGCCAGGCAAAAGTTATGCGTGTTTCTTGTTATTAGCGTAGAGCGAAAGAGCTGAAAAGGTTCCTTATTTGCACCTAGGTTCTGAGTTGTGTGAACTGTTAATTAATTGTATTGAAGGATATTGCTAATTATGATATGTAAACAATATGCACATTAGACTGGTAAAGACCCTAGAAAATTGTTGAAAATTTATGGGCGGAATAACTAGGAAATTAACTTTTCGAAAAATGCTACAAGAAATCTTAGATCTACTGAATAAAATGAATGTCTTTAAGAACGTTTTTCAAGAATAGCGAAAAGTATTTAATAAATCAATAAAATAAAAAAATTCAATAAAAATTAACTTATAACATAAAAATTAAGCTAAGATATTGTTCGAGTTTTCGATTATTGAATAAAATAAATCTAGATAAATTTGCTCGACATAAACTTTTAAATCTCATAATAAAAATACGAATTCATATATCTATAACAATAATATTTAAAGTATTAATAATAATATGAATATTAAAGAAAATTTAGTATATGCTCCATAAATCTCATTATATTACATTAAATAGGGTCTCAATTTTGATACAATTACAAGAAATTTTAGCCAAAAAATCGAACCAGTTTAATGTGCGTTAAAATCTAGTGAAATTTACATAGATACAATATAGTCCAAGTATTATGTATTTAGTTGTTGGTCCATTTTTTGAGCATATATATATACTACTATATACACATACGAATTATACGAATACAACATATACATTAGCATACATACATACATATATGTATCAAGAAAGGAAACAACTGTTCGGACTACTCTGAAAATTCCATATAAAAATGGTATTTTAATCAATTAATAAGGTAGTTTGTATTCATTCGTTAAAGAAATCACAAACATGGCGTTTGTTTGTGTGTGTTGTGTAATAAATTGTCTCCCGTGGAGTCAATGAAACTTAGAATAAAACAGTATATGAAACATATATATATATATATGCGTGCAATATATATATTTATGAGAATATATATATTCACTTATATATGTGTGTTCAATCGTAAACAAACTAAAAAATTTAACACTAGATTTCTTATAGTTTATAGCCATTCATTCAGCCGCAGCATCCGCTTGAGCTGCACAGCTGAGCAGCTGCTCCACTTTCGTACAGGTTTAACTATATATATATAAATATGTGTTTGCATATAAATGTATATATATATATATATATATATATATATATGTAGAGCAGGGCGCAGTCGCCGCTCTCTGTATCTCTCTCTCTCAGTCGCCGCCTCTCTCTCGGGCTCTGCTGTCGACGTCGCTGCTGTTGCCTGCCAATTGGAGCGCATTGATAAGAGACGGAAATTGAGTGAGCTTTCGTTTAACACTCACCTACTAAGGCGAAAGGCTCCGAGTCGCCGCTGGCGGGCCAATCAATGTCCGGCATGGCCGGCCATTCGATGTCGTCCGCCGTATCCCAGTCGACGGCACGCGACTGACTTATCTCGAATAGCGCTGGCGTGCACAGGGTGAGCACGTCCTGGCGCAGCTGCTGCAGCAGCTCCTCGAAGCTGTCGCGCGTCTTGCACAGAAAACAAACGGCCAGTGAGGGATCCATGGCGCCAAAGCTCAACCGTGCGGCATACTTCTGATGATAGCTCTCGTCCAGCTCTCGCTCGGCCGGCGTTGTTTTCTGTGCCACAGCACCGGCTCGTTGCGTCGTATGCGGATCCAGATATAGCACCTCGTCGTCCACATAGCCCAGAAAGTAGAGCGCCTGGTTGGGCCGGCCGCCAATCATGCCACAGCTGCTGCTCAGCTCCAAGCAGCGCTTCAGGGCGGGTATATAAATGGGATTGATATCAGTGATGCCCAGCCGCAGGGGCACAATCAGCAGCAATGGTTTCCACGTCGACTCACTGGACTCCTGGCAACAGGTGTCTGCAAGGTAAGTGAATTTTGTAAGCTTGTCAAATGTGGAGTTTTGCATATTTACATATTTCATCTAGGACGACGGTGCTGTCCATGGCCACGTGCACGGCCAGCGAGCTCCAGTCGTCGAAGCGCACAAGGATTCTATGAGAAATAGAAACATTAATATATGATAGGTATAACAGTTAATCTGATGTCATTCAGCCGAGTTGGTCTATGGCCTGGCATTATCATTATTTATATTTATTATCATATATATATATAGGCCTAGTCATCCGTCACTCCATCAATCAGTAACCCTTCCCTCACCCACACTCACTTGAGTATTTGGGCAACTGTATTGGGTCCGAGCCACTCGCCCACAGCTTTGTTTTGCGACTCGCCCATTAAGGCAATTTGATGTATTGAGTAGTAGCTCTTGCGCGTATCCTCGAATCGATTGACGATTTTCAGGTAGGTGGCATCCCGGCAGTCGGGCGTCCAGAACCAGTCCCGACCCAGATGCAGATCGATTAAGGCTTGGGCGAGCACCATTTGGCCGCAGCGCAGCATGCAGCCCCAGCCCTTGTCGGTGGTCAGCTGCACCTCTCCGAGCGGGACAAATCCGTGACGATACGTGCACCACAGGCGGGACTGAATATCACGTCTGATGGGCTCCAGTTCTAGAAAGACAAAAGATATTTATACAGTGAAAACTGCGCTTGGTGAACCGCTCCCATGACATTGAATTGCTGTTGACTTAAGCGGCTCTTCAATGTATTGCTATATTTATATTCCGCTCACCTTGTATGGCATTGTAGCGCTTGCCCAGAAGCCAAACATTTGTATTGCGTTTTGGTATATCCTCGATCTCGCCCACAGCGCCAGCTAAAACTCCGTCCGGGCCGAGGCACGCCTCGAATACGCTATCCATGCCGCGTTGTAGCTGTGCGTACAGGCTAACCAGCATTAACTCCTTCCGACCTTCCGCCTTGAACGCCGCACTGCTTCTGTCCGCTGTCACTGCCGCAGTCGCTAACCAAATGACGTTGTGTTTTTTTTTTTTCGTCTCAGCTTTGTCTTTGTTTTGGCTAATGCTGTTGCCAGGGCTGCTGAAAAAACGGATTGATTTTGCTTCACTTGCTGGCAGTGTAATTGTTAAGCTAATCTCTTAATTGTTTTTGTCTCGTCTGCTATTCGTAGCAACTGTTTTAGTTGGCTTGTTTTACTTTCGTGTGCTGATTACAACGATAACAAAACTGTGCTCGCAGCGTCGTCAGCTGCGCAGTCGACGCGTTGGCGTTGTGCTGGTATGACAGCCACTTGTTTGTATGCCTGTGGTACTGGACATTGCCTGTTCATTTATTATATACATGAAATTAAATTAAATCAAAGTTTAATTTCAGGCGCTTTGAAAGGCAGTTAGTTTTTATTGTTTCTATTATTTCATTGTATTAAAATGTTTCTTAACAAATTTGGTGTCATTCACTAAACAATGCTGTTAGCAGTAGCCGATGTATCGTTCACTACTTTTCGATAACTTTAATCGAAATATTTGTTAGCAGTGTGGAGCGAAGGCGGATAATTTAAAAATGTAAACAAAACGAGTTATTTAAAATATAACAATCATGATTTCATTTTATTATATTACTATAATATGCTATATTACAATCGATTATCGTTACAGATTTATTGAGGTAAGCACTGATTCTCACACATTAACATGTGAACAACAATTTACATAGAACTAACCAATGTTGGTAAATTCGCTTCCTAAACTTTTAATCCACAGAATTTGTTGTTTAAATCGAAAAACTCATCATCATCATTGTCTGTATTGTGCAACATTTCTCCATTGGGGTCTACTGGATCCGCAGCTGCTGCCGCTTTGCGTTCCGCCTGCCGCTGTTTCTTCAGGCGCTTCTTTTCCGCCGACTTGGCTGCTGCCTGTTCCAGCTCCGACTGCCGTTTCCAGCTGGGCACGAAGGGCTCACACCAATCAAACAAATAGCAATAGAAGTCGAACATGAGACGTGAATCCGCCAAGAGAAAGTTCTTCACATGGTAGCGCACATCGATGCGATTGCGCAGCAAATCGTAGAGGTTATAAATGAAGGCGCCGCAGTAGAGGCGATTCATGCGCGGACTGTTGAGGGGCTGATCCAGCAGCGCATTGAGTCCATTCAACTGATAGACCACCGACTGGAACTCGGCGAACGAGTGCAGGACGATCGTCGAGTACGAATCGTATTTCTTCTTGAAGATCTCCTGCATGTGAAAGTGTGGCAGGAGCTTCTCCTGCACCAGGAAGCAATCGGACTTGGGCACATGCGCCATGCGCTCCGGCACAGACAGCTCAAGCAGAGCGGGCTTGATGTCACGCTTCGTACCTTCGGCTGCCTCCGAATTACGCTTTGCACGCTCCTGCTTCAAGATCTTGCCAAAGCGCTGCTGAAAGTCCTTGGGATCCCGCTCGGCTGGGATGGTCACGTCCACGGTGCGCATCACGACGAGGCAGATGAGCAGCGCATGCAAATGGAGCATGTCGCAGTGCTCCGACCTGTGCAGCCAGTAGACAATGGCGAGGAAATAAAGCTTCAAATCCGAGGGCAACAGCTCCAATTGGTCGAAGAGCTGCGTTACATTGGCATGCGGAACGAATGCCTCAAAAACGGCGCGGAGATGAACTGCATCCGGTCGGGAGGGCACAAAGGGATGGGCGGGTGCTTTCTCAATGGCCTGGCGATAATAGCGAACGTTCGTTACGCGCAGCGCCCGCGTCAAATACGTAAACTCAATGGGCACAGGCTGCCCCTGGGCATCCACTTTCCGCTCCGTCTCGGCCCCTTCCACATGGTGCAGCAGGGCGAAGGAGTAGTTGAGTATGGGCAGCGCCAAGGCATTCGCGTCATGGTAGGGAAAATGCTCGATTTGCGGATTGTTGATATATTTGCGCAGATGCATCAGATCCACAAAGTAGCGCGGGAGCGTGGCGGAATAGAGCTTGTCGAGGAACCACTGTGGAAACAGCAGCGTTTTATCTTCAATCGTGTCGTCCAACTCCTGCCCTTCCTCCTCATCCTCCTCAGACTCCTCCTGGTCATCATCATCATTATCATCGTCTTCTTTTTGTTGTGATTCGCCTTCTTTATCATCTGGTCGCTGCTGCTCCTCCTCCTCCTCTTCCTCAGAACTTTCCTCAGTTAGATCAGTGGGTTCCTCCTCCTCGTCTTCTGACTCGCAGGCTGGCTCAATGGATGGAAAGGCATTCTCGTAATGTCTGTCAAAGAATTCGTAGGCGTGGCACAGCTCATTAGAATAGCCTGAAGTAGCTGCATGCACTTGGGATAACAAAGAATCGCGTTGTGGCTGCAAGAGTATAGAATGGATTTAAATTGAGTTGAGAATGGAGAAAGTTTCTCTCTCTCTCTCTCTCATCATCCAAATTCACCTTCTTCAGCCTGGATAATACATCTTTCAGCGCCGATTCGACCGTTCGATCGCGCAGCCACTGCAAGATGATGCGAATGCGTCGCTGTTGCTTCCTCAGCTTGCGGCTGCGTCCCGCCTTGCCCATACCCACAGCAAAGAAGTCGCTGAATGCAGAGCTGCAGGAGGAGACAAATTCGAATCAGCAATGATTACAGCCAACTTAGTTATATAATAAAGAAAATGCAGGACAAACCGTGCAATATAATCGTTGCCCAGTAGCGCTGCGAAGAGGGGCAGCTTCTCCTCGCTGAGTTTACCACGCCCACACAAATGCTCCACGCGATAAATGCAGCAATCCAAGTATTTATAAGTCTTGAAAGATTTCGCCGACTTGGCTGCTCCATTTGCTGTAGCTTTTGTTGTTGTAATGGCGGAGAGAATCTTGTTCGCCTTGGTGCGCTTGGCCACGTGCTTGACCTCGTGCCGGCGCAGGCTGCGATCGCGCGACTGATCCTTCTGCCGTTTCGTGAGCACCCTCACCGTCAGCGTAATCAGGGGAATATACTTGACATTGTGGATATAGAAATCCGAGTCGTAGGACAGCACGGGACAGTTGAGTTTGCGAGCAAGGGCAGCTAGTTCGTCGTCCGCCTCGAAGACGCAGCGCATGACGGGCACGCCGCAGTCGCGCAACGCATCCACGAACACCTCCTTCAGGTGTAGCGGGAAGAGTGTAATGGAATCACATGGATTTATCTTTTTGATGACAGAGATCTTTCCCCTCAATCTCTTGCTGACCGTGCGTAATTTGCGCTCCTCGTAGCCACCGTCCATGAGCACATAGGCATGTATGTCACACT
Organism: Drosophila mayaguana; assembly: GCA_037075325.1. Lineage (NCBI taxonomy): Eukaryota > Metazoa > Arthropoda > Insecta > Diptera > Drosophilidae > Drosophila > Drosophila mayaguana. The sequence continues at coordinate 11,575,795 of JBAMCG010000068.1, read as the reverse complement.
CGGCAAGCACGCGGAAGAACTGCAGCACAGCTCTGTAGAAATCGTCGTAATCCCCGCCAAAGGCCGAATAGCTGCCGGTCACATCTTTATAGAGATTGCAGGCCAGATTGTCTCCATCGATGACCAGAGAGGTGTTATGCAGCTCGTACGGTTTCAGGTAGATCTCGGCGCGTTGGGCTATGTAACTGGTCAAGCCGCGGACACCCATTGCAACGACTTTGTTTATTGCTATTTAAACAAAACAAAGTAAAAACACATGTTATCGCTGCAAGAAGTGCTGCCCATAAATATTCCAGCCTGTTGCGGCCTGTTAATAATAATACCAAAAATACCAAATTTGAGCTGTTAACATGTATCAGCCTGTTGCAGGCTGTTAAAAGCACTAAAAAATTACTAGTTTTCGTACTGAAATAAAATTAGTCTGAACTAAATTTATTTAGGGTATTTATGCCTTTACTAACGTTTAATATTTTCACACATTCAATTGATATATCGAGCCAACATTGTGCGCGGAAACCAGAGACCACTGAAGCCGCTCACACTGTTCAACGATTCTCATTTATGGGCAGCACTTGTATATGTTGTCTGTTAACGCAATCTAGAGTCTGTTAACGCACACCACTCTGTTCACATTTGTTTTGGTATTTTGCGATTTGCGACTCCCGTTTTCATGTTAGCCGCTTACAGTCACACTGTACTCAGACTGTCGCTGTCAAGCAGATAAAACGCTTGTCTTTCGTTCATAACGTAACGCGTAACGCGAGTGGGTTTTGTGGCACAGCGAAAAAAATCCGCAGTAGCAATTAAAAATCGAAATCAAATGCAACACGCAAACGAAAAAAGCGAACTAAAAAAATAATAAAAAAACAAAACCAAATAATAAATAAAATTGTAAATTCATATGAGCGGCACGTTATGTGAAATTGACGTGTAATCTCGAGTGCCTTTCCAAATGCGAGCAGCGCGTGCATATATACGGGTTCCGTTCGTTCCGCAGCGTATCGTATTTGGCTCTTGCTTTTGCCCACTTTACGTTTCGTGTGTGTGTGTGTTGTTTTTGTATGCTTGTTCAACGTAAAACGGCAGCAGCAACAGCAGCGACGGCGTCGGCAGCGCTGGCACAGGTAGACATCGTCTAAGACATCATAAAACGATGAAAAATTGAATAAAGCCAACAACAAGAAAAAGAAAGAAAATTAAAAAAATTTTATGCTTAATAGCGAAAAGTATAGAATAAGAATTTCGACTGCGAGAAGCGCATTAACAACAACAACACTCATTTTTTTCGTGTTAATTACTTTTGTGCGTCTTTGCTTTACGGTCGCATTCATTTCATATACTAGTATTATTTTTTTCTTGGATTTTCTTCAACAACAGCAGTCGCAGCCACAGCCACAGTCGTCAGACAAACAGACAATATCCAACCATAACAACAACAACAACAGAAGCAGCCGCAGAAACTGCTCTCGCCCCCATGGGTGTGAGCGAGCGCGCAGATCATTTATACGTATCGTAAACGTATCGTGAATGAATATTCTGTCTATGTGTGTTTGCAGCGCCGTCGAGCGAAAGAGAAAGAGCGCGCGGTGCGTTGCGTTGCGTACATGTTTCAGTGTGTGTGTGCGTGCCCGTGTGTGAGTGTTTGTGTGTGTGGGAGCCCAAAAGCATTTATAATAAATAAATTGTGTGGCTACTCACAAAGCAAATAAATAATTATGTTGCATCAAAGAAAAACGGCAAAAGCGTAACAAAAGTGTGAAAAATCGGCAACTCAACACAACAAAAGTAGAAAGAAAAGTAAATAAATAATAAGAAGTAAAATACGAGTTTCAAACACTCGCACGACTTAAGAGCAATAGCCACAAGCTCTCAAGTGGTTCACTCTTTCATGCTCCATACGTCATATTCGCGAGTGAATGTGTTTTCGTCCGTGTTTATGGAATTTTGACAATTTCGTGTGTTGTCAGTCGAAAGTTTTGTCTTACTCTGCGCTTACGTTGTTGTCTTCGATCAACGGGGAAGCTGTTGGAATACGCGCTCACTGCGCAAGCGAGAAAGGCTCTTCCACAGGCAAAAGCAAAGGTGCGTATTACACTATTACGGTTATTACTTATTTGCTATGGCTCAATTATGTTATTGGGAGTTCGTCAGTTAGTTGGACGATATTCCTGGAACTGGCTGGAAGCTACGGGGCGTCTGCACGCTCACGTTTCCTGTCATTTGCACATTTTCACACGTCCTTGCACCGACGACAAATGCAATATTTTTTCTTCCTTCCTTTCGTCAAGTTGCTTTTCCCACGCCTACCACACACAGGCACACACATGGTCGATATTGGCAGGTAGCAAAGGGAAAAATTTCCCTCATTACCTAAATTCAAACAATTTTTGTTCTATGCCACCATAGGTGGGCGAAAGAATTGGGAAAAATCAGACACACTCGCACACATGTGGAAATTCGCAAAAATTAGCCACCCGCAGTTTCCAGCAAATAAATATGAATAAGCATATGATAAATAAATAATGATGTTGATCCACTCCAATGGGACTGACAATGCTGTAATTTGGCACAATTCGACGCCAGAGGGCGCTGCTGCGATTGCTGCTGCTTTGCATTAATCAAGCTAAATTGATTTGCCGCTGGCTGCCAAATGGCGTTTTGGCAGCATTACGCAATTTTGATATTTTGTGTTTTTTTTTTTTTTTTTTGCTATTGTCCAGGCACTTTGGCAAGTGGATTATTGAGCACAAAAGTTCATGGGGTGCAGGCCACATCGCCCCATCTCCCTCGCTCCTCTCGGCTGGAAGTGGAGTTTAAGTTTTACTGTTGCGACAGCTGCTGTTTGTTTGCTCTCTGATTTTATGCATTTTGCTGCATACAATAAAAAGAGCATAAAATGCTCACGCACACACACACACATATGAACGGCGACAGCTGCACTGATCTTCAGCGCTATGTATGTGTGCATGTGTGTGTTTCTGTGTGCGTCTCAAATGACACTTGCCGACTGCATTGGGAAGCGGTGTGCGGTGTTTGTCGTCGTCTGCACATTTTTCTATAGAATTTCCTAGTAGGAAGTAACAACAACAACCACAAGAACAACAGCAAGCAGAACAAGCAGCGTGGCAGGCAGCACTTGACAATTGTCAGTGCACAGCACTGTTGTTGTCTCGCTCTCGCACACCTGCCGCCGCCCCTGAAGGCAAGAGAACAACTATCCTAAGTACACATAGATGAATGTGTGTGCGAGTGAATGTGGAGGTGTTCGCTTCCTCCTGTTAGTTCATGTATACCCTGTACTTCAATGGGAGGCGTAAGAAAGAGGGTAAAGTTGAGCTAGTCAAACGTAAAATAAAGTTATGTTGTTTAAATATTTACATATATTATTTGTTTCTATTCGATATGTCACGACTACCTGTTTCTTGTTTTATTTGTAATATTAATTATTTTCTATTAATTATGTTAGAATATCTTAATACTTGCTATAGGGTATTTCAAAGTGTATCACTTGTTCTGCTCTGTCTGTACTCCAGTTATTTTATGCACGCAATTATTCAATTGTCTTTGATTAAATGTGCAAATTTGTCTAATGTTTTTCTGGTTCTTTCGCTGATTATACGGAAGTTGTCATTTAAAGCTGCAACTAATTTGTCGGCCATTTATAATTTGTCACCGATCTCACTCTGTCTTCCTCTCCATCTCCCTCTCTCTCTCTCTCTCTCTCTCTCTCTCTCTCGCACTCTACACTTTCTCAATTACTCACTCATCCGCTGTCGCTAAGATACGTGAGCTTTTGAATGATTATGTGTCTGTGTATGCACTTACCGTTATTGCAACACCAAATAGCTCCCGCTCCGCCTGCCAGCCACGTTTTGACCTACAAGTTGGCTTAATTATATTACCGACGCGCGCATTTCCTGTCCGATTTACTGTTTAGATGTAGTTTTCTTCGGTATTGGGCAAGGCGCACAGCTAATAATAATAAAAAACCAAAATTAACTCCAAAAAACAACAAAACAGAAAAGCTTGCAAACATTTTCGAATTTCCACTCGAAAATGCAGCTACAATAAAAATTGAAATTATTTCCCTTCACAAGCTCCACAAAGCAGCAGCAAAGCAAAGAACAAAAATAACACCAGAAAAATAAAAATGAAAAAGAATTTGAAATAAAACTCGAGAAGCAAAGCAGCGCCGTCAGCGTCGACAGCGACATGTCGGCATCAAGTTTATGTTGTAGTTGTTGTTGTTGCGGGTGTAAGCACGTGCAACAATACAAGTGATAGAACGCAAAAAAAAAAAAAAAAAATAGAAAAAATAAAATGAGCAAACTATTAATAAACAATTTGCATTGAACCCGTTCTTGCTCTCTCCCTCTCACGGTCACTCACCATCTCGCTTTTTCTTGTTGCTCATACTATGCTCTCGCATTTCAAACCGGAACCTAATTGGATTTTGTGAATGAAACGTGGAATGAAACGACCTTGTCCGTTTACGTCGAGCTTACGTTTTGCATTGATCGTTCAGCAATTGAAAGCTCAGCCGGAAGACAATGTTGATTGATGAGTGGCGCTTACGTAGCGCGCTCACATTACGTTAGAGAGTGGTTGCTCTTTAATTGGCGAGTTGTAAGATGAAGAAAACATGTTTTTAATAAAAAATAATAATTATTAATAATAATATTCAAGTTTTTATTAGTTTTTAATGGTTAAAAAATTGAAAATTCCAACTTTTCGATTACTCACTGTATTTGCTTGCTTTGCCTTGCTCTTCTTGGCTCTCTCTCTCTCTCTCTCTCTCTCACTCTTTCACGTCGTATATGTTTGTGTGGGTGCGCCTGTGCTCTCAGCTCTGTAATTTCGCAAATGTTTGCCGCTAATAAATCATGTGTCCCTTGTTAGCTGATTGTAAATTGTTCGCCCAATGCGAGTTCAAGTGCTTGTGTGTGTTTTGTTTCTCTATTTTTCTATTCTTTTTACGATTTGGCCTCCTCTTGTGTTTTGGCTATTTATGCGGCGTTTAGCTACCGTGCGCTTACGTCATTTGCATGCCGTATACGTAAATGTATTTGTGTGTGTATTCGTACATACTTGGCCATGTTTTACAGTTGTCAATCGGCTGCTGCTGCTGCTGCGTCTGCGGCTGTGGCTATGGCTGCTGCTGCTGCTGGTGTTGTTGCTGTTGCTCTGTCTACGTTAGTGGGCTAAAAACACATTCAGCGCGCGTCAACACAAAATATTGAAAGTAGGTAATGCGACAACAACAACAATAATATCTGAGTCATCAGTTTTCAATATATGCTAAAAGTTTTTAGTACATGACCAAAATATTCATATATAGTTCAACATAAAAAATATATGATTTAAGATAGCTTTTGCTAATACATAAGAAAGCCATGTTTGGGAAATTTGCCAAAACACAAAAATAAAATCAAATGACGATTTGAGAAGGACATAACAGTTTTATTTATCGCTTTGGAGCTCAGACTTATTTGTTCGTAAGTTTCAAAAAATCATTTAATTGTTTGGTCAATTTTAACTCACTTTCTTGCTATAATTTATATTCAAATTCATTTCAATCTGACAGCTAGATAATCAAAAATAGTATTTCATTTTCTTCAATTCTGTTGCCGTGCGCATAATTCTCGAGAATTTTCACTTTTGTCTAGACAAATTTTCTACTGCAATAAATTTTTATTAATTGCCTCGGTAATTGAAAATAATTGTGATGTGTTTTGATTCGCGGCGAATAAGTCATCAGCTCAATCAACTGACTATATAATATTATTATCATATAGTTCGTTTGTTAAAAATAGAGCTTTAATTAATTTATTTTAATTTTGTTTTAATTATGGCTGCATGGATATACAATCTACGAATAAAGACAAAAATAAACTTTCTTGTTTACCTAGTGCCCTGTGACGTCACATATATGTTTATAGAATCAAACTTTTTGTTTTGGTAAAATGTTGAAGATCTGGCACTTTTCTTGTTTTTAGTAAATTGAAAGTAATTAACATTTGATTGGGATAGCCCGACAGCATGGAGCTAAAACGCTCACGCGCTGTCCAAATACTCTTTAAGATTAAAGATTAACTAATTAAACAGTTTTGAATGGAATGTTTTCTTTATCATAACATATTATGACGGCTAATAATTAGAACCCGCACTTCACGGCATTTGCTTTCAAGTTTGGACAAAATTATCTCGAGGCAATGCCCTTGTGCTTAATCTTATCAGGATTTTTATATATACATATGTCTAGCCTAACGAGGTGGGTCAACAAGTCAATACAAATACCTTTCTCATATGTGGGGACTGTGTGTGGTAAAAAGGCGAAATAAAAGAGAAATACTTGCCAGTAAGCGGGCCCTAAATTCCCACAGTTCATAAAAAATGCGTCAGTTCACTCTCTAAGTGAATCATTAAACAAATTACAAATTCGTAAGCCGTTATAAAAATAGCTCCGAACAGAATTAGAAATAAAAAAATTTCAACAAAATAGGCAAACAAATTGTTGTACATGTCCATCAATGTGGAACTGTAAATATTGGCGCAGCACCGAATGAGTCCAACCCACCCACAGTCACCATCGCAGTCACAGTCAGTCAGTCATCAGAGTATTGGAGGCGTGCGGTTTAGTTAACACATTTCCAATGAATAAGTCATACCTTTTATAGTTTACAGCTAACGCAGTGCACAATTTGTTTGTGTTATTTGGATTTTGCCTAAGAAAAGTGAGTGTTCTTCATCGTCCATAACACATAAAGCCACAGGCGATTTTCTCTCTATCTAAATAATACCAGGAATAGAAATAGTTTATAAATGATTTAGATACCAAAATTGCTTTCTTTCTAAAAAAAAACTATTTTTACGTTTGAAACCTAATTAAATTATCTGAAGAACGCTAATACGCATGGAGATCTATTGATTATAAAGCATATTAGAAATAGCCCTATCGATTACTTCACCATAAGGAAAAATATTTTAATTATTAATCGATTTTCGATTTTAATTATCAAATTACACTCAGATTCGTTGATAATCAGTGATCAGTTTGTACTCTTACAAGAATTTTATTTTAGATATTGATAAATATCGATTTAGAGTCGGGTTTGGCAAAACTTTTCATTTGATCCATTCATTTCTTTTAATTTTTATCTACTATTGAATAACTATCGCTTATCGTTTATCACTTCCCTGTCTATCGATAACATATGTTAATCATTCAAATACTTTTCATTCGACTCTCGCTTATGCAGTCTGTTTATAAACAATATCTGTAGTCCGATCTTGCCCCACAAAATTCATGCAGTTAGTCGCTTGTGTAAACAAGCAACAAAACATTTTCGTCTCTCTTCATTTTTCCTTTCCTCCACTTCTTTATCTTGTCTTTTATTTCAGTATTGCAGTTATTTTGATTGATATAAACGCTTGGAGATTTGTCTGGCGTAAACACACATACATATATATATAATTATATATATACATATATATGTATTGTACGTATATAAATCCCAGACACTTTTCTACCTTTCTGCCCTGTGGTTGCGTTTTGTCCTAAACCAGTTTATCACCTCCTCCTCCCACTTTCGTAAACCACACAAAAACACACAACAAAAATTGCGTTTGCCCAAAAACCACATGAAGAGTGAAAAACCACAATAAGAATTCCCATAATTATAACGAAAAAACCAAATAATATCTCCAAGCGACACATTCGTCAGTTCCACAAACATGAAGAAGAAGAAGAGGAGGAACAAGAAGAAGTAGCTAACGAAACTCAAGAAATGGGAAGATGGGGAAGAATGGGAAGAGCATCAAAAAGTGCCTTTGAAATTTAAACTTTTGTGGTTACAAGTTTTCTAGACCACAAAACTTCTCAGCCGAAAGCTAAAGCTCCAAAACAAAAACAAGAAGAGGAAGAAACGGTGAGCGTGTATGTATGCCTATCTCTCTCCCACTCTCTTTCTCTCTTCCCCAGTTCTGAATGGAAACGTAACCGAGTCGGAAGAAACAGTCAAAAACAGACAACACAAAAGTTTTCTCAGCTTTTTTCTGTTGTATTTTCTTCTTTAACAACTTCCCAAGATGGATAAGAATTAAAGGCGGGCAGCAGCAACACAAGCGGCTGTAGGCTTGATGGGCGGCAGGTGTGAGGGGGGCGTGACAGCAGTAGTGTGTGGATCAAATCAAGTTTACAAAGATAACAGAACATGTTTGAAGCGCAGCGTTAGTGGCTAAGAGATGCCCTGTAAAGTGTAAGAAATAGATTTTGTGGGTTACATAGGAAATGGAAATCGAATGGGATTTGTTTTCCAATCAAGTCTTAATGAGCATGGCAAAAATTGATAGAAACTATTTTATATATAGTGTGGAAAATATAAGAAAAACATCTAACAATATTATAATTACATTTTTTAATATTAGAAAAATGTTAAAAAACATTTAAAAATATTACTAAAACAATTGTAAAAAAAAAAAAATATATAGAATACATTCACACAGCTCTATTCGTCAAGCCTCTTCGGAATATTTTAGAATTACAGGGTATTTCAATACAAACAAACTTCCATTCATTTAAAACACAGCCCTGACAATGACAAAGCACAAAACTGCGACATTTAAATCGAGCTAAAAGAGGAAAAGAGCTAAAATAGTTAAGAGGTGCTGGAAGATAGTTAAAAGGTGCTGTTGGTTAAGTCGGGAATCGTCCGTTGATGGCTTAGTCGAGAGTGCTTGAGAGAATGTGCCGTTAGTACAGTTGAATCAATTAAAATGTAGAGGTTGCCTGCATTTTGCTGTCAACCTTTTCAATTACTAAAGGCAGCTGTGGGAGAGTAGAGGGAGGGGGTATACAGAGAGGAGAGGAGGGTTTGCTGGACGGTTCTTTAAAACGTGTCATGGCCAGCAGTTTGGACCTAAATTACCGCAGCTCAATCATTCGAGCCGCCGTCTGTGGCTCGCACCTGAGGATGAGTCTTTGTATTTGTAGTTTGTGGCATAATTTGTTCGGCTTCCTGCAACAAGCCGCTGCACATGCGCCGCTTGGCTACACACACACACACTCAGACAGTGTGTGCTTGCAACAGGAGCAGCCAGTTGGTTACACTTTCGGGTTCAATGCGCTCCACACGCTTTTCAACTGTGGCATGCCACAACAATAAAAGCAATTGATAAAACTAAAATCATCATCAACGCCGCAGGGCTCAAATAAATAAATACATATATATTGGTATATATATATATATTCTTTGCTTTAGCTTATACTTTTGGCAAATTAAGGTACCGCCCCGTGGCAGACACGAGCAGGATCATTCCATGCTACACACACACAAATACACACGTAATTTGTGGCAACCGCTAATTACACCCACGCCACAACTTGACCCAAAGCTGGTTGAAACACAAAGCAACGCACGTGCCGCGGATTTGCTGCCACATCGCGAGCGGGTTAGCCAAACAAAATGGTTGCAAAAACTTGTGTTTTCAGTGTATTGCACTGACTACTGAAGACCCTGTAAAGGCAAAATGGAGGGAACCTATTTATATATTTTTATGAAAATATAAATAAATGTAAAATATTAAAGTATATTAAAAAGTGTATATATAATAAAATAAAATAAAAATATTAAAGTAAACAATAAAAATAAAATAAACAAAATTTAAAATTAAAATTATTAAAAACAAAAATTAAGAAAATTTCGTAAACAAATTGAATTAAATTATTTAAAATGATCTACCTTAACTTTGTATTTATTTTTTCTATATATTTCGGTAATATTTAATACTCTTCTTATTTGAGAAACAATCCAAAGTTATATTCTTCCAAAATTCTAGAATAGAATATTTCTTGTACATCTTTACTCCTAGAGTATTTATTTTCTTTCATTTTACTTAGAACATTTATTTGTTATTTTTATAGCACATTAAATTTTAAGCTGATATCAGTCATCAAATTTATATACCCATTAAATTTTTGGTCGTCAGGGTATACGAAAAAGTTGTGCTGCCATTCGGGGCGCTCTGTTGTAATCCGCACATAAAACCGTTTTATATTTTCTCAGACTTTTATGCGAATTTCGCAGTCATGTTTTTAGTTATTGTTGTTATATTTTTCATTTTTGTTTTGTTTTGTTATTTGCTTAATGTTTCGCACACGTTAGCGTTTACAAAGAAGACGGCAAAGAGGTCACACACCTTCTATATAGCTGCTTTCGTGCCAGAGTGTGTGTTCCATTGCCAAACTGTTCCCTCAACCCTCACACTGATTTGCACATTAACAATCCCCTAAAAAAGAAAGAAAAAGAGAATCGAACTTAAGTATATAAAATGTTGAGGATGAGCCTGAATGGCAGAGTCGCATTAACCAGAACCCCCGATCGATTGTAAAGGGCAGGACTCTGCAGCGCAGGTGCATTGTTGTCGTTTAACCCTCTGCTTCAATTTCAATTTTGTAAATTGAGTTTGTATTACGATTTATTGACAAAATCGACGGCGACCACGACGACGACAACGTCGACGACTTCTGCACTTTGCCAACTGACATTTATTGCCCTTTGGTTGCGTTGCTTAGCGCTTTAACGAATTATGTGAGTAATCGAAGTACAAAAATAACGAGTAACACCGTTACAAGGCAACTCAATATTCAAAATGGCCGACAGGGTACAGTTTTATTTAATTTCATTTCAATGACATAAATAAATAAATAAAAAAATTATACAAACGAATACAAGTATGAAAAATAAAAAAAAATATATTTACAAAATTTAAAAATAAATGAGAGGTACTGTAGAAATAAATTTAAAAATCTGATGCTAAAATAAAACTACTAAAATGTCTATTTAAAATTTAAAATCGTTTTAATGTTGTGCTACTTATATTTCTTTTCCAAAATATTATAAAATCTGAATTTAATAAATATAAAAATATGTTTTGCCAAAAATAGCTTAATGTATATATTTGATTGCTTCCAAAACTAAATCTGTTGATCATTTTTGCAGTCACTAATCCTCTCATAGAATTGCCAAGAAATGAAAATACTTAAAAGAAATAGTTTGAAGAGCAAATCAAAAACAAGAGATTAAAAATCAGAAGAACAGCTGCTGTTGTTGCCAAACAACTCAGACAACATATACATAGATTCTCATAGCAACAAATTTCTGACTAAACGCAATTTGAGCAATCCCCGCAAAATTATGAAAAATCTAAAAACGAAATGTCATCCTAGACGAAAAGTTCGAGAAGTAAAATTCCAGAACTCTGGCAACAATGGCATACGCCACGTGTACGTGTTGCACACAAAAAGCAGATGCAAGCGCACACACACACACATGCACAAAAGAAAAACACATCCTCTGCAATCCTGTTGAAGGGAAAATTTCCACTTGAGTTTCCTCATGCATAAAGAGGAAAGAAAAATCGTCTTCCGTTTGCCCAGCGAAAATAGCGACATGTGTTTGAAGCCCGAATCGGAGGCTGAGCCTCATTCGTTCGCTCTCTCTCTCGCTCCCTCAGCGCCAGTGGCTACTCCTTCAGCATAATCTCAATTTTCATTTTTCACCTGCCCAAATGGCCCGCCTGCTCGCCCGCATGCACTTAGCCCTCTCAACAATCTGCTGCTTATCAGCGGCAAAACGGCCAACTAAATAGCTACAAAAATGTCTGTGTGTGTGTGCGTGAATATACGCACTCGAACATGCTTGTTGTTGTTGATTTTTTGAAAGGCAACAATTTGTCTATTATCTGGCCAGGCCAATTTTCCTATCAGGCTCTCTCGCTCACTCTCTGATGCTGCCTTTTTGATAAATGTGCCTGGCCGACGTCTTCGTCGTTGGTAAATCCTCTCAAGCCTGATTAAGTGAACTATTATGCTCGCCCATTGCCTTCGCGCGCTCTCCCTCTCTCTCTCTATTGGTCTCTTCTATTCTTTTTACTATTCGTCATGCATGTGTAGACACACAAGAAGCAGCAGCAGCAGCAGCCGACGTAGTCGCCGCTAACGCCGCAGTCAAACAGCGAGCCATCAAATATTGTTTATGTTTTCAACAAATAGCACACACAGACGCACTCTCACAAATATGCAACGCACGCACGCTCACTCATTTGCTGACACACAGAGAGAGAGAGAGAGAGAGAGAGGGAGAGCGAGAGCATTTGAGAGAGCGAACGCATTGGACACGCACATTGCACTCTTTCTAATCAGCCGAGCGAAGGAGCGCTTGTTGCATTTGTACCTGCTTGACCTGCGCTGCAGTTGTTGTTATTGTTATTATGCTCTGTCGCTATATTCTTGTCTCTCTCCCGCTCGCACGTGTGTATCTGTTGCATTTGGCTGCTCGCTGCTTGCTGCTCTTGATCCATTTCCATTTCTATTCATTTTGTGCGTGTTGCTCATTACGCGTCTCACCGACTTATTTGGCATTTGTTTCACATGCTGCCGCTGCTGCTGCTGCTGCTGCTTCTGCTGCTGTTGCTGCTGCTGCTTCTGCTGCTGCTTCTGCTGCTGCTGCTGTGTGACCAGCTTCATTGAGCTTCTGCTTGGCTGCAGTCACGTCAATGCTACGTGATTTATGCTATTCTTTGTTGTTATTGTTGCTGTTGCTCTTCAGCTGGGTGGTAAAATTAATATAACGTTCTTTTTCCCTGGAAATGAGCTACGCGCGCGCTGTGCAATCATTCAAACAATGTTGCTCTATACGGCGTAGACTTCAATTTAATTGCTGCAGCTAGTTGCATAATTGCAGATCAAATCAAGTTGTTGCAAAAACAAGCTGAAGAATGCTTACATATATTGGCATTAATTTATGAATATGATATTAAGATCTTAAGCAAGCCGTGCATGGACTTTGCGTTCAGTACTTAAAATTTACATATATTAAATAGTAAATTATTCTTGCAATAGCCGCCAGCTAACAGCTTTTGTTTCATATTCTATTCGTTTCGCACAACTCATAAACTTTGACATGGATAGTAAAATTTGTGTATATCTCGCCATTCATGCTCGTAAATCTTTTGCAAATCTATTTTGTGCACCAGTTTATGACGCAATTTGCAAATTGAATGACCACACATTTTTATTGACTCGCCGGGCCCACCCACCGTTGTGTGTGTGTGCTTGTGTTTTGGCCATAACTTTTGCCCATCGTGCCCATTTTTTGCTACAGAATGCGGCAAATTTTTGTGCTTTTTACAAGAATTTATTTTGGCATGCAAACACGTCAACTTCTCATTAAGATAAGCGCAACCTGCTGGGTTTGATTTATAAGCTCTGAACCCTGAGCGCTCTGCACTTTGTCTAAGCTCTATGGCATGTGGCAAATCAGTTTGAGCCACCAATTGTGGCGCATGTAAACTGCAACTGACGGCACCGCCGTTGCCGCCTGGCAACAAGGAATTTCACTTGCCTGCAGGCAACGTCTTGAAGTTCCGGTTCGCGGTTGACTCTTATTCCTTATTTATTTTTTTTTTTTTTTGGCACACGCCAGCTGTCGCGTTGAGAACTACGAGAACTGCCAACTGCCTGCGGTGCATATATATAGCATGCATATTTTACTGCCTCCTAGTCTATAAGGTCCTATTCTAGACGTTCCGCAACGTATGTCCCTTTTTATACAAAAACACTGAGAGAAAAGTTAGGAATTAAGTGTGTGCTTGGTAGTAGAAAATGTTTGAGTACCAATAGAAAAAAAGGGAAAAAAGTAAATAAATAACTTAAAAAAAATAAATAAATAAAAAGAAAATTTTTAATTAAAAAAAAGTTATATTAAAAAATTAAAAAAAAAAAACGGAATTAAGAAATTAAAAATAAATTAAAAAAATAAATTAAATTAAAATTAAAACAAAATAAAAAATATATATATACATATATTAAAAAATTATACACAAATTCAATATCAGAGAAAAAGGAATAAACTTTGTTTTTAAATGTGTACTTTGAAAAAATATTCACCAATATATTTCCATTTTCTCTGTCAGCAATATAATTTTTTTTTATATACACGTTTGGAAAAATCTTTCAACAGTTTTCTCTGAGTGCACATGCACATATATATAAAATGTTTCTTTTTGGTAATATATTGCCGACATGCTATAGCAATAAAATAGCAGCGCAGTCGTAGACACATTTGCAAATTTTCAAGTGTAGGGGCGGAACGGGGGCGGGTCTGGGCGGAGCGGGGGCTTACCCTAGATTCCAGCAAAGTCGTTGCTGGCAATTCGCCAGTCACTCGCGCTAATTTTAACTGCCAACAAATATATATACGAAGAAGCAAAAACAACTTGCTAAAATAACTGTTTTTGTTTCTCTTACTGTTGTTGTTGTTTTCCATTTGCTGCACTCTTGTGCAACTCCTACAAAATGCGACGACGCCTCCGGCAGAAACAATTAAACGACGCGTCGCCATCGTCGCCGCTCTGATAAACAAGGTAGATAACAAGTAGGGAAGTAAGCAGCAGCAGCAGCAGCAGCGGAAGAAGAGGCAGACGACCACACATAGGTAATGCCTGTTACCTCGCCCCTGCTTAGCTACAAACAGGCAACATATGCTACGCACACGTACCTCACTTGGTACTTGGTTTCTTTTCATTTCTTTTTTTTTTTTTTTTGTTACCAATAAATTTCTTGAAATACCTTCTTAACTTACCGTCGAGTGCAATTTTTTCATTAGCGCTTCGTTTGGCTCAGTTAGGTTTACATATATATTTTTTTTTTTCATTTTTTGGTAGGGTCTGTCCGAGGGTCAAGTACGAGTGCAAACGTCTACTAAATAATTGCCACAATCAGTAAATTTCAACAACTTTTTAGTGGTGACTGGTCAGGCACGAGGCGCACTTGAAGAGTTCTTGAAATAAGCTGAAGCTGGTCGAGTTATATAGAATAGAGTTCTTGAAATAAGCTGAATATAGTGGGCTGGTCGAGTTATATAGAATATATTCATTTAATTTTAATATATTTTGATTATTATTATACAAAAAGAAAGAATGATTTTTATACATTTAGAAAAAATACATGTAACAGTAAACTATTAAAGAATCCCATATTTTTTAAACAAAGCCATTTTATCATGAATTCTAATTTTTAATGTTTTCTAAGTAAATTTATATAAGCTCAAAGAAATTTTCGATACAATTTGCTTAACATAAATGAATACAAGAAAGTTTTTGAATTTTTTGCAATTTGTTATTCTGAGTAAAAGGCCTTTTGAGATATAAATTTTAATTTATCTTAAGATTTATAATTGTATACAATCAAACAATGCAAAATATTTTCTTGTAAATTTCAATAGGAAAAGATTTGTATATTTTTCAAAATTTTCTGTGTATGTGTTTCTTCTATATATATTTATAGCGAAGGTTATATTTAATTATAATTTGCCGTACAGCCCTCGCATTTGGCAACCCTGTCCCACAGGCCATGCAAACAGTGGTCAACGGGGCCCCCAGGTTTAACAAGCAAGTGTAGAAAATGTAGCAGCTAAATTCCAAGCAACATTTTGTGGACGATGATAGTCGTTGCACTGTGGTTGTTGTTGCTGCTGCTGCTGCTATTGTTGTTGTTATTGTTGTAGTTGTTAGTGTTGGTTGTTGGTTTTTTAGAATTGCATTTTTATTGTCTGCCACTTTGTTGCTACCACTGTGTGTCGAGTTCTTGTTGTTGTTGTTGTATAAATAAACCATATGGTTAAAAGCGTAGCATATTCTTCTTCTGTTGTTTCATTCTGCTGCTGCTGCTGCTGCTGCTCTTCTCCTCGCTTCTCTCATTTCTTACTTGGCTGGCTGTCATCGTATTTATTCTTGTTGTTGTTGTTGTTGCTATAGTCTTCGACTTGGTGGTTACCTCGTGTCGTTGTTGTTGTTTGGATGTGGCTATGAAGTTTCTGCTTCAGTGCGTTTGTAAATGTTTATCAAAATGTCTTGTGCCGTTCTCTAAGTTCACCCTGCCTCCCCCTGGCTCCCGCTCTCTATATGTATATGCCTCTCTCACTCCCTCTCGATCTCTTTGTATCTGTGTGCTGTTGTTACTCTTCTGCTTGCTTGTATTTCTCTCTTCTTTTTTTTTTTTTGTTACATTTGAAACGTTGGTCGTCGCACGATCATTAACCGCAAAACATTGTTCTTGTGGCATGTTGGGCTGGTTCTATCGCCGACTCGGCAACATGTTGTCTGCTCGCCTTGCCCCTGGACAGCTTACTGTTGCCTCTGGGCTGTTTGTTTGCTTAGCGAATTCTTGGAAGTCAGGGCGCAAAATATGTCGCACCACACATAATGCAGAAATTGATTGCAATGAACCCGAACTAAATCGTTTAGACTATAGCTGGGAACTGATGTCTACAGAGTCAGAAATAATGGAGTGATTAAGTAGAGTTTTAGTGGATTGATGTATGTATATCATAACAGTTATCGAATTTTTCGATAGGTAGAATCTCCAAAATATTACAAATTCCATATATAACTCAAAACCCCATCGATCGATATTATACAAATGGCATAGGTCCAATGAGTCATTATATTTAGCATTTAACAAATTCAAATTAAGAGCTTACGTTTTCAGTAACAACTTTATGATATACACAAATAATTTGCTTACTAGACGGAATACCCTAACTCCAAATGTACTTCTTCATTCTGCTGACACTTCTACTTGAGCTCTTCTCACTTCATTTGATAATATAAATCATCGTCTTATAGAGCTTCCGTTGCTCTTTTTAGGTGGCGCCGCTGTCACCTAAAATCTCTTTCGCATGTCGCACAAATTTTCACCAGACAGACGGCAGACGAAAAAGATATAAAAAGCAAGGCAGCAGAAAAAAGAGCTCAACATCAATGAAAGCGACGCCAGAAAAAAATAAATAAATAACACACACAAGGCTACACAAATACCAAAGCTATCCCAGCACACACACACACACACACACACAGACACAGACACAGACCCATGCACACTCGCACACTCTTGCATATGCTCACAGCGAGAATCTCTCCAGTTTTAATCGATCGATTTAATGCGCTGTGTGACATGGCTGTAAATCACACGGCGCGCACTTTTGTATCCATGAGATACATTGGTCAGCGCATAGATACTTTTATACGCTGCGATCGCTGCAAAACAAATCGAATGCAGCTCCAATCTAATTACTAAATTAAAAGCTCATTAAAGTGGATGTGTGTGTGTGTTGTTTTCTTCTCTTTCTTTCTTTTTCAATCAAAAAAAGATTTAAGCTGTGAAAACACATTTGAATTGCGACTTGCGTCACGCCGTTAATAAAGTGAATTAACAAACGTGGAAGCTGCAGCTCAAATAAAAAAGAAAGAAACAATTTTTAATGTAAACAATCAAAATGTTTTCGTTTTGATTTTTTTTATTAAGTTTTATTTGGAACTGTTGCTGGCCATATAGTCATTAATGAGCTTTTCAATTTAAAGTTGTGAAAGTGCAAGAGTCTATTGATCTCAGCGAGTGCATTAAAACTAAATTTATATTAAGTTCGGGCAAACAAAAAAAAATTAATAATAATAATAATAAAAATAGTAATAAATAAATATATTTATATGCAATTAAAGTTGATTGATTAAGAGAGTTAACATCATTTAAAAAGTTATTAAAGTTAATTTATTTTTTATTAAGCCAGAGAGAGAGAGAGAGAAAGACAAAGAAAATGATGTAAATTATTGACGTTAAATGAACGTTTAGGAAAGAGTTAAGTTTAATTTGAATGAATGAGCAGGCAGTAAATATAATATATAATAAAAACCACCTAAATGTGAGCATATTTTACACAGCTGATGTATAGGGCGAGTTAAATGGGTTTTTGAGTTCACAAAGAGTTGAAGAAGCAGTAATGTAATAAAATATATATTTCAGCTCTTTTGGAAAACTTAATTGCTTTAATAAATATAATATATATATGTAGCTATTTAAAATTTAAATTTGATTGCCTAAAGAAAATATCTGTCTCACAATAAATTCCATTAAATGCCTTGCTGCAGCTTAGATTACAGTCCAAAGAAAAACGTTTATCATTTATATGGTTGCAGTTGGCTAAATATATTATCGGCATTCATTCAGATCGAGTGAGCACATTCCGAGAATCATATCGTTTAAAGACTCCTGCAGAAGGTATCATTAAATGCAGAAGCAACAAAGACAGACTGCATTTAATCACAGGTCCGGCAACGTCTTTGGCTATATGTTTCAACAAATTCCAGCAAATCAAAACATGTATATACATATATAAGACATATAAGACTACGACTGTTCGGATTGGGTCTCTGGCACTCGTTGTGGCTGTGGGTCTTGGCCAGGAGCGCACGCGTAATGGTCAAATGAATGCGCAAATGGCTGAAATGAAAACGGGCGACGGGTATCGTTGTCCGGCCAACGTTTGGTCAGCCTTGCCCCAAGCAGACACTGTATGGAGGCAGCAGCAACAACAACAACAACGAAAAAACTCAAGCTGAAGACGTTATGGTTCATAAAGCAAAAACGAGCAGCAGACAACAACAACAACAACTACCAGAATGAATAACAACAGAACAACAACAGCAGCAGCAGGGGCAGTAGAGAGAGAGAGAGAGAGAGAGAGAGAGAGAGGAAAAAACGCGACCAAGCAACAGCCGCCCAAACATTGGAAAAACATCTGCTGCCTGCCACAGTTGATGAACTCGATTCGCTTTGCTCACCCCCTCTGCCGCTCTCTGGATCGCAACATCTCTGCTGTTGCTGTCTCTGTCACTCTCGCTGTTGTCATTTGTTGTCTCGCTTGCACAGCGTATGTTGCGCAGGCGCGCAGCCAAGTACCGAGAGTATCGAGTACCGAGAGCAGCAGCGAGTACAACTGACAGCAACTGCCGCTGCGTACTCCTCCACCTCCCATGCTGCTCCATCTCTCTCCTCCACCTCTGTGGCTCCATTGATTCTGCCCTCTGCCACTTCTGCCTGCTGCGCGTCAATGTTTTCCATTTATAATTCTCATGCCTCGCTGCAATGCCTCTTGCCTCTGAACCTCCTCCCCACTCGCCCCTTCGGCTACGCTCGTCACCCTCTGTCTCCCTCACTCTCTCTCTCTCTCTCTCTGTCTGGCTCTGTGTCTTTTTTAATTTGGTTCACAAAATACCGCACGTTGTTGTTGAAATTCTTTAGCAATCGCTCCGTTTCGTCTCAGTTACCCCTCGCACTACTCACCTCGTCTCCCTATGCCTCACCCTCTCCCTCGCTCTCTATCGCTGCTGCTGCTCTACCACTTAAAGACTCGAGCTGCTGTCGCTGCTGCCGTTCCTGCAGCACCACCGTCTGGCAGTGCTCGTTGCTCGATTTTTGACAGGTGGTGCAGTTTGTATTCAATTTCTTTTGGGCCGTTGCCGGCGACGACTTTTGCTCTTGGGCTCTTGTTGAATTTTTTTCTTCTTTTTTTTTTTTTTTTGGGTACGTTTTCTTTTCTTGGTGTTATTTTTTTTTTCGTTTCTTGTTGAATGTATTTTTGCCTATTCATAAAACAGCAAATGAGTTCAGACAGCAGCCCAGCGCAGACAGCTAACAAAAGATTACCCAGCCAACACACACGCACAGCTTGTTCGAAGGATGCTGTGCAGGCTCTGGGACTGGGCTCAATTTTTGAGTTCAGTTCAATGTACTTTACCAAATTAGTTTTTATATGCCCAGTGTCATTAGTTTGTACAGGGTATATACATGGGATATAGAACATATTTGAAGCATATATAAATATAAAATAAATAAATAAAGTAAATAAAAAATGTGGGATATAAAAAAAATAATTATTAAAATATAATAAAACCAAAATAATTAAAAAAATATAAATCTATTAATTAAAAATAAATTAATTTTGAATGCAAAAATAAACAGAAAATAAATAAATAAATAATATATATAAATAAAATAAATGAAGAAATTATACATAAAAAAAAAGAAAAAATTGAAAAAAATAAATATAATAAAAAAAAGAAATTATATTTAGAAATGATTTATGTTATGTCGAAAATGTCTAATGCATTATAGGGTATTATTAAGTAGTTCAAACACTCTTTTTCACAAACACACAAAACTAATTGGAATCCCTTTTGCTTTATTTCTTGCAGTCGTGTCGGTTGTCAGGATGCAGAAAACGCGGCATTAGCCAACAGGAGGGGAGCAAAACAGTCACGACAGGACACTCGAAGCAGGAGTGACCAGCAGTGAGAGAGACAGAGAGAGAGGAGAGAGAGAGTTAGTAGTCCAAGCTATAAAGGAGCAGAAGATTGTGTTAACTATGCCACAGCAAGTGTATTCGGCGCATCCAGCGCTGGCCGCTGAGCAGCTGGCAGCGCCAAGCAGCTCCACAGTCGCCGCAGCGAGCGGCAGCGCCAACAGCAGCAGGCGGAAGACCACGCCTAAAAAGTACACACTCAGCCGAAGCTGTGCGGCGCTGGCAGCTGCAGCAGCGGCAACCAAAGCAGCAGCAGCAACAACAGCAACAACAGCAACAACAGTAACAACAGCAGCAACGGCAGCAACGGCAGCAGCGAGTGGCAGCGATTCGTGTCACACGCGTAAAACGCAGCCAGCGCGAACAAACTTGGCCGCTGTGGACGATGATGACGACATCGAGTGCGAGGATGTGGATGATGTCAACTTTGGCCAGGAGCAGATTGTGAGGCAAGCATCAACAACAATAACCAAAGACATTGGCTACGATGAGACGGATCATGTGCAGTTGCGCCACAAGCGCCACAGCCGACAAATGCCGCACAAACAGCTGGACAGGGGGGGAGGAGGAGGTGGTGTGGGATTTACTGCCTCCACGTGTGCCACTTCAGCTGGTTCCATTAGCGACTTGAGCAGCGTACTGAGCTCACCATCGGCCAGCACCGTCTCATCGCCGCTGTCGACGCCCACGCGAACGGCGCCGTTGCAGCTGCAATTGCAGCACAGCCATCAGCATTGCTGCCACAAGCAGTCGAAAGCCGCAGCAGCGGCAGCGGCGGCAGCAGCAGCAATTGGAGCCACACAGCACCACCAGCCACATCAGAAACAACAGTCGAGCAACAGTCGCCAGCAGCAACAGCAGCAGCAACAGCATCAACATCATCATCACCATCACCATCATCATGCGGCGGGCGCTGCTGCTGCTGCTGCAGCGGGCTGTGGTGCCAACGGCTCCTCCTCGTACAAGAGCAAGAAACTTGATCCGCGCTCCAGCCCGTCACCGTATCGCCAGCTATTGCCCATTGCTCTGTGCCTGCTCTCGTTTGCGCTGGTCTTTGCCACGTTAATTGTTTACATGGACACGACAGGTGAGACTAAATACACACTCCCAAGTTGTCATTGGCCCATATGCTCTAACCTCGGGAGGTATACCAAAACAGTTGGGAAAACTTGCAATTAAAATTGATAAAATTAGTTAGTATATAAGTATATAGAGTTATGTTGTGGCTATGTCTATGAAATTGCATCTTAATGATTTAAAAGCTTCGTACAGGGTATCATAAGGCTAGCATATCATATAGATAATAGCTGAGAGCCAATCGTCTCCCTTCGAAATGCAGCTTTTCTATAAAATATTAGCTGGAGTATAGCGTATCCATCTTACCTTATATATGATCTTCATTTTTTCATTAGGGTATCTAATTTTCGTTCAGCTCCATTTTATTGCTATATATATTCATATAAATATGATATCTTTGGCATATGTCTCATCTGCTTATTTATTTTTTCTTCATTTAAATTTGAGTTTTTTTTAAATAAGTTTTCTTTCACGTTTTTTTTCTTTCTCTGTCTCTTGTGTTTGCTTCCACCGGATGTAGGCTGTGTTTGCCTTTGGCTGTCTGCTGTCCTTTCCTGGGCACACTTTTCAGATTAGTTTACGCATCCTTCTAACTAGCCCCGAGTCGTTGCTGTCCTGCTTAGTTTATGCTTAGCGCATCTTTTGTCATAGATCTTTTTCTCTTGTTTTTTTTGGGTCTCTGCATTTTTTTTGTATTTCTTGGCTTGGCGCAGTGGCGCTTCCTGTCAACAAAATGTATATATATACATATATATGTACATATACATATACAGCAAACAGCAAACAAAGTTGTCTGATGAGGTCTCACTTGGCAACAGCCGTGGCGCAGCTGCTGTCATAACGTCATCCACGGCGACACGTGCCTGGCTACAAAGGCTACCGCTGCAACGCCAAAAGAATTTCTAATTTGCCATTTGACGAATGGCTCAAAGAGCAAACGGCTAACAGCAAACGGCAGAAACAGCTAGAGTCAGCGTGCTTACTGCACTGGGGCCTCAATTCGAGGTTCAAGTGTTGCAAGTAAAAGTGTGTGCTGTGGAGCAGAGTGGAAACCCTGCAGATATACAGTTATTCTATCAGGCATTATACTGAACTAAAAAGTTTTAGAATATACTATATTCTAGCTTTATTTATATTATGTACTTCAAGAACTTTCCTTGATCAGAAAATTTCTCAGAATTTTGTAATTTACTTTGTACACGATTATCCAACCAGAATTCGTCAGATTCAAATAGTATATGTCAGTAGATCTAGCTAGGGAAATACGCTGGCTTTAATTGAGAAATTGAGAAACCTTGCCTTAATTGATACACCCACCAGCGCACTAAAGCTGAGCTAGTTAGTTAGTAAAGAGCCTTGTTTAGTTGATTTATTTAGGCATGAGTCATTTACTTGCTGATTTACTAGCTTTATCGTTACATCTATCCAAATTATATAGCCAGGCAGCTAGATGGGCGGACGAACAGCCTCGCATAACTGTCGGATGAGGCAATTTTCTTTTAATTCGCTAAAATATTTTGTTTTTATTGCGCCGATGTCGTCGTCGTATGTGGAATATATACACATATAGTCAGCTATATAGTCAATCGTATTTGGACTTGTCTCTTGTCTCTAGTACAGGGCAAAATAAATTCGCTTAATTTGCGCCGTTTTCTCAATGAAAGCGCACAAGCAGCGAAATTGGTTTTTGCATATGAATTAAGAGAATTCTCTGTATCCCCACTCCCAGTGGCTATTCCGTAGTGCCTGATGGATCACCATTCGCTGACTCATACCCCCAAAGTGACTAAGGGCGAACTACGAGTGGTTAAGAAGAAGAAATCAAAAAAAGAGAAATAAGCAAGCCTCTTTCTCCTTTGCTTCAATGAGACCCAAAATATATCAATGGCACTCCATTGTGAGTAGTGTGTATTACTGAGCAGCTGTGAAGCAGCAGCCTCAGCCTCATTGCACAGTGAGTCAAAATCAACCATAATAAGTACATTTTGATTGGATCTAAAGATATACATTTTTGTGGTATAATTGTGTTTGTATAGTTTCTTATATTGGATTTAGGCTTAGTGCAGTATTATGAGCATTATGAAACACAAAAGATTTTGAATATATAATGAAAAATTGAAATACATTTGTTCAATTACTAAACTCATATAAAATTTCTGAAGCTATGCAATGAACAATTTTCTACATATTCAATAATTGCATCTGTAAATGCATTAATAAAAAAAAGGTTTATAAATTTAGGCTTAGATTCAAGTTTAGGTAAAATTGTCTATAAGTCCAATATTGCATTTTGTATATCTAGTGGGGTCTTGAGAAGGTTCTTTAAAAGTAATAAAATAAATCAAATTGAAATCAATAATCGAAGTCATTTCCTAAGTATTTGTTCACTTAAAATATCAAATGAATATAAATTCAATGCTGATTCTGAATATATTTTGCTTTTCATTTATAAAATATTTTCATGAATTGATTGCACATATCGCACCACTGTGCGTCGCTGGCAATGAAGTGCATTGCGAATTCCGTTCAAGCACAAGTAATTTTCGCAGCTCGTTGTCGTCAGTTGTTGTTTCTGTTGTCAACAGCTTTTTTAGCTGTGGTTGTTGTTGTTGTTGTAGTGTGCTTCCTTTAGCTTGGATCGATTCCTTCCGCAGCAGCGCGCCTTTGTCTTAAAATATATGCAAATTGTACAGCGAATTAAAAGTCGATAAAGTCGCTGCCAAATTGCAGTTAGCAGTCTGTCAGCCAGGCAGACAGTCAGTCAATCAGTCAATCAGTCACTCAGTTAGTCAGCTGATAACCACCCACTTTTTAGGGTTGCCTGCTGTTTTAGTTCTTTTTCTTTACATGTGCATTTTCTTTGCTTCTTTTTTTTTTTTGGATTTTACTCTGCCGCCACGTCGACTAGACGGGGCTTGGCTCCAACTGTAACTCGGGGCTGCTGGGCGTGGCAGCTGCCAGTTGGCTGGTTGGCTGGTGGAACAGCTTGACAGCTCTCCGTTGTCGCTTGAATGTGTGTTTTCTTTTTGGCTGGCAGCTCCAGTTTTATGGCCCATTGATGGCTCTATTAGGTTTATACGAGCCATACGTCGGATTCATAACCCATAATATTACAAATATGAGCATGCTGTGCATAAATTAGCCGCCGTCGCCGCCGTCGCCGCCGCAGCCACTAAGCCGCATATAAATTTGAACACGTTTCGCCCGTGTGGCACAAAGGTTGTTGCGGCAAGCAGCACAGACGAAAACTTCAAATCATTCAAAATAAGAGAAGCAGCAGCAGAAGAAAAGTAGTTAAAGAATGTGAACCCAAATGCGCTTATTAAAGTGACAAATTCTTGTGGCGGCTTCAAAGCCGAGGCGCATTTCAGATCCAAAAAACAACCTCGACCATGACTTTACAGAATGAAACAAACAAAAATTCCAGACTAGACATTGGCGTCTTTTTCTCTTTCTTTTCGTTTATCTAGTTTTAAATTTGTATATATATTTTGTTTGTGTGTGTGTTTCTTTTTTTTTTTTTGTGCTTGCCTACGCTGTTCTTGTTGTTACAACATTTCTCTTTGAGCCCGCGTCCTCGGCCTCTTTTACAGTCCCCGAGCTCGTTGTAAATGTCACGTTTCAGCTTTGAAGCGCTACTTAATCATGGATCCATCTAGTTGATAATTATAATGATGATGATGATTATGATGATGATGATGATATATGATGAGTGTGTGTGCGGTGTGGTTCAATCACTAAGAAATATATGTAGAAAGAAAACTTTCCATTCCCGTTTGCATTTCTCAACTAATCTTATCTTTTCGTTGTTCATATACCTTCGTTTTTAATGACTACTATTGCGCTTTATCTAGATGTTTCTTATCTGCATGTTTGCCTGAACTTATTGCAATCGCTTCTATTAGTCAGAAGATATTGCCAATCATTCAATCAATTCATCAATCAATTGTTTTTTGTTTATATTTAATATAAATAAATTAAATATTATTTGAACTTTGTTTTAATGAATATAAATAATTAAATTTTAAAATTTTAAAAACTATAATTAAGCATTTGAGCTAAACAAATTTTTTTTATGATATGATAGCCCATTGAACTTGCCTATAAGCTTGATTTATTGCAAATTCGCATGCCACACTTTACGCTATGTTAACATTACCTCCCCCTTCCCTCCCTCTCTCTCTCTCTCTCTCTTCCCCTTTCTCTTTAGCACCTCTCACTCTCTGTTACTTTCTCGCCTTTTCTCGCTGTTTCTCCTACACATAGCCTACTTATCGCAGCTGCACGATTCTTGGCATTGCCTTTTTGCAGGTTGCATTCGTCTGACGTCTGACGTCTGACAAATGTCATTAGCCCCACCTGCGGCACTAGAAAAGAAAAGCGGCGGCACGAGCATAAATCGCATTAGCCCAAATCTTGAAACGTTGCCACTGCATTTGGTTGCCTTCTTTCAGATATACAATATATATATATATATATATATATTTTATTTTTGTGGGCCAAGTGCTATGGACGTGGCGTTTGGCTAATCGAATCACAGGGCATTAATCATGTTAATCAGGCATTAGACTTCACACGCCTGCCAAGGCAATTTGCAAATTGCAGCTTTAATTGATATGTACAAGGGAAAGCACATACACACACTCAGACACACACACACACACATCAACACATATTCGCACACACTATAATGACTTAATTCCCGTTAAGCAGCAGCACGCTGCGACAAGTAGCATGCCCCTGCGACAATTTCGACGCCCCGTTGCGCTTGCTGCCTGCAATTCTAAGCAGTCTTTGCCACACGTATTATTATAATACGAGCGACCCCTGCCCCGCCCACCGGATGTCGCTGCCGTCCTGCGTCTAGTGATTCATAATTTTGTGCACACAGACACATGCATATAGGAGTGTCTGTGTGTGCATTAACCACCCCCGCTGGCGGCGTCTATCACAGATCGGAGACGACTCCCCCACGAGCGAAGCGCAGCGAGTGCTCAATGTGAAAAGCAAAGCTCAAAGAGCATTATCGCAGCATGCGCCGCCATGCGGCGTGGTTCAGCGGTTCAGTGGTTGCACCGCCGTCGCCGTCTCATTGTGGTACGTGGCTTAGAGCCACCCGCATTCGGGTTTCAGGTTTATTTTTTTTTTGCAACCCCCGCTCGCTTACGTCTCACTTGAGCAATTGCGCAATTTCATGTCTTGGCCGCGGCGGCGTCTTCAACGTGTGAGGTTCACTTCTTCCCTCTCTCCCTTTATCTTTGTCCCCGTCTCTCTTTTATACATTTCCCCTCCTGCGCCTTCGTCTTATGAAAGTGGGCAATCAATTGCGGCAATTGCCATGCGATAAGCCTTCGAGTCACGCAGCTATAATGCAAATTTGTCAGTTCCCTAGAGCTTACTGATTGTAGCATAATTAAATTATGCTTTTCAATTGAATTTGAAATTCAAATGTCCATAATAAGCTAATTTTGCTTTTAGGTTAGGTATAGTTGGCAATGGAACACACAATTAAGCTATTTTAAATGCTTCTTCAACGCCTTTAGCGCTCTATCTTTGATTTGCTGTCCAATAGAGATATGAAAATATCAAATCACAATTATATTCCATCTCACTACTGGTATTTTAGGCGTTGCTCGGTATGCTTGGCTATGAAACATTAAAATTTAATTACCGCAACCATTTCCTATGCTCCTTTTATACAGCAGCGATAAAGTCGAAATGTTAATTTTTGGCCAAATTTTTCGCTATTGTTGAACCGTTAAAGGCATTTCCAATTCCAATTCCCAACATTGTCTATGCCAACCTCCCGCCTTTATGTTAATTTCGCAAAAATATATAGACAAAAAAAACATAAAAAAATAAACTTTTCGGTCACAAAATGGCCATAAAGTTTATGATAATACATATATATGAAACAGTTGCTGGCGCTGGGTGCTCATAAAATGGCCAACAACAATATTATTGTGTCTCTCTTTTTTTTTTTGCCAAACGACAACCATTTAGTAATTTGGTTGGCAATCCCCCGACGTCTGCACCTGCTGTCCCCCAGTGGAAAACGTAACGCGACGGCAATGAAACGCTCAAGTGAAAACTTGGACTAATTAACGCTGCTGCTGGCCGTAATTTGAAAGGAAAGTGCGCCAAGTTTATGAGACAAGAGCAGCGCAGTTCCATAAAATATAAATATACAATAAACAGACAGACAGTTAGAGAGGTAGAGAGACGGGGAAAGAAAATAAAATTTATGCCTACTATTAGTGGTAGAAATCTGATATCTGATAGACAGAGTTTATTATTAGGAACGGGAGATCGCATTTCATGAACTCAGCGGCAATTGGGCGATTAGTGGTTAAGTGGAATGGTTTAGAAACTTGTCTACCCGCAGCGAATGCGATATGAGCTAAGAATGCGTAATACAAGTGGAGAACGAAATGGAATGGAACACAGGCAGCTGCATTTGAAAAGGCATAGACAGATATTGAGTTACGAATTATAAAATAGAAAGCAAATTATAACTCAGATTGGAATGTAATGGAATGAAACATAAGAAAAGCCTCTATTGGCATTAGTATGCAATGGAATAGAGGAGAAGTAATTGCAACGCTCAAGCTGAATAACTTAAGTGAATAGCCGAGGTAAGGCGAGCTGAAGTGGAATGGAACACGGAGAGAAATGCACTTAGCAACGATTAACATCAGCTTAGCTGTCATTAAGTCTGCTGGGGTTAACCACAATTTGTTAACGAAATGAAATGAAGTGAAGTGAAACAGCGACAGCTGCGCCTAAAAACCATTAAATTCGAGCATATGGTAATCCCCATTGGAACAATTATAAACGAAGAGTGGTAAAAACGAGAAGAATAAAAAAAAATTGGAATCTGGCCGCAGGCGCAGCAATTTCGGTGTCAAAATCGCTGACATTTCTAATTTGCAGGAGGGGTGGGGGCACGCGGAAGGGTATCGCCGGTGCGTACAATGGGCCGGCGCGTCGTCAGGGTGGCAAGACAAATGACGGGGCATGGCCCAAAAAATAATTCGAAGGAACAGTTTAATTGCGGTTAAGCGACGGCGGCGGCCGACTTAAAGACGTCAAACTCGGAGACGCGACGGAGACTTGAGAGCGATGTCTGGCCCTCGGGCGATGGGCCAGGACTTTAGCCAAGGGTAGCTGAGTCGCAGAAAAGTTGTGCAACCACGCCCTATTCAATAACTCAACAAAAGCCACACACACATAGTCAGAGAGAAAGAGGCACAACAACTTTTATGCATTTTCAATTACGAGCGCGCTTAAAGTTGTTTAATAAAGAATATTCAAACAGCAATAAAAGTGAGGGAAAGCTGAAACTTTTCTCTCCCTATCCCTCGTTCTCTTTACTAAGGGGGGGACAATGTTACCCTTGTTGTGTAATATTTATATGTTATATGCCCTGGATAGCGTGTGGCAATGCTTAGAGCCCCTGTTGCCTCGTTTCACGTTTGGCTCTTTTCACGTTTTTGGGCCTTTGTTGTATAATTCATTTCTATTGCCACTTTTATTATTGATTTCTACAACTCCGCTTTGAAGTCCGGGTCTCATTTGAAGTGTAATTGCTTGTTTAGCTGCCATTCCGAATGGCTCGTTTCCATGTCGTTTCATTGTGTGTGTGTGTGTGTGTGTGTGTGTTGTCGATAAGAGCCAATTGTTGTTGTTAAATAGTTTTGCTGCTACGTTGTCTAGTGCCAACAGCTAATATATAACGCGCACAGCGCTGATTTATTGGCCTTAACGCGCCGAACCGTGCCTAATCTAACTGGGTCGATCTTCGAGCGAACGAGGGCCCAAAAGCTGACTAACTACTATAGAAGGCTAATACATAGTTGGGCGCTAAGAATGGCACCACACACAAGTGCGCAACAGAAGCGATAAAGAAATGTGCGCGAGCTTGATTTATCGATTACCATTATAAAGAGCAATAAAGTAGATTTAATGGATTTAAAAATCAATAGAAGTCAACATTTGATATAATAAATAGTAAAAGGCAGTCATAAGTGCTTTTAAATAAACATTATAATTGCAATAATAAATAATAAACAACTATGAAAGGAGTTCCATTCCGCATTGTAGCCTATTAAATAATTATTCATATAATTTATGGGAATAAATGAATAAGAATTATATATACATTTTTGTCGCAATGGAAATCTTTAGTATTTGAAATGCCCCTTTTATGGATTGAAAGGTGACGGGGTGGATTTAATAAAAATATATAAACTCGATTTCCGCGCTATATATACGGAAATTAAAAAAAATGCAGGTCTCCAGTTCTTATATCTTCTAGGATCGACGAGTTCAAACTTACGGACAGACGGACAGACTGACAGGGCTAAATCGACTCAGCTCGTTGTCCTGATCAAGAATATATATATACTTTTTGGGGTCTGCCACGTCTCCTGCCTGTTACATACATGTTAAAAAAAAACATTATACCCTGATTTACCATTTTTAATGGGATCAGAGTATAAAAAAATGTCATATAACTTAAAGCTTATTCCTGTAATCTTTTCTGTGTGCCATGCATATTTTAGACCTTGAAGTAGATTCAGTCATTCACTCAATGAAATTGCTTTTGTCGTTGAATCAGAAAAAGGTATTAAAATACGCCCGAAAATTTAGAGCTTACGCTTTCATTAGGCTAAATGGCATTAGTGTTCCATGCCAAATTGTACCTGACATCGCTTCAGTCACGACAGGCCTCTTTCGCTCTGTTGCCAACCGACCATGGCTCTCGAGATATATGTATATGTATATATGTATATATATAAACCCCTTCAGTCGGTTCTCCAACTTGCCACAATTACGAGTACATTTTATATTATAATTTCTATTGGCTTTTACGAGCACTTTATGCTCTTATTGTTGTTGTTGTTTTGTTTTCTACTATTCGCTATGGTCATGTAAAACGAAACAAAAAGTGTAAATTGGCACAAGGAAAGTGTGAAAAGCAAATGAAATACGCAAAATGAACTGACGAATGAAACTAAAACTTAAACTACAACAAATCGTTGGGCTCGCTTTTCCTCCACATATACCTAGCTAGATCTACATATATATGTATGCAGGGAAATTGGCTCACGAGCTAAATATCAAAGGCCGTGCGCTCATTATATTTTATGTGCCTACCGGCCGGTCCCCAGCGAACGGTGCTGCTGCTGCGGCATAGTTTCAAGGCTCCTGCGAGTCAGGTGAGGTCGTTGCCAAAGTTCTTGACTTTTGTTTTTTTTTTTCTTTTTTTTATTTCGCTTTTGGCAACACTATTTAACCTTCGACTTTTACATTTTGGCCAAAAACTAATGCCAAATAGTCAGGGCATCTCATTAGCCAAAACAACCTGATTTCCTAATGCGATTTTTTCCAATTCACAATATATTTTTCACAATTTATGGAAAGGTCAGACTCCGATGAAAGCTGATAAAATGATTCAAGTGCGAAGCATGTTAACTGGAATTTATTGCTATATTTGGGCTAGTGATGATAAAAAAAGTAATCTGCAGGAGGGCAAAACTCACCTGGAATGCCTGGAATTGCACAAGTTAAACATTAACCAAGCTTTTTCATTTACAACTATTATTATACATAAAATGAAACGTTGCTGCCCAGCTATTTCTATTTGGAACACCTGGCAATGAAACATGTTCATACACTTAAATATAAAACAAGTTTGCAACACCCTCAGCATATTATTCATTTACATTCTAAGTACAAGTATTAAAAGCATGAAATATTCATTCGTGCATCGAATGCTGTCCAGTGTTTCAATTCCCAAGACGTTCCGCGTAGATCAGCCTCGCGCGTGCTCAATTTGGTCAATGCAAATCTGGTCAATGCGCTGCAATTGGCAGCGGAGCGTATCGAAGTGGATGCAGCGCACGCCATCGCAGTCAAGACGGCGGCGGCTGCTGCTGTTGCTGTTGGTGGTGCAGCGTCCAGTGGTGCAACAACTTTTAATTAAATCTAATTACTTAGAAGAGCAACTAAACTAAACAATGCAAATAATCAAAGCTACTAAGCAGGTTTCATAAACTAAACCGGTTCAAGTTTTGGGGTTAAAGCTTTTATACAATTCGAGCTGTAAAATTAAAGATAAAAGATATGAAAAGAGCAGGGGAAAGGGCCACATAAACCACGTCTCAGATTTTTATCTAATCTACTCTTTGCTGGCTTGCATAGCTTTACTTAATAATCTGTTTTGTTCTCTTTGTCCTTGCAGAAATCCGGCATCAGCAATTTCGTCTGAATATGTCGCGCGACTACGAGCTGAGCAGCGTGGCACAAGATGATCCCGCACTCATTGCATTCCTGCGCCAGATCCATATGCGCAAGTATATGTCTATGGCCAAAAGCACCGCCGTCAGCAGCTCCGGGAAAGCGCCAGCAGCCAGCGCTGCTGTACCGCCCGCCGGCACGGGCAACAGCAGCAGCAGCGGCAGCGGCAGCGGCAACAGCGTCTCTGATCAGCTGGCGCACTACGTAGCCGAACTGGTCGGTGGCAAGCTGAATGGTGCAGTCATCCAGTCGTTAAGCGGGCCGCTGGCTCATCTCATAACGGCGCCCTGGTTGAGCGACCAGCTCAATTGGATGGGCGTGCTGGTGGAGCCGGAGCCGCGCTGGTACTTCGCGTTGCTCAAGCAAAATGCGCAAAGACAACGCATGCAGGTGGTGCATGCCTGTGTCTCGCCCAATACCTATCCCAAAGAGGTGAGTACGCTGCAGTTTGTACCTTAAAATATATATATAAAGGAAATATTAAAGTAGGTGCAAGTCGAGTCTTGTTTTTAGTAAGGGAATTTGTTTTCCCTAGCTGCGCTTTCACTTTAAAACGATATATATTGACTTTCATTTATTATATAATTTACTAATGTATATATTCCACAGATCACCATACACAACGAGGATGTGCGCATAAATAGTTTGCACGACGAGGAGACATCGTGGTTCAATTCGCGTGTTAAGTGCTTTCCGCTCTACACAATCATGCTGGCATGTGAGCGCACCGAATACGATCTGCTCAGCCTTGGCGTGCAGGGCCATGAGCTAGAGGTGAGTAATCCACATGAATACCCCCCATATAAAACAATACTCTAATAAATCCCTGCACCCTCCAATTGTAGATCTTGCAGACGTTGCCCTTCGATAAGATCAAAATCGATATTATTTCGATACATTTGCTGGAGGATCACGAGGATGTGCACGACTATGTGCAGAGCATAACAAAGTTCCTAGCGGGCAAATTCTATAAATTGCAGCGCAAGATTGGACGCAACTATTTCTATCAGCGACTCAATGCCAGCGCCAGTCGTACGCGCAAAAAGGATATATTGCTGCTCAAAACGCCACAACAATAACAGCAACAACAACAGCAGCAGCAGCAGCAGCAACAACAACAACGAATTAAGCACTACAAATTTAGAAATCAATAAAAAAGAGCGAACAAAATTTTAGAGCAGCGCATTAAAGAGATACTTTCGATAAACTCATGAAACGTTTATGTTAAAATGATAATTATTATATATACACTCGATATATATATATATCTGCATACATGTTAAATATTATATACAACCCATACTGTATAACCATTATGATACATATATATACATACTTATATGCATATATATATATTGTATGTTTAGTTTCTCTTTGTCTTTAATAACAGTAACAAAAAAAAGTAATTGATTATTGTTTTTTCTCTACTTTCTTTAATTTTTTTTGTGTCCAAATTGTTTAATATTATAGAATATTTTTCTGCAAGCATTAATTATGTTTAAAATGCTACACTTAAAGAAAAAGAATAGAAGAAGAAGTAAAAAACTAGCTAAGGTATTATGATTTTTGCTATAAGCTATGCTACCATATACTCTATATATATAGTTATATACACGTATATATATTTAACGAAATATATATAAACAATTAGGCGCGCCCCTAAACTTGTCTTGATTCATGTATGTATAAATTAAAACAATTTGCAACTATTATTTGTAACTGCTTTTTGCTAAATATAACTATATACTAGAAAGTAAATACAATACAAAACAAAAACTATATAACTATAAATTATTAACTAATGAATGCTTTATTTAGTAAAACATAAGTAAACAAGAAGAAGAAGAAGAAGCAGCAGCGACACAGCAACAGATAAGCTAAATACAACAAATATTTAAACTATATTAAATTATTGAACCAAAATACAAACCAAGCACATTCATACACACACCCATACCCTCACACACACATGCACACTTATAATAAACAAAAACAAAAACTCATTGCAAAATCTGCTTTCAAAACTCATCTCATACTCATAGTTAAAAATAAGCAATAAAAAGAAGCAGCAAAACGCAAATTTTTAAATTTAATAAAAATTAGAAAATAAAATCAAAAATGATATTGAAAACTAAAATAATAACAAAATAAATTGCGCTTAAACATAATGAAAAGGAGAATCACTAAATTTCACACATTCTCGAATGCACATTTTTTTTTATGTATTAGCAAATAAATGTATGTAAATTAAATGTAGAACGACAACAACACCAATTTATAATTATTACAACTGATATAAACAAAAAAAGTTAAAACACAACAAAAACACGCGTATTTTAATTACATTTTTAGTAATTACATAATGTATTATTATTTTGTATATTTCATTGCACACACAGACACATACACACACACTCACACACATACACATACCAATACGCACACTATGACGGTTGTTGTTGTGTTTGAACTCGTTGCACCTCGCACACACACACACACACACCAATCACACACACAGCCGTATATATATATATATATATATATATATATATATATATATATATATATAAAATACAAATCAGTGCCTTTTACTTAGACTGTAAAAACAAAGAAAACAAAAAACTAAAGTTTAAATAAAACAAAAAATACGAACAATTTTTTTAGCTTAAACAATTCAAACAAGAAAAAACATGCAACAACCGTCAACCACAAATTGCCGCCTCTTGAACTTGCCTTATAAATGTTGTCAGCGCTGGCCGATCGTATATAGACTATAAACAGTTATACGTGCTATATAGATAAGTCAGCTAACGCAAGCATAAAACTCGCACAGTTACTAAACAAATCCGTCACAATTTATTAAAAAAAAAAAAAAAAAAATTATACGCTTTGTACAAATAATAATTCAACGATACACACACTCACACACACACACCAATACACTAAACATCACGTTTACATTTAAGCTTAGCGCTAATTAAACACAAGCTCTAATTAGTTCTATTAAATTTAGTTGTGTATTTTTTTCTGTGTAAATTAGCGTTTAACCAAATTTTAAGTAGACTTAATTTACATTAAACATTAAAGCATATACATATATTTAATTTGGCATCACACACACATACACATACATACTTACATACATACACATACACTCACAAGAAAAAAAGGCTAAGCTCGAAATTATTTATAAACGTAAGCAAAAAACGAAAAAACTTGTTAGTTAATAAAAACATAAATAAAGCAACGAAAAATTCCAAAAAAAATCTAAAAAAAAATATATATTAAATGTAGAAATTTGACTTTTTCTCGCACAGCATATAGATATATATGTATACATATATATCTCGTAAAAAAGAGAGGAAATTGTTCGTCTTATGAAAACAAATGACTTGATTCAATTATACTTATGCGAAACATGTGGAAAATATTATCAAAACTATCTATAGCTAGACGCGTGCAACAAATTGATGAAACATGCTTACAAGAAAAACAAAAGATAAAACGAGCAACAAATTAGATGGTGGAAAATACGAAAATTTATTAACTAAAACCAACAAAATTTACACAATGAATAAAATAAAGATTTACATAAAATGTAAAAAATAAAAGTTTAAAGTGCGTTTTGATGGTCGAATAGAAATACGAAAATAATTTGAATTTGAATTTTGGTTCGCTACAAAGCTTGGCTAATTTTTAAAATATTAACTTAACTCAAGTAGCCTTGATAAGCGGGACTTGATATCTTGGTCTCAATTTTATTAGTTTACACTTGCAAGCAACTGCAGCCTCCCAGCTTGGCTTAGCATTTCTTTCCAATTTAGCTTAAATTCGATTTATTTATAAATTCAAGAATCACAAGACTTGCTA
This sequence comes from Drosophila mayaguana, assembly GCA_037075325.1. NCBI lineage: Eukaryota > Metazoa > Arthropoda > Insecta > Diptera > Drosophilidae > Drosophila > Drosophila mayaguana. The sequence continues at coordinate 11,540,348 of JBAMCG010000068.1, read as the reverse complement.
TTGACTCTTAAATTCCAATCGTTTATAAATTTTAAGGCATTTTTATTTTTCTTGCAAAATGGTCGCATTTAATGTGCTTCCCTAAAAGCAGGCAACGCTTTTTGTACCGCTACATTTTGTGGCATGAACGGCAACAAAACAACAGCCTGTTGCGCCTGTTAAAAAGCAAATGGCGTAAGTCAAAGCCAAAAAGCCAACACTTAGCTGAGAAGCTTAGACATTGAGCATTGATCCGCCTTTTGAAGAGGCCAAAAGCCGGAAACGAACAAAGCGACGGGAAACTCATTAAAATGGCATTAAGTATGCAGTTGGGTTTTATCGGGTGCTAAAATTAATACGCTACACGCAGCTATGCCAAGTGACGGGTACGCATAGGGATTAGCACCGCATGGCAAAGCAGAGCAGAGTGGAGCAAGGAGGCAGGGCAGCGGCAGAGAGCAGAGCGCAGAGTGACGCCTTGGCATGTAAAGAGGCACACGGTCATTGTCTGGGCCTCTGCCTTCCAGCGCAGTGGCGCCGCTGCTTGGAAGCTCGCCGTTACACACATTATTTCTTCCTTTTGTTCTTTGCATTTGTGTTTTGTTTTTGGCTTCGGCAACAGGCTGTTGGCGAAGCTTTTTGTTCGCGCACGCGTTGCGCTGACACACTAGCACAGATGCAGCGGGCTGGCGATTGGACAGGCGCAGTTGGCAGTGTTGCGACGCGTCGCGAGTCGCGACGTTGCGCACGAAAGTGAAAGCTGCGCCTTTCAAACTGTTGCGCTCCGCAAGCTTCGCTGCAAAATCAATAACAGTTAAGTGACAGCCAAAGCAAACAGCTGTCAACCTACGTCAAGCGGCAGCGGGTGGTTAGCTGGCGGTGGAGTAGCGCACCCAAAGGCATATGGAAATTGCTCAGAAGATGGTCATTAAAAGACTTACCTTAAATACCGTTACCTTACAATCAACCAAGACAGCTGCTTGAATTCCCTTAAACTCTCGCTTTACATCAGCCATTCCTACTATTTTTGCCAGCACTGTATGACAATTGACATTTAAACTTCAAAGTGGCGTAATAAAAAGTAAAAGGCTGTGGGCTTAAAAGCTCGCTGGGAGCTTTTGCTTGATGGCGCGTGTGCCTAACCTACAGCACACAGCAAGAGCAGAGCTAACCACACACACACACAGTGGCACACAAGCAGATGTGCGTAGGAATTCGTAGGCAACAAACTGCTTTTGTTGTATGTCGCTGTATTAGTGTGTGTGTGTGTGCGTGTATGAAACTCCGAAGCGGCAGCACCGAGCCACAAGCAGCGCTGCAAACGAACGGTAATTTCAGTAGGACAGGCAGTCCTTCGACTGACGGTCAACGCGAGCAGCCACCAAAAAATTTAATAAGCAGCGCCCCAAAAGAATTCACCAAGATATAGCAGAGAAGTGTTTGAAAAGAAAATTTGTAAAAGCTTATTTAACGTTAGATGTGCGTATATATATAAATATATATATATATATTAAATTCTATAAATTCGTACATTAAATATTAACCGAAACATTTATCGACTCAGTAAATAATGAATACCATTAACGCAGCGAACGATTGTGGCCGAAAGAGCTTTCGCAGCGACAGTTAAAAAGTTTTTTGTTATTTAAAAGCGAAAGCGAAATGAAAATTTGACACTGAACTTCACGTAGATAAGTGTAGTGTATATGTGTGTGTGCGTGAGTGTGTGTGAGTGTGCGTGAGTGCTGCGTGGGTGTGCATATGCTAAATGATAAAAATAATTAAACAGTCAGCCCAGCCGTATGCAGCAGAAAATGTTGGCTCAAGCATATGGCGTGCTCTTGTTGCTATTTTTACAAGAATGTGATGAATGGCAAAAACCGCAACAACAACAGCAACAACAACAGCAACAACAACAGCAACAACAACAACAGCAGCAACAGTGGCATGCAGTTTAATTGGAGAATTTATGTGTCAGTATGTGTGTGCTTGTGTGTTCACAAACAAGCGACAGCGTAACGGACAATTTGTGCAAATACAAGAGCAACAACAATAATGGGCATGCCAACTTGTCCCGTGTACACACAAACAATGTAGATGAGCTGTGTATGTGTGTGTGTGTGTCTATGACAGCAGCGCCCGCTTATTGCGTCGCCATACGCTCTCACACTCGCGCGCTCTTCCTCTCTCTCGCTCTTTTGCTTTCTGTCTCTCTCTCTCTCTCTCTCTCTCTCTCTCTCTCTCTCTCTCTGTGTCGCTATTTCGCTCTGTGTCTGCGTCCGATGTGGGCGTGCGATAAGTTTTTTACCTTTGATTATTCTTGCTGGCCGCATCAGAAAGAAATGCAAACAGGCTGGCAATATCGGAGAGTGTCATAAACATTAACAGCGCGGCGCCTTCTGGGTAATTAAATGGCCAGGCTCGGGGTCCGCTACACGCGCCCACTCTCACGCCCATTCGCACTCTCTTTCTTACAGCGCCATCAACGTCATCGTGAGCCTGCAAAACACCTGCGGGTCGCTGCCAGCCCACACACAAATGTTAAATCAAACACACACACACAGGCATACGCCAACACACATACATGGACACCAACTCACTCATTCACTCAGAAATCGAATTACCGGCGCTCTCACAAGTTCACTCATTGGCTTTCACACTCTCGCTCTCTGGGGCTACTGCTGTCTCCCTCTCTCCTCTCACACACTTGCGCTGTCTCCTATCGAAGAAGCAGCAGAAAATAAAACTCATTTGACTTAGGACATCCAGCGGGCGGTGCTGCTGTCGTCAGTCGCTGACGTTGTTTGCCTCAAAAAGAAGTTGTTGCTGCTGCTCGCCCACAGGCCACAAGCCACAACCCATCAGCGCGAAAAAGCGAAATAGCGAAAAAGAACAGTTTAAGTTACAGTTACAGTTGTTAATGGACATGGCCTAAAGTCAAAAGCAAATACATCTATTTACATTTATATATGTATGTGTGTGTGTGTGTGTCTTTTCAGCTAGCCAATTAGAAGAAGTCCAAGCATTAAAATCCATCTAGCCAAACAACCGCAAGAAACCAGTTAAAAAACAACAACAACAACAACAACAATTTGCATGTCTTCGTTCATTTGCGCTGAATATGATATAAAAAACTACATGAGCAACGCGATAAATGTCAAAGTGAGGTAAGTTCCATAGTAAATAGAATAACTTCATTAAGTATATATATAGACTTTATATATATAATGTATAAATACATATAGTAGGTATATATATATACATATATATGTATGTACTCGTAAATGATTTTGCATAGTACAGACTAAGTAATTTGACCTTTACTTTGTGCGCTTGTGTGGCAACAGGTGCGCCCGCTCACCTGCTTGCCAGGCAGCTAGCTAGCACTCACACGCCATCTGCCGCTCGAAACTAGAAATGCAAAATGCAAATATAGCTCACAACGCGCCAATTAGCAACGCGTGCAGGCTTTCAGTAAATAAATTACATATGTTATACATTTCAGGCGTTGATATTCACATACATACATGTTCTAGTTTTCTTTTAATTGGCGAACTTACAATATACTAAAACTTTAGTTGTGAATACATAAATCAACTTAATATATGTTGCAAACAAGTCGCGCTGGGGCACTCGCTTTTACCTAACTGACAAGCAGACTTGATTGGGCTGCCTTATTGAGTTTTAGAAAGTACATACGATTATTTGTACAGTAAAGCCTCCTAACACAAATAATCGCTAATCTAGACAACATTTAATAAACTAGTTCGAAATAAATAATTAATAAAATGCGCCGTCGCTAATAATATAAGAAATCATTTTAATATTTTTGAAGAAAAAAAAAATAAAAATAAAAATCATTTAAAGAAAAAAAAAAAAATAAATAAATAAATAAATAAATAATTTTAATAAAAAGTAAAAATAAAACATTTTAAATCAAATAACTAACTTAAAATTTTAAACTAAAAATTTTGTTTGTTTATATATACATATGTACATATATACGTATATATTTTTGTGCATTTGCTTTAATATATTGATAAATAAAATATATTGAATATAGTTCCATATATTTTAGATTTAAAAAATATATAGCATTTCGGAGGTCATTAATAATTCATTAAAGTTATATTAGTATGCTCTTATTTTTAACATATATAAAATATTCAAAATTAGAACAAAATATAAAGCTTGCAGAAAATACATGAATGCTTTCAATATGCTGTGCTATTGAGGTAGTACTGTACATTACACGCTCAGACACGCCTTCATTCAGCTGTTTCATAAATTCGCCCAAATCCCATTTGCTCTCTTTGCCCGTTTTAAATGGATTTGGAGTAAGGAAAAGAAAAAGAAATGAAAGCTTTTGCATGGCTCTCCTTTGGGCTCTGAATTTTAGGTAAGATTTGTATTTTTGTTTGGAGATTGTTAAGGCGGGCCCTTAGGCACTACCGTAATATAACGCAGTTGAAAGTATTTTGACAGTCAACTGTTTTTTCAATAGGCTTTAAAAGAACATAAGTCTGCCCGCTGCTTAGGCAATTTGCAGTTGGGATTGTTATATTGGCTGTTTCTTACAATCAGATTGTAATACATATAATTTATATTTTGTTGCTCTTAATTGATAGATATCATACAAATCTGTCAGCATTTCTTTAAGCTAGTTTTAAGTAACCTTTCAATCAACGAGAAGTTTGTAGGCAGCCTAATATTTTGCAACGCATAAAAGTATGCAACACATTTTGTATTTAATTTGCCTTCTATTGGGATTTTTTATACCCATTGAAAATGGGAAATCAGCGTATAATTGTTTTAAATATATATTTAATATCACATGCGGACTACTCCAGAAACTTCTGTGCGATCTTAGTTTCAAAATGCTACCCATTTGGGCGCGACGGCTAACTTTAACTGAAATAACACATGTTTTGTTTGTAAATATAAATATACATTTGAATGTAGTTATCTTAGGCATAGCTGGCTAAAATCACTATTATTATCTAAATGACAGACTTACATTTTAAAGAGGTTGTCAGTCAATGAAAAATGAGCACAGCTGCTGGGATCTTTTTTCGTTTATTGGCTCGCTGTTAAAATAAATTTGCCCTGGAAACTGAGTCACGTGCCCCGGATTTTGGACAGATCAGGTGGCAGGACATGTGACACAGTGAGACTCAAACACTTATTGCCCCATAGGCAGCAGCTGTCGATGTCGCAAATGCGTCTTTTGCAAACTTTTGTTGTTGTTAGTCGTTGCCGCCTAAGCTGTGGCCCGTGGGTGTTTTTCATGTACTTCATTTGCTTTGATTGAACGCTGTTGACAACTTCTGGCTGTGAGGATGTGTGGCTGTGTTAAATATAGCAGAACATTCCTATTCTTTGGAGAAATATATATGGCTTCGTGTGGTTACATGAGTGTGTCTGTGCCACAGTGAGAAATTCATTTTGATTAAGACTTATGTAAACAAAACCGGAAGCTGTGCTACAATTCCCCCGTCGCGCCGACACTCGCAATATAAATGAAACGCAAATATTTGTGCGTCAACAATGAGGCATATAAAAAAGCAATTCATAAAATGTCACACATAAAATTTACCAAATAGTTCCACCTAGACTAGGCAGACGAAAGTATGCATATATATTTATATATATTATATTTTAATAAAAAGGAAAACTTATGAAAAGCACTTTCGCTTCATGGTTAAAAGGCTCCATAAGCCCAGCGGCAACATAAATATTTAACAGCCGCAGTAAAAGAGTATCAACAAAAATATATGAAATAAATGAAAACGAAAAAAATGCAAAAACTAACAAACAAGATAATAAAAAGTAAAACTAAAGAGTTGACAGAGCACTTATAAATGGCTGGTTTAATTTAAAGCAAAAATTTAAAATATAAAATAATAAAAATAATATAAATATAAAAATAAATTAAATGAATTAAAATACATTTATTTTAATTCATTTAATTTAATTTAATTGATATAATTAATTTTAATTATTTTATAATATTATTATTTTGTTTTTGCGTTTATTTATATTTATATTTATGTTTTTTATTTTTATTGATATATTATATGCTTTTCATATTAATTTCTTATTTTTCTCCATCATTAATTTTTGCTTAAATGCCTTATATACTATATTTAAATCGAGTTCGCATTTATGAACGTCCCAACAGGTCTAAAAACAATTTTGTGTGTAGAGGAGGCAATTCAATGTCTGGAATGAATGGAATAAATGGAAACTAATATGTAATTAAAGTAACTGACTAATAAAAAGAAATATTAATGCGAGTGCGAAGGACTCGACGAACCACTAGTCTTATAGTCTTATATACGTAGCATGACAATCTTGAAACTACTTGCACTCGTTGGAAGCGTCATATTTGTCATGCATATGCACACATCCTTACGCTTGTGTGCCACTTATGCCCTCGAAACCGCTCTGAAGGCTTATATACTTATCCGCTGCAGTGTCTTGCTCGCTGATTAAAGGTTCGCGCTTGTATTGCCCTTGCTCTCTGGGCCAATTTCTAATTGACCGACTTAAGGATTTCTACTCATATTAGTGTAGATTGTGAGATCTATAGTAATATACTATGTATATATTTTGAATATCTTAATTTACAAACATATTGCACAATTTCTCTAAGCATCACCTTATGGCTTTATCCCTATTCACATTGTTCATGTATGCTAATATCCCTTTAACAGTGTAGTTCTGCAGCCCAATTTGGCCTGCCCCAAAAAAGATTGCAACATAAATTAACCAAATTGAATATCTAATCACTAAATAGTCGTGTATTTATCTCTCATATATTTGTTGACTCGCATCAAATTGAAAACATTGCTATGATGAAAAGCACAAGCTGCCGCCCGAGGCAATAAATTATCGCTCGATATGGCAAGGGCTCTGCACCACTCGCCACTTCTAGGCACCGTAACCTGCCCCGATGCCCCTTTTCTTTTGGGGGATTATTAATGAAACTGGAAGCGGCAGCAGTTGCATGCAATTAATTTAAAAACTAAGCAAATATTAATCATAATTCCCGCACGTTTGCAAAGTCCGGCTATATCCTTTGACCCAATGCCACCAAAGGATGGTTATGCGAATGGAATTGTAATACAATGGCGTCATATGGCGCATCGCACAAACCTCAACGACAACGACAACGGCAATCCATTTACTTAATGAAATTTAAGCCTGATTCTAAACTAACCCTCGAGGCGGCAAGGACTACAGAAGATCCTCCTAGAAAACGAGGGTGGGTAAGTGGCAAGTGCACTGTCGCCCTGAATCACATAAGATATATGTGAGCCAAGTTCATTCATAAAAGGCGTCGGCAGCCGAAAAATAACAAAACAGAAAAAAATCAATGTGAGGAGCTGGGGCTAGGGGCATTCCCTACGCAGGCGCTGCTTCTAAAACAAAATTGTGCCTAAAAATAGCTGGCAAATGTTAAAAACATATCAAATTTATAAACTTGTGCAGAAAAACAAGTGGAGTTGGCCCCAAAGAAGTAAATGGGAGGGGAGAGGAGGGCGTTTCTTTGTGGTTTAGTTTTTGATGGGCTGGCTTAAAGGCGAAATTTGTGTAAGAAGTATCAAAACATTTTGTTGAATAGTCTTAAAAGAAAATGTGGCCAAATATAAGGAAAGCAGCAGGAGGGTAGGTGGGCAGAGGCAGGGCAGGGCAGCGGCAGCGGCAACCAGAATGTTCGCGCTGTTGCTATTTTTGGAACGAAACCCAAATGAGCGCAGCCAAGAGTGGGGAGAGAGTGTAAGAGTAAGAGAGAAAGAGAGAGCTAGCGAGCGAGCGAGTAAGCGAGAACGCGAACCTCACACTGAGGACAGGCGCCAGTGTTGCTGTAGGCGGCGCCCCGCCTCCTTCCACACAAGCAAGCTGGCACGCATTGCGTGGGCATGAAAAGCTGCACGACGCGAGCTGACGAAGCTCAAAGCTTTTTGGCGTGGGAGTCGCTGTCGACGCAACAGGAGTAGCAGTTAATGCAGCCAGCAGAGGCAGAGCAAAAGCTTCGCACAAAAAGCTTTGCTCCCACACACACACACGCGGATAGACACACATTACCCCTGTCGTGCAGCTGGAAAGCTGGAAAGCTTCACTTCGGTTCACGACGCACATCGCTCGTTTGTTGGCCGTCGTGCCTTGGCTGGCTCTGCTTCGGCTCGTGTGCGTCTACCTGATGCACGCAGCGAACTGGCGAGTTCAGTTCAACCTGGTGAGCGCAGCGTGTTGAACGCTCCGCAATGTGTTGAGCGGTTAAATAAGAAAAGTGACGCCTACAACAAGTAGGCAAAATTCCCAGCTAGTGTTCTGCGACAGCTAATTCAGCGATTGGCGTTCGAGTGTGGCCAGCTCCGTTCATTGGCTGTATGACATCTTCAGCTGCTGCCGCTGCCGCTGTCGTCGTCCCAGTCGCTGTCTTTTGTGGCAACATATGGCGCACAGCATTGATGCCCAAAATGCAGCGGGCTTATCATGAGAGCTCTGCGCACCATCAACTGTGGTAAGTCACGGGCAAAGCTCGAAAAGAACAAACAGCAAAGAATAATAAAATAAAAGCGACCGAAAAAAACTTATGAAAACTTCAATGAAAAGTCTGAAAACTTTACAAAATTTGTGCATAGCCAAACTTTGGCGTTCCTTCCGTTTGACTAAAAGGGTTTTATATTGCGCCCCTTTGCGCTGAAAAGTATGCTACGAATTTGTGCAGCATATTTTTATGCAAATCGCGCGCGACGCCATCTTGTGCGATCGCCTGGAAACTCTGCACTGACAGTTTTATAATGAAAAAGAGATATATATATATATATATATATATATATATATAGATATATATATATATATATATATATATATATATATATATATAGATATATATATGTATATATATGTATATAAATATGATTATGAATATGAACTGTATTTCCAATTAAAATGCAAATGAAATTACATAATTAGCTGCTGAAATTGTGAAATAGGATGGAAAATTAAGGCACACGCACATCAATCGTATTATTCATAAATTAATGATAAAATTACGTATTCATTATATAAATGAGACAGCAAAAATAAAAATAAATAAAAAAACAAATGACAGGAAAACATAAAAAAATTCCCACATTTAATGCATATCAATTTCCTGTTATCGAACAGATAAGAAGCAGCTATAGATACAGTTACAGATATAGTTATAGCTACAGATGCAGATACGCACACACACATGCACATACACGCACACACACGCACACACACGCACACACATGCACACACACTCATACGAAAGGTGCGATACAACTGTAGTCGACAGTTACATGGGGAAATCTGCCCCTGCAACCCTATCTCGAGTCTCTTTTACAAACTGCGCAATTTGTTTTTGGAAACGGCGAATGTTGATTTCCAATTGATATGCAATTTTCCGCCTCCTGCTGCTGCTGACCAATTACAGATACACAAAAGCACAGATACAGATTGTGAAAATTCGCCAGGCCTGTCAACGTGAGCATTAACAAGATTAAAAATAAATGCGAGTTCATATCCACATTGCATTTTATTTATGCATTTTTATTCAAATTTTTACTCGGAAAAATATCATAAAAAATAAAATATTGCGCAGTCAAAATTTGCTGCGGGTAAAAGAAATATGCATACATATAGATATATTGATATTTATATATGTATACATTCATAAATGCTCGCGCGTGCAACATTCTGTTGCAGTTGCCCAGGACAACGGCAGCAACAGGAGCTTTCAGAGGACTCGCCGCTTTTGTAAGCGGATTTGGCAGTTTGTAGCTCAGGATGTGCACAATTTCCATGCAGTTTGCTTTCAAATTGAAAAATGTTCTCCGAGCTGTTTTCTTCTAATTTGAAAATGGGTTGTGTGAGCCTGTGTGGCGTTGCGGCACATACATACATAACATATACTGCATACATACATAACATAATAAAAAAGAAATAAGAACAAAAAATAGAAAACTAAAACCTACTCAGCAACAGCTTAAAAAGCAACTTGCACTATTTTTAGCCCGACTGCTACACAATTTCCTCTTATTGGCTAAAAGCCAAAAGTGTAAAGTTCTCAAAAGCGGCTTATTAGGCTTAGGGAGCTTAGCTAGAGAGCCCGAGCTCTTAGTTTTCACTAAATCAGTTTGCGCCTTTTAATGAGCTAATTGGTAAGCTTATGTTAGAAATATATAAAAAGAATCATATGGTATATATATATAATTAAAAAAAATATGTATGTAAATGAATTTAAATATATAAAATATTATATATATTTTATGAATAATTTTCAACCTTTTTAGTGAGCATTTTTATATAGGCAAGAAAGTATAAAATAAACCCTTAAAAATAAAAATATATATAAAAAAATGTAAACATAATAACTAAATAAATAAATAAATAAATAAATAAATAAATAAATAAATAAATACATATTTTAAGAATAATTTTTATTTAACTAAATTTTTATCATTGTGTAAGAGAATATAAAATCTCAAGTAGGAATTTCTTATTATATTGAAATTAAATTCGCAAAGAAATGAATTTTCAACAAAAAATATGATAGCTTATGCAATTCCCATTGAGCTATGAAATCTAGTACAGCTAGCACAAAAGAAATACTAAAATAATGAAATTGAAAAGCCAAAGGAAAGAATAAGAGAATTTGTGCTAAATATGAAATCTGGTTTTATTACGAAATTCCTAGCTTAATCAAAAGCTGAGTAAAGGAAATATTAGAACAAAGGTCAACGGTTGGGCTCTCATTTTCATTTGAAATCAAAGTAAAGGCTTTATTAAAAGGGATTACCTCATGCTGCGAATGGCTGCAAAACAGCTGGAGATAGTCGGGCAAATAGTCGGCCGAGGGGCGGCACACAAATCATATCCAATTGCCACATTCAGCTGGCGGCCATAGCTTATCTAATTGCTTTTCATTTTCCGCACAACGGAAATCCCTTTTCATTTTCACGCTGAGCTCAAAATATGAATTGTATTTAAACACGTACATATATACATACATATATATATATATATATATATATATATATATATATATATATATATATATATATATATATATATATATATTTATATAGAGAGTGAGCTTCATATACATATTTACGTATATTTGTATGGAAGTCAAAGTCAGATAAAGGCAATTTGTTTTGCCCGCAAAACGATGACCGGAAAGAGCCCTAAATAATCCTCGTAGATACGCAGCTGTCTTTGTGTCAGTGCTTGGTCGAGTGCTCGCTCGATATACACAATAATGTGGCACCGAAGAGCTCTAAAGTGCCAGGTGGGCTCATCTACCTGATGCCAGTACCACTTGAGGCTCAAGTGTGCAACCTTTGACCCGCAGCATTGTGATTAGCTCAGCAGTAAACGAATATTGAAATGGCTTAAGCCCCAGCCACGTCCAGAATGATGAACTACCTCCTGAGCTGGCAGCCAGTAAAGCTGCATAAGAATGTTATATAAATGGCTACACTGAGAAAAATAGATACATATATTTCAGATATATATTTGTAATGAAAACATGAATTTTTCTTACCTTTTTTCGAAAATATAAACATAAATTTTGCTTGCTTATAGCTGCATTTCATTTAGGAACTTCAGCGTAGAGTTTCGCTGAAGAATTTCATACGTCGTTAGCCAAATTTGAACAATAAATTCCAGATTGCTGCGGGAAGTGTACTTCCTCTGCCCTTCCACTTAGATGGCAAGCTCTTGACAGTTCTTGTTTCATGCTCGGACGCACCGCAACTGACAGCCCCAAGCTGTCGTCCAGACGGAACATAAGGCGAAATCCTTTGCGGCTTTTGTCTAAGAAATGCGCAACCGAATCAAACGTTGAAAAACTAAAGTCCGCAACTGATTCAAAATATTCGCCAAAGTCTCTAGCAAAAATTCACAAGTCTCAAAGGTAACAAAATAAATTTCAAAGACGGCCGCAAAACGAAAAATAGGTAGAACAATTTTTTCGACCAGAAAAGCCTCAGAACTTGAAATTGTTTGTTGAAAGTTGTAGTCGTTAGTTGGCAGCTGGAATTGGCGAGCGGACCACACCCACTTCATTGTTTCTGGCTACTTAAGCTGTTTACTCAACCATAAGACGTGCGCCATGTGGCCAGGTGATGCCTGCCACGAATTGCCACCATCCACCCACCCATTCAGGCATTAGCCACCATCGTCTGGCATCTGCTGCACGGTTTACCGCCGCTGACTGGGGATTGTCAAATAAATTTGTATTGCGAGTGCGTCCTCAAAACGCTGATTAAAACTCTGCGCGCCCAACTTAATCAATTTCCGCTTCAATTTACAATACGTCAGCAATAGAATAAAGAATGTTGCCAGGCTATTTGCTTGATTGCTCTGTAAAATTGATTTAAACAGTGATTGAGTAAATAATATAAATGTAAATCAATAAATAAATCACTGTCGAATTCAGAATTATATTGAGAGTAAATGAATTGGTTCAATAAATAAACAAATTAATATTCATGATGACCAACAGAACGTATACGTAATATCAAACCATTTTATTTGACCCAAAATCATGATACATTTATTTTGGTGCATGCCAATCTTAATTTTTCGTTTGAATATTCTGAAAATTTCAAATTCATCAATTAAAATGTGCGCAGGCTTTGCTAAAAAAAAAAAAAAGAAAACAATAATCATTGTTTAATGGGGCGTATGTGTATTTTTTCGTGCATGAATTTATTTTAATTATATTATATGAACTAAGTCTATGATTTTTGGCGCAAGCATCAAGGGTTCATCAGCTTTAAGTGAAACTGTGGTAGAATGAAAAATATCGAACAATTTCAGATAAAAATATTTCACATTGGCCATAGGAACGTATACGTAATATCATAAACTCCAAAGCTCTACTGAATCGCATTTTTATATATTTGCCTAGAGAGCATTAGTAAGTCGAACATGCCTCGAATATATTATCGTATTATTTTTGGTAATTTTCACTCGGTCGAAATTGTTGAACGCGCGCTGGGCTGAGTTGGTCTGGGTTGGGCAGGGCTTGACTGGGGCGTGGCGATTGTAAAGCGAGTGCTGCCACAATGCAAAAACTAAAGTCCTTTTTACGGCTGCTGACGACAGCTGCAAATTGAATGAAATTAAGCCGAAAGTTAGAGCCCGCCATTTATTAAGTGGCTTTGCGCAGCGCGTTCGCAGGACGACTGCTTGCCGACAGGATGTCAAAGGAAGGCGAAGCCGTCCGCCAACAAAAGCCATTTTAATTGAATGAATACTTATTCAGCGAGTCCTTCTCAATGACACCTGGCAACAAGAGCAACAACAGCAGCGGCAGGAGCAGCAGCAGCAACAACAGCAAACAAACAAAAACCTCAACCAACTGGAAAGCTGATTACTTACACCCAGCTACAAAACTGTAGGGAAAATCGCCTAGATAAAAAAGTTGAAAAGAAAAGAAACAGAAAACTAAAGTTGGAGTTAAGCAACTGTGCCAGAGCAGCTCAAGGATGAAAGTCTCACAAAGTGCTTCAACTAAAGAAACAAAAGACAGCGCAACAGAAAAATATAATGCGCCAAGAAGGAGTTAAGATAAATGACATTTCGGCAACAGCAAAATGTAATTCAGAAGTCAGCCCAACGGAAACTCTTTCAGTTGGCAAGGGCAACAATTACCTGCAACTGTTTGGGACAAGTTTCAAGGAACTATTTCACAAGACCAAAATGTTAACAGGCTGACAACAGCTTTAAATGGCCAAGTGAAAGCTGAAAATGTGTGCAGAAAACTTGAGATCGAACGTATGTTTTAAACGCCTGTAAAATATACAATTTTGGTGTGATTATTGGGACTGTTATTGGAGTCGAGTGATAAATGAGGCAGATGCCATAAAAGAGATCCCATTTGATTTATAAGAGCAATGAACTTAAGCCTCAGGTTGGTTGATGTGTTCTTAAATGCAGTGTCTAGATAATCGACTTGCTGAGACAAAGATTTGCTAGTGAGTAGGCCAGGCAAATCTCCCACGGACAGCAGTTAGGCTAAATTAATTTAATTTAGAATTTTTGATTATCTAAATAAATATTTAATTGGAATAAACTAAATTAAATCATCTGGGGCAAATTTACTTTTAATTAATTTATTTAAAATTAAAACTAACTTAAATGAAGCACTAGCTATTGACTCTACCGATAGTTGAGATTATATTAACTAAGAAGTAAAATTTATCTGGAGCAGAGCTTCAATTCAACGAATCAATGCTGCATGAGCTGCTTTACTCTAATAGAAATTCCGATTGGGAATGCATCTGAATCAAGCCCAGTAAGATCATTAAGACAATTTAGTTTTGGCTAATCAGTTCAGCAAACTATTAAAAATAGTCTATTTTTAATCAATTGGTATCTGATACCAAATTTGAATTAATTTTATTGACAACTTTAACTTCGACACTTCAGAATTAAAAACAAATCGCGTGGCAGATGGTGGATAACGTTGTGGCACCCTGCTAGATGTCCACGCCCACAGTCAGCTCCATGATGGCATTGACCACATCGCTCTTGTGCTTGATCAGCGCCTTGATGGCCGTGGGGCGCGTGCAGCCAGCCTGCATTTGGACGAGCTCAATGTCCTTCTCGTCCACTGCGCTGCCGAGTGCATCGATGTCCACTTCTTCGCCCTCTTGGGCCTCCAGGTGGCCATCGCTGGCATCCATCTGCATCTGGGGTGTGCGCACATTCACATCGTTGATATAGCGTTCGGCTGCTTGGGCGGCAGCTGCATTCGAGGCATTCTCGATGCGCACCTCGCCGAAGCAGATGAGAGTCTTGCTGTTGGGACACTTGAACACTTCCGGCTGATCGATGCACAGTAGCACATTCTTGGCCTTGCGCATTGTGACGCGCGAGACATTTGGCACCGGCTCCAGGTCCAGCTTCATGAGCAAGCGGCGCGCCTTCTTCTCGCCACGCGAATATTTTGGTATCGAATATATCTCGGACGGCCCATCCGCCGACTGCTTCTGTTGCTGCAGTTCTTTTCCGCCTGCTGCGCCGGCAGCATCTCCTGGCGCCGAATCGGGCGCATCGTCACTATCAGAGCTGTCCGTGGCCGATGAGCCGGAGCCAGATGACTCCTGGCTCTTGCACTTGCCACTTGACGACGCCTGCAGATTCTCGGCCAGACTCATCAGATTCTGCATATTGACGGAGCTCAGACGCGGCTTCAGATTGCAGCTCTCGCTGCCCTTGTCTTTGCCGCTGGCGCTGCCGCTGCCGCTGCCACAGCTGATGTTGTTCTTGCTCTTGGCCGCATCGCCGGCAGCGGCAGCGGCCTTGGCTGCGGCTGCTGCTTTCTTCATCTTTTGTTTTTTGCCCATTGCCAGTCTTTTTGCTCACTAGTTTCGGCCCCGAATATATTGACGAGCGGCAATTTGTTTTTACATAAAGTTTCGTTTCACAAGCTCTAAAATTTGTTCGTATGTTTCATGAAATTTCTTTTCCGAAAGTAAGACTTCCCTTCGAGCAGTCAATGCGAATTGAAAGTTTCAATAATAAAACTTTGTGCGTGAAGTTGGCTGCGCTGACAGCAGTGTTAGTAGTGCTGCTCAGTGTTGGTAAATGAATAATAAATATGTTTAAGTGTGACATGCAAGGGGAAACAGACTTTGTTAACAGCCTTTGTATGATTTTCAGTCTAGTGCTGTGAAATAGTTTTGGGATCTGTTGAACGATTAATCATGCAGGGACGCGCACTGTAAAGTAGCCCTAATAAAGTTTAAAGTTGACCTTATTTAATTTAGTTTATATTGATTTCATAAAAGAAAACTTAAGATCAAGTCAAGCTATCAATTTAACTTATGAGCTTTTACTTTAATAAATACCCAATACCAATACCAATTTCCCGATTATTTAAGTTAGCCTGCTTTGACCCTTTGAGCAATGCCTTAGACACCTGAGGTAAGCAGCTATCGCGATGGCAAACGTAATCATTCTTAGCCTCTTTATTTGATGGCCCTAATTGAATTAAAAGTTTTCGCAGCTGCAGTTGGCAAGAGACGACGTCAAATTTGTATTACCAAAGCCAATAAAATTTGCGGCTATCGCAGCGAATTTGATTGAAATTGATGATTGAAATTCAATGGAGGCAACTATCGAGCCAAAAATATGCAAGTCGAGGACAAGAGCAGCCAAAGCGGAAAGCGGGAAAGTGCAAAGTGAAAATGCTGCTTGTGACAAACTAGTGGGTGGTTGGTTGGGTGTGTTGTGAGGATGCCTGGGAGGTCTGCTTCGAGTTGAGTGCGAATTTTAAGCGCGTCGCTTCAGGGCTCAATATGCGCGGATAAAAGCCAAACGGATGTGACTAGAAAGGCAATGGGTTTTGGCTAAAGGGGCAGCAGCAAGGGCAGCAGCCTGAGCGGGGTATCCACATTCTCTTGCTGCACAGTGGTGGGCGGAAGTGGAGCGAAGTGGAGCTGGGAGCACAACAAAAGCCAAAACAGGCCAAGCTGCCTGTGCAGCCGCTTGACAAGCGCAACAAATGTATTTAAAAGTAATTTCCTTGCATTTTAATTGCAGCAATGCTGGCAACGAGGCGTGATGAAGCCCGAGCCCAGCAGGCTGGGGGCAGAGAGATTCTTCTACCAAAAAAATTGAAAAAGGCAAAAAACAAACACATCGCGACGGCTGCTATGGCCGTTGCGGTTTCTGTGTGGCATGCGGCGATGCAAGAGATTGAAAGGGCACATCGAGCAGTATGCAAGCAACTGGCTTAGTGCCGCATGTTGCTGTTAACTTAATTAAAAAATAGCCACTACCCATTAGCATTTATTATAATCGTGGCACTTCAGCTATGCAAACTAGAACTACGGTTAGGCCAGTCGCTAGGCAACAATTTTTATTAATTAAATTTTTCACCAGTTTGTGCATGGGTTGCGCATTAAAAGTGCAGAGGTTACATTGAAAAGCTTTATGTAAATTAAATCTTTCATTGAGAATGGAATGTGTAATAAATAAAAAAATCCTATCAATGAATATTCACTTAGTAATAAATATATATTCAGCTCTTAAGTTATCTTAAAACCTTCATCCGCTTATACCTCTTCTGCTCCTCAACAATCATTTTGATTATTTAATATTTAAGACATTTTTCAGCTAAAATGCGATTGTGTTCATTTCATATTTTGCGCAATAAAATCTTAATTTTTCTCAATTCAACGCTCCTATTTGTTAATAATCTTTGAGCCAGAATATTTATGCGCCAAGCTAGACAAATACTTTGCATTTGGTGGAGAGCAATCAAATCGAATGCTGAGTCTTAGCTATTTCGAATATAGCTTAAGCTGTTTTTAATGGATCAGCGCTGAGCGAATGCAAGTTCGAGCTTATTTATGGGCCTTGAAAAGAACATTAACGGCACTTAACTTTTTTATATATTATTTTCTCGAGCTCTTTTTTTTACGTTGTTATATTGATTTATCTTTATTTCCTTTATTATTCTTCTGTATTTGCTGATGCGTTCACAGTGGGCCGACAGTTTTAATTAAAGCGAATGGCAAGTGGAAAGCGGCAGCGGGTGGAGGGCGGGGCATATTATAAAGTGAAATGGCGAACGTTTTGCAATTATTAAGGTTTGCTGCCCAGGTGGGCTTCTAATTGAGGTGAATTGCCAATGGAAAAAACAGGAAAAGGAAACGGAAGATGACGTCAGGCGCCTCAATTGAATCCGAGTGGGCAGCTAATCAAATATTCCACCAGCAGGCAATAAATTCCTCATCATATATTTTTATATATATGTATTATTAGGTAATATTATAAAGAGCTTAGCTAACTTTTGTCGTAAGTTTTGCGTGGCAGGCAACGGGTAAAATGGGCGGAAAAAACTTGGAGTCTAGGCACGTTCGAGCGATGATTAATTATGCCGTCGCATATGTTGCAACGTCATGGGGGCATGCGGCACTGGAGCGCCGTGGGCTCGTTTAACTTATTGAAGCTTAGTTTTGTTTAGTTTTGCCAGCCACCAAGGCTGAGCGGCTGTCGGCCCATCGGGCTGGAGCTACATATATGAAAAATGAACGCAAGACGCATCGCAGCCCATAGCAATGTCCTGGGGAATAACTCTGTCAAGCCGATGTAGTCCTGTTCGCTGCCATTAATCACGCAGCTTATGCGAAATGATTGAAAACACATCATCTGATCTGTCAGTCAGTCAAACGCAGTTGTATATATAGATGTCTGACTTGCCTTTGCTCTAATATAAATAGCAGTCGATGCTTTGCTCTGCTCTGCTCTGCTTTATTTATTCACAAGTATTTCAAATTTTGCCTCGTTCACTTGCCAATGGCAATAGCAAATAGCAAACGGAATATGTAATTAGGACTCTCCTCTCTCTCTATAATTTTATACGCAATATTTGGTATTCCGACCAATTTTACAGACGAGCAAACAAATGAACTTTGCCTGCCATTTATTAACTTGACTGCAAATTGGATTTCTGATTGGGTTATGGATGCCAAAATCTATTTTCCAACTCTTGCTCATTTTGATTTTGCAGCTTTGAATTATTTATTTCAATTTATATTTACACTGTGAACCCATTGAGGTTGGGCTGTCCGGGTATGATGGATTGCTAGGGGCGGAAGTATATTTATTTGTTTCTTCTCGTTTTCTATTAATTTTAGATGACCAAGCACAGTGTCTTTATTAATTTGACTGAAAGAGTATAAAAGTTGTGCGTTATGTTCTGTCTTTTCGTGGTAAATGGTAAAAAAAACTCCAAGGTTTGTCAAGTTAGAGATCGAAGACTTTTAAGTTACTGTACACTCGCTCTTCAGCTTCAACAAATGTCGAGGATAATCCAGAGGATCTGCCCGATTGCCACATTCCTTCTTGTTTTTCTTCAGCACGAAGCGTATTTTTTTTGTTCCTAGTTTTTCTTTATTAATTTCAGAGTAATAAACTCACTTTTTTTTTATTAATTAAGCTTTAGCTAGATTTTGCGTTTTTCTTTGTTTGCAAAATTTCCCTTATCTTGCTGCTTCATTGGGCTCTTTGCCTTTGCCTTTTTCTCTGTGCTGTGAGCAGAATATATTGCTTCTTTCTTTTTTTAATTTTCCGGCATTATAAATTAATTATGTAGCTTTCACTTAATAGAAGCTTAAGTCTGTCAGCAGCTTACATTTGTTAGGGCGCAACCTTTATCCATTTTTGTTGCTCTTAGTAAACTGTCAAAAAAGACAGCTTAACATTTGGGGAATTCATGAAGAATATAAAAAAGAAAAAAATCTCCCACACAAACATTTATCTAGTGAACGTCGAGCTATAAAAATCTGGCCTTTAATAGTTTTTCCTTTGGGATTTTGTCTGGGCGAGATTGACAGGTAATTGCATTTGATTCGCCTTTGTTTTTTTTCTCTCTCTCTCTCTCTCCCTCTTTCTTTCACACTTATTGTTGTGGTCTTTATCAAACCGTGCTCAACGCTTGGACGACATTTGCCTTAAGTCCGGGCAGATTTTGGTGTGTAACCCGGCGACATCTGCTGATGAGCTGCAGGTGTTGGGACATTGCCCAGTCCAGGGCCTAGCAATAATACAAAATATGTCAGGTGAAGCGAAAAAAGGGCCCCTGGGTGTGAGAGACTTGGGTAATGGGGGAGTACAGGTAACGAGCAGGTGCCGCTGTCGACCAGCTCCACTGATGCGGCAAGAAAAATCAATTTCCTTTTGGGGCAGTTCGTGGCGCTCGTGGGCAAAATGAAGCCTGACATTTATTACCATATAAACAGCAAGACTTATTTGTAAGAGCACACAAAAGGAGCGCTGGGAAAAGTCCGGAAACTGCAGCGCAACAATACTGAGTAACTGCGCCCACGCCACACACTCCCCTCCTCCTGCCACACTCTGCACGTAGCCGACTTCAAAGATGTGGGCAACTGTGTATTGTGCATATTGAGCGAAATATTGTGTATATGCAACTTTGGATGTGTATGAACAGCGCCAGCAACACAGGAAAGCCGAAAGTTCTTCGCCTCCGCTCCACTTAAAATACGTGCAAATGCAATTTTTCGCCCATACATAATGCAGTGGCAGGCGGTGCCGCATAGTGGTTCGAGAATAACCGAAAATCACTCATCAAGCGGATTCCGCGTGTCATCGCGCCGCATGATAAATGTTGCAAATTATGAAGTTTTTAGACGCATGGCGTGAATTTATCACTCGCTGCCGACGGCTCTGGATTTTTGTGTACACAAATTATGCCGCAACTGCGATATGAAGATAAATATTTCAGGCTAAATGAATTTCAATGTCAATGCCAGTTTTGAGTCCTTAAATTTGCATACTAATGCCCAGTTTGGTATTGAGTAAATAATAACTAATACAATACAAACATGACTGAGGTTTTCTCTAATAACTTTGGCATGATTTTAAGATGAACTTGACTTAAACTAAAGCTACACGTTCTTTGTCAAATTATCATCAGTTTTGTGCCACTGTGCGAGGCATAACTTTTCATTCAATTTCGTTTTCAATTTCCGTCAAGCACCGCAAATAAGTAAGAAAACCCTTTTTGCTCATTCGCTACTTTATCTTGCAGGTGGGCCGATTATCATGGCAAGCAATGTACAACAACAGCGACAACAGCGGCAGCAATATACAACAACTAGAGCGCAACAGCAGCAGCAGCAGCAGCAGCGTAAAGCAACAACAACAACAGCAACAGCCAAGAGCGAACAGCAGCAACAACAGAGAGCATGCTTTAAGCAGCCAGTGCAACAACAACAGCAGCAGCAGGAGCAGCAGCAGCAACAACAGCAGCAACAACATCGACAGCAACAACAGTTGTCCCTGCGTGCTAAGGCGTCGTCATTGTCGCCCCGCCGTCGTTTGCTAAACGGCAAGCGGGCGACCGCACCGACGAGGCGTGGCTGCGGCCTAAGCCGCCTATGCTGCAACCTGGATGCACTGCGGCAATCGGCGCGTCAGCTGCAGTTCGTCTCGCTGGCAGCGCTCACGCTGCTGCTGTTGCTGGTCACAGATGGAGATCTTGTGCAGGCGGAGGGCAATGTTGGTAAGTACCGCAAGCGTTTTACAACACTGCCAGCGGCCGCTGGGACGACCTGGCTGCGACATGCTGTTGCATGTGTGCATGTTATTGTTGTTCTGCTTCTTCTTGTTTGTTTTCAGTGCTGTGGCATAACAATTAACAAGTTTAATTAAAAGTTTGACGCAAAACTAAATCCAAATTCCCCGCAGAACTCGCACCGTGCCTCGATCCGTCTGCACGTCCGCATTTTAACAAGGTTTTCAATGTAAATATGTTTTTAACTAGTTTGTCCAGGCAGTGCAAATGTGTGTTGTTGTATGTGGGTATGTGTATGTGTATGTGTATGTGTGTATGTGTGTGCTTGTGTATCCTGTCACTCGATTATTTGACCGGAAACAGACAAAGTGCATCGGACTAAGCCAGTTACAGCAGTTAAATCAAATTAGTATTGCACCACATGCAACCCGAAACTGCGCCGCCATTTTGTATGTGGCTGCCACATAAGAAGTACAGTGCCGTCAAAGTGCTTGTGCTTTCAGCTTGGCAGCTCTGTGAAATAGCTAGACATTTTGGAGGCATTATTTAAAGTGCTGTAAAATATCAAGTGGATATTTAGCAGTCAGCATTCATAGTGCTGTAAAGTGAAAGCTTTTTAGTTATGTGCCAGCACTGAGAGTGCTGTAAAATGGCATGAAATAAACAACTTGGGTAGTAAACTCTTGTTTAATGACAAACTCTTTAGGTGAGGTTCGTCTGCTCATCGAAGCGTGCTCAGCGCTCAAAGTTTTTAAAGCTAGAAGGCTTCTGGGAATTGTACAAAATAATTTAGTCTTTTATGTGGCACACTTGTTGTTGCATTCAATCCTCTTAATTGTGCTCAATTGTTTCCATGAACTGCACTTTGCAATTGTTATTTTGGTTATAAATGTGAAAGAGTTTTGTTTCAGCTAGGATTTCTTATGCAACAGAATATTGTTTCATTAAAAGTTGGACAGTAATTGGTGTACTATCAATTAGAATTTTGAACAAGTTTTCAGAAATTTGAAGTTTCATTATCTGTGCCATGCCACAAACTAATTGCATTTGCCGAATTGTTATAAATACCCAAACTGTTGCAAGTGCACAGCACCTGCGATGGCGCCTGGGCGCAACTGTACTTTTCCATTAGGGAATGGAAATGTAACTCGAGCTGGTGCTACCCCCAAAAGGACGAACGGCTCTAAGTCCGGTTGTCATGACAACAACCAGTTGCTGATGCAAATTTGCAGCTTGGACGTCAGCAATCAACCCTCGCATACACGCTCAGCAAACACATGTGTGCGTATGTGTGTCTATGTGTGTCTATGTGTGTGTGTGTGTGTGCATTTATGCATTGCCTTGCACAAATATCAACAGGAGCTGGGTCCTGGGATTTATTGATTGCCAACTGCTGTCGCACGTCTGTGTGTCGCCCACGCATCCGGTTGCTGCTGCTGCAGCAATAGTTGCTGTGGTTGCTGCCACATAGACTGTTGCCGAGACTCCTGTAGATAAATGAACTGACACTGCATGCTGTGGGCTGACACGCACAATGCTCGCGCTGGCTGTTGTCCCATGTCAGGTACATATTAGTAAGCAGGTTGCACTATCAGCAGCAACATCAGCAGCAACAGCAACATTATCATTAGCGTTAACTGACGCAAAGCAAGAGCAAGAGCAAGAGCAAGAGTTTGATGCATGAAATTTAATTAGTAGCTGGCAGCAACGCATGACAACAGCAACGCATTGAACTTTTGCCTGCGGCAAGCAGCAACAACTTCATTAAAATGACAGCAAAGCCAAAAGCGCAAACTTTTGCAGCAACTGTTGCTGTTATCGATGTTGTTGTTGCTGTTGCTCCTGCTGTTGCTGTTGCTGATGCTGCTGCATTTATTCATTTTCATTTGAAAAGCAAATATTTGCGCACATTTTAAAAGCATCTTTTGGAATTCTGTTTGTTGTTGTTGCTGTTGTTGTTGCTGTGCATTTGCCATATTTTTCGCAGTGCGGCAAATTTAATGAAATTCCAACCTAAATTTTATTTTTGTCGTATTTTCGCATCAATCTGCCATGAATTATTAATTAGTTCAGTCGTGCACAAAAAACTGATTGTAAATAAATGCAGCGCTTATTGCATTTGCATTTACCACATCACGCATACGTCATGTGGAGCCCGACAAAACCAAAAAAATATATAATAAAAACACAAAAGATTTACTTATTGAAAACCACTCACGCAACTCAACCAAATCAGATTTGCAACACTACAACAGCGACATTTAGTCTGCGCCCGAGACTCCTGTGGACAAACAAAGTGATTTTATACAAAGCAACCGCACGTTGCAGGCACTCCCATTGTTGGCTGCCTGTGGGCCGATTGTTGCTCGGTGCAGCTAGCAACTATTTGAAATATTTGTTGCGTAGATATTCAATTTATTTATTTTACAGCTGAATGCGCAGCGAGGTGAAATTGAATAAGGCAAAGGAAATATTTGTGAGATTAAAGGAAAATATTAGTTGAGCTCTTATCCGATTTTTAATATAATAATTATTGTAAATTTTAAATTCGAGGTTGGAGCAAGGTAAAGGAAATATTTGTGAGATTCGAGAAACGTATAAGTTGAGCTATTTTTCATGTTTGTTCATTGTAAATTACGAAATATTTTATGTAGTTATTGAAATATTTTCGACATTCGATTGTATGTATATGCTTGTATTTTAGATGAATTTGTTTGAGTAAAATAACGATATATTTATGAGGTAGCTCTGACTCTTTTTGATGTTTGTTTTACTATTCTAAATCTATATACATTTTATGTCCTCTCTAAATAACATTTCTATTGTAGTTGTCATACATATATACAAATTTGCCACAGATAAATCCTTCTATATATACATGTTATGTACTTGCTACCCATTTGATCTACTCTCTGAAATATCTTTTCCATTCAATGCTAAATTCTTAATTGTCCTACGCTGCTTGCATTTTATTTATTTCGTAAAAGTTTTGGCATTCAACTTAAGCTGCCGTCCACTTGGTTGCAAGTGCCCACTGAAAGCTAGTTGAAAGTGTGTCGAAAAGTTAGATAAGTGCCGCATTATCTGCCGCTGTTGCTGTGCTTCACGCTTCTTGCATGAAAAACTTTATGCGGCAACAGTTTCTTTTTTGCTTGCTCTACTACTCTATGCGCTGCTAGGAGATGTTTCAATTACGTCATGTGTGGGGTAAAGCAGGCTATTCGGCTGCAAATAGATATAAAGTTAATGTAATTTTATATTTATTAGAAAATACTTGCATTAACTTAAGATAGATATAGTTAGTTATATAGAAGGATTCAAGCTGATAGAAAAATATATAGAAATTTTTAATAGTAAAATTCAAATTAAAGAACACCTCACTAAAATCATCACGAGTTGAGCTCTGTAAGCTGCAGCGATCTATGCTGAAGAGCAATGCCTTTTACTTAGAATTATTTTACAATAGAAAATGTATTGAAAAAAGGCGCGGTTCAGCAAAAAACAATTCATTTGCTATACTAAATACTAAAAGAACTTTCTCTATTGCTAGATTTTTGCCTTTTTATCCTAACAGTTAATAAAGATTTTATCTAAAGATATCTATACACATATACATATATCATATATACACATAAATTGTATACTAAATTCTTGCTAGAGCATTTCATATTCGTTTAGGATTTCCTCATTTCCCGTTTGGTGGCAAATTGCTGCAATTGTTGGTAATTGCGACACTTAAACGCTGCGCCGTGGCTTACCTACGGAAGGTGGCAAGTTTTTTGGGGCTTGCCAATTGCTGTTGGGGCCAGCCAGCGGTAGCTGAAGAGCTGCAACTGTCTCTTGCGCCGCTTCACCGTTTCGCCGTTTCTTCCTGGCGCGTGCTTAAAGTGCAGTCAGAAGGAAAAGTCGAGCGGAAAAGTCGCAGTTGCCGTGTCGCTATCTCTGACAAATGCGCAAATGCTGCTCAATTGTGCCTGCAACTGGGTAACAATATGTTTACGCTGCCACGCCCATCAGCTAGCTAGTGAAGGGGCGGCAGCGGCAGCGGCAGACGTTGACGTTGTTGTTCCAAGCCATTTGAGCGGAGGGCGCAAATTAAGTGCATTTTCATTAGTTACAAGTTGTTGCATTTTATAAATTAAATTGCCGCCGCGTGCTGCAACTGGAGGCGCCTCAAATTCTGAGCAGCGCTGTGCAGCAATTATTTTTCATGGCTCACATTTGCTGTTAGCCTTGTTCGCATGAGCTGCACAAGAGCGAGCATAAGCCAAAGCAGAGTTCGAGAGAGATAGTGAGAGAGAGAGAGATAGAGAAAGAGAGAGAGAGACAGCCACTTCTCTTTTTTTTTTTTTGGCCATGCTAACCAGCGGCTATCATTTGCAGTACTTCAAACGATGGAAGCACACACACACACACACACACATGCCAAGCTCAAGTACTGCTTGGAAAGTTTTTGCCACGCGCATTAAAAGTTGTCTATTACCTGCAGCTAAAAGGAAAAACAGTTGCAACTAAAAGCTGGCTCGAGCAGAACGAAGATTAAAGACCCTTATATGAAGGGCATAAATGCATATGATATAATATTATGCTATAATATAGTTAGATATTGCACTAGCTACTAATATTATTAATAAATATATTTAATAGAATTCTATATATCTTCTAGCTATGTACTGCTCTTTGCAGATTTATATATAGTTTTTGAAAGTTTTTCGCTCAAATTTAAATAAAGGGCTTTAAGCAGAATTATTTTTTATAGTAAACTAATGAAAAGCTTAAATTTAGACCGTTCTCTTTTATCATAAATGTGAAGCGATAGAGCTCATTTTAAAATATAATTAAGCTATCAGCTTTAAGATTTCCCTATATTAAAACTTAAAGAAATTTACTCACATAAAGCTGAGTTCACTCAGGTTTCCACTTCAGTCAGACAAAAAGCAGCCATTAAAATCATAAAAAAAAAAATTTACAAACAGAAAAGTCTTCAAACTACTTACATTTAATGAAAACAAGAATTTGAAGGACAAATGCGTAGCACGAATCAACGCAAAAGATGAGAAGATGACGAAATGAAGATGAAATCGATGGCAAAGTTTGTCGATGCGTCAAAGTGGAACAAGTGTATAAAGTTTGAATTGAGGTTAAAGTTGTCCTAAGTGCAATAAATAACTGAGCCAGCATATGCAAAATGCCAGCCAGACTAGATATGCGTGTTTGCCTAGTCTCTCAATTTCATGGAGATGTGCGCAGTGGCTTAAGATGACAGAACAAGGTCGAGATTTTATTTTCTATTTATTATTTTGATTAAAAGTTGCCATTCGACTTGTGCAGGACACGTTTCTAGCATAATATTAGCATACAAATTTGTCGTCTTGATTTTGGAATTTATTAAAAATTCCTAGTGCCAATGCAAGTGATTTCAAATTCATTCATAAATAAAAAAAACAACAGACTATTCAATTCCAGAGGCTTATCTCACTTCAATATATAGAAGATAAATGGATTTAGAGATTATGATTGAGATAATATTTGTACCCAGCGCTTTTAGGGTAGCAAAATGCTTCAGTTCTAATGACTGTTGCTCATATTGCCAGCAACAAAATGTGTTTATTATTAATAGACAATGCTCTCTTTAATAGCATCGAGTTTCAATTGAAACAACAGGGGGGAAGGAAAACATTGAAAGCCATAACAATTCAATTATGTTGCCCCATAAAGTTGGCTATGCGAGGCGATACGAGCGATGTCTATGAAGGACATGCTCCTTAGACGTATCGAGTAACAGCAGCTACTCACAGATTGGCTGCCAAGTTAATTAAACTTGGCGAGTTGAAGGCTGGCAGCGAGATGAAAATGTAATTAAGAGATAAAAATGAAACAATGAACGCATGAGTCTGTGTGTGTGAGTGTGTGAGTGTGGCTGTATGCGCATCACGCCCCTTTACGCCCACCTGCATAATGTGGCTCATCAGTTGAACTGGCATAGAATATATAATGACCCGAGTTTAGAGTCGATCAAGCGAGGCTGACAGTGTCAGGAGGAGTGGGAGGACGTTCGGCAGACAATCAAAAGAGCGGAAATGAAACGATGCAAAAGCGTGACTAATGACGAATAACTGTAATCATCATAAAGAATCATAAAAGTGAAATGTGTTATAATACGAGTCTGATTCGAAATTGGCCGCCAAATTGCCGACGGGCATGCCATAAAAATTAACGTAGCCTCGTAAATATTTGCAGCTCGATTCCACAAATACAGGCACATGCGCGGCACAGGCACACGCACACACACACGCATATGTGTGCACACACAGATATGCACTTATATACACATATATCCATATAAATAGCCGTATGAGAAATGCTACACTGAAGTGCAAATATGCGTAAAATTGCGCACATATTTCGCAACAGGCCGAGGAGAACACACAAACACACTTAAATACACGCACACAAACACATTTGGCATATTAAACATAAAAATGTCGCGGCGACCAACGAATGAGGGGAATGCAGAGAGCGAGAGAGAGAGAGTAGGAAGCAGAATGATTTGGGTTAGTTAGATACGACGGCCAGACTTGAAAATATGCTATAAGAATCAGAGAGAAACAAAGAAAAACTAAAAGAAATGGATGGAATTGACAAGGATAAATAGATAGACAGGCAGAGAATGAAAAATAAAGAGGGAAAGTGAGGGAGAGATTGAGAAAGGCAGAGGGTGAGGAAGAGGGAGAGGGAGAGAGAGAGAAAAAGAGAGACAGAGAGCGATAGAAAGAAAGAGATTAAGAAGGGCAGAAGTGGAGAGAAAGTAAGATGAAGAGAGGATAGGAGAGAAATTTATAGAGAAACAGAATCAAAGAATCGCAAAAAGACAGAGAGGGATAAAAATAGGCGGAAAGAGGACGGGAAGCAGATGGAGGCAGAGAACGAAATAGAGAGATGAAGAGTGTCAGAGGAAGAGAGAGAGAGAGAGAGAGAAATATTCTACATACAGGGAGTAAAAAAACTATATTCTATAGTACGTAAAACACGAAGATCGTGTGAGGACAGGTTTACAAAAAAATCGTATGTAATGAAAAAATATATATAAAATAATGTATGTATGAAAAAATATAGATATGGTAAAGGAAAGGGAGAAAAAGAGACGTGTCGAAAGAGAAAAGGAATATGAAAAAGGAAAACGGGATATTGAAAGCAAGAAATATCGAAAGGGAGCGGAGGATGTAAAAGAGAATGGTATAAAAGTAAAGTAAATAACAGCAAATTCAAGTTGTTTCATATTTGCAGACAAATACAAATAAATTTATAAAGAAAGATTTCAATTTGTGGCAAACCACAATCATAATTTCATGTGAGAGCAAAGCCAACTTTCTGACATTCGCTGTCATCTGCCTTTGGTCTACCCCTTCATTGAGGTCCACGGCCAGGATATTCGAGCAAAAGGCTGAGCTTGGGCAGCCGAACGTCCTTAGGCTGTTTGGCGTCTGCTGCTATTGCTTTCTGCACTTGTTTATATATTTACCATATGGCTATGGGCGTGGCAGTCGCACACACACACACACACATACACACTTTCCCTTTGCCCGTTAGCCAAATGCGCGCAATTACTTTGTTGGCACTTTGTTTTGGCTTTGCTTTTGAAGTGTTTTTTTTTTTTCTTTTCTTTTCTGTTTTTCTTTTTTGTGTTTTTGGCTTGTTTGAGCTTTTTTATGCCGACGGCTATGGACCGAAATCTGGTGTAGAAACTAGCTTAGGCCAGGTCCATTTAGGCAGGCGCCAAAACTAACAGTCAACAACTACAACAGAGTAATAAGAACAACCATTCATATGTTGCATAATTTATGCAAATGTATTTATTGCTGCGCCGCAAAGCAGGCAACCGAAATGGGCCTTCGGAGAGTTGGTGGAGCAGAAAGCTGCTGTTGCTGTTGGCAGAGCAAATAAATGTTAATATCATGGTAATAGCCCTGCCCAGCCCTGCCTCGGCAGCCAGGTGTAACCAGAGTGAGGTGAACTTGGCAGACGCCACCCCTGAACCACGTAAGCCCCTATAAACTTCGAGCTGAGCTCGGAAAAACAAAATAAGAAAAAACCAAAAGTCAACTAAATGTGTATTGATGTGCATACCAAAGCCTCTTCTCTCTGTACATGCATTTATGAGTCTGTGTGTGTGTGTATGCGGGTGTGCGTGTGTGTTGTGACTTGTGTTTTGCATGTTGCCAGCTATGCCAAAGGGCAGGGGCGTGGCATTAGAAAACAAAGCGCCCAAAACACAAAAAACATGTTAAATTCATTCAAGCAAACAGCAGTGGGTAGTACGTTGAATTTAGCAGAGCACTGCCAGGAGGGAGGGGCCGGGGCACGTATAGGGCTTGACTGTGGAGCCTAGATATCTGGCGTCTGATTTGCCCTGCTATCCCCTTCATATGTTTGCCTTAGGCGCAGGAGCCGAATGCGTGGGCGTGCGGAAATTTAATAAGAATTGGATTTTTATGTTTTTGTGCGTCTAGATGGCATATGGCATACACATTCGCACAGATGTGTATGTGTGTGTGTGTGTGTGTAGCTGAATGTGTGGCTGCTCTATGGGGCGCACTTAATTTGGCATTAGTACTCATGACAAGCGTGCAAACAGTAACAGCACCCGCAGCAAGAACCAACCCAAGCCAAACCCAAACCGAACCTTCGCAGTTCTCTACCTCGACCTTAACCTTTTGTGCTAATGATTTGATTTATTTGCGGCCTGGCAAATGTCGTTATTTGCACAACCACGAAATATCTAAATAAATAAATAAATTACTTTCTCTCTCTCCCTCTCTCTCACACTCTCTCCCTGTACCTCGTTTCTCTCCCCCTCATGTGCCACTCCAACTGTTGGCAGGTTAATTATTTTATTGATTTTAAATGCTAGCAAATTAAATTTAATTTCCGTGTAATTATAGCCCTTTGCTAGTATGTATAATTAAAATACACATGTAAATCCATTCGTTTGCCCGGTTTTTAATGCATTTGATAATGGACTCACATGTCTCTTTGTTGCAATTAATGAAATGTGCTGCCATTCGACTAGTCGTTAATCACATTACTTTTCCTGTTGGATGTTGATTAAATGTGGAATGTACTCGAAAAACGCGTATTGTGTGCCAAATGAATACAGTTTTGGGCCTGAATGCGCATAGAAAAGAAAAATAATGCTCTCGAATTAGTTAAGCTGAAACCAAATATGCTTTTCGTAACCGGCTTGGGTCTGGTGTAATGAAGAGATGATAAGGTAAAGGTGAAGTAAAAATGAGCTAGGTAAGCCTGGGATTACTAAAGGGCGCGAAAAACGTTTGCTGTGGTCCATTACCAATATATATTAGAATAGAAAGGAGGATTGCAATAGAACGAAGGAGCTCTGACAAATTACTACAAGTGCTAAGCAAATAAGCGCTTATCGATTGTAAAGTAAAATAGGAAGTTTACATTTAAAACCGAGATAAATATGTGAGAAAGATGCCGACGGCTTTTCGCTAGTAAGAGAAGGACAGGAGATAATTTATTCAGAAAGAAGAGTTTCCAAAATGTATAATAAATGTATATTCAGCGAATAAATTCGGCAAGTCAATATTTGTTTTCTTTTAATTTATTTAAGAAACATGTGAAGTTTTAATTAAAATAAAAGTCAAATATAGTTGAAGTGTGGATTTGTTGTCTGCTGGAATTGCATCTACAGGCTGCTGCTAGTAATAATTGTGCTGATATATGTTTATTCATCATCATCTACAAATAGATTTTACTAGTAAGAGTTTGTAATTGATTTTGAGGGAAGACATTCAGTGCTGTATAACAATAATCTTTCATTTAAAAGTATGCCTTTATTATCGTACAGTCTCTGACAATGAATTCTCACATGTAATAGCTATACTTGTAATCGTCATTCATTTATCTTAACACAAAACCTTCGACAATTTATTACTATTATAATATTTATTACAACTATAAAGATTTAAGTAAAGTGTAATGCTCCTATTGAAAATCAACTCAAACATAAATCTATTATATCTTCAACTCCTACATCGTGTCCGTCAAACCAGAGTCAGCTATATGTACAAATTATGTTCTCCACATCACTTGAATTTGTTAACTTCTGCTTATTGCATAATTTTAAATAAAACTTTTTTTATTTTCTGCAATCGATAAAAACTTTAAAGGCTTTTCAGACCAAGATTAAATTTCCAAGTATACTTTCTGCTGATTCTCGATAAATTGTTATTGTTATCGATGACTTGACGGGGCGTCCTGCTATTCATTCGGCTGTCCTCAGCCAGAGCAGGTTGCTCGCTTTTGTTGCTACTAATTTATGCAAAAATTCTAATGAATTTTTATGCCAGCGAAATGAAAAAGCAAAGCAGACGTGAGGCAAAGAGAGAGACAGGAGAGAGGGAGAGAGAGAGAGAGAGAGAGAGAGATAGATGGATGGAGAGCAGAGAAGAGAAACGGAGTCTAAGTAAATGAGGGCGTTGAGCAGCGCACAGTGCGAATTAATGAAAATTCACGAACAATTCTTTTGTCTTAAGGAAATTGAGGGCGGACACGGGGCGTGGCTGGGGCCAGACCATTAACGAGCGCAAATTAAAAGCGGCCCAAAAACATTAATTGAGAAAAGGCCGAAAACAAAACGAAATGAATTTGTTGAAAAATGCGCACGAAATTATAAACAATAAAGATTTGTGCATTACGTTTTAATGGCAAATTGCCAAAAAGCAAATTAATTGCACGATTTGAGCCAGCGTGAAGCGTTTTGGATTTAATTAAATCACTTGAAGTGGAGCTTAGATGATTTTATGGCAGGTATTTCTGGGATTTGCTTTGGCCTGAGAGCCGTCTCAGGCCAATTGCCATGCTGCAAAGACTGTTGCGAGAGTTAGATAAGTATAGCAGTCCGACATGAATATCCGTAAGCTTCTTTTCCGCCCCCTGATATGCAGACGAGGCATGGCTCGAGCTCCTTTGCTGACGCACGTTGGCCTGCCAGGTAGTCCATCCCCTTGAGCATTGGGCGAGCTTGGCGCTTGAGGCCAGCAATCAAGCATTTTGCTGGAAATTCGATTTGATTTTCCTTTTTCATTTTTACATTTCTCATTTGCAGGCATTCCCATTTGTGAATGCGTATGCGTCTTCAATTGCATGGAACGCACAGTGGCTCATCTTAATGGCAATTTCCCAGAATTTGTGGTCAGACCAGAAGCCAACATCTCTTTATGCAATTTACAACGAATAATTTCTAGCAAGTAGCGAGGCCAGAGATAGTTTTCCCCCAAATAATAGCGAATTTCGGATGCAAATCAGCTGAATAGAAGTTTTTTCGATTCTTATCCATTTGTTTGAGAAATAGAGACTAAATAACACTTGTAATTACCGGCATAGGCATTTAAGATGAGTATTTATGGCCGCAATTAGAATATAAATGATGTCTGAGTAATTATGGAAGTTTTTCCATGCGAATGAGATGTCATAAATTTCGTTTTAATTGTTATCTTTTTCAAATAAAAGCACTGCAACAATTACACAAACAAAATTTATACACAATGAGAATAGGAAAAGCCATAATAACGCATGAGTGGGGCATTTAATGAGCATAAGAATATTTGATATCATTCGAATATGTGCAATTAAATACAAATATATTTCTGGCCAACTCTGCGAGCTAATTCTATTTATTTTACTCATGACCTTTGCTCACTTCCAACTTCCAACTCTTGCTAATGCTCTCAATTATAAATGCAAAGTTCATAGCTAAGTAACTAACTTGAGGGCCGGGCAGCTTGACCGTTATAATCACTTTAGGGAGCTGTCCCTCTAGGCCGAAGACAAATAGAAGCCATCAGCTGTGTATGCATTGTGGTCTCTGCTCAGTGCACTGTGGTTAGCCGACTCTGTGTGTGTTTGAGTGTGTGTGTTTGTTCTGAGAAGGAAGCTGCCAAGGACAAGTTTTATGTGCTTAATCTGGCCGCTTGTTGCTGCCACACACACACACACACACAGACAATTGGTTGAGTCGTTGACCAATAAAAAGAAGATGAAATTTAAAGTTTATCTTTATCCGGCACGTTCGTTTGAAGTGTATCCTAATTGCGGCCAACATTTCGGGCTAACAAATTCCGCTAGATAAATCAACGCCTAACGCGCTGCGGCAAGTGGGTCGGGGTCACGACGGCCACTCAGCCAAGACAGTCGACTCTGTCCGAAACATTTCAAAATTTATGAATTAAATGAGTGTGCATAAATCAGCATACAGAATGAAAAACTGCTTAGCTGGACACAAAAAATAACGTAAGGCGAGTTGAGCCGGAGCGCCAAAGCTGAAAGCCATAAAGTCAAGCAGTGCGAAAAAGTATGCCCGAGCTGCTGATGGAGGCGAAATGACGCCGCTTATTTACACTTCATAAAGCTGAAACACAAAAGCCCCAGACGAAACGTGGCAAAAGCTGAGCTTAAACGACATTGAGAGCTGCATACGGTTTAGCTCATGTCTATTGTGTGCTCTATAGAGAGAGGGGTCGGCGGGGATTCCATAAGCCAAAGTGCACAACATGCTGATGATGTTATAATATATGGCTGAACTAACCTAATCTACCGGCTTCACATATTTGAATAGATCTAAATTTGGAGTGCCTACGGATGTCTCATGACCAAGTCTGACTAAATCTATATAGGATAAACTTGAGGAATATGTAGAGCTTGCAGTCCTAGTCGACAGTTACTTAAACCACTGACTTAGTTACGTTACAGTGTTGCATAGCACTTAGTATAGCGAGCTAATCTAACATAAACCAGCGATATATGAGTAACCCATTAAAAGAGTAGACAAAACCAAAAGGTGTCCTCGAGAGACGAGACTCTCTGGAGCAGCTCTAAGATGTGCTGGCCCGCGCCTTAGGAGAAGTCTCGGGTGAAACCAACTTAAAATCAGTTCCACCTCAAACTTGTTTAAAATCTAATCGAATACCTGTAATAGGTATGCTCGATGCTATATATTCAGTGTACGTTATCTTTCGAAGAATATTAAAATGTATAATTCATTTCTTTTCAGTTAGCAAAGAAAGGTAGCAGGACATAATATTTCATCAAAGATATACAAAAGAGAATAATATTTATCTTCTATTTATTTCTATTCTATTCTTTTTCTATTCAAATTTCTCTGCTCAATCAGGTCTTCAAGAGACAAATCTCTACCATATTTTTGTAACCAGCAGCAAATCTCACATATAGTTTTAACTAAATCACCTATCTATTATATAGTAGAGTATTATACTCTCAGCAGCTTGGTTTTCTCTTAGTTACACTGCAGCTGAGCCCGTAAACAGCTGCGCAGCATTGGATGCTGCGTTGGCTCGGTTGCTGGGCACTGCATTCGCTCTCAGTGCTGGCTTCATTATGTTTTATTTGTTTGTTTGCTTTTGCTAGGCATCGCGCTGCGTGTCGCATGTCACTGGCAAGGCATTAAATGCTTGACATAATACATTGGTAGTGCAGAGAGGGAGTGGGTGAGGGGAAGAGGAGAGAGAGAGGGGAATAACTGGGGGCTCGTGTGTCTTGTTATGTTGGCCTTTAACGAGCTGCCGCAGTCGCTGAGCTTTGTGTCTATCATTTCTCCATAGCATGTTTAGGTGGCTCTCCCTCACCTTCTGCCTCTCTCTTTCTCTCTCGTTCACATTCCTCATCTCTCGTTGCGCCCCCCTTGTGTCTGGCCTTTGCTATATATTCACATTGCCTTTGGCTCTGCTCTGATTTGCTCCTCTTTGGTTCGGCTCCTGGCTCTTGTCTTTGTCGCGATTAATGGTCGCCCTGTTATTATTTATTTCGCTTTATGTGTGCGTGCGTCTATGTCTCCATGTCTCTGTGTCTCTGTGTATCTGTCGACCCTCTGACAGTTATGCTGGCCCCGCTGCCAGTGCCAGTATCCTGGTCATGTTCTGTTGTCCCTGTGGCTGGCCCTAGCCCTAGCCATTGACACACGTTGTCAGCGCATTTTTATGCGAATGCCCCCGGAACAACATCATTATGGCAGAAAACTCGCATTAAAGTACACGCACGACCGCACAGTGGGGCAACAAATTCAATTCTAATTGTTTGTGGAGTCATCAATTATATTCGCGCACATCCCTTAAGCTAGAGAAATGTTCAAAAATATTTCATAGCGAAATTCAATTGAAGACTTGTTGCTAGTCAAGATAAATTGCGCATTTCTTCAGTTTTTTTTTTAATTAAAAATTTGTATATTTTATTAAGCACATTTTCTCTTACCTTTAGTGATAACTTAATCCAGTTTTACATAACAGATTGCTAGACATATTTTTTGAATAATATCGCTCATTAAGCTAACAAGCTGCCCCACTGTATGCGAGCCGGAAGATGTGCTGTGGTTTTCACTTTTATTCACATTTTTTTCAAATTTTTTATTATTTTGCACACATTACACATACCACACGTTAGCCCGGACGCTTGTCCTCTGCAGCGCGCACACGTGTCGCAGCTGCGGTCGACAGGGGGGGGGGGGCAGAGTGGGCGAGAAAATGGAAAAAAACAAACGTGGTTATGAAATAAAAATCTTTTGAAAATTCCTTGACCCGAAAGCAAATAACAGCGAAGCAGAGCAGAAGCCACAGAGCGACTAAGTAAACAACATTTGCTGCCAGACGGAGCAGAAATTGAACCTGGACCTGGACCTGGACCTGGACATGGACCTGGGACCTGCAAATTGTAGCCGCAACAGGCTTGTGCATATGACCGTGGACATCAATCAAAAATGCGTCTCAATTGTGGACGTGGGAGTGGCTGCTGAGGCTGGTTGCTGGTTGTTGGCTGTTGGTGGCTGGAAGCTGTGGAATTTTCAATTTCACCCAGCGGCTGAATTTATTAAATTGCTTGGGGTCGGTTCGCTGTTTGGCAAGCGTCCGAAGCCGTAACCGTAACCATAATTTATGTGTAGAAAAATAAATAATGTGGCTGCGTTGCCATAGAGACATCCCAGCCACTGACAAGAACTTGAACAGTTTCCTCCAGCTGCCATTCAGCTGGCTCTTCGGCTCGTCGGCACTATAGGGCTCTCTAGAGCTCTCTAGTCTTTCTCTGGTTTCGCTTTACAGCTCGTTGACAGACGCTCGACTTGTAGCGGCAACGTATCAATCACATGAATTGATGCAACCACAAAGGCAACAATGAATGAGTAATGGACGTGCTTGCCAAGCAGCCGGTTCGGCTTCAGCACAAGCTGATGCTTTAGCATTGATATGCACTTTGATTTTGATTTGTTATGCTATGCTGCAGTCGAAGATTGCACATCATTTCAAATGCCACCTCCACATGATGCACAACAGCAAAGGCTGTGCGGACATCAAAGAGCAAAATCTTCTCATTACTCAAGCGATATCAGAGCTGATTACGCAAAAGTCTCATAAAAGAAAGCAAGTCAAGCGAATGGAAAATTAACATATAAATTATATAGCCTAAGTAGAATGCTTCAGTCTATCAATCTGTCATCTCCCTCTCTCTCTGTCTCTCTCGCTCTCTCTCTTTCTGTCTACTTCAGTAACACTCAATGCTCCTGGCTAAAACTCAGTTGAAGAGCTGTATCAATTCAAAGAGTCCTCACAGTGTCTTTTTTCTGCTTCTGTTTGCCACTTGCAACGGATTCACGCACTTTTTGCAGCAAATCGAGTGCAAATATAAATAAAACGTGCAGCACTAAAAAAAGGGGGGGCAGAGCAAAAGCAAAGAGCGAATGGAATTAATGGGGCAATTGGTTGCTGCAACGCGTTTGCCGCGGGCTTTTAAAGCAGTTAGCCTCATTTCGGTTTATTGGCTGGCCATTTAGCAGGCTCCATTTGGTGCCTGGCCACAAAGCGAACTACACACGCCTCATGCATAATTCGGCGTAGGTGGCACTGTGCGATGTGTGGAATATTGCGCATACGCCACGTTGCGCCTTATCGGAAAAAGCACATTGGCAACGGGTCGGGTCGGGCTGGGTCGGGGTGGCCCGGGCCGGACTGGGCCCGTACCCGTGCCGACTCAGGACATGAGCCTGCATATTTATGAGTCTCGGCTAAGGACACTGCTTATGGGCTTTGATGTGGGCGTGATTTGTTTTTCTACGCGTGCCAACCTATGTTGACAGACAGCCGGAAAGAAAGGATGGCGAACTGGGTGCAGCGGGCTGAAGAGCGGAGCGCATAAAGTGTGGGATGCAAGTTTGTCCATCAAACGTTTGGGTTTTTTATAGAGTGGAAGTGGGCTAAGAGCATGAATAACGGAAGCCCGCTGGGCTGAGTAGGTTGTTTAGAGTGCAGCGTGTAAATTGTAGGCTGTAGACCTATCTGAATGGTATATGAAAAGTCGTCGGATACAGCCAATGACTGTTAGTAGAGGGAAAGTGAGCTCTGGTCTACTCAAATGGCTTGGCTTGAGAGAGCGAAGAAGTGTAGGC
Source organism: Drosophila mayaguana (assembly GCA_037075325.1). Taxonomy (NCBI): domain Eukaryota; kingdom Metazoa; phylum Arthropoda; class Insecta; order Diptera; family Drosophilidae; genus Drosophila; species Drosophila mayaguana. The sequence goes on along the minus strand of JBAMCG010000068.1, from coordinate 11,502,801 downwards.
TGAAGGGAATAGAAGGTGTGCCGCAGTCTAGGCTAGCTAGACTGACTGATCCTTCGGAAATCTTTAAATTAGAATTTATGAGTAGGGTAAAGATTTCCGAGCTATCTAAGTTGAGGGAGATATAAATAGCTCTCATTAGATTAAATTGCTCGAAACGGTTTTGCTGAATAGTATAAACCATTGCAAGAGGCGAAGGTGATTACGTAAGATAAAAAATGTGTACATGAAACAGGCTGCTACACTCTGAGTAGAGATTTCGAGTGGTTGGATAAACTCCCTCACCACATAGACTGGAGAGTTGTGGTCTAACATGATATAGTACTGGGATCCAGTCAGAGTTAAGCGTCTCCTCTTATAGCATAAGTTATGCTAGGATGCTATTGCGCTGGTCTCAAACTGCAGTACCTCTCTACAAAGTGTAGGGACTCTGCGTGCTTAGAGCTCTTCAGACGCCAGCTGACAGCAAGTCCACTTAGCTGGACCATGGCCATGCCCGTGCCCTTGGCCAGCGACAATTAGACTGGCAACAAAATTGCTTTTGAACTGCGAGAGCTGTATTTTTGCTGCGTATCGTGTTGCAAGTGGCAGCTAGACACGTGCCACATTGGCCTCGTTTGACAGCTATTGACAAGCACTTTTCACATTTATTGACAATTCGGGCTGCGTTCACGGAGTAAGCTTCAATCCGTCATGTTGACACAGAAGTCGTGAAATTCTTTAGAAATGGCACGCAGACAGCCAGCCGGCAGCTATTGGCCAACAATGTTGCAGTTGAGTATGCAATAAACTGCTCCACAAATTGACATTTGATGGTCTGACCAGAATAAGAATAAAATGCTTGGCCTGTTCAAAAGGCTGCATTGACTCTAAATGTGACTGTTTGACTGCTTTCAGTAGTGACGTTCACATTCCAGACTCCACATTCCACATTCATCTCGGCTGACAGATGAAGTCATTTGTTTCGTCTGCGCCTTAAATTAGGCAACAGTTTTTAACAGACGCACAAAAAAAGGGCTGCTTAATTTGCAATGGCGTGAAAACGGCTAAAAATTATGCATATTATTTTGGGCGCTTATCAAAAAAGGTTCAGGCCAGTGGTATAAAAACTGAGTGTGACTGAAACTACAACGTGAACGACTAATGAATACTCTGCAGCTGGGCAGAGAAAGTTAAAAGTCGACGTAGATAAAATGTTAAGATTATTTCTAAAAAATATATGGGTATCAAATAAAAAAGGCTAGGTTCCAAAATTGGCTCGATAAACTTAATATTTTGGTTAAAGCAATTGGTGCTTGATATGAATATTTTCGGTATTTTTGAGGTATTTTTTTAGATTTAGGAAATATTTTCCTGTAGCTTGAATCACAATTACCATTTATTATTTATTGGGAATATAATTATACAGGAAATAGTTTTAAATCATTTTATTAATTTTATTTAAGTTGTCTAGCCACAGCTAGAGACACAGCTTATGATTTAGATAAGTTATACAAAAAATTTTAACTAAAAAAAATGGTTTACATTTAAAATTTGAATTCCTATTCACAATTACATATAATATTTATGATATTCCCTAACCCAGTCAGTTTCTTAGCAAAGTCAACTGCTTATGCTTTATTCAGTCTCCATCTCTCTGGTTGCTCGCAAGAAACAAGATTATGTTGACTGTGGCCGCTTCTATTTGATGGAAGGGCATGCTAAGTGGCCCTCAAGAGATTAATTTTCAGCCATGCTCGGCCTGCAATTATACAACAATTAAAAAACAAACGCCTAAAGTGCTCAGAACGCGAGGCCGTTGGCAATTGGGAATGAATGTGGGGTCGTTAGATCCGGGGAGAGAGAGAGTGGGAGAGAGGGAGAGAAGGAGAGAAGGAGCGAGGGACAGCACCATTTTTTGTGGGTTGGCAACTAACCAACGGCTGCCCGCACACAAATTACTGCGGATTAATTAATGGCCAAGAAATGTTGGTGCGTCAACAGGGAAAAGTTAAAGCGCAGGCAAAAGCAGCGTGTTTCGTGTTGACAACAAAAACAGAAAAAAAAAACAGAGTTTTTCAACAAGGGAAATGGGAATGGGAGTGGGAGTAGGAGTTGATGCTAAGGAGAGAGAGTGTGAGCGGGAACGAGAGCGGCTGCCTTCTGCTCGTGTAATGACAGGCGTTGACGTGGGCGACGTGTGCTGCAGGCTCATGTGCGCCCCGTCGAAGATGGCGACAAGAAAGTGCCACATTTTTCAGTCTCTTGTCTTGACGTCACAGCCAGCAGCAGCAGCAGCAGCAGCAGCAGCAGCAGCAGCAACAACAATAGCTTGGTGAGCGTAGCTATTTGACTGAGAAGCATTTTTGGGGATCCTGAGGGGATGTTTTGCAGTTTGTCTGTCGTGTTTTGCTGTTGCTGTTGCTGTTGCTGTGAAGATGATGTGGTGCGTGTGTGCGGCGTGTGTCATGTGCGACATGCTCATAAAAAGCGTTTATTCAACCAAGAGCCAGGCAAGTGCTACATGACACCAACCACTACAACAACAGCAACAAACACAACAACAACAGCTGCAAACAGGCAACGACAAAATGGCGACGTGCCAAAACTCTAAACGGTTTGCCGCCGCTGCTGGTTCGAGCGATTCGGGTGGTGCCTGCGCCTCGCCAGCGTTTACTTAGTACGGGGGTAATGCTGATTTGGCTTTTACCACATTATTATGTCTTAACTGAAACTTGTTGTTGTGCCCATTATTCTTGGTTTTTCTTTCGTCTACAGTGTGCTAACAACTCTTTCATGTGGATTTCATTCTTTGTTTTGCTTGCAGGCTGCCAGTTTGTTAGGACGCTTTGCATACCCCACTCCGAGGTCTGTTACGATGGTAAGTTCAGATATCAACGACAACAGTCGATTAACTCTACATACATATACATACATATACATATATATACATATATATACTACACACTAGAACAGCAACAACAACAAAATCTGATTGTGTGTTTATAAAATGTCAGCGAGTGTCTTTATCAACTGTGCAAAAATATTGTATGATGTTTAAAATGGGTGAGGGTTAGGCAATAGATACATATCTCCGGGTTGTTTGTCGTTAATGGCCTGAAGTTTGCCTTTTAGAGAGAGGATGGGTTTTAGTAAAAATAAATATATACATATATGTGTCTATATTAAGTGCACTGTTTGTTGATAGTGCAGAAAAATAACTATATGCATATATTTAAGTGCAGTTTATAATAAAATATTGTTTTTAATGTATATATTTTCTATTGTGTGTGTGGCTAGTATTAAAAGGGAGGCAGCCAAGAGTTTAAATTTCACATTTTATTATATATTTTAAAGAAATTTTACACAAACTTTTTTTAGTTGCCATATATAATTTAATTGTTTATCAATTTAGCAATTTAAAATTGATATCTACTATTAGCTAGATATGAAGGAATAATTTATGAATTCCATATTCATCTATTTCTCTTAAATTTCTATAAATCCCTATTTGAAATGTTTTTCATTTCAAATTTGTCCAAAGAATTATTAGCTGTTATTTTTATTTGATTTTCAATAGAATGAAATTGAATTTCATAGAAAATATTCATAATGAACTGAAAAGGTGAAAGCTGCAGTGTCTCCAATGTTTACAGGAATTTAGATGAAAAATAGCCAATGTTTGCTTTTTTATTTTTATTTATATTATTATTTTTCGTTTTTAATTTAAATTTGGTGTTTTAAGCATACAAATGATGAACATAAACTGAAAGCTAAAACGTGTTTTACAAGTAAAGCATATATTGAAATATGAATTTTTAAAAACAAACAGGTGTCATATTAACCAAAGAGAATCTGAGCATTCAATAATTCTTACCCAATTATTCCAGCACAAGAAAAAAAGAAATCTTGCCTGGAGACTTGCACTTAATTCGAACAAAGTTGCAGCTGCAAACGTTTCCATTTAGAGCAATTTTGAACTAATGACAAGCTTTGGTGCTTTATCCAAGTGAAACATGGACTGCACAGGCCGAGGGTGCTCGATAGCACTAAGTGCTCAATAGCAGGCGAAGCTGCAACATAAAACGACACACATACACTCTCACACACACGGCATCGGTCGCGCCCTCGTAAGAGGGAACAGCGATTGCGAGTAATGACCAGAAACACACTTCAGACCGCTCTGAGAGAACAAAAAAAAAATGCAATTCTGTGGGTCAAATTGCAGCGGGCACATCTGAGTTTTGGGAATCATTTTCCAGCCGCTGGCCTGAAGTATAAATTTTCGTATTTGCCCAGTGCTTCAAGCCAAAGCGCATTCAAAAAGCGTAAAGAAGAGACGGAAAAGGGCCCCCAAACAATTGGGGGAGCAATAGCAGGAGTCGGGGTGTTGGGCATGGGACTAACAGTGCATTATCGAGAACACACTCAATTACTTATGTAAGCGCTGTGAAAATTCGGTGACGGTGGGACCGACAGAGAACAATTGCAATAACTGCAGCTGCAGCTGCTGCTCGAGAAGAAGAAAACCTGTGAAAAATTGTGAAAGCTGCAAGGGAAGAAAATAAAATAGAATGAATTGTTTGACCCCAAAAGCGAAAAATGTCTGCGCTCAAATGTAAAAGGGGAAACTGCACTTGCAAAAATTGGAATAGACTTTGTATTGAAAGGAAAGGAGGCAAAAGGTAAGGCTGGTAAAGCCAAGAAGGATACCGAGTGGATAAATAAATATTGGAGAACATATTTATCCGTGTATTGAGACGAGTTTTTAGGAATTGTACAGTGATTTAACAACATTAAAAATCTATGTAAAGGCAACTCAATTTGTTGCTAGACAGAAAATAGGGAGTAGTGAGTATTTTTGTCAGTGTATTCACACACATACATATATGATATGATATGTCAATGAAAGAAATGCTGCAAAATATAATGTCAAGGCTGACTCTATAAGATTCGGCTAGATTTCTGCCAGTGTATGGTCGCCCACGCTTAGAAAATGTGTGTGAGATTGAAGCTGCACTCAGAAAAATTGAAAACAGACTCAGAGAACATAGCAAAGCACAGAGCAAGCAGCACACACCAAAGTGCGAACAATATTTAATGAATTTTTTATCAGTGTATTCACACATATGTGGAGGTATTTATTATATGGCGAGCTGGGAGCTGCAGTCGCAGTTTTTCAACCCAGACCGCATTTACATTATGCAAATGAGGTTCGAGACTAGCGGCAAGGATATGAATTTAAACGCTCGTAAATCAGGGTGAAAACAAAAGGTAGCCAATGTGCTGTGTGTGGCAGGAAGCTGGGGGAGCGGGTGAATGCGAGGATGATGGGATCGTGGAGTGGGGAGTGGGGAGTGGGGAGCGGGACAAAATTGTGTTGCAGTCACTGTAAGACACGCGCTATTAATGCAGTTACATGGCCTATTAAAATTGTGCATAATTTGCATTCCGCAGACAACATCTTTGGGAAGTGCATTCCAACCACTGGAGTTGACGTCGAGGACATTGAGAAGTAATTATCCTTGTCGCAATTTGCATGCGAACGCGACGCTAATTGTATTGTGTGTCTGTTCGCAGGACACCACTCACCGAGGACCAATCACGTCTGCTGGCAACCATGCTGGAGGAGCTGCAGGGCGCCGGCCTAGGCTGGGACCATCATTACGTGCAGTGCCGCATCCAGGGAGCGCTCTTCTCGTTGCAGCGACAACAACAGCTGCCGCCGAACCTCTGCGCCAATTTGGCGCCAGCGCCACCCGACTATGGCGATCCGGCGAGCGCGTTGGCCTATGTGCGATTTACCCCGCCGGAGGCGGAGCAGCTGGAGTTGAGCAATGTGGACTACTTCGATCAGACGCAGCCCAGGCAGCAAGCGCAGTTCTACCCGGCGATCCACAAGAAGCAGCCGCAGGACAGCGGCTTCAATAGCATCCTACATCAGCTACAGCTGCAGGATCGCCGACGGCTGCGTCACGATCCTAGCGAGTTGGAGCACTTTGGCAAGCTGGACGGCCACATGAAGAACTCACAACTGGATCTACCGAGCGTAATGGATGCGTTTTTGGACACGGAACGGCAATGCATGGCGATGCGACTGGCCGAGCAGGGCGCCAGCTCGAAGGCGGGCAGTCCGCGCAATCGGCTGGAGCTCTACCAAATACTAGCCGCATCCGAGCCCGATCCGCAGCCCTATCAGCGCAACCAACAGCCAGCCAATGCTATGGACGAGCTGGAGGCCATTGTGGAACAGCAGCAACAGCAGCAGCAACAACAGCAGTCGCAGTCTCAGGACCCGGATCCGCCGTCGGCAGCACCTGTGTTTCTGCCCGAGGAGCTAAACGAATCCAGTGAGCTCTACTTCCCGGACAACTATGCGCCGTTCAAGCGTCGGGGTCAGCAGCTGAAGCATTCCTTCTTCCGCGAACTGGCCAACGAGCAGGGCTTGACGCAGGAGCCGTTGGCACAGCTGGCTACCCAGCCGGAGTTGATGAAGCGACGCCCCAGCGACAACGACGTCAATGTCCAGGAGCAGGAGCTGGCGTTCGAGACCAGCTTGCGCCGCAATTCGCTGACACCCTTAGAGGAGGAGGCTATGCTGGCATCCAATAGCTATCCGCGCGCCCTGCACAACCAGCGCGTCTACACGGAGGGTGGGCTGTTGATGGTGCCACAGGACGAGCTGCAGCCGGACTCAGCGCAGGCGGACGAGCCAGCGGACATCAAGCAAGCGCTGCTGGCCAACATGCTGGGCTTTGCGCGTCACGAGCGACTCGATGTGAAGAAACCAGGTCCCCAGCTGGGTCCACCGTCCTCTGAGCAGAGCAACCAGGTGAAGACAGAGAAGCCGCAACATGCCAAGGACGTCAACAAGGAGGTGCTGCCCGCTCACATCAAGGGTGGCGATGTCAACGAGCCATTCAAGAAGAAGAAGGTCGCCAAGGAGCAGCACTCGGACGAGGATCATGCGCCGCACACCGTAGACACTGAATATGCACATGTGTTCGTGAAGAACCCGTAAGCTCGAGCTAATCAAAATCGAACTGGAATTTCCTGAACTGAACTTTCTCTTCCCACGCAGCATTGACAGTTGGTACGATGGGCAGCGCATCATGAATGAGCTGGCGCAAATACTACACATGCAGGGATACTTTTCTTATTTAACGTAGGTTCAATGATCATTGTTAACCAAAATTAGGACTCAAGTACATATCAACCTTTATCAATAGCTGTTTAGACTTGAGGCCTAACTGACTTATTTCATAATTCCTGAAAGCTTTGTTCGTTTAATCATTGATCATCTCAATGCTCTGCAGCGTTCAACCGCACGAAGTCAGCTTCCGGGTGGACTCAAACAACCCCGAGCGCAAGACGGCCGCTGATGTAGCTCGCTACATTAATGAGAACCGCGGCGTCAAAAACAACATCCAGCGACGCGTCGGCTTCTACGTGCTGCACGCCGGCGTCGGCGATCGGGTCAAGGATCTGCGCGATCCGAGCATCTCTGCGTCGCCCATTGAGCTGGCCGAGCAGGGACCGGATGTGACCCACATTATGGCCTACATGTTCGCCGGTGCAGGCGCCGCGGCTGTGATTGTGATCTTTGTAACGCTCATTCTGATCAAGCGGCACGATCGCAAGCGCGACAAGCTGGGCGGCCTGCAGACGGGCATGTCGGGTGCGGAAAGCTGCAGCAAAGACTATCAAGAGCTCTGCCGCGCACGTATGGCCGGAAAGAATGGCAACGCAACGACTGGCAGCAGTGGTGCTGCTGGTGGTGGCGGTGCTGGTGGCAATGCCACCGATCAGGCTCACAGTGGACGCATCACCTCGCTGAGCAAAGAGCACGAGGGCCGGCCGCCATCATCACGCTCCAGCACATCATCATGGAGCGAGGAGCCAGCGTTGACGAACATGGACATCTCAACTGGACACATGGTGCTGGTGAGTAGAGAAAGGGTCATGATTTAAGTAATTATTAGTTATCGATGTAGATAGATATAGTCATTACACGTACTCCTATAGGGGTGTGGTAAATCGAGGAAAACTTAATCTTCTAATCTAATCGCTCTTTCTGCAGTCATATATGGAGGATCATCTGCGGAACAAGGGCCGACTGCAGCGTGAGTGGGAGGCGCTGTGCCGCTACGAGGCCGAACCTAGCGCCCGAGATGCCGCCTCCCAGCCACAATGCGCTAACTTGAATCGACCCGGTGCTCCGCTGCCCTACGATCACTCGCGGGTGGTGCTCAACCATTTGGCCAATGCCGAGGGTCTGGACTATGTGAATGCATCAACTATTGTGAGTAGAGATGACTAAGACCTAGGAGTAAGTTCCCTTAAAACTCCTCATCTTTTGATCCCCCCTCTCAATCAGACCGATCACGATCCTCGCGCACCCGCCTATGTGGCAGCCCAGGGACCTTTGCCCTCGACCTTGGCGCACTTTTGGCAAATGATTTGGGAGCAGGGCGCTGTTGTCATAGTTGCCCTCTGTCGCCTGCAGGAGAATGGAGAAGTGGCCTGTGCGCGCTACTGGCCGGAAGAGGGTGCGGAGGTATATCACATCTATGAGGTAAGCGGAATAGAGCTCCGGCTCCGTTGGCCGACAAATTAAACTAAGCCCTGTTCGCCTTAGGTTCACCTGGTTAGTGAGCACATCTGGTGTGATGATTACCTCGTACGTTCTTTCTATTTGAAAAACTTGCGCACTAGCGAAACACGCACCGTGACCCAGTTCCACTTCCTGTCCTGGCCACAGATGGGCGTGCCGCCGCAAGCGAAGGCGCTGCTGGACTTTAGGCGGTGAGTTGCTGAGGATCTCAACAATATCTATATATATTTCTCATGACTCTCATGGGCTTTACAGCAAGGTGAACAAGTCGTATCGTGGTCGTTCCTGTCCCATTGTGGTGCATGGCAGCACTGGCGCCGGACGCACTGGCTCCTACATACTGTTGGATCTGGTGCTAGGACGCATGAACAAGGGCGCACGCGAAATAGACATTGCCGCCACACTGGAGCATCTGAGGGATCAACGAGCTGGCCTGGTGGCCACGCGCCAGCAGTTCGAGTTCGTGCTGATGGCCGTGGCCGAGGAGGTGCATGCCATACTGAAGGCTCTGCCGGCGAATACGTCGGGCGAGAAACGTGAGCTGGATAAGGACAATGGTGCCACCAAAGAGCCGCTCAAGGAGGACAAGGCACAGGAGGCCGCCGAAGAGGAAGCGCCGACCAGCAGCAGCAAAGCAGCAGCAGCCGCCGCAGCCAAGGAGAAGGAGCAGGCCAAGGAGTCCACTCCCAAGGACTCCAAAGCGTCCGCTGAGCAGAAGAAGAAATAGGCGCGCAGATAGAAACAAAACAAAATGAAACCAAAAACAAATAACCAAAAATAATAATTCTTTAGTTTACATCACGTTTGTTGCAGCGTTTCGGGGGTCTAATTTAGTTGTTGTAGCTAGTATTAAAGTACACACATTGTTTTATGCAATTTATGTTGAAAGGTCTAAGCACTTGGAAGGTTCGAAAAGGGCTCAACATGGTCGGCCAGAGTTGGATACACATTAACTGTTCAGTTATTACATAAACAAATTCATATATATATATATATATATATATATATGTAAAGATCTAATGTATATGTATATCTTAAGCCTATGTTCAGCACAAATTGCACCACTTGAAGGCAAGTGAAAGAAAGCCCAAATAATTTTACAGCGCTTGCAATGCTGCCACAGAGCTTGCCCCATCGCCAGCATGCTGCAACGGGTTCGCACACCAGCCCGTGTCATCCGTTAAGAGCGTCTCTGGCTGGGGTCAACTCAAGCCTGTGGTCGCATTCAGCGCGACGCACATATATTTCTATCAAGTACATGAATATATAAAACGTATATAAAAGTATGAGAAACAAAATTTGAGTGTTATATACAAGACAAATATATATATATATATATATATATATATATATATATATATATATATATATATATATATATATATATATATATATATATATATATATATATGTTATATATATACATGTGTAGCTTAAGCATTTAAATTCAATTATGAATGCATTTTATCTATCGATGTTGGCATAAAACATTTAAAGCAAACGACGCATATGAATACCCTTTACTTTTTGGTGTGCATACAAACCTCTAATCAATGTGCTTGAAATAATCAGCGGGAAAGATGATCAACAAATATCAAAAAGAACAACAAACAACAAAGAAACTAAATGGTATACATATGCCAACAACAACTACACGCGACACACATACAACATACATATACATATACAAGAGCAGACATATACATCTCTATATATATATATATATAAACACATATATATATATATATATATACCGCAAGAGGATGAATGTAAAATTTGTACCTAAACGAAGGAAGAAACGCAAAAATTTCTATTTACAAAAAACTAAAAACCAAAAATGCAGAAACAAAAGCTATTGATGTGTACGACAATTACTTATACAAGTTTATTATATATTGAAAAAAAAAAAAACAAAAACAAAACTCTATATATTATAAATATATATATATATATATATACAATATACATTATTCATATACAATATGGTGAGTGTCAATATTTATATTATATTATATGGACTAACTACTATATCTGAGTGTAAATTTTCAGCAAAAAATATTTAAATATTGTTTTACCAACCATATGTGTGCGAATTATTATCTCTATATAAATATACATAATCTCTCTATTTGTTCAGTTCTCTCATTAAACCAAAATCCCAAAGAATTTATTTCGAACCAAAAACCAAAACCAAAAATGAAAAATAAAAAAAAACCAAATCGGCACTAGGCTCAGCGAGTTCGTACAGTTTGTGGCCAGCGCTTTAAACTCATGTATTTCTTATCTGATTTTGAGGCAGCTAAAAGCACTGCTTGCAAACCGCTCGCACTCGCCGATCTCCTAGAAAAATGTCGAAACAAACGTTTAGGAGGGTGTGTCACACACATATGTGGAGAAGAAGAAGATAGCGCAACATCTAGAAATCGAAGCTTTAACAACACAAAAAATTGTTAATTAATGCTTTCGCCGGCATGCAATAGAACATGATAAGAAAATACTAAATGAACATATACAAATACAAACACAACCACAAATATACATATACACTCAAACACTCACACACACACAAATCACATGAAAATACTATTAAAACTAAATGAAATCCCCACTCAGGCATGACCCTTTGAATGTTTCAAATGGACAATTAGCTAAATGTTAAACAGGAACTTATCTAAGAACACATGGTTTAGGTGCGGTATCTAAAAAATACTGCATTACACGTTACACTAAACACAAAACAACGGAATCGCCACAATGATACAAATGACTACAAAAGATATCCACAACTGACTAAAGATAATACAAACTAGTTAAGTAAGTGCAAATTATTCAAAAACAAAAACCAAAAAAAAAAAAATAATAATAATAAAATAAAATTAAATAAATAAATAAACAAATGCTACAAAAAATATATAAAAATACCAAAATAATATACATTCCTTTATGGACAGAAGAACAGGAGCAGCTGAGTTGATTAAACGCAGTGTCTGAAAATGTATGTATCTAAATGCAAATGCTGCAAGTTAGCACAAAAATTACTGCAAAAAAATACCCATAAACAAAAGAGAAATATTAAAATAATTAACAGTTTGCTGTAGCAGTTGGTGTTAAAAATAAAAAATACATGCGTTATTTGTAGTTTGAGAAAAAATTTTTGAAAAAAAAAACAATGTCAACTAAATAATGTTAAGAAAATATCAAAAACGAAAAAATTTAACTAGACGCAATATTTGTTTGTTAGTATTTCCTTCGTTACAAAGACAAGATTCATTAAATACTTTTAAAAAAAATACACAAACACAACACAAAAGCAAAAAACAATATTACAATAACTGTGGCAGGCCCAACAACAACTTGGGGCTTGCAAAAATCTCTTAAAATCTCTTATTAACGTGGTAGAAAGTATTAAAAAAAAAACACAATTTAAAGTTTACAGTTTTAAAAACACTTAAGAAAAAGACAATTTAATATTTAGTAGTGAGTTTTTTCCATTAATTTAACAAAATGTTTTTTCAGTGTTTATTAAATACAAATTACAACCAAATATTTCCAAATGTTCTTCGAAAAACAAATTAAATAAGTGTACTAAACCAAAAAGAAGACGATAAACTCTAAATGTATTGTAGTAAAAAGTATATAAACTATATAAAAAACAATTATTATTGATGTATATTCGACAAAAACAATTATATTATATTCAAAAGCATACAACCATGCGTAGCAAATTGAACGGAACTTACAAAATAATACAAGCGAATTATAATATAATAAAAATTAAAAACAAAAATATATATATATATACAAATATATATAAATATATTTCTATATATGTTTATATATATAATACAAGCATACAATATACGATATGTATGTTTACGTAGTTCAGGCACAGAAGTTATCATTTCTTAAAACTATTTTCATTGATGGTGTAACATAGATATACAAAAAACTAAAACATAATTATTCTAAAAACTACAAAATTAACAAAGATTTTGACAATGCTTAGGCAAAAACAAAAACGGTACATTATGACCCCGAAGTCTTGCTCTAACCACTGCTCCCGCTGGAGTGCAGAGAGCGAGGCTTCCAATAAATGTAATAATTAAAGTATGGATAGAAATTCATATACCAACAAAGCTAGCATCAATTTGTTAGCTGAATTCAATCGAGAGCAAGCCACGATCGCTGTCCAAGTACAGCTGGCACAGAGAGATCCAAACCGTGGTCAGACCTGGACAGACTTAGATGACCGACGAACTGCATACAAAATGGTTTGAGTTCCTAGTTAAACGCAAGCTGACTCTGAATACATATACGTACCGACGGACATTCTGGACCGGCTGTAAATACGCACATCTTAACATTGGACGCCCTGAAAAAATACTACAAATATTAAGAAAAATACCGACCTAGACGTGAACAACAAAAAGCTAAAAACGGTTTAGCGATATCTTAGAGCGTTCATCGTATCATTTCTCTCGATCGAATTCCGAGCTATCAACTTGATGCAGCATTGTTTGTAGATTAGTGTGAAATACATATGACGTTCAACATGATTTATAACAAAAATACTAAAACTTTAAAAAACTTTGGCTTATTTCGATATGTTAAATGTTTCAGTTTCTTGAATAAACAAAAAAGAAAATGAAAAGAAAATATACAAATACAAATAAATACAAAGATAACATATGAATATCCATATAACATGCATATTTATCACACATTAAAAACTATGCGTGTTGTAATTAACGAAACCAAATATATATATATATATTAAAAATCCAGAAAATTAAATATATGTATATGGGAAAATATGATACAAATATTGCTGTATATTTCAATTAAACAAATAAAACTTAAGCAAAGTCAAATACCAAGCGCAGGCTTTCATACATTTTTGGAAACGAAATGAAAAACACAAATTATGAAATTATAATGTAAGTTTGACAAATATTGATGTGTATAAAATATATGCAAATATTTATATATACATATATGGCCACTTGGCGAAATTTGTGTTAAAGAAATATTTAAAACAAAAAATACATAAAAAATAATTACAAAAAAATTGTAAAACCAGCAGAAAAAAATTATGCTGGCTGAGGCCACTTAAAATATACTAAAAATATATTGAAAGAAACATAAACACAACTACACGAAACGAACAAAATTACACACATTAACATAAACAGGCAACAACATGTTTATGGTCATACCTATTAAAGGTTTTTTGTGCAAGCATAATTAAGAGATCAATCTACATATATATATTCACGTATATATATGTATAACATAATATATTTAAATTGAAATCGCTATGCAATTTAAATATATATCTAAATGTACACAAAAGCTAAAAAAAAAATATATATATAAATGTATACTTCAATTATTTAAGACAATTACATACATACATACAAAAAGAAAAGAAATATATATAAATGTTATTATTCAGCAAAACAAAAACCAAATAAGAACAAGTAATTTAATTGAATCGATCGATATATATAATAATCTCCATCGGAGCAAACGAGAGATCATATATCTAAATGTAACGCGCCATTGTGTAATATGCGCTACATATACTAAATAAATATATATACATGCATATATAATCCAATATATAGATACCTCTATATATATATATATATATATGTATAACTGGATGTATAAATGTAAATCAAAACGAACACAATTCAGAACATTGATGATTAGCAGAGCAAGGAAACATTGACAATTGATTATGATAATGATGTCATCAATTATGTAGAACCGGTAATAATTACGATTATTATTATAATACAAACAACAAAATAATAAAGAAACCCTTCAAAAAAACAAAACAAAACAAACAAACAAAAACCAAGAGCCAGAAACAGATCTCAAAACCAAAACAATGGAAAAACAATCCAAACAAAAGCAAACCCCAGAAAAAGTTCACTCAAATCGATTCTCAGTGTATTGCACTTAAATGTGAAACCGAATAGCTGCGAGCACAAACAAATATATTAGTAACACTGTCTAACAAGAGTAAGCGAAAAGTCCATTCAAATGGCCGAAAAGCTACCAAACGCTGTAAACACAACACCACTTAACTTTTCCACAGTAAAGCGTGCATGGAATTGCCATTGCACCCATTGCTATATAGGTAATATCTCTCTACATAGTTTGTAGTCTATCTCTGTTCAATCAACAGTTACAGGATTGGAGAATCTCAATCAACACAGGCACACCTACATACACACACACACAGACACACTCAACTTATATAGTCCCTTACAACACTGCTAAAGGTAACAAACACTTTTTACTTGGTTCCACAACAAATTCATTTCCTATGGTTAAATATCTCTGTGCATATCATTTTTTTCAGCTTCCCCTTTTATTCATTTTGATGGCAATTGGCGCTTATTAAATTTATCTGAAATTACTCAGATTATTACTCAAAATTAGATTCCAAAATTCGCTTGCTTAAAATAGAAATATTTTTGAGAATGCAAGAATATTTTTATTAATTATTTTTCAGTATTTTATTTACTTTATTTAGTGTATGTTTTGATTCCAAAATTGGTAAGAAATTAAAAAAATGTTTTTATGCCTTATTTGAAATTCAGATTCCCAAAATGGTTATATTCTTCTAAAATTATTTTTGAAAATGCAAAAATATTTTTGTGAAATATATTTTCAAATCTTCAAAAATGTTAAAAAATTAAACAAATATACATTTATTTTATAAGAATAATTTCGATTAGCTTTAGGAGAATGTGATCAAAATTCTAATAATTGGTATGCAAAAAAAAAAGAAAAGAAGAAAATTCTATTATCTGATTTTAAAAATAATTGGCTTTTGGAAAATAATATGTTTTTCCCCCAAATCATTTGTTTTCATATCCCAAAATATTGGCAATATGGCAATTCATTTACAATTTCTATATTTTAAACAAAACCACACAAATAGACAACTTGGCTCTAAACTAGGTTAGTCAAGTTGTGCACATATCTCTAATCTCAACGCAAATATGCATTTGCATTGAAAAAGTAAATCAATCAAAGCTTCCAAATGAAGAAACTAAGAATCTAAGAAAAAGCGCACGGCAGTGCTAAGGCAGAGGCACTAAATTGTTGTTTTTATTTTTGTTTTTTGAGAAACATTCGGCCAAATCTATGAAATACACTTAAAGAAAAGCACGCGTACTGCATGTCTAAAGAACGTAATTATAACAAATATGATCAGCATGCACTATGCTCGATATATATATATATATAGAACATCGAGTGGCTAAAGCTACCGATCGTATACAGAATACATATAAAAAATATAGGCAACGCAGCGATTCCAATTCAATTTCTCTTGGGAAGTGTTGATCGACCGCGATATATATTATTGGGGGTGGGTTAAACCAGTAGGTTCCTCGCCTTAGAGATTTTTTTTTTTTTTTGGGATACTATGCAAAGAGTCCTATCCTTAGCAAATGGAGCAAGTCCTAGCTAAATACATAACCACGAAAAGAAGTGTTTACACTGAAAAAAAAAAGAAATATATATATATATATATATCCAAAAAACATATGAGGCACATTCACTATGCAAAATACTCGTTAATCAATATATACATAAATATTCACATAATTAATCCATTGGTGTAAAGCAAGCATTGAAAAAATACAAAAAAAGGTAAAAATTAAAAAAACAAATAAGAAAAACTCCTTTGAAAAAAGGACAACAAAAATCTGGCGACATTTTTTTATTTGCATAGATCGGACTCTATATACTTATATATGTTATTTGCATTAAGGGCAAAGCCAGTTTTATTTGCGAACTCTCAAGATACGTGCTATATATAGAGATAGGAATCACAGACTTATCGCATAGCTTGGAGCATTTGTGCCCGACCTGCACAATGTGTTTCATTATGCTGCACGGCACAGACACGCCCCTAGGCGTAGCACCCCTTGCTAAGCCAGTCCGCACAACCGCTAAGATCCGCGCCCATTGCCCATTGCCGATTGCCACTTGCCACCCCTTTGCAGCGCTTCGCTTTGCACAACAAAGCAAAAATACCGCGCGCAAAAAAAAAAAAAACACAATATATAAATAAATAATAATGAAACTAGCAGAAAATCGTGTCATAGCCAATTTTATATGCTAGCAACTGCTGTGGTGGTTCAACCGCATCTGAGTTGCCCTGCCCCCTGTGCATGTGTGTGTGTATGCGAGAGTGTGTGTGTATTTTTTCGAGTTTTCGATTTCATTTGGTATTTTGGCACAATTTCAGCTTTCGTTTGGTTTCTGTTCGCCTGTTCCGTGTGTCGGAACATTTCTTTGAAATGCCGC
The DNA here is from genome assembly GCA_037075325.1 of Drosophila mayaguana. Classification (NCBI taxonomy): domain Eukaryota; kingdom Metazoa; phylum Arthropoda; class Insecta; order Diptera; family Drosophilidae; genus Drosophila; species Drosophila mayaguana. The sequence goes on along the minus strand of JBAMCG010000068.1, from coordinate 11,485,877 downwards.
AATGAAAGGCAAAAAGCCGCCGTGCAAACGCTTTGATGATTTTCCGCATGCCGCCGCACCACCAACCACCAACTGCCAACAGCCAACAGCGACAACAACACCAAGCGACAGCCAGCGACAAGGAACGATTTGATGCCTGCGTTCGTCTCTCACTCTCTCTCCCTATCTCTCTCACACTCTCTCTCTGTCGCTCTTTCTCTGGCTCTTCTTCTTTTTTTGGCCGTCTGATGATGATGTTTGTTGCTGTTTGCGTTTGCATTTGCCATGCCCGGCATATCAATTTAGGGGAGTGGCATGCGTGACGCTTAACTGAACGAGATTATAGAGTCTTCTCACTCCCAATGCCCACAAGAGACCACAGAGTGCCACAGTGTGCCACAGTTTGCGGCAAGCTCTTTGTTGTTTCCCACTGCAGCTGGGCGTTGCCGTAACAGGAGCACGAGGAGCGGCGATAGCGACAGGAAGAGGAAGAGTAACAGGAGCACCAGACATTCAGACTCGACTCAGCGCACAGCATTAACAACAACAACAAAAATAACAACAGCAACAAATATGCCCAGAGCAACTCTCTTGATTGCGGTTTTGATTTACTTAGCTGGCTTTAGTGCTTAATTCATCAACGCCTTGCCTTACAGATAGGATATGCTTGATTGTAGAGGTAGCACAGGGCATATCAGATAGGCAATAAGAGTTGCACTTGCCTCGGCAGCTTTACAGCAACGGTCACCCATTTTTTCAGTGTTACGTAAAATCTTTTTTTAGGAAGTTATCTACCTGCAATCAAAAGAATTCTTTTTTTTACTCTTTGTTTCAGCAGACTCTCATATAAGCATGTACAGTTTGTATATATATATTTTTTATCATTATAATAAAATTTGCCCACTGTACTCAGTATATGATTCAAGGCACACGAGTATGTTAGAACTGAACGTTCTCAGATATAGATGGCGCCACGGTCACAGTTGTGTCATCACAGCTTACAGCCAAGTGACACAAGCAAAACTTTTGCCACTTCAAATTATAGCTGTAAGAAATGTGATAGAGAATGTTTTTGAATATATATTTTTGCTTATATAAATAATGCTTCAAACCATTTCGAGATCAATAAATGGAATATAGAAATCTGCTATAAAAGTTAGCTATAAACTATGCGCAAACTCTTTGAGGGTTGTTATCTTAGCTAGAAGAATATCTGACGCCATTAACGGACAATAGATGGCGTCACTTGCAACTAGTTGATGTCAGTTGCCAACAGCTGGCGCCAGTTCATACAACTCGTGAAAGTACAGACAGAAATGTTTTTAAAATGAAATTGTCACAAAATGCGACAATTCACTGTGAGTGCAATTAGATCGTCTAAACAATGAATTGATATGATTAAATAAATTACAATATTTAGAGCTAATATCCATTTTAATGAGTGTTAGCTAAAGCAATAACATGAAATAAATTTTTGAATATTCTAGTAAATATTTTGATGTCAAGGTGTTGACCTAATAAAAGTCAAATAATTCATATGCAAAGCCAAAACTCGCGGTTCGTAAAAAATTAATTCAGAAAATTGAATAAATTACGCGAATTATGTAACAGGCGAACAGAAATCGATGCCAACAGGCAGCAGCAGCAGCAGAAGTCGAGGCGAGGCAGCAGCAGCTACCGCAGAAGTTGAGAACCGTTTAGGAGCACTCAAACAGACACACACACGCACATTGACAAATAGTCACACACACACACACACACACACACACACACACATACATACATACACGTGGAAACATTGAGAAACTGAGCACACACACGCAGTTGAGGAAAATGCTTTTCCTCCAAAAAGTCAAATGAAATAAGTATGTGAAAGAAGAAGAGGAAGCATCAGCGGCAGCGGCAGCGGCAGCAGCAGCAGCAACCGGCAACACTTGAGGCAGATAAACTCAGTCGAAGGGGCAGCAGCTGCTGCTGCTGCTGCTACGACCGAATGTTTGGCCATAAAACATTTTTCATGTGTCTGAGGGGTGGCCGGCAGCGCGAAGAGGGGGTTGCAAATGTCTCGTCTGGAAAATGAATGTTCAAAAGATACAGCCAGCGGGTTGAGCGAGATGGAGAGAGAGATGGAGATGGAGAGAGCGTGCGCTGCGTGGAAAATCATCAAAGGTTGCCGCTGCGGCGTTTTCGCCTTTGTGCCAAAATCCTCAAAGGAATTTTCCGATATTTGTAGCAGGCGCACAGCAAACGCCAGTTGGAAAAGTTGACCAAGAAAAGCCAACAAAATAGACACACACACACACATACACATACACACACTCGCACACACACACACAGTCAAACTCAACCAATGAATTTTCCGACGATATGTATTTATTTTTTTCGCTCAGGGAGAAAATTCGCTTTTCATGTGTGCCAACACACATTCATATATGTAGAAGTATGCGTGTGTGTGTGTGATTTATCGATGAGATGCTGCGACGTCAGCGCTGACGTCGATCCGTTTCGGCGAGCAGATTTTATTTGGCGATTTTCCCTCACGTTTTCCACAGTGATGTCATTCAGACAGGCAGCCAGCCATCCAGGTGGGGAAAAACCCACCTGACCACTGTTCATATTCAATTTTGAATGCATTGTTTCGCATTGGCTTTGAGCATAAGCATTAAATTGACATTTTTATTGGCCGCTAAGCCTCGCCGTTGCCAATTTTGGTGGCGCATAAAAAATCTATTGATTAAAAATTCATTCACAAATGGACATTCAGACATCAACATAAAGAACATAAAATGATTCAAATAAAGAAGAGCACTTGATGGCTGCGTTTAGCGCTGATAATGGAATGTGGGCTAAGGCGATGGGGCTGGAGGAGTTGCAGGGGAAGAGGAGTGTGGAGAGCGAGGCAGTGGAGTGGAGTGGATGCCAGTAGATGACACATGAATGGATCAATGATTGACGCAAGCGATTCTGATGAGTGTTCTATGAGTGTGTGGGAAGAATGTCTACTGCGAGATGATAACTAGATAACTAAATACCCTATAAGGGTTGAAGTTAATGATATTATCGCGAAGACAGAGGAATTTGTTTGCTATAACTAAAAAGAAAAGGTACATTAATACTAGAAATAAAAAATTACTGTATAAAAATATTTTAAAAACTATAACAAATATACAAAATAAAAATAAAATAGAAATATACGGTTTAATATAATTAAATTTTATTCATTCGCGAATTTAAAACTATTTTTTGTGTATTATTATTTTTATTAATTAGATTTATTTTTAATTAAAAAAAAAAGTTACTTATTTACTCATTGAAATCGAAAAGACTTCTTTTGGGCTTACTACAAATATTTCTTCGGCCTTTCATGTCCATTTACAGGGTATAAAACAATTTGAAATCAGCTGGCAATTGCGAGACATTAAGAGTCATATAAATGTCAGTGTCAGCAGTTCGCCCCCAAGCATAAATCAATAAAGACGAATTTATTTTTGGCACGTCTGGCAGCTGGTCCATAAGGGCACAAGCGATTATGGTCATGATTATGCGAATCAAACCCAGATGCAGTTTCCAAATCACATTCGAGCTCCGGCTCCGGCGAACTCTCAGTTTGGCGCGTGCCTGGCAGCACAGTAAAAAGCAAAAAACTTTGGCTAATAATCTTTGTTTAGTCTGCTCGCACACTGAGCTGCCAGAGGCGGGCAACGAGCGAGGGCATGGCACAGCAATCGCTTTGGCATTTCAAACAAATGTTGCAATCGGCAATTTGGCCCAACGCGAGATGTGCCGCAAATATAAATTCGTATTATTTTCAGATTCGTCTTATTATTGTTGTTTTCTGTTTTCGCAGAGGCGACGAAATGTCTACAATAAAAAAAAATGTATTGTTGTTGGTAGGCGGGGCAGTGGGCGCTGATTGTGAAAACATGCCGCTTAAAATGCTTACTAATGTCCACATATGTTTATTTATTTGTATATATATATACGTATATATATGTATGTTCAATGATTCACAAACTTTGTGCGCTTGATTAGTCAGCTGAGCAAATACTCAAAATCTAAGTAGAAACTTTGAAGCGACTGCGCAATGCTCGGCAAGTGGCGAAGTAAAAAGTTTGCTTGACTTGGTGACTGCCAAACTGTAACTAAAGAGCAGTTGTCTTGCAACTGTAGCGAACTTAGAGAATTTTGTTGAGAGAGACCTGAAAATATGACGACTGAAATGTGGAATGTAAATAGTTTAAAAATTAATAAATAAATATTTTAAATATTTTATATTCTATTATATTTTATATATATTGGACTATCAATAGAAATTGCTCTGAATTTGCATTTAATTTGTATTTAAATTGTTTTGCATAGTTCAATTCTTATGTAAATATTACAAATTTTCTATTCTAAAGATCTATTTATTATTCTATTTTATTTACTACAAAACTGCTGCAGTAAGCACTTAACATACATGTCATATATAGAGCAACCCATTCCAGCCCTTTCTATGGTCCCACCGATCAGGCAATTAGCTTGGCCAACACCTTGCCACAAGTGGCAGCAATTGGTGCACTTGGCTCGCTCTGCCAATGCAAATGTCAGCTGAAGGCGTCTAATGTGGAGGCAAAGAAGAAAAAAGAACTGCTGCAAATTGCATTATTATTAGGCATAATTTAATGGCTGCCGCAATGTGGCATGCAACATGCAGTTAGATTAGTTACTTCACATTTTGCTTGGCGTGCTGGAATGTTGCCTGTTGTGGGCGTCGCACGGCCCACAGTTAACAGTTAGTCTACAGCTACCCCAGACAAAGTTTAACAAGCAGCATAACAACAGCAACAGCAACTTAACATTATCATTGGCCATAGCCTATGTCGTCATTATCATTGGCCCCATCATCATTGGACCATTGTGCATGGCGCATTGCGCTGTGCGACATTGCAAGGTCGCTGCTCATGCAGCTCCCCAAAAACTTCCTGCCTGCCACTCATTGCACTTAATTACTGGCATTGTCGTTGCTCTTCTTCTTCCCCTTCGTCTTCTTGTTGATGTTGTTGTTTTACTGTTGCTGTAGACATTGTCATTAAGCAAATTCCTTTTGATACACTTACAGAGGGTATCTAGACTCTGACGTTCATTCTGCTTTGAATAGACCTTTTTTGAAAGAGAATTTCGATTGTATCTCCTCTCGCTCTCTCCTGGTCTCCTCTAACAATCGATACTTTTATGTATAAATTTTTCAAGATACAAGACTCTACAGATCTCTGTCTATTATTATCAAATAAAATATAATATGCATATGTGTTAAGTAAATGGTCGTAAAGAAATCTCTTATTCAGAGTTCTTCTAGGGTAACTCAGGTGCGACTTGCCCATGCTAACTGCACTTTCTTGCTTTACAGTTTTTTCTCATCGATGTCAGCAAAATAGCTTCGCATATTTTAATATTATTTAAGCGCATTCGCAGTCTCAACAACAGCAACCAAAACAACGTTGTCTGAACTTCATGTTTTTATTATTTTTTTTACAATTTAATTAAGCTTTTGCGCTCTTTTAGTTAATATGATTACAGTTAAAGACCTTTTGCGCCTTTGTCTTTGGCTGTATTTGCTTATTGGCTTAACTCAGAATGCGAAATAAACTTCGACTTAAATATCTCTGGTCTCTCACGCATCTCTTCGCTCTTGCTGCCTGCATCGTGTCGGCTTTGCTGCTTTTGAAGTAGTTGTTGCCTCAATTAGCTGCTTGAATATCTTCGTTTTTATTGATATTTATTGAAGTTTAGTGCTTTAAAGCAAGTGTCAATTCTCTTGGTTTACTTTAGTAAATTATTTACTGTTGTTGCTTCGTCTCTCTCTTTGTACTCTACCTTTCCCTCTCTCTCTTGTTTCTTGAGAATATATTGTGTTTATGACTTTTGCGGTGTTGAGCAGGAGCTCATGTAGAGATTACAAAATTGTAAAAATATATTGGAACTGTGAAAGAGAAAGGAATCTGGGAGTAGTTTAGTTAGTTTGCTAGTTTGGGAATAGATTGGAAACGGTCTATGTAATAAGTATTGATCAGTAAGTAAGTATTGATTCTTCTTCGTATTCTTCTTCTTGAGCTCCATAAGGAAACAATGCAGAATGAATCCGAGCTTAAGAGAGGTCAATTTATAGCATTGAAACTCAACTCTATTCATCAGAAAGTTTTTTCGTCTAATTCCCAGACCTTCGTCTAATTCAAAGACCTTTTCACAATACTCTAAAAATCAATTTATTTGTTTCAAATTTATGTTTTGCTCTGAACTTTGAACTTGTTTTAGTTTTGCTGTGGCTGCCAGCGAGAACTAAATGCAAATGCCAAGGAAACTAAAAATGTAAACTAATGGACACACGTGATAAAATCAACTTCCGCAGGATTACACAAGTCAGCGCCCTCGAGTCGGGTTCAGAGTAGGAGTCGGATCGGCATAGGGATCGGGGTCAGTTTGTTTGCCAAGCAGCTGCCGTTGCGCATGCGCGGACAACGAGCCTCTGGGATTTCGGGCTTTGCCATGGCAACACTCGAAACAATGACAAACAGAAAGAGCGAGAGAGGACAAAATACAAACGGCTGGGCAAAAGGCTTGGCAGAAGGATAAGGTGTCGGGGGTGAATATAATATGTTTCAGCAGAGCTCAAGCCTCTTTAAAAGGATTTACAGATACTTTGTGTTTACTTTAATTGGTTTGTCTACCAGCGCCACGCGTCGCTTCCTAAGTGGATTTTAATATTGGCCTTCGAGTCGGGCTGTCTGATTGCAACAGCAGCCGCAGCAGGAGCAGCAGCAGCAACAACAGCTGTCACTGCACTCATCAAACATCAGTTGGCAATTATGCGCTGTTATATGTTCACATCCTTGCCAAAAAGCCAACCATTTCCACATCCGTGTCGACCGCAAAAACCACAGCAGCGGCAACAGCAGGATACAAATAGCCACCAAAAAGCAAAAGTCCTTTAATCACGCAACTCAACTAAAGCTGCACGAAGGAAGTGTAGGGCTTACGCGACGAGCTGATGCCCCTCAATGGAATAAATGAAGCAGATGAAGTAGTTCACTCTTAGCTAGAGGCAGTTGTATATTTTGCATGGCATATTTTCATATAATACAGAAATATTTATGTATATATGTATATTCGAATTTAAATGTAAATAACACTAAAATTACAAATTATATATTATTATTTTAGTATGTAGGTAAAACTATTTTAATTACAGCTTGTAAACAGATTTTATAACATATATATAATAGAATTGTAAGATATTTTTATTTATATTAAAAGTTTGATTTAAAAATGATCAAATTTATAAGAGAGTAAATTTTAAACAGGAGTTTTTCAAGTTTACAGATAATAATGATATATATATTTACATATAATGCATATATAAATAATTTACAGACAAAAATAATATATATATATATATATAGTTATTTTTTACATACATATATCTGTATATTTAATTTAGTTCTTTATATTCTTATATTCTGAACAGTTTATGCAGTCTGCAGACAAATTTTAAGTAAATTGAATGCAATGTAAATTAGACCTTAACAATTTATTGTCGCCACATTTGAATAAACCCTCTTAGCCACTTTGTGGCCACTCAGCGTATTACATTAGTTCACCCCTCGATAAAAAGTATTAACAATGGCCACAGCTGCAATTGGAAATTGTGGAATGCCTCAGCCTAGAATGAGCTTCATTTGCATATATTGGACTGTGGGTGAAAATGCTGACACTTGTGGACAATTCGAAGGCTAAGCCAACATCAGGCAGCCGAATGAGGGTGTGAGTGCGCTAATTGTTCGCAGTTGAACTGTGAAGCTGCGCATATGTTGGCGTTGAGAAAAACTAATAGAAATGGAAACCTTTGAGTTTTTCCGATGAGGCATAATTTGTGTGTTTTGATTTACGCTGAGGCGATGCCAACAGCTGGTTGGCCATTTGACACGCCAAGTGTGTGCGTGTGTGTGTGTGTGTGTGTGTGTTGATCTTTGGGCAAGCAGTTGCTGCAGCTGCAGCTGGCAGCACTTGGGTCAAGGCGTTGACTGCGTGTGGCAGGCACAAGCGAGAGCAAATACTGCGGGTCACTTGGCTGCATAATCAACCCCCGTTAGGCAGCTACCCTTGCGCCTAACTCTAGCAGCAACCCCTACAATGCGGCACCACGTGCGTCACGCGCAGACGCAGCCACTTGCAGGAGGAACCGCGACGGGGTCATAATTCGGGATCCGGGCTATGGGTCTGTGCCGTTCATGGTGTACCAGGGCTCCCCCTGCCGTTACAGATCGAACAATGGGCTGAAAAACCCATTAAGTGCGTTTTGAACATAAATAAAAACTAGCAGCAAATACTCCATTGTATGTATGTGTGTGCTCTCTTGTAAATGGCAGGAAATGTGCACTTGAGAGCCAGCAGCAGCAGCAACTACTGCAGCAGCAGCAGCAGCATCCACAAGCAGCGGCAATAATTGCCTCCGCGCTGCACAAAAACTTCAAATTACAAGCAACAAAAATAAAAGCAGATAAAAGCAAACACATTATTCACAATTCGATTTGAATGCACTACAGACTGAAAAAAAAAAAAAACACATAAATATGATTCTCTAGTCGGGAATGCGCTGCTAAAAAATACCCTGAAGTTAGTTAAGGTGTTGAAGAAAGTTAAAGTATATAGAACTATAGGAATTATTTCAGCACAGCCAAAAAGTAAACAATTTATAATATATTTATTATTTTATTTACTACCTACTATTAAAATTCATTCATTGCCAATAATAATAGAAAATATATATATATATATTTAAAATTTTAATTTTATTTTGTGTATTTTTTAAGCATTTCTTTATTTGAATATGCTCTTCATATATCATATTTGAAGTCTGTAACCTGAACACTAAAACAATATGCCCACTTCCAAGGGGTATTCCATGCCCGCAGCTGACTGCATTTTTAATTCATTATTTAATTTAAGTTGGCATTTTTTTCTCTCTGGAATAATTAAAATTGCATTCGCCATAAAGAGAAACGCGCGTAGGCTAAAACAAGAAATCAGACAAATAAAATAAAAACTATTTGGAGGCATTTGAGATGTTGTCTCCAATTTCATAGCCTTGACACAAAGTGCGGCGCCAGTTGCATAAAAAAATAGATAAAGTTTTATATATATATATATATATATATATATATATATATAGTATATGTATATAAATAGATATCTCAAATCATGGCTTAACTTGGACAAGTCAGCCAAAGTTGGTTGCGCCGTTGATTTCTCACTGATTTATTCACAATAGAATTGTTGAATTGCAATTGAATAAAGTGTCAATAGACGTAGGCTAACTTATTTGAAAGAAGGCCCGAGTCGATGATATATTTAATAATAATTCTTTTGCAGAAAGTTGCTTATGATATAATATGAAGAACTCTTTTAATAACGATCGCTTCATATAGAGATATATTTTATTTTTCCTTCTCAAATTGAAGCCAATCCCCATTTACTGTTCATTAAAAAGCTCACCTAATGGAACCCATCAAATGATCTTCAAACTGCCTTTTATGGTAACTTTATACCATATATATTTGACGTACTCAAACCATATATCATATTTATTTAGATAGCTCTTATATGACATACTCAAATAACGTTAGATGCGTAAAAACAATTAGACATAACCACAGGGTTCAGAGTGTGCCTACATAATGCTTAGCACCCCACAAATTGTGATCACTTTTTTTTACCAACAGCTGACGCAGTCACATGGCTTGGGTAAACAGATAAAAGAGCACCGCTCACCCCCGCTGAGGCTGGATCGGGGTGATTGCATCAGCAATTGCTGAGTATGGCATAATTCATTAGAACATCAGCTCATGTCAGATCTGTATAGAGAGATACCTCACCAGGCATACCGAGACGTGTGGCCTTATGTTTTGATAGCCTCCAATAACAGGACCAACTGTTGGAAAACTGGAAAAACAACTATCCGAATATTAGTGAGGCGTTTTCGCTCTCCGCTTTTGTGGTTGAAGAACGTCATAAGGGTTGGCCGGTCCTAAGCCAAATGTTATTTTATCAATTCAAATGTAACTTTGCAGAAAATCACAAATTTGCCAACATATGCGAGAGAAGTTAAAGAGCATTACGGATTTCGTAAGCCATCTGTCATAGCTGAAATATGCTGAAAATTCCAGACGAAGGGCACATATTTGTTCTAATGTTCCCACGTTTACGGCACACTCCAGAAGCTTGTAGCCCAAAGCTCAAACGGATCGACTCGGAAACATATCATATATCATGGAACGTGCATACGTTGAGCAGCCTCATCAATAAAACTGTCTTTTGTTTGGGCCTCAAACACAACCACATTTCAGTTGGAGCAATCATTAATCTATTTCTCTATTTATAACCACGAATTGACGGCTGTGCGAGGCGCTGATGACTTGACAATTGCCGGCTAATTATGCAGCAGCAGAAAAGAAATGAATGGAAATTCAGCTGCCGAAGTCTTTCCTAATGAAATTAGAAGACGCCTCGTTGCAGCTGACTTCCGAGATTAATTGGTCTGGCCACGGATAAGATCTCTTACGAGCTTCAAATGCACTTATAACCAAACATTTACTTAATAACAAAATAAGTACCCATTAGAGCCATAGATTGTGGTTGAGATTGTTAGTTCTTTAAGATTTTCGGGTGAAGATTCGTGAAGTATGATTGGCCGTGTGGCATTTCTTGTTTAATTATGTGTGTATTTATTTTGTTTTTTAATTACCAACTCTCAATTCTGTCTATTGTCAATTTTACTATCTCTCTATATAATAGAATCTCAATTATAATAAGCTACATTTTCCAACTTTGTCAATAAATGTAGAAATCATATTCAAAAATTTAGTTCGTAAATTATATTCCATTATATACCTAATTATCCAACACTGGAGATGGCTGAACCCATACGAACTATGCGCTATTATCTCATGGATGAGATTGTTATACATAACAAGAAATTCGACTGTTGGGTTGTTATACACAAAAATGTTTTCAATTTGACGCCCATGCTCAAGGATCGCTGCGATCATTGGAATCGCGTAAGTTTTACCTTTTCATATATCTATGTATCTAAGAGTGGAGCTCTCTTCTAGACCCTGGACTATCTGGTGGCACATGCTGGCAAGGATCTGACGCATCTGTTTCACGAGAATGGGGAGCCCCGCACCGAGATCTCGCCCAGCTCGGGCCGACCCCGGGTTCTCTTTCCACCCATTTTGGAGGTGGCGATCAGCGAGTACGCTAAAACAAAACACGCCATGTGGAGTCAGGATCCGTTTTACCACATTGGCCGCATCACGCGACGACCGCGTCGCATACGCGTGATCAATGCGCTGACTGGCCATGTGCAGCACATGACCGTCTGTGATGAGGACAGCATCTACGATATTCAGCAGAAGTACAAGGCCCGATACAATCATCATGCTGGCTCCTATGAATGGCGCAAGTTCTCAAATAGCGTAAGTCTGCAGGAGCATCTTATGGATGGGCTCAACTAATTTCTGCTTCCACGCAGGCCAAGCGCTGTGGCCTCTTGAATTTGAATGGCACCTTGGACGAGAACGGCCTGACAGATGATGAGGACTGCGATGTGGAACTGCCGCCGCCCTCCCTTTGGCTCTACTACACAGACGACTTGACCATCGCTTGATTGGGCATTTGGCAATTTGTTTTGAGCTGCTTTCACAATTTTGGGTTAGTTGAAAATTTGTTGTGCATGGTGCAGGTAAAGAAGCATTTCAAGCTACGCTGCGTTCGCCTCTTGAAAATGGGCATGGCCATAGGCTTGGGCATGGGCATGGGCATAGGTCTGGGTCTGCATCGAGTTTTAGTTTAGGTCTGCCTCGCGCAATACCATTTATTTTCGTTTTAAACAAATGTCATGGTCGACATGAGCTGCTAATAATAACAAGCCCAAAAGTGCAGCGGACTTGTTCAGGGCCGCTTCTATGAAATACACTGGGAGAAATTTCGAAGAAAATAGAGAGTTAACTTGGTTCTTATTGGAGGCAGATGGTAAAAATTTTATATGTATGTATGTATTGACTGTTGCTCAGTGATACTCGCACATATCGCAAATATATGAACAACCCATGCCCACTGTAGGATATCATACTAAATAACAAATACATACTACAATGCTTATCTTTAAATTGTTTTATAATCTGCACATTTAGATATTGTTTATGAAAGTTAGCGCACTAATAATTTAAATATTTTGTTTCTGCGTCTCATAGAAATACATTTGTTACTAACCAATTTCGTTCAGTGTATGTAGTGCATGTTCTAAATGTGCCTTATTGCTTTGGCTTGCTTAATATATGCGGGTTTTTTGGTTGGTTGGTTGACTGCTTGGATGGGGTTGGGGATGTGGATGTGATGCCTGTTAACTCGTGTATGACGCTTGGCAACGCCTGCAGCTGCCCAGCTGCTCAGCAGCCCTACTGCCCGCCCGGCTGCCTCTTGTAGGTGACGCTGGCACGCGTTACAGTCGGCCAGCAGCTTCGCCTACTGCCACTGCCATTGCCCAGGCCGCTGCCTAAGGGGTGCCAACTGAACTGTAAACGTTTGCTTTACTTTGAAGTGAATTATGCCAAGTTTGTGCCTTAAGTCTTTCGATTCTGACATGGATTACGGCACGGATTGTGAGTAGCCGCCCATTGTCTGCCGCATTGTGCATAAATAATTAATTCCAGCCCCTCCATTTTAATAAAGAACGAACACAATTAAAAACATATTTGAATTCTGTAATCGTGAAAACCCGTTCGCCGTGGTCCGGTTCTAAGTTTAGATCCGTAAATGGCGCCGCGCTCGCAATTTACATTAAGCAAGCGTCGCTTGTGACAGGGCCAAAGGCTAAGATACTAAGATTTGCACTTGAAGTGTTGTGAAATACTTTCCAAACTAATCTCTGGTTGGAGGCACGTCCCAAGAGCCAACGTCCCAGGCAGCATCATTCCCACGCAGCAACAAATTAACAAATAGAATAAGACTGAGACTGAGACTGAGCTGGAGACAGAGACGGTGACGGAGACGGTGACGGAGACGGAGACGGAGACCAAGGGCCAAAAGGAGCTGAGCTAGCTTGACGCAAAGTTGTGAAATACCTGCGACTGTCCGACGATCGATGAAGAGGATTCTGCGCCGGCACTACACATCCATGACTCATTCCACGAACAAGTTTGTTCGGTCATGGGAAAAATAAGACAAAAAAAAAGAGGAGCAGAAAAGGAACAGTGCGTACTTAAGCTAGATTGGAGAACTGGCCGAAAGGCAGCCAAACACAGCGGCAATCAGCTTTGTCTCTAGTGGGAGTCGTGCTACACCTCGTACACTTGGTAGCTGGCATAAACAACCGTTGCACTGGCCGCTGTGCGCGCGAAATAAGCAAATATGCGTTTGCCTTTGGCTTTGGGCCAAAACCAGTTTTTGGCATGCGTTCCGCCAAGTTCGTTGCCTAAGTCTTTTGTTTGTGCTGCCTATTAAATGCAGTCATAGAGTTCATTGCCTGCACACACACACACACACACAAACTCTTGCTGTGTCTGTGTAGCTGTAAACCATTAATTGTGACATTTATGGTCACTTCTCCCAGCTAGCATTAAATGGTCCATAAACTGCCAACAATATATGTACAACTATATAGTTAGGCATAGATGTGTGCTTCTCTTTGTTTTTATAGCTACTACGTAAATGTGGTAAAATTGATTCTGAAATATGTTAGGTAGAAAGACAACTTATTATATTATTATACACTTAACGAGGTGGGCTCCAAATGTATTGAGTTTTATATTTTCTTAAATTGTTTTTTTAAAGAATATCTACAACTAACAGATATTATACAATACCTTTCAACGTTTCTTACAATCCTCGATAATATTCCTAAAATAATTTGTTCGTGATCTCGTTTAGATTTCCTTTGATGCCGACTTTATCGTTCACCCAAAATATTCTGTTAACTTTGATTTTTGATTTATTTCAGGAATCAAAGATTTACCTCAAATGTTTTGGAATTTCTAACCTACATTTGTACCACAAAAACTTCACATTCCCAGTTCCCTAACAGACAGTGACAGCTCGCTATGACAAACAAATATCTCTGGCATATATATATATCTCACATATATATACAAATTGAATATTTCGCTGTCATTGCCTAGTGAGAAGCTGTACTTGGAGTCTTGGGCACCCACAACTAACCCACTTCAATGCACTAACTAAGTTGCTCTGGTATGCGAACAGCAAGAAGAAGAGGTAAGAACTGCTAGCCATGACCCATTCTCACAGGCGTGGAGCTATGCGTAACTAAATTCTATGGCGCTCACATTCTTTCCCAAACAGCCCGGAAGTTGGCTGAGGCTCTGATATGCGAGCAGCTCCACGATTCCACGGAGAATTTATAGACTCTGAGCCCGCTTTAATTTAGACGCCAAAGGCTTTACATAAACTTCATCTCATTCCTGTTCCCAGCTTGAAATAGAAAGCACTTAACCAAAACTAAAATCAAACAAAGCTCAAACATTTGGCTTGAAGGTCACGCTGAGGCTGATTCTAAGTTTTTGGCCATAAGGAAGCCCTGGCCGGGGGCTGCTACCAAAAGGGGCAGACAGCTTGAACTTCCTTTATGGCTAAGCGTGTCAATTTTCATTTTCTTTTTCAACATCATTATTCTGCTGTCTGTTTTATTTTCGTCAACACTTGGTTTTGGCCAAGTGTGTGCGCGCCAACTTCCACCGGCATTTGCATTTGGCATACAAAACATTTCGAGTATAATGTTTGGCATTCAAGACTCGCCTTAGTAAATTAAATAATAAATATAAAAAAGCATGCGAGAATAAATAGCGGAACCAAATTAGGAAGTGGCCAACCAACTGGCCACTGGCCACTGGCCAGAATGTCTGGCCATATTTGGAGCCCCAGCAACAACTACAACAACAACAACAAGCCGAGCCGAGTCGTCAAGTGGATATTTGTGCGGTTGGGAATCTAAAACGTTGTCATTGGCATATTAAACACTATTCGATATCTGATAGATGTATGTTTGTATGTCTGTAAGTATATGTTTGGGTTTCCCATTATGACTATGGATTGTTTGAATTGCGGTTCGTTTGACATACAAATATGCGCTATCAAATGTTTATAGCTTAAGAGATAACTCAATTATGGACACTACTTTATGTACAAAATTGTTAGTGGTAATAAACACAAGCTAACATAATCGTACATTTTATAAATTCCAGAAATATTTATAAAATATTTGCAGAGCATTACGAATAAAAGAGAGTAGGCAATAAATAGATTATAGCTTCTGCTATTTATTTAGAATTATCTCAATTATATTATTTGACTACATTTTATATAATGTGGTATTTAATATTCTCAGCTAACTAATTTATTAAGTATTTATTAAATATTTTAAAATCTATTTTTCTCTACTAATAATGAAGAATATATCTGAAATTCTAATATTGATAAATTCTTAAAATTATTATTATTTTGTTATTCATTTATTTAGATATCTTAAATACATGTAAGATTAAAATGCTGTAAAAAACATAACAGACAACTATATATACTATAAATTCTATAAAGCTGCAAACTGAAATAGCCTATAATATTCATAAATTTAAAAAACTACCAACTCATAAGCCATCAGAGGCAGCAAATTAAAAGCAACCATGCAAGCAGAGTGTGAAAATGAAGTTCTGGTCAATTTTAAGCCTTTCAGCAATGCACAAGAATAAAATTGATATGCACATTTGACAGTCAAGCGAGGAGGAACAATAAAAGTGTTTTTCATAAATTATTCAAAGCTTAACTGCTTCCGTTTTGGGACACATAGACAGCCAATTGACAGTCGCACATTGAGTTCGTCGTCTTGGGCATTGACAGTCAGATTGACAAGTAGTTGGAGTAGTTACATACCCTACAGCTGGCTAGTTGGCCAAACAGAAGGCAGAGCGCTGAGAATTGAGGCCTCGACGCTGGCGCTGCAGTTGCGGTTAGTGCAGCTGTTTGTATAAATTTACAGCAGCTACGGCAGCAACAGTAACAGCTACAACAACAACAACAAAGCAACAATAAGTTTATTTAACATTTTATTGTATAATTTTCGGATGTGGTTTAACGGCTAACCGAAGCGAGCCACAGACGCTCCACAGTTCTCTGGCATAAATTAACGCGTGCAGCTAAATAAAAATACAAATAAAAACAAGAAGCAAAAAGAAGAAAATAAAAATAAATACATATATTTATTTACATTGAGAGCGCGTCTCGGGCTTTAGCTTCGGCCTGGGTTTGGGTTTGGGCTTGGGCTTGGGCATGGACCTGGGGCCGAGTTCCGCTCGAGTGCGCCACAGGAATGTCGCAGACTGTGGGGCGGGTTCTCGTTTTTTGAGAAATATTCTATGCAAATTGCATACGAGCTGAACGGACAAAGCGACTGTCAGACAGACAAACTAACTCACTCAGAGACAGGCAGACTGCGTAGCCAGCAAGGCGACAAAAGGGTTAAGGCTTGCATTTTGCTCTGAATTTATGGATATTAACACAATATTTGTTGGGTGCGTTAGTTAATTACCCCACACGAACAAGCCCTTTTACCGTGGAAAACTAAACAAGGTGTGCACCAGGACTCGTATACCCTGCAAGAGAGCTTAAGTGTAGGGTATGAGCGTGTGGAACATTGAGAAGCGACTTAGAGGCACTAAAAGACTTGAATGAGTTTTTGACAACTGCTGATATGATTATATCGATAAATATCGATTGTATTCTTCTCAGTTTTTAAGACTCAATAAAGTCTTTCCATTATACCTGAGCAAAGTTTTAGTCATTAGTTAATTCATGTAATAAAATATTACAGGTTAACTATTGTATATTTTGGATAATCGATATATATCGATTTGCATAATTCTGCATGCAGCACAAGTAAGTAATATGACAGCCTTATATAGCAAATATATTCAAATTCCATTCATTATCTATATCCCCTCATAAATCAGCTAATATATTCAGTATAGTACAATTTTGCTAATTCCCAATTTAGGAGTCGAAAACTTTATTATTACAAAAAAAAATTGATTTCTCAATATAATTTCTCACATTTAAGTTTACTAATTAGTAGCAAAACTCCAATAAAAACTTTGGCAGTATATTCCATATACTTATAAATTCATTTTCATGTTCTTCATACAAGCTACAGGGTATTAACTTATCGAAAGACAATCTGAATCGTATGTTTCCCAGTTGCTTTTATTTCCCATGCAAATCGCCTGCCAGAAATCAATTAAAAGCACACGTGACAGACAACTTCTACCCATATACCATATTTGTATCCTTTTTATATTATGGCTGGGTTGTTTTTTTACTTTATTAACTGACCGTCGCTTCCTGTTCCCTGGGGCACCGTTAGCTTGGCCTTGCGGTTCCTGCCTGCCTGCCTGAGAGCGTGGGAGCGGCTTTTTGAATTTTCATTTCAATGAGCTCGACTTAAGTTCCATTGATTTATGTCGAGCTCTGTGTGAAAGTCTGCGGGCTTCCAATTGATTTTTTTCGTACATCTTTTTTCCTTCTCTCTCTCTCTCTCTCTCTTTCTGAAGTGCTCGTCTGGTTTGGCTTATCAAATTGTCATCTCTGCCGAGGGGTGGTTGATGCGCTGCAGACTTTGCCAAAATTAAATTGTTGGAAAATTTACAGAGGGATTAAATTGATTTTGATTTATGGTGGACAAGTGTATGCCCTGGGGTTATTTGGTTTAGCATTCATGAGACTATGCAAAGTGGATTGAGAGGAGCGTGCATGCAAGTGAAATATATCGGATAAGAGTTTGCCTCGATGTGGGCTTAAAGTGGATTTTTGAAAAGGGTTTGTGTGGGCTCTTCAATTAAAAGGAATGCAATTCCAATAATTGTTTATAATTTATGGTTGTTGTCTTAGGGGTACAGTCTCAAAAATTATTCTGTTAACTATTCAACAGTTCTTATTTATATACACAGGGTATACAAGAAAACCAAACCTTACCTCTCACTCTCTAACTAGATATATAGATAAATTTATGCAGTATATATTGTATATATCAGCGTACTTTGAACTTTGAACTTTAAACTTTTCTTTTCCTAACAGGCTTATTTCAAATACATCAAGCAAGTTGTGTGACCTACCCTATTCAGTTCATCATAGCGTGGTTTCACTGTCATCTGAATACAATAACTTTAATCTTAAGTCAGGCCCACTTATTCTTATTATTTTTTCTGCTTTGCTGGCCTTTGGAATAACATTTCAACTCTGCGCATTTGCATTTCTAATTGACATGTTCTTTGCTTTCGGAATGCTACCTGTTCTTCTTCTTCTCCTTCTCCTTCTCCTTCATCATCTCTTTCATTTTCCTAGACACTTTGATTGATTTGCAAATAAGACCTTGCCAGAAATCTGCTTAAAAATTACAACAGCTCATTGTATTTAATAAGTGTCAGAGACAAAAATTTTCAATGGGTTACATAAGATCCTCTTGCCGCAGTTTCCCACGCTTCGCTGTCAGAATTCATCACCTCAGTTCTTCCACTGTCTCAACTCGTTTTCATTCGGCTTTTTGGGAGGCAGTACATACATATATATAGCTATAATTGAAATCGGCTACTGGTATTTTGATGTATAAACAAGTATTTTACCTAAGCTGGCCCTACGCGCCCTTTAAAAGGCCAAATCATCTATGCTTGGGATTCTCTCTTACCCCTCGAGCTAAACAAATGAGTTGCGTTCCGTGTTGTTGTTTTTGTTATTGTTTTTTTCTGCTATTTCATCGTAATTATCAACTTGAGAAGAAAAAAGTGCTCATTACTCCGTGTATAGCTGGAAAAGAGGAGGAAAAAACAGCAACCTGCCATCTAATCATGTTAGAAAGTGATGCGAGTTGTTGTTGTTGGCGCTGGCAAACGAGTTGCGCGAGTCTAGAGTCCACAATCTGAGCGTATCTATAGCTAGTTGAGAATAGCTCAGTTTCAATTTTATTTAGCAATTTTCGGTTAGAAAGTGGAAATGAAAGGGGTTGAGTTAGCACAAGGCGCCCACACGCTTACACGATATGCGTAGTATGGAAAGAGAGAACCAAATTGGATGGTTGCTAAAAAAAAAAACAATTTATTTTAAGTTTTTGTTTTATAAATTTCTCTTTTATTCCCTAGATAGCTTGTAGATAATCCGCTCCACACAATTGTAGAACATTATAATATGATATGTATGTATATCTCATTTCAGTGTCAAGGTATCTTATAGTGCCTGCCTTTAAGGTATCTTATAGTCAAGCACTCCCAACTGAGCTATCATACTTGATTTCTGCCTCCCCAATCAGCTCCTAAGAACTCTGCTGCTCCGCTGATTAACTGCCTGAAGATCACACAGTTTTCATTTTCATCAGAAAATTCATAATAAGCCTAATTCATAGTTACAGTTTAGCTTTATCCGAAATCTAACAAGTTTTCCCATTCGCTGGTGTTTCCCAATTTGATAACCCTTTTTTTCAGTTTCTCTCATTTTCCATAAGTTTTAAAGCACTTTTTAATGAGACAAATTATCAAACAACTAATTTAGAGATAAACTCCCACCAGTCTCTTATAGCTTAGATATCAAATTAGCTACACACGCACACACACACAAACTCTGTGGCGTTTTCATGTCTTGCAGCCATTATAATTATCACGTGCATATATATATTTTTTTACTTATCGAGCATTTCTTAGCCCGCTTTTCATTACATTTAATGCCACGAAAGAATTTGAAAAGCATAACAAAAACTTAAAGACGTCAACGTCGCTGCGCCCGTCGCAGTCGCAGTCGGCGTCGCAGTCGCCTTCGCAGTTGCAGTTGGCGCTGTTAGCGGGCAACTAGAACTTGGTAATGGACGCGCACGGTTGGCTTTCATGGCTCAGTTGGGGCAGTTAGCCTAGCTCCAAACTTGTAGCATGTTATGTTTCGCAGTTGTTGTTGTTATTGCTGTTGTAGTTGTTGTTGCAGTCATTACCGGCATGACAAGCACAAAAATGCGTTGTTCGTGCGCAGACGCAGTCGCAGTCGCGGCCCTTTGCGAAATACAAAAAAAAAGTACTTGCATTTAACTGGGCGGCAACGAGGGCTAGTCTGAGCTACTAGCTGCTACACTGTACAAAATATGTCAACCCATAATTATAATATAGAATTTAACTTAACTGAAAATGTTATATTTAGCCATAGATTCATTTACAACGACTGTAAGAAATATTTAACAACTATTCAAGCAATATGAAAGATAAACTGATATATACTAGCATTTAATACACTCTCCAAAAAACTATTATAATTTATAGATAAAGAATCAAATTGCTTATTTAAAATTATTTTAGTATATTTAAATAAAATTAAGAAGTTATTATACAATGCCGAACGAATGTGAAATACTTAAATATACAACAATTAAATACACCTCAAAAAATATGAATATATTTAAATATAAATAATAAATCAGAATTACCTGTTTTATCTTGTTGTAATATATTTAAATTTAATTGAAAAGGTGTTTCTTATTTTCTAGCAATATATTTATAGCTGTTACATAATAGCATTGAATGAGCTGAAAAATGATTTTTTAAATATTAAACCACTTTAGGCCTTTCACATTTTAATCAAGAAATATAGAAATATAAAATACTAGTTACTACGCAGTAAAAATAAATATATGAAGAACAATTTGAGACAAAGAATTAAAAGCGATTATATTCAAAAAAATAAAAATAAATAAATAAATAAATAAATAAAAAAAAATAATAATAATAATAATAAATAAAATAAAATATTTTCAAATATTTGAGAATATCTTAGAATATTTTATCCATCCCCCTTTTTGACAGTGCAGCTGCCATGCACATACATTGTCTATCGATTAATAGACTGAACTCTGTTGAACTCTAAGCAACACGTGTCACTCAGCAGCCAGACAGCAGACAGCCAGGCTGATTTCCATATCTTTGGACGCACTCGGCTAGCTCCTCTAGCCAGCTCTTTGAGCAGCTGCAGCCAAGCATGTCCCTGACCAGAGTATAGACCACATTCAGATCTAAGAAGCCAGCAGCAACAACAGCCACCGAACAACTAATTTGGCATCAAGTTGAGTGCGGCTGCAAATACAGTGTGACCAGAACTGGGTGTGACCGTAAAACGAGAACCTGTCGCTTAATATTTGGCAACAATCTCTTCGATATTTGTGCCCAGTGGCGTAGGCTGCCTGTACAACCTGCTCGAGAGTTGGCCTAAAGCAGTTGAGATTTTAAATATATTTATACAGACAGGCAGATCTATATAATTATACAAAAAATGTCTGCATATAGTGTTTGACTTCCGTTGACGTGCAACTCATCCTGTTGCTATCGTGTTTCAGGGCATGTTGCTGCCAGCAGCAGCAGCAGCAACACCAGCGGCAGCGGCAGCGGCAGCGGCAGCTTTTTAAGCCGATCTTTAGGGCTGTTACCGCAAAGTGGAAACGGAAGTGTCGCCGTGTCCAGACAGCCTCAGCTATTAGCAATGACCTTTAGAATCTGCTGGCACAGAAACCAAAGCAATGCAAAGAGCCTGCCGCACAGCAGCAACATGCTAGCAAACCAGCAACCTGCAACCTGCAAGCAGCAGCACAAGTTTTTAGCCAGTTGCTGCTGCATTAGTTCTGGCTGCTGATCATTTAGCTGCAGCAAAAAGTCAGCTTTGAGTGGTAAATGACAGTGTGAGCAACTGCAATTACATGGCACAAGCAGTTGCCAGTTGCAACAGCTGCTGCTGCTGCTGCTGCTGCTGGACTAGCACTAGTCGGCAGCAGCCCTTGTCACGTATTGCCCGGCCTGGCATACATGGCCATACTTAAGCTGCATTAATGTAGTTTATCATCAGAGAGCATGCTAGATGCACTCCATACGAGGCACTATTATGACAAGGACGAGCAATTCGCAGTGAGCAATGGGCAATGGGCAATGGCTTGATGCTTGATTAGTAAGCACCGCACACAGCGCTTTGCAGTTAGAGCCATAGTGATGCCAAACGCTAAAGATTGTTTAGAGAGCTGCTTTGGGGTTGTAAATAATTTTAAACTTTGAATGCATTTTATTGTTAAGATACCAAATTTGAAAGACCTATTACCAATATTAAAAATATATATATATTAAAAAAAAAATTAAATTAATAATAATAATAATAATAATACTAATAATAATAATAATAAAAATAATAATAATAATACAAATTAGCACTGTCAAATCCTCGCTTACAATACCATAATAATTATAATAAGCTGTAGTTACTTTAAGCTGATTAAATTGCATTCAGCTGTTTGCATACAAAATTCCCTTTAATGGAATTCCAGCTTTTTGGCTTCAATAAAAATCTTATTAAAATTGTGCAGGGAAAAATAATAAAAAACAAACAAAAAATAAATACCCAAAAAAATCCTTTCCTGTTGACTTTTGATATATGGAAATTTGAGCATATTTATGACAGCTTCTTCAGATATCACAATCCAACAACTTTTCACTCTCGCTGTCAGCTCTGATAGCTTCAAGTTGGCAAAGTTGTAGTTTTGTAGCTGTCGTTGTTGTTGTAGTTGTTGTTGCTACTGTTGTTGTTGTAGTTGTAGTAGTTGTTGTTGCTGCTGTTCGCAGCTGAAGTGAAGATCATTAAGAATGAGCAAAGCGCACATCCGTAGAAGGACATCTGATCGCTTTTTGTTGTCGCATTACACAACCGCAACACACAGAAAGAGAGAGCAAGAGAATGAGAGAGCGGGAAGGGGAACTGGGGGAAGTTCAATAAGACGACTATAAATATAAGTATGAACAGCAGATAGAGAGCTTCAAAAGCAAAGTGCGCAAGTGAACAGAGAGTGAGATGAAAGTGCAGACAAAGCGCGACAAGCCCCCCGCTGTGAGCCCCCCTTAAAAGCTGACGATTACTGTTGTTGTTGTTGTGGGTATTGCTGCTGTTGTTGTAGTTATTGGATTCGCTGTTGTTGTCGCTGCTGCTGCTGCTGTTATTCTTATAGCAGAAGCTGCTGTTGTTGTTGCAGTTGCTGCTCGTGTTGCTGCTGTTGCTCGTGTTGCTGCTGCTGCTGCTACTGCTGCTTCTCTTGTGGCTTCCTGTGGCTTACAACGTGTGACGACATGTAGAACTAATTGTCGTCCACTGGCAACGGAATTGGGGAGCGCTCCGCAGCAACAGCAACAACTGCAGCAACCGTAGCCGCAGCAGCAGCAGCAGCAACAGCAGCAGTTGGCGCTGTCATGGCCTGCACTATGCCGCCTTGTGACAGGCATAAATCAGTTTTGTTTTAGTTATCGGCGCAGCAAGAAGTCGAACTTGTTGTCAAACTTGCCACATGCTGCACCTGTGTCACCTGTGTGTTCGTGTGTGTCTGTGTGGTTCGGTTTGTGTCCGCGCTAAAGCGAATTATATTGCGTCATAATTGTTGCGAGCCCCTTAAATGGCGATAACAACACCTCAGCCACCCGCTGAGCTGAAGTTTTGATTTGGGCAACGAGTTAATTAGACGACGTGTGCTGCGTGCGCTGCTCAGTTGATTGCCGAGCTGATTTATCTGGCTCCATTCTTTTAGCCAAAAATGGCGCTAAACAAACGCAGAAATTAGCAACATTTTAGTTAATGCACATAAATTGAAAAAGAAAAACAAGCAACATCTAATATATCGAAAGATAATAAAAAGAAAACAAACAAACAAAAACTTGCAATCAGCTAAACAGTCCAAATTGGGCAACGCGTTCGTGTGCCGTTGTCGTGTGGGCCGCAGCAACATTAGCAACATCAGCAGCAGCAGCAACAACAACAACAACAACAGCAACAATACTGCCAAACCCAGCCCCAAAAGACGGGTTAATGAGAGGCGCCATATTTGGGCAGCTTGAAGCTAACAAGATGCCCGCCACGGTGCTGGCTGTTGCCTCCGGTCACACGACCAAGCTTAACAACAACAGCAGCAACAACAACAATAACAACATCAACAGCAGCAGCAACAACAATCACATAATGCTAAATAACAACAACAACATGAACAATAGCTTATGCAACTCGATCGCCCATCTGAGCGATTCAAGGACCAATCTCACTGTCAACACGCCCACAGCCTGCCAGCGCTTAAGGTAAACAATTTAGCAGCTTCAACTTGGGTATTATAATATGTGTATAATATTAAGAGGGTATTAGACAAGCGTTAGGCAGTATGTAACAGGCTCAAAAAATGATTTTTCATCTATAGATATATGTATATGATATGATGTGGATCAAAAGTTAACTAGAGTTTACCTAAATTTCTGTCCGCTCTGACATTCACTGACATTATATATGTATATATATATCGTTACAAGCGAAATTCTATACCTTATATCTATATATATTTGTCATATACAATAAGGATAATATAATAATAATGCAGCTCTTTCTCTCTCTCTCTCAAACTCTTAAATATAAAATCTAATTTAAGCTTGTCCTAGGTTTCAGTCCGCGCTGACATTCGCTGACATTATACATGTATATATATCGTTACAAGCGACATCTTATATCTATATATATTTGTCATATATAATAGTGCTTATATAATAATAATGCAGTTCTTTCGTATCTCTTTCAAAGTCTTCAATATAAAGCCTAAGTTAAGCTTACCTTACTTGCTTTCTCTTGTTTATCACCTAGAATCCTTTGTTTCAAAATTGAAAATTGCAATGTATTTATATTTATTCTAATATTTATGTGTTTAATTTATGTCTCACTGTTATCTAAAATATGTTATTTATACCAAGCTACAAATTGTTCATAACAAATATACACTCCCCATCACAACTCAATTCCAGTAAGCGTATTTACTCTTCGTTCTCTTTTCTCGCTTATGAAATTGTAAGGTTTTTTTAAACAAGTTTATTTGCTTGAAAACTTCGAAGTTCGCTGTGCCCAGGTCGCCTAATATTAATAAATTATGCTAATTGTTCGCGTGTGGGTCGCATTTGGCATTACATTGGACACGGCGCTTGATTTCCATGCAGACAACGACGACTAATTGGCATTTAATGGATATTAGACGTGTCGCATTAGAATTCGAAACAGCAACAGATTTTTGGATCGTGCGGCTGGAAATTGGCATGAGGCGGGTGAAGAACAGGCAGAGGAGCTGAAAGAGCTTTCGACTGTCCTACATATGAATTAATAAGCAAATGATCTTGATAAGCATAGTTTAGGGGACGATAGAAGAAAGGGAAGAAAATTTGTTATAGATAATATATATGGCATATATAGGTATATATATGATGAAAATGATACGTATTGAGATAGATAGAACTGATGGAACTGACCACAAGCTTAAGTTTTCTATCTTCAGCCTTGACTGAAAGCTTACGAATTAATTTTATAAATAAATATATTAAATTTAAAGATATCTTTCGTATACTGCTTTTATTGTTTATCCCATTTCCTATTATATTTTATATTCATTCATAACAAAATTCTTATCCACACATCTATATATATATATATAAACATATATATATATATATATATATATATATATATATATATATATATATATATATATATATATATATATATGTATATTAAAACTAAATTACCACCTAATAGAGTTGACATATTTTAAATATTTGTTCTCATTACATATCTTCCTTTTCTTCTTTTGCGAAAAACAAAAACACAGCGAAATGTTTCGTCGCTCAATCGCGAGCAGCACTCAATCGAGTTCCCGGGAGAATACCTACGAGGAGGTAAGATATAATTATCTCACACACACACATAAAGGGTAGCCTTATAAAGTAATTGAGAAACATTCCGATGTATGAATTATAAATGAAGCATTCCCAGAATCGATTTACACAGAATGTGAAAAAATAATAAAACAACAAATACCCAAGAGCCACCCGCTGATAGAAATATGCATGTAGATCAAAGCTACCTGCTTACCCAGAAGATCTTTTCATTTTCTTAATATATTTTCCAAGCTGCTCATCAAACTTCAGCCAATTAATCAAATCAAATGGCATTTGGAAAATAATTTATTCTTCAACCCTGTCTCAGAGAAACAAAAGAAAAACCCAAAGCCGCGCCGAATTTCCTTGTGGTTCGAAACTTCTCAAATTACGCGTCGATCGATTTTCTTGATTTGCTTTTCATAAATACAAATTTTTCCTGTGCAAGGCGAACAAAAATCTTTTAGCAAGCCTCAGGCACATCAAAAGAAAGTTCAGTTATAGGAGCAACTACCGCGTGTATATCTATAGCCGTAGCCGTGGCTCTGCCAGCATCTGTAGCTGTGTATCTTCATCTAGAAGTGCGCGCGGCCTGTAATCGGAGCCAGTGGCAACCACTTTCAGCGAATGCGCTCGGGCGAGACAA
Source organism: Drosophila mayaguana (assembly GCA_037075325.1). NCBI lineage: Eukaryota > Metazoa > Arthropoda > Insecta > Diptera > Drosophilidae > Drosophila > Drosophila mayaguana. The sequence continues at coordinate 11,459,429 of JBAMCG010000068.1, read as the reverse complement.
AGGCAGGAGACGGTGCTGTCTTCGATTTGTAAACAGGCTGATCTTCAAGTGTGGCAGCTGCTCGGTGTATCTTTAAGATACATTTCGGGACCAATGCCGCGTATCCTTAAAGCAGCCACAGCCGAGCAGCAGCAGGCAATGACCTGCTTTGGTATTTCTGTCTGGAAACATCTGTCGATCAGTCTGTACCTAACTGTCCTGCTGAGGATATTGGCGCGTCGCTCTGAAAGGTTCTTGTCCTGTATTATTACAGGCGTCGTCCTTCATTTGGCGCGCTGCTCGACAGGCTGCCTGTCCTTTTGTTGGAGCCGGCACAGGTTTGTCGGCCTCTCTGTCTCTCTCTCTCGCTGTCTCTATATACATATATGCATACCTCTACCTAGCTAAACATCTGCCTCTGTGTGTCCTTTATGGGCGCGCCTTTTACTCTGTTTGGCTCTGCATTAATTGAATGTAATTTTCATCAGTGCCTGCTCTGATGACGACGAGTTGATAGGCGCATAAATGTCAATGCGTTTGGCCTATTGTTAAATTTATTGCGACGTAGTTTCCGGCTAGGGAGTCGGTGTCATTGCCTAAACGTTGCAAGTACAGTCGATAAGGAAATCATAGATCTTTCCTAAAGTGTTTGAAATTAGTTGAAAGTATCTATCTATATCAGAAGTCTCTCTGTACATATATAAGCTGAATTGATTTCATCTTCTCTGAAACATCAATTCTATATATTTTAAATTTTGTTTATAACTTAACTTCACGTATTTCAGAGTTCACATCCTGCCCGCACAATATACTTCTAATCTCTTCTGCAATTTTCATAAAGTATTTGCACTTATAAGCATTAGAGGTATTTCCAGCTTCTATATAGTTAATCATCAGCTAAGACACTGGAGCTCCATTAGAGCTGTGCAGCGAGTCAAGCAGAGCAACCGCAGAGGCAGCAAATATGTGGTCTTGCCATGTGGCAAGGCTGCTGCGACCGCTGCGTGCATTGGCCGCACAGCAAATGTCATAGATACAGATACATAGATACAGAGATAGATATATATGTATAAATGTGTACAACATGGAGATAAAACGCATAAAATTGCAAATTACAACGCTTGAATGCGTTGCACATGCAACCGAGCTGGCTGCATTGATACGTTTACATTTTGTGGCAACCGCAAACGATCGGAGCTAAGCGAAAGCTGAGCGTGTGGCAAGCAGACGACGAACTCTAATGGCCAGCAGCAGCAGCAGCAGCATTGACATCACGTCTCATGTTGCAATTAGCAAGTGAGACACGAGTTAGTGAACCTTAGAGATCACAAGCTGAACCTCCACCCAAACACCCCAACAAATCGACCTGATCCCTAATCTCATATGGAAAGTGCAAGTGACTTGACTTTACTCGTTGGTCTGTCTATCTAACTGTCTGTCCGTCTGTCTGTCTGTCATGCTGTTCGTCTGCCTAATCAGTAAACAAATATTTTTATATGCAGTTCATTCGCCCGCTCTTTGAGAACGGATTCGAATTCGGCTCTGGCATTGATGGCTGCACACAAATATTTGACAAGCAGCCTGACTTGTTCACACAGACCGCAGAGCGAACAGCGAACAGCGAAGAGCGAAGAGCGAAGCGCAAACAGTGGCATTATCATTGATAAGCCACTAATCAGCGCACTTGTTTGTTTGCCGCTAGCAGTGACCAGGAGGCGGAGTGAATCGGGCTCAGTTGCTTTCGCTTCGATCATAAATTTAATGCACTTGGCATTCTGTGCGTCTTCGGATCGGCAGTTGATCCCAGTCAAACGTTCGAATAATTTGAAAAATTTGTAAGTTTTATTATTTGATTTACGCCTTAATAAAGATAGTGTTAAGTGGTATTAGAGTTGGTAAAGGGCAAGGATTATTACATAAAAGTTAGTGACTATAGAATACCCTGTACAAAATATATATACTAAAAGGTATATATTTACTAATTAATTCATGGTTTATTAATAAATACAGTTTAGTGTAATGTATGCTAATTTTATTATAAAATGCCCTATAAAACTGCAAGAAAAAATTTAAATAATTTGAAAGATAGAAGTCAATATAGCTGTAAATGGTATTGGAGATAGTAAAGGGCAAAAGGTATATACAAAACATAGATATAAAGTACCCTGTAGAATATATACAAATTGTGAAAAAATCTATTAAAAATATTATCGATTATAGGCTAAAGGCTATGGGTTTTAAATATATCTTATATTGTCCTATATATCCTATACAGAGGGTATACCATCTGCGTTCATTTATTAGCAAATTTACTAATCACAATCCTAACTTATCGATAATTCACATAATAAAATTTAAACTTATTCGCATCAGATCAAAGTCATTGCATACAGAATTCCATTATTCCATCAATTTATGGAGTGTGAAAGAACAGAGATGGAGAAGGGAAAATGCTTGGAATAACGTGAGAATATCAACTGCATACTTGGGTAATATAATTATATTTACCAATTTCTCGGGCCATAAAACCGACCCATTTCAATAGGCCGACTAAATGCCAGCTTTCAAGTCAGCAACTGTCTAATTTTCAAATTGACAAACTGCCAGAAAAAGTGTCATGTGAACTTTTCTGTTTAAGGCGGCGAGAGGGCGCCCTCTCATTGAAATGCAAACAGTTGCGATAGAGCCCCATGGCTCTTCCTCCTTCTCCGCCGCCTCCTGCGTCGTCTGCTTTTCCATTTCATGTTATTATTAAAAACACCTAAATGGGTCGCATCGAAAAGTCGGGAACAACGGTTCGAGTTGTGTGTGCTTTGTAGTGCAGCACGTACAATAAATTAGTGACATTATAAAAAAATTAAAACGTGAGCTCCTCGAGCTGAGCATATTTTGACAATAATAAATGAAGTATTCCATGGTGCAGGGTAGAGGGTATTATGATATTTGTATGGCGTAAGTAACACTGCATTGTGAGAGCACTTGGGGCCACGATCTGCAACTTGTACCTAGATGAAGTCAGGCTGCACTTGAGATATTTTAATGCAACTTGTTATAGGGGCTTATCTTTTTATAATGCTTATATAGAACAATTATCAAAATTAAATGAATTGGATTAGTCTGACTTATGGCTGCCTTACAGGCTACGTAATAACAAATACGATATTATATTCAAAACATATTTAGTTTAATAGATACCTAGAAGAAACGTGTAAGGCATTTTGTTAGATATTTATCCATATCATGTAATTATGTAGTAAAATCGAATATTTGAAAATATCTATAAGGGTATACAAATTCTAGCAGCCCGTTAATAATTCTGGTTACTTTTTCATATAGTTCGATGTACCGCAAATTCACAACCCAAACAACGTGACAGAAGCCCCCATGAAAAAGAAACAAGCTACAATTTTGACGGGGATCGAAAAGAGTTAGAAAGAAAGAGAGAGATATGGGGAGAACGAGAGAGAATTGTTATAGCAGCTGCGTTCTGTGAATTGCTTTCTTCTGTTGCTTATGTTTTATAGACCTCTCGCTCTCGCTTACACTACCCAACCGCGCGCCGCCTCTCATTAGCATGCGGAGCACGAGAAGCTGATAATATTCCAAGTTTGAGTCTTCTAAGCCCTGTAGAACGGACAATTGTCAATAAAAATTGCCGAGTGGCAGCACGCACAACACTTTGAGACATATTCACACACGCACACGCACACGCACACGCACATACAGCAGATCTCTAGACTGGTTTCGAAACACTTAAAAGAGGCCTGCCATGCAGCAGACTGTCTAAACTGTCTAAAGATCCCACGCTTTGGCATACACCAAAAGAAAAAGGAAATGTGAGGCATTTAAATAATTTTTCGATGGCAGCCTACACAGAAGTAGACGCAGGTTGTTAATTTGTTCAAAAATGTTATTGTCAAAATTTATATGCGAAAATTGCATTTTAAATGAGTGGCTCAAACAAACGCTCGCACACTCTCGCACTCTCACATGCCAAAGGCACTCACATGCGCAGTATCAACTTCGTTCATTCAACAAAGCAAACGTAACCTAATGAGCTACACCTGACTGCAATATACCCTGCATAGAGCTGCGACATGAAGTTCAGATTAATTGAACTGGGATATGGCAATAGTTGTTAAATAAAGAAATTATATATATCTAGAAGATATATTAAAAGAGAGTCTCTTCTATGTTTTGATTATTAATTTAAATTTTTTTAAATTTAGCCCTAATTGATATAATCCCTTATACACATCTATAACTTAAAATAAACGTAACTTTCAAGATCAACAAATTATTGAAAAAGGATCTGGTCAATATCAACTGAGATCAATTTATTTATCGGTTATCAATGAACTTCTCTAATTTTGGCATAAATACACTTGCCCAACAAGCCAAACTCTATACGCTTTCCCATCCCATGTCTACAGGGTATCACAAAAAAAAATAAATAAATAAATAAATAAACAAACCTTTGTTCGCGTGAACTTTTGCGCATTTCACTGAGTCGCATTTATCTGCCTTTGGCCGTGCTGTTTATCATAATCAGCGGAAATAATACAACAAAAAACATACAGAGTAAAAAAGTAAGATGAAACCCAAACAAAAATATTAGAGATACAAAGAGACAACCCAATGAAATTTACCTGCCCTAGCAAAACTGGTGAATGAACCGCACGACTGAAACCCAATCTGAGCTCAGTCTATATCCATCTCTCTCACTCCGGCTCTTTCTGGGTTTTTCTCTCATTCGGCCATTAGCAGCTTTTTAGCCGGAATTAACTGTGGGCCGCACTTGACTTTATCGCGACGCAGCGTGTGTTTAGGGAAAGTCCTGATGGAAAAGAACCTGGCAGGCATGTTCATGTTTTCCACACTCACTGGGTTAGTCCTGTGGCATGCGGCATGTGCTGAGCATAGCATGAGGTCCTGTAGGGCTATGAAGAAGTAAACATACAATTGACATGTTTATTAAACAAAATTGAAAATGTCATGTCAGTAATACAATTTGTATATATTTACAGTTAGTAAACTGTGAAATATCTAAACGAAATTTATAAATATGTCTAGAATAATATAAGAAATATATGATGTGAATGTTATAGGATTATAGATAATATATAGGAAAATTAAATGGAATAACTATTTTGTTATATTTTAAAAGCGTCTTCTCTATGCGATTCTCCAACGTAAATAAATGCTCAGTCTATGTGCATGACTCGACTGTTATCGAGTTATATTCCTAAGCTAGACCTAGAAATATCATTATTTCATTTTATCCGAAAAGATATTTCCATGAATATGTTATGACAACGATTTGTAACTCATTTCTTATCAGCAGATCTCATATTTCTGTGCAGTCAGTTTCTATTATTGAAACATCCGTCGATAGCATCTTAATTATCTTGAAGCCCATGTACAACCTACTCACCCATTTTTCGGGTGCCTGCTCACAAAAACAACAGAGAAAAACTCCACCTCATATGCTTGGGCTCAGCTTTCTTTTATGTATATATATATATATATATATATATATATATATATATATATATATATATATATATATATATATATATATATTGTCATATATTACATGGCAGCTTCGGCTTTTCACTCAAAGCTCACAGCACTTCCTCATTAGTTAGTTAGTTGCTGTTCACAATGGAAATAAGCTGATGATAATTAAATCAGCGTTGCATGACACAACTTAATCAAAACGGAGCCGTGCCATCTAAGCAAACGAACAGTCAAACAGAAGAAATCATAAGACGGCTCGCAATGAAAGTGAATTAACTGGCAGTCGAAATGCTTAACAAAAACAAAAACAAATCACACTCACACACACTCAGGCAGAGATCACAAATGAGGTCAACGAACATGGCCCAAACGCGCCGGCAAAAGTTGACAAAAGCTGTCAGTGGGCAGAACCTCAACAAAAGACCTCAGCTTCAGACTAGGCAAAAACATTTGAATGATTTCCCAATCTCAGTGAGCAAAAACCGAATCTTAAATGCAAAAAAAAGTTATAATAATACGAAATAAATTATTTGTGATAGACTTAAAGATATGCTAGAAAGGAGAAGTTTGGCTGTCGATGAACTATGAAACAAAATTGAAATTCTTTTGGGACTAAATTGTAATGAGACTTGGAAAGTATGCTAAAATTAGTTTTAAGTTTTATCATTCGAAGTAATAAAATTTATTTTTTTAAATATTTGTATTCCCCTTTCTCTCATCCCAACTCTTCAATAGTTCTTCCAGCTGCTTACAGGGTATTTACGGATCTCATACGTACTTAATCTGCCTCTAGCTAATGTTTCGGGCAACGCTTTGCTTGCTGCCTATCTGCCCATTTACGTGCCAAATCTGCAGGTGAAAGTGTTGCAAAAATCAAAAGCAAGGTGCAAAAGCAACAGCAATAACAAGAGAAGAAACAGAAAAGTGAAAAAATCCTCAGTCGGCCACTGTGATTTCTGGTGAAAATTGTTTTTCCTCGCGCAACGCGCTACAAATGTTAAATTTAGAGTGCAACCTGCTTTAGGGGAGGCGGAGAGACCGATAGAGAGAGGGTGAGAGAGGAGTGAAGGGGAAAAGCATTTGCCACTTCTTTTGAGTCATTTTCCCACACTGCAGCGAGTGAACATGGACGCGGACGTGCCGCATGCATATCATATGATATCCACACGGCTGTGGCTGTTGCATACTCGCTCCAGACTGCTCCAGTTTGTTGCTGTTGGCTGCCCCCCTGAACACGGGTAATTAATGTGCAGCAATCTCTAATTGCCACACTGAGTCATGCGCGATTAGTCAATGAGTGTGCGTGTTACCCAAGAATTTTTACGTTTCTAATGGATACCTTGCACAATGTAAGTAAAGGAGTAGTTTAACTTGCAGCCTTTGGTTCACTAAGGACGAAATTTACAGGCCTGAATTGTGGATTATATAATAAGCAGCAGAGTATTAAGCAGTCAGAAACAGCTATTTCAGCTATTTCGATGCTCTTCGCTATTCCTTTAGCATATTGATATCTAAACAGAGTATTAAGTTGTCGACTACTCTTATTTAGTTTTCAAGTCACAATCACAATATTGCAACTTGAATGTATTTTAAATATTTTGAGTCATGAGCATATATGCAACGCATGCCTTTAAGTTTTCAAGCTAAACAGGGTATGACGTAGTCGCTTAGAAATTCTTTTTATAATGAATCATACTAGGCAGAGCCTACATTACACCTATTGAGTAGCTATATATAACAACATAACTATTTACTTTAATTAAAATAATAAAAACAGAGTATTATGCAGTCAGCTGGACTTTCATCAACTTTGAGTCACAATCGAATTACCCAAACTTCTGTACAATTTCCCGCTCAGCGCTAGAAAATTTACGCGTGTTTCGTGTTTCAGTTGTGTCACTCACTTGTATCGATAGGTTTACGTTGCTGGGCAGGAGTTATCTAACATGTAGGACTCACATGCGAGTGCTAGGCGGCACCTGTTTCCGTTTGCACCCAAATATGTGGATAATGCGGCGCTTGACTGGCTTCAGCCAGCCAGGCAGACAGAGTCTCTTAAATACCAAAATATTTACTTGTAGCTCTGTGTAAACTATGCCTCGCATTCTGGGGCGCTAATTCTAATGAAGTTGCAACGTCTCAGAGGGGAACGTGGCAGGTGCATGTCAGCTGCGGCCCATAGACAAATAAACCATGTAGATACCACAAATGAACTCAGACGCATTCCAATTATTTAGACATTTGATACATAACTTAACAGCTAATGAGATCAGCGGCTCTAGCAACAGCTCAAAGACTGACTTCCTAGGGTAGTTCCACATACCTCGAATAGATCAAAAGATTGGTAGAATGACTTTCAGTAAAAGGCGAAAAATATAATTGCTTTAATAATTAATGATAAAGCAAATACAGTTTAAATTTGTTTCACATATTCAAAGATTTTAGCTTAGGCAACCCAAGACTAAATCAATTTCTGGACTACTTAAAATAATTTTAATATATTTGAAATATAAAATTTTAAAAATTTTACAATAGTATTAATATTATAAAGTCGTTTGGAATGTTCGAGTTTTGGTATTTCCCACAATCTTTTACGTATATTTTATATGTTTACCTTCATTATTTATTTAGCTATTCTTTCTGAATATTCATAAAAAAAAAAACCTTTAGCATATATAATCATATTTCTATTTCTATTAAGTGATCTGGCTTCCCACAGTCTTTTATTTTTTGCTACTTTGTTTGAGTCCAGCCTCTGCGCATTTTGGCTTCCCCGAAACCCAGGGAGCAGTACTTCAGCCGCTATGCTGTCTGAAAATCTTTTAGCAACGCTAACCATCCGCAACTAATGCCAGACAAGATCGCACAGGGCCAAGGGCTTGGAACTGGAAGACGGATAGGGATCGGCGTGTGCGGTAGCCCAGGCTCGCCTTTTCTTGCCATTTCGCTCAGTTTGTCATCAGTGGAATAATGAAAGATCATAAATAAATAGCTGAGAGGATTTACATTTCACGACGAATGCTGCCAGAACGTCCATAAGTCCGTTTCTCCAGCTGTCTGTCGGTGCGTCTGTCAGTCGGTCGGTCACACTTTAATTAGTGTAGATAAAGCGCGTCTGAACGGATCTGAGAAATGTACACATAGCAGACTTCAGAATGATTCACGCAGAGCTGCCTGCCCAGCCAAAAACATCTCTCTCACTCTCGCTCTCTCCCTCTCTCTCTCTCTCGCTCTCTGGTTGAAATAGAATTTTGCATCTCTCTCTGGGTAATTGATACTCGAGGTGTTGATTTGTAAAATAAAATTAAAAAGCAACAACAAGAGCAAGCTGTTTGCTTGTAAACAAAACAACAACAACAATAAACAACTGAATTTTCGGGAATTTAGATAAGCCGCAGAATGTTTTCATTTGAAGTGTCCACACAGTTCACTACCAAAAGAAAGAAGCAGCAAAAAAGTAGCTGAGATAAAAAAGAGAAAAAAGAAATGAGGGAAGTAGAGTCTATAGACCAAACCAGGACACGCCCATTCCCATGCTCCGTCGCTCTATCGGTAGATCCGCTCCGATCTGACGTGGGTCCATTTGATGGACTGACAAATTGACAAACTGATTGCTGGTTGCGACTAGATATACCCAACGGGCGGGCTTGATAAGCCACAGCCACTTTATCAGCTTTGCCCACAAATATTTGATCTTACTTCTTGTTTTTGAATGTTAAATGTTGAATGTTTACGCAAGAGATTAATGGTTAGGCGCACGCCTTCCCATTTTATGAGAAGTATCCCAAAAAAAAAAAAAAAACAAAATTATTTTTTATATAAATCAAATTATTATATACCCTATAGGAGTATTAATAATACGTTGTAAAGTGTACCTAAATGCCTAGCCTAAATGCAAATTGAAGCTGTATTTAATATCTTTAAGTTCCTACTCAGATAAACCACTTTAAGCCATTTGAGTTTATATTGAATTGATAATTTACTAAATAAAGATGATATAATATAAATAGTTGTATATTATAAATATATATATGAACATGTATCATATATCTCCATAAAAAGAATTGAATGAGAAATAAACTTTTGACTGAAATATTGTCTGATTCTGAATATACCAAAGTTCTCAATCTGAGAACAATAAAATTCATATACCAAATAACCTTAGATCTAATAGAGTATTCAATCTTCACCATTCAAAATATCGCCTTTTGTATGAACATTAGTTTGAAGTTTTGATTTTGCTTTTATTTTTGCCCCTAAACTCTTAATTAAGCAAAATCATGTTTTGATTGGCAGTGGAAGAGGAAATATTTTATTGCTAACGGATGTACTTAAGCTGTTAAATGTATAACAAAATTATATATATGGAGCATGCTATGATCTCAGTCAAATTGGAATTTTCTTTAATTAACTTGGATGTTAATTAGGCATCTAATTATTGACATTGTGAAAATTACAAATTCACAACGCCTTGGATTTTCCTACACAAAATGTAAAAAAAATTTACATTCCCTTTTCTCTGATTATTAATGATTGAATGAAAATTAATTATTATACGAAGATTGAATGCCAATTAATATTGTTGTTGCTGTGAAAATTCACACAGAGCTGGAAATAAAATGAAGAAATTTTAGGAAAAGATGACTTTGGTTTGGTATGGCCCAAAGTTTATATGGAATGGTATGATACAGTATGGTATAGCATAGCAGTTATGGTATATAGTGTAGTACAGTTCTCTAAAGTATAGAGTACTTGTAGTACAGGAAAGAGTAATATAGTATTATGGGAGTATATTACAGTTATGTAGTGTGAAATATAATATGGTACATATATTGTGTAGACTGATACAGTATGACATCGTACACCTTAATATCTATCTCGAGCAAGTTCCGCATACCAATATCTGTTCTGATCTAATACATCTCAAAAACATAAGGCATTTGAAATTGCATCTATTCTCGACTAGCTTTGCACATGATTCATGCATGATATCATAACTATGCTAATAGAAAACATACATTATTGTAAAAGAGAGCTATATTTGCCTAGAGTGCATAGGACATATTACAGACTATATATATATGCATATAATCTCTCATATTTAAATTTGAAATTACAAAAAAATGTTTATATTCTCTACACACAAAAAAGAACTGAACACAAATGCCTTAATGCCCGCAATCTTTTATTCCACTGCGGAAATGGGCACGTAGAATACATAAACTATGGCTATAGAGGGTATATATGTATACAGGATACTATGCTATGTCCTTTGTCTGCCAATCCATGCGACACCTTTAACAAACTGTCAATAAGCGCATTGTTTCGACCAAATAAAACAGCTGCCAGACACACACACACACGCACACACACGTGTATGTATGGAGAGAGAGTTTCCCGTTTCCATTTTCAATTTTCCTGCTGCTATGCGACCACACAATGTCCTCTGCTCGAACAATGCGCATTCGCACTGATTGGCAATGGAATGCATCTGCAACAGTTATGGCCGACACGTGATGTCAAGATGCTCTGGAATTTAGAAATTGGCGGGAATGTGCAGTGAGCAATGGGCCAAACTATGCCAACTAATTAGCAGCTGGCCAAAAAACCAAGCAGAGCGCGTACTTTCAGCGAGGGCTTGAACAGAAAAGTATCTAAACTTGAAACACCCTAAAGAGTGAATGTCTAGCATATGTCTTATATATAAGCTTATTTATATAATCTTATATTGTATATTATAATATAAGACAGTATAAGAGCTTCATATAACGATTAGACTTTTGATGAAAATTAATTCTATAGGATTATATATATCATATATGTATGTCCATACACTGTTTACAGGGTATTCAAACTTTCAGAGCTTAAAAATCAGTCTGAGCCCATTTCCTAACCAGATGAAAATGCTGTCAACGTTGAGCTTGTAAGCGGCTTGTGTGCCATTAAATAAAAAGAGAGATGGGAAGTGAGAGAGAGCGAAAAAGAAAGAGAGAGCAAAACAGAAGCAGCAGCAGCAGTGATGGAGAGGGAGATAGAGAGAGAGGAAGAGTTGTTTTGGCCAACTCTGGAGATCTCTCTGCGCTCGCTCTCTCTCTCTCCAGACAGCTGCTGTGGCACTCTCTCTCCCTCTCTCTTTCTTGACGACTTTTCTTGTTGCCCGCTTTTGTTTTATGCCACATATTTTTTTTTCGGCAACGGGCCACAGCTCAACATGTTCAGTCAACCTTGGCAAGGCCGTTGTTGCCGGTTTTTTAGAGTCTGTGTATGTGGCTGTGTGTGTGTGTGTGTTTGACTGTATGCATTGATGTTCGCGTGGGTTTTTGGTATGTGGCCAACGGAAGTGCGTTTCGTTATAATTGACAAACTCCCTTCACTCGCCCCTTCTCCTGTTGGCCAACAGCTGCCTCCATTTCAGATCCGTTTGCGTAATTGCAACAGAAATGGCTTGTTGCCATCATTAGACCACATTTCGAGAATTCGAAGATATAAACATGGCAATTACTGTAGCTACCCGCCGCGAGTGTCCTGTTGCCAAATTGAGCGGAAAGTGTTAGGGGTTGTTGTCTATCAAATATAAACATAGGGTATAACAATTTAGAGAAGTACTTCAAATCAAGTCGTTATTTTGTATGTGGTATGTACATTGTATATACATATGTATGTATGTATATAAAAGTTTTATATATATTTTAGTTACAGTTCATATAATTCTAAATTTTTGTATTTTAGTATGAAAACTATAAAAACTATAACTAACCTAGTTTTAATGCCATGAAATTGCAAAGTCTCAAATTTTGAAAGAAATTCAAATTTACTTTCGAAATATTTTTATTTTTACCACATCATTACGAGTTTGACCCCTTTGGAATGCCTTTTAAGAACTGCGTTTCAAGCCATCCATGCAGCGGCTGCATAGTTTTCGCACTCTCAATGCTATTTTACATACAACAACAAATGCTTTGGCTGGCTGCCAATTTCATCATTTCATCAACATAAACTAGCGGAGAGAATGACAAAGAAAACGAACAAACTGCAAAAAAAAAAGAGGGACAGAGAGAGATTCCATATGGTAAACTCTGCTGTTGTTGCAGGCGTTGCTTCAGTTGTTTGTGTCGCTCTCGCTCTAAAATGCACTACAGCTGGAGTATGCGTCGCTTGCGCTCTCCCTTGAACGAGGCAGCGTTGCGCGTGTGTGTAAGCGCAGTGCGCCGCGTCGTTGCTTGCGTGTGTGTGTGTGAGAGCGCAACTGAGACCGGGTCTGCTCGGGTAGCTCTGCTGCGCGGCGACTGTGTTCATTCAGTTGCTTTCGAGCTAGCGACGCAAACGGTTCGCATTTTGTGTGCGCATTGAACTGAAAATAATTGAGAGTAGAAGCAAATAACTGCAAATATATTCAGCAAAGTCGCGCGTGCGTCGTGCAATACGCAATCTTGTGAAATATATAAACCAAATAATGAGTGCTTGAAACTGTAAAGATAAACTGTGCGAATAAGGAGTGAAATTTGGCGAGTTAATAGAAATACTTTGGGAATTCAGTTTCAATAAACAAAAGAAACGCAAAAACAGAAACAAAAACAAAAACAAAATGGTACGCAGTCTAGCACAGTGGACCAAAACGTTGAGTTTTCCCTCACGTTTGTCGCCCAATCGCAATTCCAAGGATTGCTCAACTCTGGCCAGCCCAGTGCCACCGCCAACTCCACCCCGTAACAAGACCAAAGGTCACAGCAACTGCGCCACATCGCGCAGCTCCTCCTCGACCGTATCCTCTTCTCATTCTTCGGCTGCCTCACACAATTCACCAACTCCAGGCAACAACAACAACAACGTCAACAATATGCCCATCACAGAACTGGAACAAATCGTAAGTTTTTTTATTACTGTTACAAAGAGAGCAAGATGGGGATAGGCAGACGGCGCAGAGGGAACGTTCCACTTCCTGCTCAGCCCAAGCAGCTGCCCAAACAGTCAACACAACTGCTGATAAAGCTCATTGACCCAATTCCTTAAGCACGCCAATTGGAATATGCACTGTATGCGCCTTAGCTTTTAGTTTATCATTAACAATCAATCAGTTCCCCAAAGGTAAATAGATCATAAAGTTGATAAATACCTTGTGCTATAAAACAGCAGCACTTCACTGATAAGTGTATTATTTCCAGGCTAGATAAGTCTGCCTTTTTTAGATCATAAATAAAGCTATGGTAGTGTTTGACAAATACGCAAAAGAAAAACAATATTTAACATGGAAATGCCACAGTTTCTTTAGAGCGAAACAATCAAGTAATTGATCTAAAGAAAAAGACAATTAAGAGTAGGTAAACACTTTTTAGCTCAACTTCGTTTGCTTTGTTTTAAAATTCTGCATAATCGAATTCGTTATGGTGCTGCCAGCTCGTTCTAAAGTATTTGCAATATGCCGCAGTCCATTTTAGCTCAACTTCCATTCTTTTGTACTAAATTTTCAAGCAACAGCTTAATCGAATTAGTCATGGCGTTGCCAGCTAGCTATTAGTTATTTGCCAAATGCCACACAATCAAAACAGAATTCCTTAAAGAGACACTCACATCCACAGGGAGAAATCTAGCGACACATGTGCCACAAAATAGATACATATAAAAAAAAAAAACAGAAATGAAAAGCAAACAGGATGTCGCTACGCTTGAACTGGGAATGTGAATTGAAATTGGAATGGGACCGCAAAGGGCGCTCCGTACTTATAGACGACACATGTGCACAACGTGCCACACGGTGCATGCATCGAGAGTAGCCTGGGAAAATGATTGCAAATGAGACATAAACAAACCAAAGGCCGTTAACGGTTTATCCGTCTGTTTATCTAGGCAATGTATAGCTAGGCCATGCAAGGCGTTCTCTCATAAAGTAAATATATTTATGTAGATATTGATTATGAGAGAAAACCCCCAGTAATAATACTGATAACAAAATTGACCTATAATTTGTTGATTTAAAATTCTGTGGGAAAAGACTTTTGGTTTTATTTAAAGTATTACAAAGATTAGTTTTTTATATAAATATATATATACATTTTTATGATCCATAATTTTATATTACGAAAATGATATTTCTTTAAAATATATGATTAAATAGAAATATCAATATTTTATTAAAATATTAAAGCTTTAATAATAGAAGCCATAACCCATAACCAATTGCCATACAAATCTTAGCAATTTGTTGAAAGATCAAAGTTTGTTGGCGAGCAGCAAGTGTTGCACATGGATTGGAGAGCTGACCAAATACCTTGTGGCTTAGCATAGTTATCAGACATATGTTTGTGCCACACCCTCAAGCCACGATGTAGTGGGCAATGTGCCACAGTAACATGCCACACTCTGCTGTTCCGTGGAAAATCGTGACTGTTGGCTTAGGCGCCGCATTTGCGGCGGCATAAAATGCCAAAGTTGAAAGGCGTCGTCTGCCCGGCAGTGGATCGGCAATGGATCGGTGCGGATCGAGCAATGAACCAAATGCACCGTTAGAAGAGAAAAAATGCGCTTATATAAGTCAGAAAGTCGATGCGATTTGCCATTTGGCTAGAAAACCAGTTTGATTCGCATGATTTTTATTTTGGCCAGCTTTGGCCAGCTATGGAAAAGCGGGCAAACAACTTTTCCAATGGCAACCAAACATCCTTGGCCAAAGGTAAACCAGTTAACTGGTTGCTGTTGTGGAGGCGTCTGCCACCAAGCACATGCCACACATATTTACAGCTAGCCTCCAGTTGCAGCAGTTGGCATCCGGCACTAGCCCAGGCACAATTTCCGCTAGATTGGAAAAGTATTTCCCACAATTTAATCCATTTCGCAATCAATTTTCCCACACTTCAAGTTGCAGACATATTTTCGCCCGCTCGGAACGTGCTGTAGAAATTGACTTTTGATTAGACACCGCGGCGCAAACTCTAGAATTTCACACTCAACTGTTAATCAGACTTTCTGGGAGTGTGTGTGTGTGTGTGAGTGTATTTCAGCTGAGTCAACTGATTTCTCCCGGTGCGTGTCAAAAATGTGTCAGCCGAAAATATTGTCAATAGTGCTGCTTGCTTGAAATACATAAAACATAAGCAGCTAGTTGACGGAAATAAAGCTAAATTTGTCATAATTTATAAATGTATAAACACAGACGACTAAAACAAAACCAAAATAATTTGAGCTCCAATTTGTTTCATCAAAATATATTCAACAAATAATTTAAGTAATTACAAACGAAAAGTTGAAGTGTGAACAGCTAACCCCAATAAGAACTTCAAATTCAAGCTAAATCCATTAGTATATGGCATTCCCGCTAACTTACAAAGCACATAGCTAGATTCAACTGATAAAAAAAGCGAAGCTTTTCAGCACTGCTTTTGCCATAAAGACCAAAAAGTGCTGCTGTCGCGCCAAATACCAGACGACGAACCCAACTTAACTTGGCCAACAAAAGCAACGTCAGCATGTTGTTGCTGTCGCTTCCTGTCCGGCAGCTGCTGCCCGCATCGAGCAGCAGCGTTTTTTATATACATACCTATATATTTTATTATTACAAAACAGCTATAGCAGCTGTTGCAGCAGTTATCCCCAGCAATGTACAAAAAACCAGCACAAAGTTCACCTGCAGCAGAGCGAGAATTGCAACATCGCGATGCTGCGGCTGCTGCGAGTGGAGCAATAACGAGCGCCTAAAGTGTGGCAACGCTGCATTTAGAACATTTGATATTTGCAATTTGCAATTCGCAATTGAGCTGGCAGCCAAAAATAAATGCATGTAAATAACAACAACAGTCATTCTATATGTATGTGTGAGCTCTTGGTGTTGTATGCGTGCAGGTGCAGAGCGTGAATTTGAAGAAAAAGACGAGGAGACAAAAAGAAACAGCTGCTCTGCTGCGCTCTCCGACTCTCTTTTCGAATGCGCTCAAAACGGGTTTGTGGCTTTTGCTTATGTTTTGTTTTCATTTTTGCAGCTGTCTGCGCTCACATCTATGCATGTGTGAGTATATATCTGTAAATGCTATTGTTGTAATTGTTATGGCTGTTGCTGTTGTCGTTGCTACAGCAGCATTCGCAGCTCTTTGTGAAATTCATAAAACTGCGCATCAGCTGTTTTTTCTTTTTAACTGCTAACGCTGCATTTTAGACCTGTAGCATGCATTTTATTAGGTCAGCGCTACGCCCATTTGAGGCGTTCTATTTCATCATCATCAACGAAATAAACATAAACCAAAGCTTAAACCTGTTGCACAGCTGTTCCGAGACAGGTACATAAACAACAATTAACAACAACATAAAGGCCAGAATACTGTGGGAAGTTTTCAGTTCTAGCAAATATATGCCAAAGCGCTCTAATTTGATACGAAAACATTTAGCCCAGTTTTCGAGCCAAGCTCTCATAATAACAGTCATATGAACGCTGAAAATTGTTTAGCCAAACAACTAATTCCAATGCTCACGTACCAAGCACACATACAAAGAGAAGAAGAAGAAGCAAAAGAAGCGAGACCCATGCCAAGTTCTGTTTGTCTTCGATTTCAACTTTTGCCCGACATGTGGCGCCCCACTGTGCCTATGCCCCTGTGCCCATTATAACAATTTGGCTCGAACTTCGAACAATGCAATGCATACCGAACGGAAATTGCCCGCGGTGCAGTTCTAATAGGTGGCAAGGTGCTAACTTGCACTCAATCTGGCCACATTGTTCGCTGAATGAAACGTTTGATGATCGCTTTAACATGTCGAGAAATCGTGCGCGCTTATTGACACATGAAACACGGTTACATAGATATAAAGAACCATAAATATTTAGAAATCTTTGTAGAAATTAACAAATATTTTATATACATATGTATGTATCTTATGATCTATAATTATTATTATAATATTGGTTATTTTGCTCTGTGAAATTGAAGTTAATTAGAGTTTATGAAGTGGAACAGCTAATAACATATGCCAGGCACTCGCCATTAAAAAAGACCAGAAAGAGAAACAAAAAGAATTAGATGAAATGTTATATATACGTAGCTCGGGCACCCTCCCCAGAGTTTGTCTATTAATAATGTCGAGAACATGCCCAAAAAACTTTTCTTTTTATTTGGTGCTTCGAGAAACTTTCAACAATAACATAAACAATGCGTTGGTATGGGATTTAATTGCTGCCTGATTGGGTCCAGAAGTCACCCCCAACCCGTAGGCAACCCATAAAAAGCCAACAAAAATAAAACAAACATGTCAGCAACTCCCGACTATATGTACGAGCGCCTTGAACTTTATGGATGAGCACCATCTTCTTTTCCTGCCGCTTTTATGTGGGATTATGTTAGACCCATGCCAAGAAGCCGTTGCACTGCCAGCATTTTCTAAAATTATCAGAATGGATGAATTCTTCTCCTTATTTTTTTTTTTCGCTTTCAAAATTTAATTTTTATGTTCCAAGTGCGGCCAAGTGCTGCTTGCAGCCGGTGCCTCATAAAAATAAGACTGGCGACTGTTATACAGCCTCTATAGGTAGCCCTTTACTAAGTGAGGTAACCCCCTAATTGTAGGCCATTTGAAGCTACTTGGGAGACAAGATTATGTTTAGATCTAACTACTTTATTGTCTCTTATATATAGATAATCTGTACTATCTAATCTATCTCTACTATCTATACTATTTTACTATCTCTATACTGCCTATACCTATATACATATCTATATATACTCTGCTTATGGATCTTAAAACATTCGTTATCCTCTGTCAAAAAAGAAGCTGTAGTCTTTTGTTTCATTCTTTAAGTCAATTAATTTTGCTTAAGCTTCTTTTTTTGTTAATCGTTAAGCTTGTTTTGTTTAGTTTTTTTATTTATATATTTTTTAACATTGCTTCGTTTTGTTTATTGTTTTTTTTTCTGTCTTCTGTCTTCTGTCCGCGCTTTCATTTTCATGGTCTGCACGCACAAATTGAATTTTAAACGATTCGAGTTTTATATAACTTGATTCGGAGTGCAACAAATGGTTTTTTTTTTTCACTTTTAGCATTGCGTAACATTTGGCAAACTGTTTTTTAAGTGATATTCGTTAATCATCTAAGTGGAGTTCAATGTAGCTATAGACGCCCCAACAGAGTCTTGTATGCATATTTTTCGTTTTCTTCAAGGCAGCTCAGCTTATTTGTCGAATTGACATCGGACTGAGCTATTATATTTATATATTTTTGCGGTTCACTTTAATTATATAGTATATAATCATTTGAGCTATGCTGTGTGGTCCAAAACTCGGGCTCTTAAAAAAGCTGAAGTAATTGCTTGTATAAAAAGTCAATGATCTCTAGCTCTTCCCCTCATCTCGATCGTCTGTCGCTGTTCCTGTTTGATTTCCTTGTAAACAGTTGGCATCGCTCTCCAAGTTGACAAACAGTTGTCGGCCTTTTGATCTTCTCGCCAGTTTTCAATTAATGTTTACATCATTTACATCATGTTTACACAAACTTCATTTCCTTAAATTTGTTTATGCATCGAGAGATATGCTTTGGCTGCACGAATCTTCGGCACCCAATTCAGAAATTTAGCTAATTGGTTCACAGCTTCGTGGAGTTCACAAAAAAGCTGAAGTTCAGTTTTTAATGCTCTTTTTTAGTTGACATAAAAAATATTAAAGAAAAAAATGAAGTCTATGAAGTAAGAATAGCGCAAAACTTGTTTTCAAGCTAAATTAAATTACCAGCAAAAGGCAATTCCATAGAAATGTATATGTATGTACATACATATGTACATATGTATGTGTATTATTATTATGTTTTCTCATTTTTTGTTTTATTATTATTTTTTCATGCTTTACGCCCATTCCAGAGCGAGCGACCCGGACGGGGCTCGGCTTATGTGTTAATTGCTTATTATACATATATCTTTAATTTTGATGTCATTCTCTCTCGCTCTCTTGGGGAGATGTTGTTGTAGGCCTCTGCGACATGTCGAGACATGTTCATTTATCAAAACGCAAGCCACGCTCAGCCCGAAGCGCCGTCGAGCTGCAGATAAGGTCAATTAAAAGAGTCAACCGGAAATGTCGCGACGCTCGGTTAGGAGCTGCAAAGTTGTAGAATGAAAAAAGGGGTACTGGGGTATCGATCATACACGCACGCACACACACGCAGATAAACACATGTGTGTGCTTAAGTATATATACAGTTATGTGGCAGTGCCTCAGCAAAGACTTCGCAGTGAAATTCAATTGCATTTACTATATGGAATTTCCGAAATAAACAAACCATTTCCACTCATTTATCACATTTTCTAGTGGAATTTGCAGCATTTATTTAAACTTCACTTCCACATCAATCAATCAGTCAGTCAATCAGCTCAGGAATTTACATTGTCGCATTTAAACATTTTTCTTTTTCACATGAAAAATTTCTTCTAATTAGATTGCATATTTTCGCATAATTTCTTATATATGTATGTGTGTATATATAATATAGCGACTGGCCGGATGTTAGTTGCTGCGCCGCATTCCCTGTTAGCCACGCCCTCTGCTCCCCCTCGCGTTGTTGTAATTAAGAGAAAAGCAGGCAAAGCAAAAGAAAATGCGGCGAGCGGGCCTAGAACCCAGGCGCATGCACAAAATGCAGTCAAGCAAACCCAAAATGGGAGACAGGAAGTGCCTCTATGCCGATGCCTATGCCTAGGTGCCTAGCTGCCTAGGTGTGTGTGTGTGTGTCTAAGAACATGATCAGTCATGTGTAAACAGTTGACGACTCTCAGATGTGTGAGGTGTGGTAGCTGCAGGTAGCAAATCTCGCTTTAGGTAGCCGAACAAGAACAAATGGAGAGAAACCTGAAAGTTAAATGAAGAGGTTGGGCTGGCTAAGTAGATAAAACACCTATAGAGCTGCATCCTTAAATATGGCTTATCAGCAGACAGGCGAGAACAGGAATAAGGAACAAATCAATCACAGCGAGGTATAAAATTCTTTGCCCAGTCTAGCACCTACAACAGTCGATAACTGCAAGTTCGTGAGTTGAGTTCGATGGGTTTTTGGCAACGCTTTGGCAAGGTCAAGCATAAAGTGAGTGTTAAGGATATTGTATCTGAAAGATATCAATACGTTTTAGTTGAAAATAATACAAATATATTGTGTCTGTCGGATCTGGATAAGGAACCTGAAAGATAGATATTTAAGCATTTAGTAGCACTTAGTCGATAGACTGATGAGTATTTAAGTGACACTAAAGATATTGTATCTTACAGATACTCCCCTCATTCGTTCACCAAGTACAAATATTGTACTTGAAAGATCTTGAATCTTGAATCTAGATGCTGCTACTTGCATGTAGACACTTATTAGGACGACGATTTCCATTTCTAATTTCATTATTCATAACTAAATCTGTGGATCTTCCATTATCTCTTCATATTCACCATTCATCTGTGTTACTGAGATTACCTATCAATAGACATACAAGAACTGAAAAGCTCCCACTAATCGCATCTAACCTTTACTCTTTGCAGATCTATCCAGGTCCCGATCCGAAGCAGGCGATAATGGGCTCGCTGGTCTTTTGCATACACCACAAGCAGGGCTGCAAGTGGTCGGATGAGCTGCGCAAGCTGAAGGCCCATTTGAACACATGCAAGCACGACGCCACCCAGTGCCCCAACAAGTGTGGCGCCCAGATACCGCGCATCATGATGACCGATCACCTGCAGTACACCTGCACGATGCGTCGCACACGCTGCGAGTTCTGCCAGAGCGAGTTCTCGGGCGCTGGCCTGGAGGAGCACAACGGCAGCTGCGGCCAGGAGCCGGTCTACTGCGAGGCCAAGTGCGGCCAGCGTGTGCTGCGCGGTCGCATGAGCCTGCACAAGTCGAAGGACTGCGCCAAGCGCTTACGTCGCTGCGCCCACTGCCAGCGCGAGTTCTCGGCAGACACGCTGCAGCTGCATGCGGCCCAGTGTCCGCGCACACCGCTCGCCTGCCCGCAGCGCTGTGATGCGGGTCCGATACCACGCGGCGAGCTGGAGGCGCACCTGCGCGACGAGTGCCAGTCCCTGGCTTTGGCCTGCAGCTTTAAGGAGGCTGGCTGCCGCTTCAAGGGTCCGCGCCAGCTGCTGGAGGCGCATCTGGAGAGCAGCGCCGCGGCTCACCTGTCGCTGATGGTGGCACTCAGCAGCCGCCAGGGTCAGCAGATCCAGATGCTTAAGTCGGCGGTGTCCAAGCTGTCGATCAACTACACTGGCACGCTGCTGTGGAAGATCACCGATTGGTCGGCCAAAATGAATGAGGCGCGCGGAAAGGATGGCCTGGAACTGGTCTCGCCGCCGTTCTACACCTCACAGTACGGCTACAAGCTGCAGGCCTCGATGTTTCTCAATGGCAACGGACCGGGCGAGAATACCCATGTCTCGGTGTACATCAAAGTGCTGCCCGGGGAATATGATGCGCTGCTCAAGTGGCCCTTTTCGCACTCCATCACCTTCACGCTGTTCGAGCAGGGCGCCCAGAGCGGCCAGGGTGGCGTAGCCGAGTCGTTTGTGCCCGATCCAACCTGGGAGAACTTCCAACGGCCATCGAACGAGCCCGATCAGCTGGGCTTCGGCTTTCCACGTTTCATCTCGCACGAGCTGCTACATAGCCGACCCTTCATCAAGGCCGACACCGTCTTTCTGCGCGTCAAGGTTGATCCCAGCAAAATTGTGGCTGTCTAAGGAGAAGGAGAAGGCACCAGCAAGGATGACTACCCATTCGTAGCCTTAACCATACTCGACTTCCCTAAATACCGTGTATTTGAATGTGAGAGTGTGTGTGAGACTAGCCCCGTGTAAATAGAACTTAAGAAGAAGAAGAGCAAGTGTTAGCTTCGGCTTCGGGCGTTGTTAGCCAACTGTTTGCTAACTGGCCTTTGAATGCTGATCAGCCACGCCTACTGCGTAATAGTCATATAGCTTATATACATACATACCCATATATAGATATATATACATGACATATAGTAACTATATAGGTTTTGCAGTGCTGGAATTAAACCAAAGCATATTAAACATAAAAACAAAAAAACAAGAACAAATTTTCAACAGAAATATTCAAATATTAATTTTACGCTATAATTTAGTTCGTGTCTTAAGTCATTTGTTATAGAGATTTGTATTTTTTTGTGCGCTCTCATTGGCGACTTTCAAAACTTTCAAAAGATCTTCAAATTATAGATCGTACGGTTTATTTTAACAAAAGAAAAGGAGAAGAGGAATTTCCTTATTTAGTTTTTGCATGTACATAAAATAAAAGCGAACCCTAGTTATCTAAGAGCTCCACAGTGTTTAAGCGACCAACTTAGTCATTAACGAACATCTAAGATATATACAACTTTCAATATAGTCACATAAGCTAATGGTTTTAAAGCTAAGAGAAGTCAAAAGTCTATAATAAAAGCAAATACTATATTCAGTAAACTTATTTTGTGTCTTTTAATATTATTATCAATTTTTTCTTTTTCGAAAGCCTAGCAAAGCCTTGAAAATACATATATTAGAAATCTGGTCAGTTCATAAAGATTACTAACTTGAAGTTAGGTTTTCGAGGGAAACAGGTGTTGTTTCCATTCAGAATTACATCGAACTAATGGAATGGAATACTAGATTTAGTATTTACTAATTAGCGCATTTGACTAGGGAAACCGTTTCTTGAGCAAGCTCTCCAGCTTGCGGATGCCCGTTTGGGAACTGCCATCGGCATTCTTGTCCGCACTGCCCGTGAAGCTGCCCACGCTGAAGATAAAGGCGCGCTTGGGCGTGGCATTTACTGCAGTTGTGCTTGCCGCCGCTGTGGCATCGGCTGTGGGATTTGCTATTGCCTCTGGCTCCTCTGTGGTAGGTGCAGGCACGTCGCTGACGGTTGGTCTCTCCTCTTCGCTGGCTGGTGCATCCATCAGTCCACTGACCGCCGCCGCGGAGGCAGTGTGCTTGAAGAGATCAATGAGCTGCAGTTGATCAACTCGCTTCACCGCCTTCATGTCCAATATTTTCTGGTATTCTGCTATGGTTATGTCCGGCAGCAGCTTCAGCACCTGCTGCGTGAAGTGCGCCGGCGGCTGCACGGGCGTCATGACCACTTTGATGATCATTTCGGCGCGCGTCATATCCTTGACTACGACTTTGGTGTAGCTCGTCGGTGCCTTGCGGTTCACACTCGAACCCACCGAAGGCAGCTCCAACAGCGCCGTCTTCAGCGAATGCGTATCCAACAGCAGCTGCTCACAGCCCAGCACGTTGTTGGAGCCATCCGACAGAGTCAGCTTGCATCTGTAGAGCACATTGATGAACTTGGGTATGAAAGCGGCAACAAAGCGATGACAGAATTGCGTGAAATATTTTCGGGAGCTGGCGAGTGTATCGCGTATGGTGGGAACCGTTTGCTTGAAATTGCTGCAAATGCTGCTAATGAACGCGCTCTGATCGCCCACGTTGCTGATGTGCTGCCATTGCACCTTGGCCATGGCCTGCAAGGAAGCCTCACAGCCAGCCTCTAGATCCTGGACGAGCAATTGTATGCAATTGGAAATGATGCTGTGAGGGGAGAGAAAATACAATGATTAGTTTTATACATAATTTTAGTAGATAACTCTCTTACCGGTGGAACACATCCTTCTCCTCGCTCATATCTATCTTGCTAACATAAGCAGGCGTTACTTTCTCCTTGAGTTTATCCTCCAGTTGTTGCACCGTCTCCAGACAATATTCACCGGTAGTGAGGACACAACAAATACGCACAAGATCATCGCGAGTGAAACGCTGGGTGTCGCCCTCTTTCAGAAAGTTGTGAAACACCTGCCCGGCAGCTGTAGATAGATTCTGCATGTCGCGCGTCAGCATCGAAACGCTTTTGCCAATGGAACTGCCCGTGCTGCTGGTCACCACCTTTGGCGTGCTGCCCTCCAGCACTTTGGCAGCGTATTCGCGTAAATACTTCTTAAATACCAGTGCCAGATCGTACATGGGCTGCTCGTTGCTCAGCTGATTACACTGCACCATGCACTTCTTGTAGAAGACAAATAGATCACCCGAACTAGGGTAGACGGTGGTCTTGGCCTCTGCAAACTTGTACGGCTCCTTCGACATCTCAATGAATTTCTCTAGCAACTCGGACAGATTGCGATCGATGCTGCGTATATAAATATCCAAATGTGGCTTAAAGCACTGACCAATCTGGTCGTGGAATACAGTCAAGGTAAGCGGCGCCTCCGTTGTTGCTGGTAGTGTGAGGACACGCGTCTGCTCGGCGGGCGTGGCACCCAAAGTGATGCCCGTAAAACGCTTGGAGAGCAATTGCTCAAAGGCTTGCGTCTTATTAATCGCGAACAACAGCAAACGCACATCAATCTCGTTCGTTCGCTTGGCCATGATCTGCGAGAGTTGTTGACGCGTCTGGCGACAAAACTCCACCGTAATGCGCTCTGATACCTCCCAGTCGAGCGGAAAGACAGCGCCATATTTATCCTCGAAGTCGAGCAAATGACGCTTCAGCCAGGCATAACGTTTATCGATCTTATCCAACCAGGCAATGTCTTGATTCTCGTGAAACAATTGCATATACTCCTCCAGCTGTTGGGCTATAAACCATTTGAGCAGCTCCTTCTTTACCTTGGCATCCAGCACAGACATCACCTTGCAAGCATCCGCCAATTGATTTAAGCCCAATTTGTGCTGTGTGGAAGGTTTGCTGGCGAAGGCCTCCTTGAAATCCTCGGTGATTTGCTGAGCCAATGTCACTTGGATTTTGTCAACGCTTTGGGAGAGATTCTAAAATATGAATTGAGGTGATTAAATTATAATCTTTCGCTTAGTTAAATATCCCACCTTGATTTCCTCAATGTCCGAATACTGCTGGAAATGCTGATTTACTTCTGTAATTGCTTGCAGTGGATTAAGAATCTCGCCATAGGAGCGACGCACAATTAGCTCATTCAAACTCTCAATGCCCCCGACAAGCATATGCAAGTGATTCAGCGTTGTTATTGCTGATGTCAGATTTCGTTTCGCACAATCCAATTGCTTTATATCACGCGTAATTTCCTTGACCATTTCCTCGGTGCGTTCGGCGCGAGTTTTCACATCAATAATATGGCTGTACAGCGAACTGATCACCTTCTGTGCCTCGCACAGCGCCAGTTGCCCATCCTGGCCCGTGTTCGTCTGCCCACGCACCACAGAGCGAATATTATCATCGATTAGCGAAACTTCGCATTGCATTCGCTGAATTGTCTCATCGATGGTGGCCAGCGACTGCTCATTGGGAAACAGTTGGTTGATGTAGTCTACAGTATTGAAATCGGGTGCATCCATGGGATCCTGTTCGTCTGTTTTCAGGACCTTTAAAAAAAAACAATTATTTTTATAATTATTATACAGTTCCCACAATCGTGGCATATGTTCTATGCCATGTCACTTACCTTGTCTATAACCTGCTTCACTTCCTTGGAAAAGTGTATTTTATTGTTGCCCATCGATGGAACGACAGCGGTATCAGCCGCTGCAGTCGCCGCAGGCTCACTCATCTTGTTTTCCTGCAATATTCCTCAATTTCCAACAGAGTTTAGTCGGACACAATTTGTTGCTGTCCGCGTCATAAAAGGCATTCACAGCGCAACGCGGACATTGTATTTATAAAACAGCTGTTATAGCGATATAACTATGTTAGATATGTCGATTATATAATTATCAGTATTATAATCGAATGCGCCGATAACATAGAGCTCTTTGGTTTTGTTATTAATTAATCAATTTTAATTGACTAAATTGAATTGTACATATGAAATCAAAACTATTGAGCTGGTTTATATCTGCGGCAATTGATGCTATGAGCAAATATCTATATTAAATATCCGTAAGATTTCTTATCCTAATTTTAAATGATTACGCGGTATCACTAACCACTATGGTTAGTGGCGGTATTTTGCCAATCGGCACGAATGCCGAAACTAGACATCGATGTGTGGAACAATAGTTATATACGGCCACACTACTCTCTCAGCTGCTTGGAACTGTATGTTTCGTTTGTAAATAAATTAAAGAAAACAAAAAAAGAACTATTAATCTTTTTATCTTCGCAGTAATCAATTAATAAGGTGTGACCAGAACTGAGCTTCTATATGATATTTTGCTTAAGCTTAAATATTTGGCGGTAAGTTTTCAAGTTTTCTGATAACTCTTTCTTAATGTGAATTCTTATATTTAGCTTCAATCTTACAACAAAAAAAGAAGAAAATGGAAGATGATGTTCTAGTAATAGTGCCGAAAGAAGGACCCAAATCAACTAAAATATATAAATGCTCAAAATGCAGCTATCAAACCAATCGCGCCTACAATGTTCAACGACATATGGTAAACCACTACGAGAAGCCGCCGAAGGAACTGCAGCACATTTGTCCATATGCAGGCTGTTCCTTCACAACATTACGTTGGGATAATCTCGTACGTCACAGACAGGGAATACATCGTGAATCGACAAATACCACTACAAAGATAAAAAACAAGAAAGTGGACTCAATGCCATGTGAAGAGCAGCCCGAGCTCAGCGACGATGGAAATCTATCAACTGCACCAAGTATTGAATATCCTGTGAATGAAGAAGAGCATGAGTTTGCTTCTGTGGAGGACGACCAAGCGTCACTGCCATATGACGAGAATGGCGAGTCAATGGAAGAGTATCCAGAGCCAATAAGTGAAGTAGAGTCAAAGAAAGAAACCAAAATCAACAAACAAAATATTGTTAAGCCGAAGTAAGTAACAAGCTATTTGGCATACAGATATGTACATATATTAATAATTTGTTTTATTACAGAAGAACCTATCAGAAGGGCAAAACTAAAACGTATGAATGCAACAGCTGCAGCTATCGCACGACTCGTTGTTATAATATTAAGCGACATATTGTCAAGCACATGGAGAATCCTGGTGCAGGTGTCGAGCTGCATGTCTGCATTATTGCTGGCTGCAAGTTTGTAACGCCTCGCTGGGATAACTTATGCAGACATGTAAAGAGAATACATCCTGAAACTGTTAACAAAGAACCAAATGAAAAATAAAAACCAATTTTGTAATTTCTGTTTTATATTTATTTATCTACAATGAAGCTTAAGATTATTTATCCCCAATTTTTACTGTGTGAAAAGGGAATTGCTCATAGAGCCTGTGCCTGAAGCGCTGCCCGTTGTGCTCAAGCCCAACATGGAGGTATCTCGCTGCGAGGCTGTGGCCATTCTTTGGTAGCGCGCTATGTGATCCAGGGAATAGGGCAGAATAGGACGAACACTGTGAATTTCTAAGAGCGTTAAATTATCCAGTTTGGCGTAGGTACCTTCGCCCTTGATGAATGCATCAATAGAGGTGCGCAGTTTCGATTCACGTATGTCGAAGATGTCCTTAATAATAGTGCGCAGCTCCTCGCAGCGTGGCACATCATCTGGAGCTGTACTCATGACCAGTTGAGCGACAACCATGTAATGCTCACAGGGCATCTTTGTGAAGAATCTAAGACATACAGATGTAGATACAGATATTTGAGAACAATATACAAAATATTATCGTTTGTGAACTCACTTGGAACGCTTCTCTTCCTCCTTAATCTCCTCCAGTGTTTCCAGCTCCATCCATTCGGGCGGCACAATTCGGCATTTCTGTTGCTTTCGCAAATGTGTGGCAAGCCACAGTGGCACATAAACTGGAAAGCCAGCGCGAAACGGACCCACAGACCCATAAACTAGATGCAGCGGTTCGTTTGAGAAGTTGGGAATGATACTAATCATGGACTTCTCGCCGATAAACTCAATAATTGAAGGATCCATGTTTAGTTTGTATTTATGCCAATGAAAATAAACAATGCGAAAAAAGTTATCGATGTGTGTAGAAAAGCGCGCCAATAAGTGCGATCGATAGCAGCAGCAGCAGACATTAACTGCCTGCTATGTTACAGCCGTTACTTTTTTGCGTCTTTAAATAGAGCTTGCGTCAAACAACTATTAAATGCAAATATAAATAAATGCATTAAAGCGACCCTTGAACGGGTTATCAAATGCAGGATGGCAAATGGCTATGACTTGATTTACTCAAATAAATGTTATTGCAAATTCCAGGCATCACGTAAACCGTAAGTTTGGCGTCATGATAAGCGCATGAATGCCAGACATGATCAAGCGTTCAAGTTCAGCGATGCTTAGCCGCACACACACACATACATAGCTGGAAACTGTACCTAATCCCTACGTAATTAGCCAAATCTAAATCTGCTATACATTGCATAAACAATGCAAGCAATTGCACAGTGCGGTCAACGCTTATCAGCATTGTCTATCTCTATTACTCTTTCTCGCTCTCTCTCCCTCACTCTCTCTCTTTCTCTCTCTCTCTCTCTCTCTCTCTCTCACTCTCTCTTTATTTACAGCTGGTATTAAACTATTGTTTATCAGCCAATTAGTTGCCATCAATAAGGTTTTCACAAGGTTAAGTTAGGGTTAAGCCTTACAATTTGTAATTTCACTGCAGCCAAGTGAAGCTTTAAATTCAAAAATAGAAATCTAATTATGTACTATTCGGGCAGGAAAATAAATATGAACACGCATAACGACTTATTGACAATACAAATGCCTGATAAAACCGGACACAGCTAGCTAGAACCGACTTGCTAATTCTAATATTTGGTCTAGTTTTATTATAAGCTTTAACCATGTAAATTTGTTACTCCTTGATCCTCAACTTAGATTATATAAATGGAAACTGAACTGAACTTCCAAGCAGTTGTAATCTTGACTCTATTGTGGAACTCTACTGAAGCTTCCAGCACGCTTTAGAACGTACATAATGAGCTGCAAACGTATAAAAATTGATTATAGAACAGACTCGGCGATTTTCTGATAAGCCAAGCTTTGTGGACTCGGTGGAACCTGAGCACATTTCATATTTGAAGAAAACTGCGAGCTGAGCGAGAGATTGGCATTAGTGCTCGTTTATTTTTGGCTGGGTACGGATCTGCTGCTGGCTGCCGCGGGAATCTCAAAAAGCCAGCCGGAAAAGAACAAAATCAACTGTTCTTCCAGTTGCGAGCTGCATTTTGCACTGATAGTCAAAGCAGCCGGAAAGTGTACGGCGGAGTATTTGGCCGTGCAATAAAAAAAATTTGCTTCAACCCTCTTTTTCGACCTACGCGAAACGTGCTCTCTGTGTTCATCTCTCTACGGTAAGCGCACGCTTTGTCCGTTTATTTATATATATATGTATATGAAAATATATATATATATATATATATATATATATATATATATATATATATATTGAGGAGTATGAGGAGTATATATAGAGGTGGCTCTTTGATAAGCACCGTCCACATAGACGTCTACATCGTTGCATCCAGATAGCCACTGCATTTCGTGTGGCTCTTCAGATTAATCTACTAATCAGTTGTGAGCCGCACAGCGCAGCGCACACAAGTCCAAGGCCAAAGGGAAGGAGCCACAGAGCTCTACTCACCACATCCTATTCAAGTTCTTTTGCTGCTCTCAAACTATGTGCTAAACAAAAATTATATAGTCAAGTGATATTGATTCGTGTGCATTGCTTTCTCTACGATCTGTATACATATAGCATCGATATCGGCAACTGATATAGACCAAGCAAAATGGCCGACACGGAGATCATTGTGACCAATGCAGCTGAGCCCTCGACCAAAGCCAGTCTGATCGTTGTGTCCAATCGTTTGCCCTTCGTATTGACGCGCAATGCCAAAACTAAAGAGCTGGAACGCAAGGCTAGGTGAGTGATATTTAACAAACAACTAAAACTTTTCTGTATAATATTCGAAGTTATAAATTTTAAAAAATTGTGGCCAAACTGAAAATTCGACATTATATTTATAAAAATTTTTTTATGTAAAGCTTTAAGTTTTGACAGAAATAAGTATGACAACATTTTAAGTTTTACATAAAATAAGTTTTAAAACTAAATTTCAGAAATAAAACTAATATAATATTTTGTAAATTTGCTCAATATAAGTAAACAAAAAATAAATATGATTAATAATATATAGAAAACAAGTTTCGATTCGTGAAAATGACTGTGATATATTCAAAATTTGATTGAGCTCTGTGCTTGGAAAAATAAATTAATAAGTGCACATATGAAAAAATTAGGCTTTTCAAGAAAGTTTCTTGGATCCTTTTTTAAATGCCTAATGGTTCAACTTCAGTTTTATTCAACAAAAATCCGTAACATATTAAGTTTAACTATCTCTATCCATTTTCGTGGAATTTTCCAACACTGCATTGTAGCCAATAATAATGGTTAAAGTTCATTGTACGAATAGGACTGTACTATGGCTTAGACCGAAAAACAAAGCTATAAAACACTACAGATTAATAATACAAATTATAATATAAATATTGGCAGCGAACGAGCTAATCGAAGCAAGCAACGCTTCAAGATTTTGTTTCGAAAACTAAACCAATACAATTTGCATTGTAGATAAGACGAGAAGAGTACAGCCCCCTCGTTAGGGAACTGGACTACCTACCTAACAGCGGTCCATATAATCGTGATATTGTTTCCACACGCTTCGTGTGATTAGCGCGTCTCATAATAAGGCTGTCAACTGTCTTATCAGCGCAAAATACACAGAGAGGGAGAGAGAGAGACGGATAGAGGAGAGGGTGGTATTTGAAATGCAAAGTCTAGTAAACTTTATTTGAAATTAGAAAACAAATTCAATAATATGAGCGAGCTAGCTAGACCTTATCTGTGGGGCCCATTAGGCGGTTTTGACCCTTGCTGCCTAACGACGAAGACGTCGAGGCAATATTGTTTTTAAAGGGGTCATTACTGTAGGCGTCATTTCAAGGCTTTCATAACGAAGCGAACCTGACACTGAAAAAATAGCAATCGCAGAAGCAATATCACGTGCATTCAAGCTAATCTAGCTCTGTCCGCTCTCGCACTGACCCTACCCAAAAAACTGTATTCGAATTTGGGTATTACTTTTTCTATACATTTATTATTATTATTATTTTCTTATATTTTTTGGTATTGGTTTTGGCCCCTGAGCCAGAGTCGAGGTTATTTACATTTACGCCGTATCAGGCTGGAACTGTTTTTTTTTTTTATGGTATATTTCTTATCAGTGCGGTTAGCGTCAGTGTCATTCCGATGCACTCTGCATAAAAATGGGGCTGGGTCTGAATCTGTTGCATATATATGACGGACATACATATACATATATATGCGTGTATAGCATGTATTATCCGGCTTTGCCCGTGTCTAATGCTTGTGCTCATTATAACGTATATTGATCTGTACTACCTTGAACCATCCATAGAAATTCGAAATATGTAGTCAGTCAGTCAGTCAATCATTTAATTAGTTAATCGATTAGTTAATCAATAAGTCGGTACTTAATTAATACTTATTAAACTCTGATTCTCTAACTCTATCAAGAATTTAAATGGGTCAATCCTGCAGTTATCTACTGATGGATTCTTAACAAATTGTGCCAGTCCATTCAAGCTATTAAAAACGGCAATAGATTTAAGCCAAGTTGTGATCGATTATATAGTGAGGTGGATAATCGGACAGTTAACTAGTCAATTAGACACTTGGTTAGGTGCTCTAAGGACCAATCAGTCAATCAGTGAGTCTATCAACTAGTAACTCTCCGGCGATCAGTTTGACCATAGGTCTTCTGTACCAGGACATATGTATATCTAGATGTGCAGCTACCTAACTAAACCCCATTCAATCATGTCCATTGCAGTGCTGGTGGTCTCGTTACGGCCGTCTGTCCAGTTGTGATCAAGGGCAGCGGCTTATGGGTGGGCTGGTCAGGCATACATCTGGAGGATCCCAATGAGCCGATACCTGAATCGAATCCCTATGACCAGACGCCAACAGCGGGCTTGAAGTCCGAGCAAGTGGTGTCGGTGAACATCGATTCCAAGATCTTTGACAGCTACTACAATGGCTGCTGCAATAAGATGTTCTGGCCACTCTTCCACTCGATGCCGGGACGTGCGAACTTCGGGGGCGAGCACTGGAACGACTATGTGACCGTGAACAAGCACTTCGCGGTGCGCACTATTGAGGCGCTGGAGAAGTGTCTGGCCAAGAACAATGGTTACGAGAAGAATCCACCAATCGTTTGGATACACGACTATCATCTGATGTTGGCCGCCAATTGGGTGCGTGAGCATGCTGAGGAGAAGAATCTGCCCTGTCGCTTGGCCTTCTTCTTGCACATACCCTTCCCACCATGGGACATCTTCCGTCTGCTGCCCTGGTCCGATGAGATACTGCAGGGCATGCTCGGCTGTGATCTGGTTGGCTTCCACATCCAGGACTACTGCCTCAACTTTGTGGACTGCTGCCAACGCAATCTGGGCTGTCGTGTGGATCGCAACAATCTGCTGGTGGAGCATGGCGGTCGCACTGTGCGCATCCGGCCACTGCCCATTGGCATACCTTACGAGCGCTTTGTCAATCTTGCCCAGAATGCACCCAAAGTGCTGAAAACGTCCAAGCAACAGATTATTCTCGGTGTGGATCGATTGGACTACACGAAGGGCCTGGTGCATCGTCTGATGGCTTTCGAGGCGCTGCTGCTCAAGTATCCACAGCACAAGGAGAAGGTCAGTTTGCTGCAGATCTCTGTGCCCTCTCGCACAGACGTCAAGGAATACCGTGAGCTGAAGGAGGAAGTGGACCAACTAGTCGGACGCATCAATGGCCGTTTCACCACTGCCAACTGGGCGCCTATTCGCTACATCTACGACTATGTGAGCCAGGACGAGTTGGCCGCCTTATATCGCGATGCAGCTGTCTGCCTGGTCACCCCGTTGCGCGATGGCATGAATCTGGTGGCCAAGGAGTTCGTTGCCTGCCAGATTAACGAAGTGCCCGGCGTGCTGGTCATTTCGCCGTTTGCCGGCGCCGGTGAAATGATGCACGAGGCGCTGCTCTGCAATCCGTACGAGGTGAACGAAGCCGCTGAGGTTATTCATCGTGCCTTGACCATGCCCGAGGATGAGCGAGTGCTGCGTATGGCGCGTCTGCGTCGTCGCGAGGCTGAATGCGATGTCAGCCACTGGATGCGCTGTTTCTTGAAGGCCGTGGGTGCTCTGGAAATGGACGACGTGGGCACCACCATTATGCAGCCCGTCTCCGTGGACGACTTCGATGACTACTTACTCAAGTGAGCACATTTTTTATATTATCTAGTGGATGCACTGACTCTCGTTCCCAAACTTCAGATACATCGGCTACAATCACAAGCTTGCCCTGTTGCTGGACTACGATGGTACCCTAGCGCCCATTGCTCCTCATCCAGATTTGGCCACGCTTTCGCCCGAAATTAAAAATGTGCTGTTCAAGTTGTCCAATCACTCGGATGTCTATGTGGCCGTCATCTCTGGACGCAACGTTGACAATGTCAAGAAGATGGTGGGAATCGAAGGCATCACCTATGCGGGCAATCACGGTCTAGAGATTCTGCATCCCGATGGCAGTAAATTTGTCCATCCCATGCCCATTGAGTATGAGGACAAGGTCAGTCTATTGCTCAAGGCGCTGCAGGATTCAGTGTGCCGCGATGGCGCCTGGGTAGAGAACAAAGGCTCGCTGCTCACCTTCCATTATCGCGAGACACCCAACCAGCTGCGTGGTGACATGGTCGACAAGGCACGCAGCCTGATCGAGAAATATGGATTTAGGGCAACGGAGGCGCATTGCGCTCTCGAGGCACGTCCCCCTGTACAGTGGAACAAGGGTCGAGCTTCCATCTACATATTACGTACATCCTTTGGAGTTGACTGGAACGAACGCATCAAGATTATCTACGTGGGCGACGACAATACGGATGAGGATGCCATGGTGGTAAGTAGAAGAGACAGTTTTACAGCTAAAAAACGATTTACTAATTAGGATTTCTCTCTTTAATAGGCTCTGAAGGGTATGGCACGCACGTTCCGTGTCACCTCGTCGGACATTGTGAAGACCGCTGCCGATCATCGCTTGCCCTCGACTGACTCCGTCTACACGCTGCTCAAGTGGGTGGAACGGCACTTTATGGGCCGCAAGGCGCGGGCAAATTCGTTGACGTATCGCCCCACTAGAGGCGATGGCGTCCAAATGCAAATGTCTCTCGAGGTAGCCACGTCAGCCAACAGTTTGGACGTTTAACCAAAACACACACATACATATATATATGTATACATTGTAAGATCTTAAGAGTTAAAATAAATAAAAAGAAATTTGTACCTTAAAACATGGCATGGTCACAGTTATCAAATTAAAATATATATAAATTTACAATCGATTTGGTTATGCTATGGAAAGTTGATACAGTTTATGAACTAATCACAGCTAATAACTAATTATGAGATAGCACCAGCCAGGATATGACGAAGAAAAACAAAAATATGGGATAGACAGCGAGAGGCTTGCGATGCGGCGGTTGACTTTGACCCAGAAAGATAAACGAAGCTGCACAATAAAATAAAAGAAAATAATAATTAATAAAGGCATGACTTATCATAGACTATACCTCTTACTCACCGTATGTAGCCCAGGCGAAGCCTAGTGTTGTGGTAACAAAGCGTAAGAAGAAAAGAAAACGCGTTTGACTGGATAACAATATGATGCGACAAATGATCAACGAAAGAGCAATGGGTGTAAGACAATAGCCGAGCACGCAAACCGATTGGAAAAATGAGCTGTACAGCAAAGAGAAAATAGAGTAATAGTTAAGTAAACATCAACAGTTGCTGTTTGAGCTCAACATACATATTTCCACCAAGTAGCTTGGAGTTGAGCGTTACAATGGCTGCACCTATCCAAACAATCACAAAGACCTGCGCGAATTCGGGTCCATTATCAGACATGCTGTCCGCAGACGAGGAGCCTTGCAGTATGGTAGCCATGAAGGTGCACAGCACCAAAGGACCCCATAAATCCCCTGTAAGTAAAAAGTGTAAACATACAAAACTGCTGACGCATACATATTGCAGTAATTTCTGCTGACGTACAATCGCGCAGCAGACTCGACTTTTCCTTGGGATAGAGCACATGATAGAACTTGACGCCAACAGCGCGTATATCTCTCAACACAGTTTCGCGTATGGGCTCGTCCAGGGTATTGTATTCTGGCACTCCATGTTGTGATGTTGTTGTCGTGCGTTTGCCCGGTATAGACATGTCGCCCTCCAATGAGGGCGATGTGTTGACGTCCTCAAACATCTATGAAACGAACACAGTTAATAGAAGCTCCTTAGCAAGGAAATGTTTTCTCTCTTTGGTCTAAGCACTTACATCCAGCCTGGAGTCCATTTAGAAGCTGTTATTTGTTTTTGCTACGCACAGGCATAAAATAATAAATTTCTTTAATGCAATCAATTGCCAACACTTTTTTCTCTCTGTTATCGCAACTTCGCCTATCGATATGTAGCACAAAGTGCTGTCGATACTCTTCAAAATCTAACAATGTAATCGAATTGATGTAGTTTTGCTTTAAGTTACATATTTAAATCTTTAATAATATACATGCACATATATATTGCACTTTTAATTTAATATATAGCTAAAAATTTACAATTTTTTTTTTTATGTATTTACAGAATTAACTTTCAACTTAACACTAAACATCTACTTATTTTCCGTATGGGTGTTAATGTGCGCTTTAAGATAACTAGCTCGAGTAAAGGCTTTTGGGCACTGTGGACATTTGTGCGGACGTTCTCCAGTGTGAGACCGTATATGCCTGCCAAGTTCTCCTTTGTCAACACAATTCTTGGGACAATGCGGACACTTGAATGGATGCTCGCCCGTGTGCGTAAGAATATGCCGCTGCAGCTGCCAGGCGAGCACATATTCCCTGGGACAGAGTTGGCATTTGTAAGTACGTTCACCGTTATGATATCGCATATGCTCCTCAAGTTCGGCCTCCTCAATGAAATATCTTGTGCAGCTCTGACATTTGTAAGTCTGTTTGCCTGGATGCGTGGAGACGTGATACTGAAGATCCGTATGACGCGTAAAAGCTCGCGTACAGTGTGGACACTTAAATGGACGTTCACCTGAATGGATGCAAATGTGCTTGCGGAGATTTGAAGCCTGGCTAAAGGCTTTTGGACAATGCGGGCATTTAAATGGTTTCTCGCCTGTGTGGGTGCGAATGTGCGAGTTGAGATGACATTTTTGGGAAAACCTTTTTGGGCAGTGGGGACACGTAAATTGACCCTTTTTGGTATCTTTCGTAGGAGAGTGTTCAATGGCAGCATTAGACTCGAAGTCGTTCGTTGCCTCATTTGATTCAACTTGTTGCGCCTCCTTTTCCACTTTGATGTAACCTATATCCATATCTGGCTCCGGCAGTTCCCAGTTCTCTGTTTCCAGCAATTCTGATTGTATGTTTACCTCGCTGCTCTTCAGCTGAAGGTTAGATGGACTTTGATTAGGAGCAGCAACAATGGAACTGCTGATGAATATATAATTGCTATCATCTTCTATTTTGCGTTCCACTTGCTCCTCTTGCAATTTATACTCAGTGCCCAACAATATGTATGTTTCTGCTTCTGGTACTTCAACCTTTATTGCATCTAGCATTTTAGTTTTCTTTAAGTTCTCGCTAAGCACCTGATAACTTTTCTCGCACCTGCGCTTGAATGCAAATGCAGTTTGTATATCACAAATGCACGAAAGGCACATTTTCTGTGGCAGCTCATCACTCAAATTGATTTCGATGGAGGCAACGCACTCGCAGAGCATTGCGGCCAAACTAGGTTCCCTCTGATCGCTGAATATATCCACGAGAGCTACCGAGTTGGTCATGCATGTGCGGCAGATCTGTTCCATGGCAAATGTTGTATACACGGAATGCCTGAGAAACCACCATATACATATTAATTTGCTCTTCAACAACAACAAAAGATGGACAAATCGTAAACTATCGCAAATTATAAAAATACCTCACGATAGTTGGTCTATCGATGCTGATAAACAGAAAAAAATATGCGTCAGTAAATAGGCAAGAGTAACTAATGTGAATTTATTATTAAAGTAAATATAACTATTTAATATAACTAAGTAAATAGGACTATTTAGAAAATATGAAATGACTTGCGTTATTTAGAGATAGAGGATTCTCAATGTAAACAAACCTTGACAAGTGCCGTCTCTTTTTAAGTTTGACTGCGTTTCTTATCAGTTAGTAGCGTTGCCAACTGCATGCAAATAGTGGCAGCAGCGCAACGCACGTTTGGCAACGCGTGCACATATGTATTTCGCACAAGCAAAGCGAACAGCAACAAATGAATACACGTCTTCTAGCAGCAGCACCAGCCAGTGCATAAAGATATTGTGAAAACAATGTGTTAGGCAGGCGTATGCTAACTGAAAGTAATATTGAATTTGCGGTTTAAGACGCTAAGATGCCGAGCGAAAACACAGCCGAGGCAGCGACGGAGCCAAAATGTAGTAAAGACAAGGGAGACGCTGACGCAGACGCCGTGCCAGAGGCAGGAAGGCGTATGCCATCAGCGTCACCGTCGACGTCGTCGTCGAGGTCCGCGCGTAAGCAAAACATACAATACGGCCTGACCACAAAGGTGGCACTTTCACGGCTGCACGAGGACATTGAGAACGTGCTGCTGGAGCATGAGCGGGCGAGCAGAGCAGAGAGGTATGCTTGCGTACGGGCACAATCAATGACCTCTAAGTGTAATAATACCCAACTTGTATCCCCTACTCTTCAATTAGCTGCACTTGTAAATTGCGTGCGGCATTCATGAAGCGCTACGACAGCCCCCTCGGCTGGCTATCAATCGGCACGACGCTGGTGACAAGCGGCGCTCTCTTGATCACAGGCATGTTCTGGCCCGCAATTTGTTTGCTCATCATTCTGCTGGTGGACTTATATGTGGTCATTAGGGAGAGTAATTTACGACGCACAGAAATCTTTCGCAAGACGCGACATGCTTTGTCGGAGCTGCGGCTGGCCGAGCAGCATCTCAGCGATAATTGGCATGAATCGAACTACCCGCATCTAAATAATCCCATGTCTCCATGCGTCTCACTGCAGTGGACCTATCGAGATGGACATATTGTCAATTTGCCCTGGGCGCTGTTGGTGCGTGGAGATTATATTGTGCTGCGACCGGGTCACATATCGCCTGGACCTTGCCATGAGCTACAGACCAAACGGTTTTTCAATACCAGCGAAATCTATGGCCTCTCTGCGGCGCAGCTTGGCGATCCGCCAGTCAAGCCAACGGCACGTGTTCCGCTGCCCGACTTAGTATGCTGCCTAGAGCGCACGCCGTATTTGGAGAACTTACGTTTGTGCCTGAAGAACTCGCTGAAGCGACCGCCTACCATCTACAATCAACAACGTTATTTGGTACAAACTGATTATCAATCAAATCTTCTTTTATATAAAGCTCTGTTCTTTTGTCCCCAGCTGGTGACCAAGTACATCCAGCAATGGGGTTTTATTAGCGCCTTGGTCATCACTCTCTTTGCGGGCCTGCTGCGTCTGCATGGTTATGGATTGTCCTCGGATGAGAAGCATAATTGGCGACATGTGCTGATTGGCTCACCAGCTGCGGCTGTTATACCATTGTTGCCATTGGTTTTCCCAGTGCTGTGGATATCCATGAATTTGTGGGGCATTGCGCGACTGCAATGCTTCTTGAAAACGCCGCAGTCCATACTGGAGAAGTGTACCAGCAAATCGTTTGAGGACCTAGATATAGATACACCAAGCTATGACTACGATAGCATCTCACTGCTACGCTCCAATGTGTTGCGCATCTGGATGCAGCTGTGGCAGGGCGACAGTGAACTGTTGCCACGCTCGGCCAATCTTGTGCAGGTGCTCGGCTCCATATCTGCGCTCTGCTGTGTGGACAAGAAAGGCATCCTCTCATGGCCCAATCCCACTGCCGAAAAGGTTTTCTTTCTGCACAATACCGAAGAGGAGCCGCAAGATGATGGCAGCCAACTGTCAATGTCTACGGAAAGCGACAATGTCGACGATCCGGAGAACAAGGAGCGAGGCGTCGTGGCAGAAGTACTCGATCTCACTCACGATCAACACTGCCCCTTCCGCCTGGAGTTCGACGATCACGAGTGGAAGGCGCATATTAAATCACTGAAGCCTTTGGGTGAGTGAGAAGAATATTTCTATTGCTGCTTGTTGAATCTCTTCCTAATAGGTCTGGCCATTCTACTGAACACCTGTTCGCCGTTAACCCACGAGCACTATGCGCAGTTCTGTGGCCATGTCAGCGCCGTGGCCATGCTCGACAAAGATTTGGTGCCCGTCACGAATCGGTATGCGATGTTTGAGTCCAGTATGAAAAGCCTATTGCATGGGTACGTAGTTCATTGCCATAATCGTTGCTATCATTGTTGCCTTAACCAAAACCGAACCAATTCTTCTTTTATTATGATAATGATAATGAATTATCTATACACATATATATTTGCCAAATTCGGTCTTGTATTGTTTTTTATTTTATTATTATTATAAATCATATATGCATTGCGTATATGCGCCGAATGTGTGTTGCTCACGTTAATTGTGGGGCAACGATATAATTTTTGAATTTTGTTTTGATTGCAAAACACCCGACACTTGAAATTGGATTGATAAACTCCCCATAAAGATATAGTACAGTATATCTATATGTAAACAAAACATGCAATTGGTAAAGTTATACTATTATTAAATCAATTTAATCATTTTTGACTTTCAGTTAAACAAACAATCGAAAAAATGCATTAAGTATTTTAGATATGCAAATTATTTCTTAGCTAAATTTTGATTAGCTCACTTTGAGGCAAATTATTTAATTATTTCATTTATGTACATAAATACCGAAAAATTCAGCAAAACATAACAAATTACATGATCCTTTTACTTTTTCATAATATACATATGTTTCTATTTTTGTATATATTTATATATATACATATATATATTAAGGTTTTATTTAATGTTGTTTTTGTACATTCTCATTGTTTGTTATATGTTGTTTGTCAATGGAACGCACTTTTCGTCCATCCCATCCCTAGCACTACATACATTCGTTTAATGTTAATTGGCATGCTATTTTAAGTAACAAAAATTATTATGTTGCCAAGAATGCTTCAGATACAGTCGGCCCCCACCCAAACAACCACCCTCCCAAATGTCGCCCATATAGTATATATGTATATATAAACCGTACATATATACATATTACGCTTGAATGCCTCGCATGCTCTCACACACGCACCCACTCAGCCATCAGCCATGACCCATCTACCTTCGCACGTCCAGCAGTTGGTGCCAGTTCTAATCGGTTTTCTATATATATTTATATGTATACATATACATGGTGTTCGATTTGTTGAACCAGACGCTGTCTCTGCGAGCTAGCCAAACAGATTGGCTTCACCGATCATGCAACGGATCGTTTTGCACTGGAGGGTCAATTGGCCAGCTATAGGCATTTGGTAAGTGAGAGAGAGGGAGAGGCTTATATGAGGCTGGTCTGTCAAAATAAATGATATACAATATACAGACTCTACAGACTACCCTGGCATTAGCTTTGTTACCTTTCTCAACTCTCACTTATGCACCTCTTTCTTCTCTCACAGCAACCGGATGTTGTGCGTCGGGACATTCGCTTTGCACGCCAGCTGCAGCTTTCGAGCAAGGTGAAGGTGCCCTTTCCTCATTCCTTGTCGGTGGTGATGCGGGAGAATCCAGGCGGCTATCTCTCGCTTTTCACGCAGGGCACAGCGGACATTATATTGGACTGTTGCGATGACTTCTGGGATGGCAAGGATTTACGTCCACTCTCGCCACAGGATCGTAAACGAGCATTGGACTTTTATCAGCGCAGCGCTTTGACTTCGTACTGCACAGCGTTCGCCTATCGGCCCTTGCGTCATGGCATCCATGGAGCGTTGAGTGGTCCGCTGCACAGCAATGGACAGATTGCTTATCTGGAGTTGCCACCAGAGTCGAAGCTGCGCATGCAGCATGTGGATAAGTCGCATTGCGACTTTGAGGGTGGCCACCATGTGAAGCTGAGCCACAGCATTAGCACGGACTCGCTGCTGTTCTCGGAGAGCAAGGATGAGGATTGCAATGATGTGGAGGGTTGCTTTGAGATGCAGTGTCATCAGGTGTTTATTGGCATGGTCACCATGCAGTATCAGGCGCAGAATGACATTGTGCATCTGGTGGAGCGACTGGAGCGAGCCTGCATACGCTTCGTGCACTT
This sequence comes from Drosophila mayaguana, assembly GCA_037075325.1. Lineage (NCBI taxonomy): Eukaryota > Metazoa > Arthropoda > Insecta > Diptera > Drosophilidae > Drosophila > Drosophila mayaguana. The sequence continues at coordinate 11,417,653 of JBAMCG010000068.1, read as the reverse complement.
TAGCAAGGAGAACGAGCTGCGTTCGCGTGTCTTCTCCGAGAAGATGGGCCTCGAGTCCGGCTGGAATTGTCACATCTCGTTGCTCAGCGAACCAGAGCCGGAGCGAGAGAAGTCAACGGCTAGCAAAGTCAAGGAATCGGACAATCCAAGCAAGTCGTCAAAGCATGCGGGTAAAATAATCAATGAGACCAATACAACAACCACCAACAACACCAATACCAAATCCAAAACCACCAGCACCATCACAGATACTGTTGCCATTCATTTACCCAGTGACCACGTCATGCACATTCAGCCACCCGATGGGGATGCCACTGGCACGCCAATTGCTAAACAGACTACTGATATTATAGGTGATCCGCCGGATGGACCTAAGCTGAGCTACTTGCTCGAACCGCCTAACAATTTGGAGTCCTCGAAAACGTTGAGCTGCTCGGCGCCCGGAGCCATATCCAATCCCGATGAATGCAACGTCCCAGCCAAAAACTCAGATGCAGCTGATGAGCAAGATGCAAGCAAAGAGAATGATGAGAACGCGGAGCTAACAGTCGACGAAGAGCCCGACCCGGAACGGCATAAGCAGCGACATTCCCTCGACTCGGCTATGGATGAGAACTGCCGCTCGCTGAGCACCCTCACGGAGAGCACCGATCAGAGTGCGCCCATCAATTTTGACATGTCGAATCGTGCGAAGCTGCCGAGAGGCATAGAGAACATTCGCCCACATCTAGAGCAGGTGGATAATGTGCCGCTGCAGGTGTCGCTATTCACAGATTGCTCCGCGGAGGCTACGCGTCAAATGTTGGATATCATGCAGTCCTATGGCGAGATTGTCGTCTGCCTGGGCAGCTCGGCGAGCAATGACAATGCGAACATCTTTTTGCAGGCCGACTGCAGCATTGCTGTGGAGCCGCTCTACCCGCAGGTCTGTCAGGATGTGGATGCCTATACGGAGGCTAATATACAGAACAATAAGGTGTACTGGCAACGCCAGTGCCAGGGCAAAGAAGCAAAAGACGAGCCATTTGTCAGCGAGCAGCTGCTCGAGTGCGGCAGCGGAGCACGCGCCATGCAATCACCTCCGCACACCGTCTCGCCCATCTATTTGAGCCGTCTGCTCAACTCTCTGCCCTGCTCGATAGCCATTTGTCGCGACGACCCGCTTTCGCTGGTGGCCATAATTGAGCTGTCACGCCGATTCTCGCTGGGCTTGTGGAATTGCATACAGTTCTGGGCCTGCTGTGCCGGCTCCATATCTATATTGAATGTGTTGTGCGCGTGCCTCTCACTGCCGCCGCTACTCACCCCGCTGCTGGGCATCTATTTGATGTGTGTGCCGGTGCCATTGATTGCCATCTCCCTAGCGCATATCGATCTCGATCCCAAGATTATGAATCGTGCCACCAGCAAGAAGCAAACCGAATATGATTCGCGTGCCTTTGCCTTTGTCATGTGGTGCTACGGCTGCAAATTCCTAATGCCCGTTGTTGCTGTGGTGCGTGCAGGGCTTAACTTTATCAATTGCCTCGTATTAAAGCTACTTTCTTGCAGCTCATTGGCTACTGGATGTGCATGACGCAAACGTTAGCCAATCGCGAGGAAGAAGCTGGCTCCGACGAGGTGGAGGATTTTGAGCTTGAGGTGGAATTTTATCAATGTCTCTATATAGCGCGCAGTTGTGCTTTGTTTGCTGTTCTCCTGCATTTTGGTAATTACATTTAAGCCAAGTATTATATAGACTACTGCAATATTTAGTGGACTTCATAAGTGTAGTTAGTAGGTCGAAAGAGCTCAGAATTGCTTAGATAGATTATATAATAGCATATACAATTCATAATCAAACTTATCGTATATAGCCTTAAATTTACTTTTAGTCAAGTTCATTGTGGCCTTGAATCAATATCTATAAATGTAACGTCATATTAACACTAAATGGCAAATATTATCTATACGCTAGCCCTCATATGATAAGCTGAATTTTGGTTTATTATTGTTTCGGTTTAACTAAATTACATATTTATTAAGCATAAAGATAAGCTCGTACGACCAGACCTTTATATTTTTATAGATTAGATAAACATTGTCATACTATAATCAGTTTTAGACATTGCATTTGGGTTGTTTAATCAATGCTCCCCTCTCTTCTCAGTTCTCGTCTCTGTGTCATTTGTGCATCGTGATCATGCGCTCTGGCAGCGCAATCCATTGAGGAACCACATTTGGTCATTCACCTGCTTGGCGGTGCTGCTGCTCCACGGCTTCATATGTGCGCTGCAAATGCTTTTGGATGAGACGCTGGAGGATCTATTGGCACAGCTGTGGATACCGCTGCTCGTGCTCTTTGGCAGCTGCTTGCTGAGTCTCATTGTCAGCGAGGTAGCCAAGCTGCAGGAGAACAAGTGAGTCCAACTAAATATACATATAAGAATGAGTTAAAAGGCTAAACTTTCCTTTCCTTTCCTTTGCAGAGTGAATGCGCGCTATCAGCGTCGAGCGCGTCTTGATTTTGGCACCAAGCTGGGCATGAATTCACCATTTTAAACTTTACCAAAAGACGCCAGCTTGGGGCAGGATGTGCCAAGCATCTGTACATATATACTTTTGTATCCCATTAACCTATACGTTTGCTTTTAATATAATATTATGTTCGACAAGTGAATTATCATTTTATAATTAAGTTTCATTAGGTTTCTGTGAATAATTGATGAACCTCTCATTGTTTAACATTTGTAACATTTAAAACATATTCGTAGCCCGCAAGAAAAATCTGTTCTTTTATGTTAGTTTTTAAAATGTTCGACTTTATTGTTCCATATTTCACTGACAAACTAAAATTTATGTACTAACATTTGAAAGACTTGCAATTATTATATGTCATATACGAAGATTTCTGGTAAATAAAAACAAAAGACAACTTGTATATGTGTGTGTAAATAAGTAAAAGTTTTGCTAAAGAAAAGAACAATTCGTAAAACTTGTTCTGTTTCCGTTCCCCTTTTCACATATACCAAGTACACTGGAATCCATATTTTTCTTTCGATCTGAGAATGAACTGAATCAACAATCGTATTGCACGCCTGAATGGGTGTTAATAAGCTCTGGCACGCCATAGCTGGAATCATGTAGTGACCCACATCCATAGACTATAGTTGACATATGCGCCATGGCTTTATTTCAATCTGCATATGTTTTAATTTGGGTTTTAGAGATTTTACCTTAGGCCCCTTAGATTTTGGCCTATTATAAATTGAGGCAAATGATTAGCACCTTCTTTTTGGATATACTAAGCACACGACTTCTATTAGAAAGATTGTATATATTGGGTTCATATTATTACTATGCAATATAATTTTTTTGTTTTTAATTGTGTTCATTAAAATATATACAGTTTTTATAGCCATCAATATGAAATATAATTATGTTACAAAAACAAAAATTTCAAATGAATTTATTTTTGTTATACATATAATTAATTACATTAAATTATATATCAATAAATGTTTATTATTATTTATTTACTTATTTATTAGACGTTAGATTTAATGTAAATATTAAAACTAAGTTGAAATTAATCACTTGTTATTGAGGGCTTCGGCATACACAGAAATAATAATTCTTATGAAAATGTTTGTTTTAGTAACATAATTATATCTTTTATTTTATGTACTGAAAAATGCTGCATTCCATTGAGACTTAAGCGAAGAGAGGAAAAAATCGTACTTCATAAACTACTTGTACATATATATAAATCAGAATGAACTTATGCAGTAAATACAATACTTCCTCTTCATTTTCAAAGGATAAGTTCATAATTGAATTGATGTTACTAAATATCTTTCTAATTGGTTGCAAAATTGCACACACACGCCACAGCCACAGCTTGAACAGATTCGAGTTGAGTTAGACGAGAGCTTTTAAGTCTTTCCATATAGCCCGCTAAAGAACATAACGGCAGATGCAGAGGCATATGTGGAGTAAGAATCAATTAGCACCTCAGCGTCGAAATGAAAGTGCTGTCTATGCAGCACGGACTATGATAACCACAAATATATATAGATATATACATATCTCGTTGTATATATATCGTGCATATAGAGCACTTCTAGTAGCACCTTAAGTGGGTCATGAAAAAACGAAATCAAATACCAGATCGCTCAGAGACATTAAATAAAACCGAATCCGCGCAGCGCAGTTCAGTGGATTCGAGAATATCGCGCAGTGCATTGCACACGGTTGACGGAGCTCGAGCGGATATGACGAGTGCGTAGAAGCTCGGTATATAAAAAGGAGTAGTGTATGAGATATCAAATATAAAGAAGTGTCCTGTGTTAATATAAAATCGAATAATATATAATGCCAGGAGCCGGCGCAAAATGTGCGCTGCTTTTGGTCATTGGCCTGCTGCTGGGCTCTATCTTGTTGCCCGATCAGATCGAGGCCTATTCTCAGGTGTTGGTCAGTGGTAGTGGAGCTGCTACGGATCAGGGACCGCGAATATTTAAAGCGCTAAATACGGATTTGATATATCCGAAAACGTGAGTTTAACAATTGCGTGCCTATGGATTAGACATAAGCCACGTCCCTTTTCGCAGCTTTAATTCGAGCGAGAATGTGGTGTCCACGACTCCGGGATTGCACCTGCCCATACCCTATAACCATCAGCCGGAGCCAGCTGAAGAGTCTGCTGCGCCTGCTGATTCGACTGCAGCTGTGGAGCAGCCTTCAGCTGTGTTTGTGACGCCTGTCAGTGTGAGCACAACGGAGCTGCCGACTGAAGGCAGCGAGGCACCAGCGGAGGGTCTGATAGAAGCAGCTTCAACGGGACGTGCCGTGGACTATCGTCCTGCTTATCCTTTCGGGCAACTGATAACGCCGCTGATGAAGTCGGCGCGGCCCCAGCAATTCAGTGCCAAGCCGCGTCCTTCCCAGAATCGCAGTCGCCCAAAGGTGACCAATGGTGGCTATAAACGTGGTGGGTATCGAGTGGATGCGCCAAAATCCAGAAGAATTTAAACTCACTTTATATTCGCAGGCCAAATAGATCGCTTTGCGCCTGGTCAGAATGTTGCCGTGAACATATTCAAGGCTCATGAGAACCATAAACATCAGTCAGGCAAATTGGCAGCTGGCTCGAATATGGTGCCGTCGTATGTGTCCGGCAAGGATACGTACTCCTTTCCACCGCTGAACAACAAATATCCATCGCCCTCGGAGGATCCGAAGGCAGCGCAGCCATCGGATGCAGTCACCAGCTATTTGCCTCCAGCATCGGGCAGCGATTTAAGCAATGCAGGCTATGTGTATCCTGGTCCCGTAATAGGATCGTCCGGCTATTCCTACCCAAAGCCTGCTAATGGGGACAAGGTGCCCGCTACTAGCACAGCGAGTGCTGCGCCCGCTGCAATGCCAGACGACGATCCGGGGAATGACGATGTGATTGGCGTGCTGCCCGCCAGTGCGCAAGACATGATACCGCCTGCTAACAATCAAGCTGGAAAAGATGCGGGTGCGGATGCAGCACCTGCGGATGCGGGTGGCTCCGATGGGGATACCGGTGGTGGCGGCGATGATATGGCTCTGCCTCCTTTGCAAACTGATGGTACTCGTCCCAGTGACGACAATAAATATGATCCCAATATGGAATATGCTACACCACCGCCTGGCTGGCTAGAGTCGCATCCGGAATCCGCGGCACCAAAGCCAGCAGACCACGACCATGATCATGGACACGATCACGATCACGATCATATCCCTGAGCACATTCCCGATCACATTCCCGATCACATTCCTGATCACTTTCCTGATCACGAACACGGTCACGACTATGTGGAGCATGCTCCTCCTCCGCATTTCCATGATCATCATCACGATCACTACCCAGACGTTTATCCCTCATATCCGGATGTTTCGTATCCAGAGGTCATTTACGATCATCATCCGCATCACCATCATCATGTAGAGCCACCACCACCGCCACCTCCACCACCACCACCACCACCACCACCAACTGAACCACCACCACCTCCACCACCGCCGCCAGAGCCGCGTGTCAAGAAATACAGTTATTTCTATATTGGTCGCAAACTTTGGTACATTCCACTGTACTTCACAGTGTGGTTTAGTGGCTACATTCTGTGGCTCATCGTCAAGTCTATTGGCCGTCACAAGGTCAACTTGCCAAATCATTACGTCACGCGGCGTAGTTTGCCCGATTACTCCCAGCAGAGTCGAGATGAATATATTAACGAGATGACGGTTAAAGTGCTGGAGCAGATAGATAATTTTAGACAAAAATACTTGAACTGATAAGGACGCTACAAACTAGTTGCGGCTAATAAAAGATCTATTTATTGTGAAATTCTCGTTTTCCTCAAATTTAAATTTTCAGCTTTTGGCGCGCAGCTACTTGGCAGCACCAAAGTATTCCAGGCGATAAAGCATATCGATAACAATTTCGATTAATAATTCGCATCGCATGGCCACACTAATTCAGACACATTGGCTTGTGATTTGTTTACGTTTAGTTTTCTTTGCAAATAATATAAATTAAAACAATTCGCCAAGATGTCGTATATGCTACCGCATTTACACAACGGGTGGCAAGTGGACCAGGCCATACTCTCAGAGGAAGATCGAGTGGTTGTAAGTAAAGCTACTTTCGCCGCTCAGTCTTGCCCAGCGAAGTCTCAAATTGAGTTGATTAACACCTTGCAACTATTTAGGTTATACGTTTTGGACATGATTGGGACCCGGCATGCATGAAAATGGACGAGGTAATGTACAGCATCGCCGAGAAGGTGAAAAACTTCGCCGTCATCTATCTGGTGGATATAACGGAGGTGCCCGATTTCAATAAAATGTACGAGTTGTACGATCCCTGCACAGTCATGTTCTTCTTTCGTAATAAACATATTATGATTGATTTGGGCACGGGTAATAACAATAAAATCAATTGGCCACTGGAGGATAAGCAGGAAATGATTGACATTGTGGAGACGGTGTATCGTGGTGCACGCAAAGGACGTGGTCTGGTGGTGTCACCCAAGGACTACTCCACCAAATATAGATACTAAGCTTTGAATTTATTCGTAATAATAAATAAGTCTACTCTGTAAAGCTACGAAATGAAACAAGTTGGTCTTTGGCAACGTTTTGTGTATATTTCATTTTTCCGTTTTTTTTTAATTTTTTTTTTTTTTTGTCACATTTCTCAATAATATCGCTAACATTTACATCAATTTTGGTTTCTTTTGTTTTATATTTATAACATTTAACTAAGTTTTGTTTTAATAGCTCTTTGGCTTCATAACTGTATTTAATAGTATAATTTTTCGATTGCTTTTTGTCATGCTTTAAGTCATATTTTTTTTTATTTATTTTTGTTTTTTACCAATTGTAATTGAAACGTAGCTAAAGGTACGCGATTCATGGAAATCAGAAGTTTTGGAATACTTATAAGAAATTTGTATTAGTACAAAAGTATAAAAGCAAAGAAACTGTTTCAGAGATATAGAAAACTAAAAATAAAATTTGTAAATTGTAAATCGTAATTTCTAGAGTTTCCTTCTTTTTTTTTTTTTTTTTTTGTTTTTATAAATTTTCTGAACCAATTTTCAATACATTTTTTGGCTTTACCCATTTATTATTGTTCATTAATACAACAGCTCGGTTTATATTTTTATGAATCTTATTTGTAAGTAAGCTTAGGTTTAACAATTGGTTCTGCTACTCTTTATTTATATATTTGTTTCTTTCTTTTCTTATTCAATCTAGTTTTGCTTATTATTTTTCTTTACATTTTCTTTTAGCTACGTATTAATATATATTTTAATTTGCTTATTTGAAACAAATTTAACGCTACAATCGTTTCTTGAATTTTCATTGACTTGTTTTTTGCTATATTTTCCGTACTTCAGCATATAACCAACAATTAAATTATATGTAAGTCAATATATATATATTTATTTATTTTTATATATATGGTTGATTTACTTTTTTGATATATTTCCATTTCCTAGGCGCCTGCTTGAGTTCGTATAAAATACTTATTAGTAATCAAAAATATCTGCTTTAAATAGGGCTTGATTTACACACTTATGCAATAGGATATAGGTACAAATTAGGCTCAGGCATGTGAGAAAGTCTCTAAATAGCTTTTTTTCGTTGAATACCTCCACTCAAATGCAGCTCTAGTTTATATCTCATTACTACAAATATATATATATATATATATATATACATATATATATATATATATATATATATATATGTATATATTTTTATTATTATTTCTGTATTTTGATTTGAACTTTGTATTTTTCCGTTTGCTTTGAAAAATACAAATTATTTTGCTATAACTTTTTCTCACTTGTGGAGCAAATGCATTGTCATAGAAAAATAGAGATGCTTAGGTGGGATGAGTTAGGAAATTGTTCATACTATTTAAACATATTTATGTTTAAGTAACGCTATATTTTCTTTTTGCTTATATTTGCTTTTGACAACAGCTAATTTTCGATTTTTTTTTATTTAATATTAAGTTTTGCTTCAACAATTTGTTTTCGAATTCATCACCAGAAAAAGTTTGGGGAAATGCTAGGAGAGTCAGCGCGTAGATACAAACAAAACACATTTGAAACGTAGGCAACAGCTATAGTTCGACTAACGCTTATCGAGGTCTTTAAGTTCTCTTCTATATGTATTCTATATATATATTGTTTAGGCTTGTTTCTGTCAGTGTACATCAGTTTGGTTTTAAAGTTTGCAAAGTTCTTCTCTGTGCACGATCTATATAAAATTCTAATATACAATACTTCAAGTATTTATTATTATTATTATGATTCCTTTGTAATTGTATTTTTTGCTGGCTGCTGTTAAGACACTAGTAGAATAATGATTCTGGTTTTCATTTTAGAAATAAAGTAAGGGATACTGTCTGCTGGCAAACTACGAGTCCTATATAGAAATAGTATATATATATATATATATATATCCGTGTATATGTATAAACATTCGCTATATATATATATATATGTATGGATTTTGTTATAGATAGTGTGAAAAATAAATCCGAGTATCACTACTTAACTTTTAGAGTTCTATTAACAATAATAGACAACAGTCTCTAAGTACGAATACGTTGTTGCTCTTTTGCTTTTAATTCTTAACTTTTGTTTCTTTTTGCATTTTTCTAATTTTGAATTTCATTTTGCTATATTTTTCTGTCTCTTGTTCTATGCAAACAAAATACATTACGTAGTCCGCTTGGCTAGCAAATTGAAGGGGTGCCAGCCCTGCTAGCAAGCGGGTTGACTACCCTAAAAGTCAGTTGTTAAGCTCTTGTTTGGAACTGCACGCATTGCAGCAGCGGCCACAAACTGGGCTAGAATAGAGTCTCCTTTGACCATTTTCTCGTTGTACCGGGCAGGCTTGGGTCCCGTTCCTCCACATTCAGCCCATCATTGTGCTCCAAGTCCTCCTCATCATCGTCATCGTCGTGGTCATCCTCGTCCTCGTCGTTTGGCAGCCTGATGAGGGGCAGCTCTAGCATAACAGCTGGCGTTGCTGTCGTCTCGCTGCTGTGCTGATTCAAATTGTGGGCACTTTTGCTGGCGCCTCCGCCGCGCAGGATGAGCTCCTTCAAGGAGGCGGGCATGCATATGGTCTGCGGCCTGGTGGCTATCACTGAGTCCGATATGGAAGAGGCGCACGGATCGTGGCCCAGTCTACTGTTGGATGGCAGTTGTGCTAGATGCTGTGGAACTGTTGCTGCTCCCGCTGCCTGCGTTTGCGCCTGAGCCTGGCCAGCGGCAACATTTGTGGAACACACGTAATTATTGTCCATCTGTGGACTTGGACTGGAGTGACCCACACTGATGACTGTATTGAGGCTGCTGTATTGCGTTTGGGTCGCCGATTCACCACCACCAGCTCCGCTAGAGGGACTCGTGCCCACTGCAGCCCCAACATCCAGCATGCCCAGCTCCGTGTTGAGCGTGGAGCATGTATCCTCCTCGGTTGTTGTGGTGGTTGTCGTTGTTGTTGTCGTTGTCGTCTGCGGATCGCTGTGCTGCTGCAGCAGCTGTGCTCGTCGCTGCGGCGGACTGCAGATCACTGGCCCGAAATGCGTCTCAAGGGGCGGCGGCACAGGCTGCACACCCAGAGCCCCACGATCGCTGTATGAAGCGCCTATGGTGCGATGACGCTGTAAAAGTGGGCGCCTTGGCCGCGCACCACTCATTGTGGGCACGCCGCTCAGACTTAGTCGCTTGATGGGCAGCACCACAGCCGGCTGTGGCAGGGCATTGAGTGGTTGAGCCGTCTGCCCAGCGGCCAGTGCCAGATTTTGCTCCTCACTGTCGCTGCTCAGCTGCTGCATGTCGTCGTCTGTGTCGGCGGCGCTCTCCTCCAGTCCAAACACGGAGTCCTCGTCTAATGAGCGCAGCTCCGAGTCTGGGCACTCCAGCGAGGAGATCTTAAAGGAACTTAATGACGCAAGCGGCGCACGTTTGCCATCAGTCACCTGCGCGTTTTGCAGCACCTTGGCCGAAATGGTTCCCAGGCTGGCGCTGCCACTGGCGGTGCCATTCAACCGGTCCAAACTGACGGGTGTGCTGTCCACGCTGATGCTGCTAGAGGTGGCCGTTGCCGGGGCTGGCACAGCTGCATTCGCCGTGTAGGGATAGCTGTTGTTGTTGCTCTCCACATTCCGCTGCAGCTCGACCAGCGTCAGTTTGCGACGTACGCCCAGACGCAGCTCCTCCGACGGAGAGTCGCAGAAATGAAAGGCCTGCTGGTGATGGCTGGTGGGCGGTGCTGATTGCAGTGGCTTGGCCAGAGGCAGCCCCAAGTCGATGGCTTCCGTGAGAGCGCTTTGATTGTAGGGATACACATCCACGGTATCCGCGCTGATTGAGTGTATCTGCTGTTTGCGTCCGGCTTGTGCGCTCTCCGGATCATACGAAACGATGCTGTGCTTGCGCTTTATGTTGGGCGCGCCTAGGCCAACTGTCGAGCTCTTCACTGTGGGCTCATGTATGCTGCGTTCCGATGGACACGGCGAGGCCTTTGGCGTCGGCTGAATCACCTGTATGTCCGGATAATAATAGTCCCAGTTCTCAATGCTCGATGTGCGCGATGCCGTCGACAACTTACGCTGCAGCGTCGGTGGCAGATTGCTCATGCCCAGCGTATAGGCGGAAGTGCGACGCTCCAGATAGGAGCTATCCGTGCTGCAGCAGGTCATCGCGCTACTGCGACGTGAGTCGTGGCCCTGTGGAGAGACAGTGTTATGGTTTAGAGATGAAGGTATAGGGCGTTTCCCACTCACCGCCATCGGCACGGACAGAAACCCCTGTTTGCTGCGTGTGGAATCTGTGCGCTGGTGAACTTGCTCCTGTTCGTCCTGCACGCCGCGCTGCATATACTCATCGTTGTCCAGTTCGTCCTCCGTCTCTATAAAGTAATCGTCAGTGCCAAAGCTGCTGCCCATGGGATAGTTGCTAAAGATACGCGAGGATTCGGAGCCGCTTTTCCGTCTTCCGTGCGAACCATGAGGCGCACCGCCGCCAGCCGACATGGCCGAATAGGAAAAACGGCGTGGCGGCTCCAGTAAATAATTATATCCCACCGGCCCAGGCACGCCAACGCCACCTGCAAGAGTAAAAGTTAAGGATTTAGGATCGGGTAAAGGGTTTCCCTGTTCTCTTGACTTGCCTACAGATGCGCAGCGATAGCCGCGATTGAGTAGCGGCGGAGCGCTCACATTGCCCAGGGAGAGCATGCGCTGGCGTCGATAGACCAGTGCATCGTACTCATCCGGATAGATGGACATGCCCGTGGCTACAATGGCCTCTTGCAATTCGCGCTCCTCCTCCTCCTGCATGCAAACAGCGGCCACCGCCGCCATTTTCGGGTCCTTGAGCACCTTGAGTGTTTCGTTGCTGCTGCTGCGACTTTTCCACACGATGAGGAACACCATTAGGCCAAAGAAACCGCCCAGCGTGGCGGCGATGCGTACACCTGTCATCACGTCATACGTCGCGAAAAATTCTGCTCGGATGCGCGCACGTTCGGCTGCATTTTCCGCTTCGGTCAGATTGAGCTCGCCAGGCGGCAACAGTGGCATATAGGGCGTGGCCGTGACGGAATTGGGTGCGTGTGCATATATAGGTGCGGGAGAAGTGGCAGCGGCGGCAGTGTTGCTGTTCTGATTGGAGTACGCCGGCGGTGACGGTGATGCAGACGACGGCTCATGTAGAATGCCATTGGCATCGGGATCAACGAGGGTGGCCACTTGGGGGTTCTTTGGGTTAGATGAACGGGTGATGCGTTGCAGTGGTTCCGCTTGAGCTGGGCCTCGAGCATGACTAGCAGTTGTTCGAGTTGTTGCAGGAGTTGTTGTTGCTGTGCTAGCTGTTGTTGCTGTTGCTGTTGCTGTTGTTGGCGTTGCTGCAGACGACGGAGCGCGTCGTGAAAGTTTGGCCATCTCTATTGAAACATTGTCTGGAATGCAAAAAGATAAATCGCAAGCAAGTTAATAACATTTCAGTTGGCGGTTAAAATTAAGTTCATAAGCCAACGACGATAGTAGTCGAACTATTGTGAATTTATACATAAAGAGTTGCCAGATGGGCAAAAATGATAGCCATTTATCGATTATAAGCATGCTGCTCGTTTAATCAAACGCAAAAAGGTAATGCTTTCAAGTATTTATTGAAAATGTTCCTCTAAACGCTGGCCAAATGTTCTTAAATTGCTTAAAATTAAAATGTTCCCACGCCCTGGAAGGAATGCCACGCTACCAGGCGCTTCAATAAATAAATTGTGAGGATGCTTTGCAACATTTTTAAGCTAGTCACGGCTGATGGCTTCATTCGTCTCCCACTACAATTAAAATGCTATAAGCCCATCCACATTTCTTGGCGCATTCTTCAAAAGCTCTCGCAAAGTTTTTAATTGTTTTTTAGCGCTTTAATTTCACATTTTTCCTCAGCACTTTTCACGCGCTATGCAGAAATTCCCTTTGGGAAATAACTTGGTAAATATTTCAGCGTTCTGCTGAAATGAGTAAATTAAAGTTACATTTATATATTGACGAGATAGTGTGAGTGTGGGAGTGAGGGGTTTGCGTGTGAGTGTGGCTCCATTTCATCCTTGGATTTTCAACAAGTTGCACGCTCAATAATTCAGAAGGACGAATCGCCTGTTGCCTGTTGCCTGTTGTTTGTGCTGCGCTACCCGCTGGCTTGTTGTCATTGGCAGGCAGGCAGGCAAGCAGGCAAGGAGGCTCACCCCGTACACCCTGTGCACCGACACCACCAAAACATACATATACCCTGTCCAGTTGCCGTCCGTCTAATTGTTCGTTTTTGTATTGACAGCCGCGCAGTTGCGGAGCTGCGCTCTGCTGAATGTTCTATCTGAGTTGTCGTTTTTTCCTTTCTCTTCCTTCATTTTTGTTTTTTGTTTGTTTTATGTAGTTATTCCACTTTGTGTGTGTGTGTGCGTGTGCGGCATACATCTCTTCTTTTATATTTATCCGGTCCAAGGACGCACTGGCCATCAGTCGCTTCCAAATGTATTATTGTAAAAGTTTTGGTCTAATGTGCCGCTCCTTTACCTTGGCTCAGCATTCTTCGTTCCGTTTTGTGAGTATGCGTGTGGCTGAGTTGTTTCTCTTTCTCTTTCTTTTATTCTTTCCTTTCTTTTATTTTGTGCACTACGCTTTTTTGCAGCTTGTTTCCATTTTGTTTTTTTTTTTTTTTCCAATTTTTTAGATTGCTTGGGCAGACAAAAAACTTTTTAATGGCTATTATGCATTGGCCATAATTCGTGTTTCTTTTGCGCTGTGCAGCATAATGAGGCGCAAACGTGAAGTGAAATTGCAGTCTAAGCACTTTCAAGTGATTTTTAATGACTTTTCAGCTTCAGCATTTTTATTCTCATTCATTTTTCCGACTGTTTGGCTGCTGTTTAATGTCTGTTTAGCTTAAGCTAAATGGCAACAATTTGTAAAGTAAACCATTTGGCAGTCACATTAAAAAATTGTTTGTGAGCTTTGAAAAGTTGAAAATGTAATTGATCTCACATGTTTAGGGCTTTAACAATGCCAATTAGCTACTTGGAGCAATACAATTTAGGAAAGTTTACAAGCATCATTAAAATATTCGTGATTTGCATTGGTTATTTGTTAACCGATTTATTGCTATCGATATTTTTAACTTTTTAAATTTAAATTTAAATACCCTGCTGCTATTATCAATCTATCGATATTTCAACTCCTCATACGTAAGTACTTATACTATGTAAGTACAACACGAACTCATACAACTGTGTCGATTGCTTTTCACACAGATTACAAAAGTTCTCAAAGAATTTGCACCATATCCAAACCCGTTTCATTGCTACTTTTGTGCATTGAGTATTCGGTTACTTTGAAAAAGTTGAATCTGCCATTGAACAAGCACTCGTATATATAAATATATATATGTATGTGCGCCACAGACAGAAAGCTGAAGGATTACCCAAGATCCTTGGGGATTTAGGATACGAAAACTTATAATTGCGAAGGAAGGTAAACAGAGACACGGAGCCGAGGCAATAGATAGAATAACATTAACATTAACGATGTCGGCGCATTGAGAGTGTATATCAACACCATATCGATGTCAAGGCGACGTGGGTAGGCAAAATGAGCGGAAAATGGTTAGCCAGGCTAACCGCAGCAAAGCAACATGTTGTTATTGTTGTTGTTATTACTGGATGATGAATGATTGCGGTTAGACAGCGGGCCAAATTCGATGGCGAACGCATAGAGAACGGGAGCGGCTGCTGACAGGCGGCCGCAGCTTGAATTGGCCCACGCTGCGTATGCGTAATGTGTGTGTGCATGTGTTCATTTGTGCGTATTGACTGTGTGAATGTGTATGGAGAGGACTTCAGCGGAACAATAATTCATCAATGTTAGCGTCATGTAGCCGCTGCCCTGTGTGTGTGTGTATGTTTTCCTTTTTTTTTTTTTTGCTACGGGCCATTTTTGCCTTTTATCACAGGGTAAAAATGAAATTGACGGCAAATCAATTGAAATTACATACATACAAATATATATGAAAGCGCATTATACATTATATACGTGTACCTATATGTATGTAACAATGTTTGTATTGTTATTGTGCGTATTTGCCACAGCGTATTGAGCTGTGCTTTGAGCTCTGCACTTTCCACAAAGAAATCATTCATGTGTAACCACAACTGAGGATACATTAATAAAGTGGCAGAGAAAAAATGATGGAAAATAAATTTGAAAAGGGTTACTATAAGATTCCCTACCATATATAATAAGCTACGTTTTGAAAATTCCTTAATTAGTTTTTAAAATAAATTCAAGTTAAACAGAATATAAAAAAAAAAAAAAAATTATTAACAGGTACTCGATTTTTGCATTTAAAAAATGTAAAGCTGAAAACAATATATAACTTTCAAATTTATAATTATAAATATATAAACCTAATTTTCATTTTTTAGATTCCTGAATAAAATACATAATATAGCAAAAAATGTACTTAAAAATATTATATATATTTTAACTAAAGACTTTAAGATGTTGATATATAAGTCACTTTAATATTCATGTCTCTAGGCAAATGCTCAGCATTGTTATCTCAAGGAATACATTTTACTTATATTATATCCTATAAGCTGCTTTTACAAGCATTAGGCAAATGAAAATGCAAATTAAAATGAAAATGGAAAATATATATATGTATGACTTTCTGTATAATTTTTGGTTATTATTATATTTTTAATTAATTAAAATGTCTGCCTAAGCTGCTCCAACGGTTTTTCTTAAGACTTTGCATAGCCATAGCTGCGTCTCTTTAAAGACCTAGGCTAAACGGAAGCGTTAGGCGCTGGCTTATTAGCGCGGGTCTTGTCTATGTTGCGTTTTTGGAATGTGGCGCCATTTTCTGTCAAATTATGCGCCACGCCCACTTGCCACACTTAACCGCCTGCCCACCAACGACAACGACAACAACAACAATAAGAAGCGTGGGCCATTTAACAAACATTTCGTTAATCTGGTACACTTGGCAGGCGCACGGCCATGAGGATCTCTGTCTCTGTCTCTGCCGCTGTCTCTGGCTTTGGCTTCTGTTCCTGAGCCCACGTCCTTGCCAGCGCGCACATCCTTGCCCACGTTGGGCTCGTTGTTACTGTTTATTGTTGTGCTTTTATTGTTATGGCCATGTTTTTTGTTGTTTCATTTGGCGGCATTGTTAGCCGTGCCCGCTTTTTGCCGCCCCCTCAGTCCGTCCTCATTGCTTCCCCTTGCCCAGGGCCCGCGAGCAAACGATTCTACTTGCCCGTGTTTGCGCGTGTGTGTGTGTGTGCCTCTGTATATTTGTGTTTATATACTCTGTACAAATTGAAAATGAGCCAAAAGGTGCATTCATTTTGGAAGAGAAATCCGTGCCTGTCTTCATCTGGCAGATAATTTGGGTAGGTATATGTGTACTAGAGTAGAATATTATTCAATAGATAAAGTCTAACTGTGAGAACACAGTCCTACTCTTGCAATATAGTCTTTCTTTAATTTTAATTATCTGATATCGATAAATACCGATATATGTAAAAAGCCAGCCAACTTCCAAGTCATCCAATCCTAACTTAGTTTTACTTATTCTATACGTCCCTTCAAAATTCAAATCGATAAATATCGCTGCCACGAAAGATTTTATGTTAGCATCTCGAATACCCAGGGTATCTTTTAGCTCACAACTCTTGACTGATTCAATTGTTTTTTTGTTTTGTCTCAAATGCTAAGCGTTTTACGTTTATGAGCACGAGTCAAACAGAGGCAAGCATTAGACCTGAGCTCCCTGTCCCTCGCTCTGCCTGAGCCGTTCTGTCTTAGGCATCATTTATTTGATATGAAATGTTGTTGATAAAAATAAGCTGAAATATCATTTAAATTGCCTTCGTGTTGTCGTGTTATTACTGTTGCGCTGTTCTCGATGCTCTCGCTATTCTCGCTGTTCATTGGCGCACAAATTATGCGCTTAAAGTCAGAGTTTTGGTCATTTGTGAAATTCGATTTTGGCTCACTAAATGTGTCACGTCTTGGACTTTCGACTACATTTAATATTTGCTCAAATATTTAACAGTAAAACGTGCTCAGCTTCTCCAATGATGATGACACAGGATAGCAGCAGCAGCAGCAGCGGCAGCAGTAGAATATTACATGACAACCAGTCGCAACCAGTCAGTATGCTAAGCCACTGCTGCCACAGCTCGAAATGACTTTCGGCAGCAGCAACAGACGACAAGGGCAACTCCTGCCCCAGTGGCCACCTATGCTTTGCTTATAATGCCGAATGGCAAATGGCTTTACTTTTGCTCACATTACACATTCGCATATTTTCAGTTTCCTTATTTTCGGTTGGTTCATTATTCATTGTCAACTTCTATATGGACTTATTGCTTAATCACTTGGAAGGACACAGATAAAATTTCGGCACAAATCGATTTCTGCCACATGCCGTGCTGCTCTCTATAAATCATATATTAGACATATGTACATATATATATGTGTGCACACAAAACTGTGTACAACAATTGACGAATTATCTGTGCAGCAATTGGCTTTGACATATGTATATATGAGATTTATATTAAATATTTACTCTAAGGCTATGCCAGCTTTTCAGTGTTTCGTTTATTGAAATTTCAGCGAGAGATTGGCTAATTTGTTTATTAATTTCTGGTGCTTTGACATATATATTTTGATTCATATGAGGTTTTTGTTTACTGTGACATAGATAATAAAAGTTGATTACATCCAATTATTTATATAATATTATATATATATATATATATGTATATATATTTGTCTATATCTTTAGGCGTACCATGTACATATTATTCCCTTCCTTATTTTCTTAAACGTGTTCAAACAAATCTTAACTCTGATTGTTTTAATTGCAAATATTTGCTTTATCTATTGTCAAATTTGACTTAAAATTATTTTTAATTACTTTGCACTCAACTTTTTGATTGTTTGAAAGATTACTTTACAACAATTTATGTGGGTCTATAGAAAAAGTCTAAATTGAACACAAAATTTGAAGCACGCTCCCATTCGATTCTTATACCAAGAAGTTTAATTTATAGGCTTTTCAGCAAATCTCATCACACATCCGGAATCAAGCTAATTAATGGTCTATAAATAAGGCAAATAAGTTATTAGCCACAAATGGCCTGCAGGGGTAGCCAAGCAATAGAGTGAGGGACACAATAAATGAGCATAGGGGCGAGAAATATTGTGGGAAGAAAAAGTCAAATTAAGAAGTGATTTAAAACAATTTTTATGTGGCCAGACAAATTGTGTGGCCCGGCGGCTGGACAAAAATGTCACCCGAATTGGATTCAATAAGGACAATAATGTCACTCAAGTGCTGCGGGCCTCTCCTGTCCCGCCCTGTTCTCTGTCCGTTGTCTGTGTGCGCTGCCAGTCATGCCAGCCTTGCTAGACAAAAGGCGTCTAGACAAATTTGTAACGACTTTGTTGCTGTTGGGCCAGTGGCAGTAGCAGTGGCAGTGGCAGTGGCAGTGGCAGTGGCAGTGGCAGTGGCAGTGGCTGTTGTTGTGGCCGGCAGCGAGCATTCCAGGCATTCTCCCTTTTTGCTCTTTTATTTTTTATATATTTTTATTGTACTTTATTTTGGCCAGTTTCACATTCTGACATCAAATTGACAAATGTGGGTAATTTTATAGAATGTGTGACAGAGCGTATGTGTGTGTGTGTGTGGCTGTGTGCAGGAGTCAAGTGTTAATTAAATGTTATGCCAGCGTCAGTTAATTTGCGCACTAAAAAGAAAGCAGGAGCGGCCACATGGCGTATGCGTAATATACTTGAGGCAGTTATAACAGCTAAATTATACACAATAAGTGTGTGTGTGTTTGTGTGTGAGTGTGCGTGTGAGTGTGCGTGTGTGGCAGCTGCCTGGCGACACTTGACTTTTGTTTTTATATCCTCAACAGCGGCGTTAAAGTGCCACGCAAAGATGTACAATATTGTATTATGAAAGCGCCACAAGGTATGCAATGCTTTTTCTTTCTCTTGCACTGCACACACACGCACACACACACACACGGACACGGACAGACACACAAACAAGCTGTCTGACAGGCAGGCAGGCAGGCAGGAAATAAACGTCGCTTAAGTTAACAATTACTGACACCATTAAAGTTTTGTGCCCACACACGCCCACACGCCCCCCAAACACCTACACACGACACGCCCAGCAGCGCCTTTTGTCTAGAGGCTGTCATTATAGTTTTTCTGCTTCTTCTTGTTCAGCTACTGCTATTGCCACACCCACACACACAGCTGCTGTCGTTGTCATTGTTGCTGTTGCTGTTGCTGTTTCTGTTGCTGGTGTTACTACAGTTGCTCCTGCTGCTGCTGCTGCTGCTGCTCCCTCTGACATCTCGCCATTGTCGTGGCGTGTGTGCGGGTGACATGTGCCTGGCACAGATTGCACATTGTCCGCATGCTTGCCACATATTTTATATGGCTTTTTCTGTTTTTCACCCACCACTCAAGGACCTAACTAAAGGGTGTCTTGAATTTAGAATTAAAAGCTAGACGAACTTTATGAGAATGCAGCTAGATTAGAATTTGTGTGTGTGTTGACATTTCTCTGTCCCTACCTTTAGAGATTAATCAGATTTTTAAAAAGATTTTCGCCGATTCGCGCAGAAAATATAAATATTTAACTTGATTTAAAGACTTGACTGAGCCTAACATAAAAATGAGTTCCTTATATTGCTGAAGTGGGAGGCAGCGTGATACTAGTTAATATATGTAGATAACTTAGTTGCTTTCACATAATTATGTACTCTTTTCTCCAAAACGAACTTTTTAAAAGTAATTTCTTAAAAATGTGTCTATTATTCATTATTAAATTATGCAGCTATTATATAATATTTAACACACATATACCCCACAGAAGCCCGTCCAAGTGAAATGCACTTCACTGTCCAGTCATTAAGGCCAGTTTGCCGCACCGAAACGGAGCTTCTAAAGTGTTTATGGTGACAGCTTATGGGCGTTTCATGCAAACGACTCTTGAAACTTTTTTTTTTGTCGTCGTCGTCGTCCAAATCGAGCAAATTGCTGTCGGAAATGCGCTTTGATTCAATAGCCACTGGCGAGCACTCAGCAACGACCTCGGCCCCGTCTGCCGGGGCAATAACTTTCTTCAACTTTCAGCAGGCCAAGTAATTTAAAAGTCCATTCGCCCGGACGCGTGGACGTTGAGCCGCCTCCTCCAAATGTGTATTTATCATAATGCCAACGGGCTGTCGAGTGGTAAAGTAGAGGAAGCAAGAGAGAGGGAGAGGGACGCTATGCAGACATTGCAACTAGCAGCTGAGCTTCTGCTGCTGCCATTAACCTATTAAAGCCCCTCTTAACAAGAACCGGAGCACGTAGACGTAACCGGGCCGCTGCCGCAAACGTCGAGCACACAGCACGTAGCTACTTCCGTTTGCCATAGCGCCAGTCGGACTAGGATCAGAAGGAGCTGCAGTAGCAGCACCAGCAGCAGCAGCTGTAATAGGAAGCCAGGCCAGGCCAGGCGAGGCCAAAACCGGTTGGACAGTTAAGTATGGTCGAGCGCAGGCAGCTCCTTCATTGCCATTAAATCAGAGTTAACAACTGCTGCTTTCCTGTTACTTCCACCTGCCCGTCACCCCGCTGACATCCGCCTCCTGCACAGCTCGCTCTGTTTGTCTTGGCTGCAGCTGCAGTAGTTGCAAGATTAAAATTGCACCAACAGCTTTCACTTTGCCAACAGTTTGCTGCGCGAGCGACTCGCCAAAAACAATTATTTGCATAAATACGTACACTGAGTGAGCATACTTAATATTTATTCTAAAGCCAAGGGCAGTGCCAACACACAGACTCGTGCACAGATTAAACACAGCACAGTGAGAGTGAAAGAGAAACAGCGAAAGAGTATGAGAGGCAGAGGGAGGGGGAGCCGGTAAGAAAGAGCAGGAACAAGCGAACGCTTGGCGGAATAAATTGCAGTTGCAAAATGTCAGCAGGCGCCATCTAGCGTCCATTGGCATCAAATGCAGTACCAATATAAAAGGAGTGAGACAGTGAGACGAAATTGCTGGCTCTACATGTACTCATATTTAAAAGCATAAAAAACCAAACTAAAAATGTAAAATAATTTATAAAAAATGAGAAAAAATTATTTAGTTATTTATATTTGGCTTTGCTTTAATAATGTCAAATATTAACCTTTTCATAGTTAATATAAATTTATAAATTTTAAGAAATTTGTTTATCTTATTTATAGTTTGCTATACTTGAATAACATTGCCTCTTTTTTGTTTTATTTTAGAACATAAATACATATATGTTAAGAGCTTATAAAAATAACTTTGGAAAAAAGAAAATATATATATATATATATATATATAATATTAGAAACTTAAGTAGTTTATTTATATTTTATTTTACTTTAGCAACGTCAAACATTTCCGCTTTTTACCAACTATACATTAGCTCTGAGTCACTGTGCACTGCCAACGCTTCCACTGCCACCTGTTGTTGCCTCTCTGTCGCCTGCTGCCTCTCCTGCTGCTGCTACTGCTGCAGTTGCTCCACGCTATTTCCGTCGACCCCAACGTCACATCGACTCTCTTGCCCCCGCTGCCGCCAGATGGCGCACATTTTCATTTTGTTTCGCAATTTGATTTTATTTCGCTTTGCTAGCTGCTTTGTATGCAGATTTGTCTATTGGAGCGCTTTCTCGTTTTACGCTTTGTAATTAAATACTTTAAGTGATTTTTTTTTTAGCTGACAAAACATGTCAAAGTGCGTATAGATTTACAGCGCTTTAATATTTGTTGAAGACTTGAATTTGAAGGAGACTCGTCTGAATATTTAGGTTATGTGATATGCACATATTAATTTTTTTTATGCTTTGAAACTCTAAGAATAAAATAGGAAATACAATTTATGACAAACATAGATACATACATATATAAAAATGAAAGGTTTAAGTTCCTTTTGAAGAATTGTTTTTTAACTACAAGCCCTGCAGCTTATTTCTGTATTGAAGGTATTATTTTATTCTGCTTTATATTTAAAATAATGCTGAAAGCTTTTAATTTCAAAATTTAGACGAATTCTAATCCCTAAAAAGGAATTCATATTCATATTTTATTTAGTATTTAC
Organism: Drosophila mayaguana; assembly: GCA_037075325.1. Taxonomy (NCBI): domain Eukaryota; kingdom Metazoa; phylum Arthropoda; class Insecta; order Diptera; family Drosophilidae; genus Drosophila; species Drosophila mayaguana. The sequence continues at coordinate 11,395,395 of JBAMCG010000068.1, read as the reverse complement.
ATTAAGGCCGAAAACAATTACTAAAAATCTACACGCATTTTACTTATTAATATTTAATTCCTCGCGTGTCCGAAACTAATGTCAGCAAACAAGGCTCTCGACTTTAGTCAATTGTTGTTGGTTTTATCTAGTGGTTTAATTGGCATAGCTGTCAGTCAGGCTAAATTTAGTGATTTCTGGCCATGGAAACGTGTTCAGGTACAAGGCGAATGCGTGTTTGCCTTTTAGATTAGATAAATGTTGGGCGTCAGTGTAAAACCTCGACCTGATAATGTGACAATTTTATGGAGTGCAGACTAGGAAATATATTGTCCAGATAATGGGATAGAAACGAATTTAGTTCTTTACGTTTAGTTTTAAGCAGCAACGGCATCGGCGACTGCTTACGGTTATCTGATTGGCTCTGGATTTGTCAAGTTAGCCAACACACTCCAATGCACTTGACATATAATTGTAGCCAAGCGTGAATACACACAGGGGAACGGCAGAAGCACAAGCAGCGCTTTCAATAAACCCAAAACGTGCCACAAGACCCCACTTGCCCAAGCACACGCACACATAGACAGAGGGAGATAGAGAGAGAGAGAGAGAGAGAGAGAGAGAGAGAGAGACACACATGTGTGCATAGACACACAGATAAACACACACACATACTAATAAATACTCAACAGTTGCACATTTGAAAATTCAAGCAGAAAATGTCTAAAAAAAGGTCAGGGAAGACTGAAAAGAGAGAGAGAGAGAGAGAGAGAGAGAGAGAGAGAGAGCGAGAAAGAGCAAGTTGAAAGTGAGAGGCAGACAAAGAGAAAGGGCGTCGGACGGTTGGAATTCATATTCCTTTTGCGCCCATTTCATACACTTTTATTATAAGGTATTACAATGAACTCACTAACTGTAACCGATGTAAAGCTGGGGATTTTGTTAGCCGATCTATATTATTCTACAAAGCCAAAATTCTAGATAAAGATTTCAGTTCTGTCGATTGCACTGAAATCTTAATCTTAAACTTATTAGAAGTTATATATATATATATATGTATATATATATATATATATATATATATATATATATATATATATATATATATATATATATATATATATATATATATATATATATGATGTTTTTGATTTGACTGCTTTAGAGAGTATAAAATATATGAGATTAAATTCTTTCAGTGTATTCGTTGCTTCGTTGCTGACACGTTTTTCTCTCTTGTTGCTGTTTTCCCGTGCAACCACAAGCAAGTTTTTGGCGCAATGTGAAGCACAACTGCCTCGGTGTGTGTTTATGAGTGTGCCTGTGTGTGTGAGTCTGCGTAAATATGTGTGCTTTCCATATAATTTCCAGCCAGGCGCACAGAACTCAGAGATAGTTGCCTAACCAACATAGCCAACACAGAAGCATTAATGTTGTGTGTGCGCAGATGTGTCTATGCCTATGTATGTGTGTGAGAGCTTATTAATACTTGAATAACACACACATATACACACATACGTACACACACAAAATGCATACATTGAATGAAAGTGTAAAAACAAAGTTGCGTTTTGCAGAAATTGTCACAGCAAAACCCACAAAGCTCACATGGCAGCTCGAAACTTAATGGTTACCCATCTCTTCTTCTGCCCCTATACGCCCCCCCCCCCCCTCCCGTTCCACTCCTCTCTCACTCCACGCACTCACCACATCAGTCTCCCTTTCCACACATTTTCGCACAGCATTCGAGTGAAAAACTTTTACACTTTAGCCCATAGGCGAGTTGTTAAGTAGTTCTCGAGTTTTTCGTTCGGCTTCCGTTCCGTTCTTTTGCGTTTTTTGTGGCTTGGCATATCATAAGCTTTGCTTAATTCGCTTAGGAAAAACTCAAGTAGCTACGTTCACAGCGACAGACGCACACACAGGCGGACAGACAGCCAAACAAGTTCCGGAAATTGTTGGCAAGAAATCTGCATAAAGCGGACATCAACTGAAGGCAGCAAACATAAATGTTTGAAAATATTTTAAATAAATTATTATTTGCTTCTTACATTATTAATTAGATGTTTATAAAATAGTTTTAAATATTACTATATTTTATTATTATTATACCCTAATCCCATTAATAATGGTTTTATGAAAAGTATGTTACAGGCAGAAGGAAGCATCGCAGACCCTATAAAGTATATACATTCTTGATTAGGGCGACGAGCTGAGTCAATTATTCAGCGTAATTTTAATACTTTTAGACCTGGAGACTTCAAATTTACTGTGTACATATGTACATCTGATCAATTCGACGCCATTTCGTAAAAAATGTATTTTAGGTACTAGAGTTTTGTGCTGTGGAATATACAAACATAACATTATGATCACGTTCAGAGATAGTCTCACCACAAGAGAAATTATACAGAAACAAAACTCTCATAAAATTACCGACAGAGCAGCCAAAGCTCAGTCGCTGTTAAATGCGCAGTTAGCAGAGCGCGTGCTTATGAGTGCGTAAATATCAGCTCCTTGTAGGGATCGGGGTATCTCCTAGTCGAGCAGTCTCGATTAGAGTTTTCCTACTTGTTTTTTTTTTTTTTCTATATCAAAGAAATATACAATTTGGTTGATGTTGTCGATAATAATCATATTATTTAGCTCAAGTAGACTCGTTGACATCACTCTTTGAATATGATATCTCTCAAATGACCACCCTAGCCTCTACGGCGTATAGTGCCCGTCTCTGTCAAAAGGTATAGGGCTGCCAGATAGGTCACTGGAATATGGAGAACCCTGTATACTGGCCTTGACATTAAACACATGCGTGATAAATCGTAAACTGCATTTTCCGGTATGTCAGCCATTCTAATTTAAGTACTAGAAAGATGAAATTTTTAAGTTAAAAGAGTAAGAAAGCTCTAGTCGAGACTGCTTGACTAGGAGATACCCTGATCCCTACAAAGAGCTGATATTCACGCACGCATAAGCACGCGCTCTGCTAACTGCGCAGTAAGCAGCGACTGCGCTTGGGCTGCGCTGCAGTGTAGGCAATACTATGAGAATTTTGTTGCTTAATAATTTCTCCTGTAGTAGGACTATCTTCATGAAACTTTCAGATCGTGATCACAATGTGCAAATGTGTGTACATTCCAAAGCATGTCTCTAGTACTTTATATACGTTTTTTGCAAATTGTGGGCGAAGGGGGCGTGGTATCCAAAATCTGTAAATGACAAAATCTGCGTATTGATCAGATGTATATACACACCAAATCTGAAGTCTCCAGGTCTCAAAGTATTAAAATTACGGTGAATAAACAAAATCAATTTATCGATTATTCGCGATAAAAAGTAATCGGATGAGTTATCGAAAAAAAAGATAAACTTGTACTGCGTATGGTATACATGAGTATGCATACAAAATTTGAAGTCTCTAGCTCATATCTTCTGAGATCTAGGCGTTCATACGAACGGTCGCACGGACGGACGGACAGACGGACAGGGCTATATCGACTCAGCTCGTCGCCCTGATCAAGAATATATATACTTTATGGGGTCTGCCATGCCTCCTTCTGCCTGTTACATACTTTTCACAAAACCATTATACCCTGATTTCCCATTTTTAATGGGATCAGGGTATAATGATGATATTCTCCCGATGAGCTTGATGTCACGCAAAAACGGACGCTTTTGAATTTGTTTTTGCTTTCGTTTATTTTATTTTTAGATGCTCGATATATGATTTGCTGCCCTTACATAATATTTCTCAGATGTAGATATATAAGGAAAAAGCCTCCATTAAATATTTTAGCTGTACTTGGCTTTAATCAATTCACGTTCACAGCATCTAGGACAATGGGCGCCTTGCCCAACCAACATCACCGGGATCACCACCGCCTCTGTAAAATGTGTTATGAATTAATATTATTATTTTTTATTTCTGGCAAGCTAATCTAATCTAAAAACATTTGACCTACAGTCCGAAGGGTTCTTCCGTCAGATAATCGGGAGGCAACTCGGAGGCCTCAGTGGGCCGCGCCAGCAACAGTGCTGCAGTCAGCAGCAGCGTCAACATAATTCCGCTCACGAATTGATTCATCTTGCCGTTTCGTACTCAAAAGTCGAACTGATTCAGCTGGTAGAATCGAGTCAAACAGGTTTCAGATGGCTTCATTATATTTAATAAAGCGGCAAAATGCAATTTGTTGTTTATGCTTGAAGCGTTTGAAATGAATAATGCAGCGAGAAATTTAAATTTAAATGTAAGTGCATAATTTACGATATATTTATTTCAAAGAAGCTTTATTAGCAACTAAAGAAGAGCTAAATTAAAAATATACAAAAACAACAGTATTTATTATTTTTTAGTTTTAAGATTTCTTTTATCTATTTAAGTTGTTCATTTACATACAAATATTGTATGTTAATTATTTATCTTCAGTTGTTTTGTATTATTCTAATTTGTGCATGTATATATATTCTTGTAATTATGTAAATAAATATTTTTGATTATTTCTTGTAAGCCTTTTTATACCCTGAACCCATTGAAAATGGGGAATCCGGGTGTAATTGTCTTATGAAAAGTATGTTACAGGCGGAAGGGAGCATCGCAGACCCCATAAAGTATATATATATTCTTGATCAGGGCGATGAGGTGACTCGATATAGACCTCTGTCAAAAGGTATAGGGCTGCCAGATGGGTCACTCGAATATGGAAAACCCTGTATGCTGACCTTGACATTTAAACACATGCGTGATAAATCGTAAACTGAATTTTCCGGTATGTCAGCCATTCTAATTTAAGCACTAGAAAGATGAAATTTTTAAATTCCCGGATCCCTTCCAGGAACTGATATGTTTCTGCTTCACAAGAAACACAAATACACACACATAAGAACGCACGCATAAACACGCATAGGCTGCAGTGGGGGCTTACTATGAGGACTCAATTGTTTAATAACTCTTCTTGTCGATGGACTATCTTCATGGAACTTTTATATCGTGACTATAACATTAAAATTCTATAAAAATCAGCTGAATCTATATTTAAAATTTGAAGACTCTAGCTTTAAAGATGTTGGAGATATAATTTTATAGCTGATTTTCGATAATCTTTTTAATCAATAGCAAAATAACGGGATGAGTTATCGTTTTTTAATGATAAACTCAATATGTGCGCTCACTATACGGACATTTAAAAAAATTGAAGTCTCTAGCTCTTATATGTTCTGAGATCGATCTAATTAATTCTGAGATATATCTAATTATTTCTATAATTAGATACATATTTTGTATATATTGTGATACCTGCTAAAGTTATAGACTAAAGGCAATAATGACATTCTACGGATGAACTTGATGTCACGCAAAAACGGACGCTTTTGAATTTGTTTTTGCTTTCGTTTATTTTATTTTTAGATGCTTGATATATGATTTGCTGCCCTCACATAATATTTCTCAGATGTAGATATATAAGGAAAAAGCCTCCATTAAATATTTTAGCTGTACTTGGCTTTAATCAATTCACGTTCACAGCATCTAGGACAATGGGCGCCTTGCCCAACCAACATCACCGGGATCACCACCGCCTCTGTAAAATGTGTTATGAATTAATATTATTATTTTTTATTTCTGGCAAGCTAATCTAATCTAAAAACATTTGACCTACAGTCCGAAGGGTTCTTCCGTCAGATAATCGACAAGCAACTTGGAGGCCTCAGTGGGCCGCGCCAGCAACAGTGCTGCAGTCAGCAGCAGCGTCAACATAATTCCGCTCACGAATTGATTCATCTTGCCGTTTCGTACTCAAAAGTCGAACTGATTCAGCTGGTAGAATCGAGTCAAACAGGTTTCAGATGGCTTCATTATATTTAATAAAGCGGCAAAAAGCAATTTGTTGTTTATACTTGAAGCGTTTGAAATGAATAATGCAGCGAGAAATTTAAATTTAAATGTAAGTGCATAATTTACGATATATTTATTTCAAAGAAGCTTTATTAGCAACTAAAGGAGAGCTAAATTAAAAATATACAAAAACAACACTATTTATTTATTTTTTTAATTTTAAAATTTCTTTTATCTATTTAAGTTGTTCATATACATACAAGTATTGTATGTTAATTATTTATCTTCATTTTTTTGGTAATATGTTTATTTCTGCATGTATATATATTCTTGAAATTGTGCATGCATACATATTTTTCGATAACTCTTCTGATTTCTTTTCTAGACCTGGAGACTTCAGATTTAGTGTGTATATTCATCTGATCAATACTAAAATATTTGAATTTATAGATTTTTAAGTACTAGAGACTTGTGCTTTTGAATATACAAACATTACGATCACGTTCTGAAAGTTTCATGAAGATAGTCCCACCACAAGAGAAATTATTCAGAAACAAAATTCTCATAAAATTGCACTTTTACTTGTTTTTTTTATTTACTTTTTTATTTCTTTTTAAGTAAATCAATTTTTATGTTTTAATTAATAATAACTTGAGTTTTTTAATTAAAGTATTAAATTAAATACGTTAATTAGAACTTAACATTTTTATATTAATTTCTCTGAATAAAATAATAATTATTTATATTTATTTTGGTATTTATTCTTACTTTAATTATAATAAATTAATTATATATATAATAATATATAAAAATTATTAATTAAAAACATTGGCCAATACTATTTTTAGTTCTAGTTGGGATTAAGACTTAAGTTTCATGAATAATAAAAATTTCAATTACTCAGCAAATGTTAAAAATTGTCATACAAATCTGTAAAACAGCTCTTTTTTTTTGTAAATTCAAACAAGTTTTTTCGAAGAAGTTGGCAAAAAGGTAATGAAAATAAAGTTTATATGACTGCAAGGAATTGCCGCGTCGTGCAATGTGAATTTGTGTGAGTGAGGATGTGTATGTGTGTGTGTGGGTTGATATAATGTGCTTATCCTTTTTAATTAACTTTGCAGCGTCGACAACAAGAACAACAGCCACAACAACAACAGCAACAACGACCAAGAGCAACAACAACAACGGTTGCGAAAAACTTATTTAATTAAAATTCGCCATTGAAGCAGATAATTAGATTTTTATTTTGAGCACGGACCAGGCTGTAAATGTTGTTGTTGTCCACGTTGCTGTTGCTGTTGCTGTTGCCTGTTCAATTGTCCTTAAATATAATTTTAAGCCAACTGGCCATAAAATAGTTTATTTGCGGGCTGCGGGCTTTCGTGTTGGGTTACAGTTTTAGCCAGCATAAATTTACATACAACAAAATCGATAATTAATATGATTAATTGACTCCAGTAACAAACACAACAACAACAGCTATGAAAATAACCTAAAATGTGTGCCCGAAACTGGGCCCCGACCACAACCAAAATCCACTGCAAAAAAAAAAAAAAAATACAAAAAAACAAAAAACAAAAAAAAAAAACAGAAAACCAAAGTCCAATCAGTATATGCCGCATGGAGCACACAGCTTTTCAGGTCACACGGCCATATGAGGGGCCATGGGTAAAGGGCGAAGGGCAGGGTGGCCTAACATTTTGGATGGCCGGCCATGCCCCCGTGTTTGTTTGAGGTTACGCGTGGTTACATGCGCGTTAACTGGACACAGCGTCGCGATTGTCATCCAGATTCTGATTGATAGCGACAGATTGGCCAGCAGCAGGTGGAGTGGAGGGCGGGGAGAGGAGTTGGGCATACGTGAACTACAGCTGGTTTGCGGACAATTTAATAAACGCTTGTGCCAACTACATTGAATTGGACAGCTGCAGTCACAGCAAAACTGACACACATGAAATCAAATGTCAGACAGCAGGAGGCATTGTTAGAGTCGAATAATGAATGCTCTTACTGGTGATTAAATTTTGTTTCTATATATATTATGTGCTTTAAGCACAGTCGAATTTACAAGTTATACTCTTCCGCTCAGCTGATTCCTGTATTTGTTTATGATAATAGAAATACTCAATATTTATTATTTATAATTCATATAAGTTGGTAGTTCTTAATTGAATTTATTTTTATATTTTAATAATTGCTCATGAATCATTCAAATTAGTTCACATGTGTCCATTCATTAAAGAATGTTGCACACGAGCTTATGTACACTTCAGTATATATATACTCTATATATATACACATATATAAAATATTTATAATAAGTACCCATTAAGGTAACTGAAATGTGTTTATTTACAATGCGCACAAAGCTCGTAAAATAGCTTTGAACTCAAAATTTGTTTATTATTGGCAATGATTGCTCATAAGGCTTGATTTATACATATCGCATAAGTGAATGAATAAGATGTTTGTTGTTCGTGGATATTCGTGCTTATAGCAAAGAAAATCTATTGAAAACTTGATTTGTTTATGCACTCGACTATAAACGTTTTTAAAATTCAATTTAAATAAAAAATTTCCAATTTTAAATAAATTTCAGCGGAATATAAATGGAAAACAAAATCGATAATAATAATAAATATCAATTTGAAGTGCTAGCTCAATTGCCAAGTAAAAAGTTTTAAGCACATACAACACTTTATATGAAGTTCCTTCGAGTTTCCCTTGGCAACCACATCGATTACTAATCGATAAGTTCCTGGCGATATTTTACGAACTAGTTCCGAAGTGCTGTAAACTTTAACTTTGCAACTTTGGCTAGCTGGAAAGCGTGGCCAAAACTTTGCAAAACAAAACATTTTACAAAGACATTAAATTCAGCTTTGACTTTAGAAGGTTAGAGAATGAAGAGTCTCCCATGAAATATAGATATTATATAGATCTGATGTTTCTATTTGATGTTTCATAAATGAATTCAGACTTACTTGGATAGCCATTCCAATAATTGCGCTTGTTAAATATTTAAAGCCAACTTTCCTGCTATCAAATGCACACAACATTTTGGTTAAGAGCGAAGACTGTCAGGGAAAAGAAAGACGGGTAGGATGGTACGAGGCAACGTAAAAAGCTAAAAGACAATTTTGTGCTTATTTAAGAACAACAAGAAGGCAGCGCTCAAAATGTCGAAGGCGAAAGCGAAACTATAAAATTCATTGAGAGCAAAGTTAAGCAGAGCAACAAGTTATGCTATGGCTGGGGAGGCGGAGAAAGACAGGGAGAGGACGAATTCTGTCTATAGATAGCCTAACAAGTGGGTGGCGGTGGGCGTGTGGGGGCGCGGCTCTGTCGTGCCAAGTAACAGTCACTTAAACTGAGCACGAGTCGTGGCTAAAATGTGCGCCATTCATACTTGAAACAAGAACAGATTTAAGTGCAGCCCCATGCTTGCGCAAATTGTGGGCGTGGCTGTTGTGTGTGTGTGTGAAGGTTGCGATATTTTTATCACTTAAGCGTGGGGCGGAGCTGAAGGAGCGTGGCGCCTAAGATGTTGCCACATTAAGTTAGACACGCAGCGCAGCAGAGCACTTGAAAGTGACACAGGGCGTATACGTAATCTCAAAGCGTCTTATGTGCGTGAATGTGTGCGTGTATGGGCGTGTGCGTGCTTTAATGAATGTGCTCAATGTCGCTGATAAGACAGCAGCCACGCGTGCTGATAATGACAAGTATCATTAACTGAAGAGAGCGAGAAAGAGCAAGAGTGGAGCGATGGGATGTGGAGTGGGGGAGAGGGAACCATGTCACTTGATGCCCATCAGCCTCGTCCTGTTGCTCACTTTAAGGCGCCTTCGGCCATATGGCATTGCCATTTAACTAACCTTGGCAACGTGTTTTTTCTTTGCTCTCTCAGTTTTCATTTCATTTCATTTCATTTCGTTTTTTTTCATCTTCTTCTCGCTTTTTTGCGAGCATTTAGCAGCCATTTGGTAACATTTCCCGTTTCGGATAAACGCATTTGCGCTCACGTCCTTCGACAGCCAAAAACAACCTTTGACACTTTGGCAATCGAGGCCTGGTCGCTGCCAATGGAAATCTGAATCGGAATCCGAATGTGCAAGGCAATGCGAACGTGAATGCAGCATCTGCGACTGCCTATGCGATTGTGTGGCCGTGAAACATGTAATTGTTACATGTATTGAGCACAGACACACATATGTACATATTTATACACATGTTGGTATGTATGTGGGACATATGTATGTATGTGAATTGAACTGCATTGCCAACAACAGCAGGGTAAAAATGTGGAAACGCGTTTTAAAATATCCAATTTATTTGATTATATATCAATTTGTAGTTTTGCTGCTGCTTTCGCTTCTTCTGTTTTTTGCTTATATATAACAAATATTGTTGCTATTATTTATATGATTAAAATCACAATTACGACGCTCTACTTAAAATAAATCAGAGTTTAGTAAAATTCAAAATTTACACTGAACTGTAATGCACGACTCTCGATCGCTGCCAGACAGCAGACAAAAAGCTGAATTGTATATTATTCGTATGCTCAATGAACATTCTTGAAAAAATAAATATATATTTTTAATAATTGAATCTAACGATAATAATAATGTTACATTTTTTAACTATTTAAAAATTATTGTACTTATATGGCCCTAAATATACAGTTTGTTCCATGTACAACTCTTTCGGACTCACAATGTAATTTAATGCTGAGTTTATTTTTCTATTCTGATTTATTTCGAGCGACTGAGTGTGTGTCTGTGTGTGTGTGTATGTGTGTGTGTGTGTGACTGCCAAACATGCAAAGTAAGAAGCGTCTGGCTGCTGCTATTTTTACACGGCCATCAGATCAGATAATTTGATTTGTGTGCACACACACACTGGCAGACAGACACACACACACACACATATATACACAATCGCACTGATTGTCTGAGTGTGTGTGTGCATCTGTGGCTTTAACGCTCGATTGGCGCTGCCTTCTTCTTCTGCGTTTTTCCACTGTTGCAATTTCTCATTGCATACTCTTAGGAGCTGCATGCACTCGGTTTCTCTCTCACCCCATCTGCCAATAAATGGAGCGTGGCCTGGCAAATCATTGGCAAATGTTTGCCTGCATGTGTGTGGGTGTGTGCACGCATGTGTGTGTAAGCTGCTCGTAAACTGACTTCAGCAACAGGATTCGAGTGCAGCTCAACTCTCCAGGCAGTCTTTAACTCGAGTTCTCAACTTTTGCTTGTAATGCATTTATATATATATTTATATATATATATATATATATATATATATATATATATATATATATATATATATATATCTGTCTATATGTATATATACTCATGTACATTACCAACATCGAATTATTCAGTACGTTAAGCAGTGCAACGGTTCAAGTAGCGAATTATATATGATGATGACGCAAACAAGCTTCAAACAAAATAAGAGGCGGATGTAATCACATTAAATGTAGATGGCTAGGAGAAGTAATACAATGGTAAATACTTAAACTTACACTTAAGGCCTTGAACTTTGATTAGTCTAGTCTAAGTTAAAGACTTGATAATAGCGCCCCAGTTCCTGAGTTACTGAGGATATTTAATCAGATTTTAATGCATATTAAACCAAAAACATACAGAAATAAATAAATATTCAACGCAATATAGTTGTATTTTTAACTGTTACAGCGGCAGCTGTTGCCCTTGTTGCTGCTTCTGCTGCTGCCGCAGCTGCTTACATTCATGTAAATGTCAAATTCGCCTGTTGCACTGCGGTTCGACCTTAACTGACGCAGCAGCAGCAGGGCCATTCGACATTTACTCGGAGCTTTGCTGAGCATTTTAAAATAAGCTTTGGGCGAGAATTCCGAAGCAGTCTTCCGACTATATGCATAAACTGGCGTCAACATTAACATATTTTAATTAAAAGATGTCAAGCTGTTGAAGCGCAGCACTTGCGGCAGGCGCGCTGCACATGTCGTATGCGTGATGCCTTGTCACAAGTTCGGGTAGCTGACTGCTTGTATTATTATTCTTCTCTTTACGTGCTCTGCCTGCAATGTACACTTATTTTAAATCGCATTGTGTGGTGAAAATAGCAACAACTGCGGTCACCTTCACTTGCAGCAGTTGCAGATATATTTATATATGTTCGAGGAGCTTTTATTGATTCGATTTGGAGCCCGGCAATTGTATGGCAGCCTCACACATATATCCGGTTATTGTACGTGTCGAACAGATAATTTGGGCCACAGTTTGTCTTGCTGCGACCTGTCAGACGCCCACATAATTAAATTGGCCAAGAGCAACTGCAACAACAACAACAACAATAACAACAGCTACAATGTAATTACTCAACAAACAATCATTTTTTGTTGCCCCCATCCACATTGAGAAATTCAATTTTTCCTTTATTTTTTACGGCGTCAATTTTGTAAAATTGAATGCAGCTCAATAGTATAAGCAACAGCAAAATACGGATAAAGGTCAACATAGCCCACGTACGTTGGGCAGCGAAATTTTTATACGTTTATAATGCAGTTTATTTTGTTTATATTTGCAGTAAGTAATTTGCAAAGGAGGTCAGAAAATCCGCATTTTGCTTTCATGACATCGTAATATCAATAGTATCTGAATACTGTATCGATGTAGTGAGTACGGTATTCTATAAATTTAATATCGATAGTTTTGCAGAACTTTTGTAATTAACAACATTTGCTTGGCTCATCACAAAAATAAAATATGTATTCTGAATATCGTTTTGATAAATGGATATGATAAATTCCAAAATATAATTCCTGTCAATTTCGCCATATTCATTCAGACTCCACGCAATCAAATAGAGTTGCAATTTGCTGATGTTTTTTCTTTTTATCGATCAATTTATTGTCATTTAGTTCCCATTTGATTCCTCAAATTGTGCCCCTGTGCCGAACAAATTTTGACAATTTGCTTGAGTGTATTGCGGATTTGGGGGCGGGGCCGGAGTCTTTACTTTACTTCTTTTTTTTTTTGCCATGTTTTACATGGCAAAAATAAAATAAAATAAACATTACTTATGCTCGACACGTTGCCGTTGTCGCTGCAACCGAAGCGTGACTGCGTGTGTGTGTGTATGAAAGAAAGAGAGAGAGAGAGAGAGTGAGAGTGTGTATGTTATCGTTAAACTGTCTATATCCATGTGTGAGTGTGAGCCGCAGGCAACGTGAGCGGCAACAAAGTCAAAGTCGATGGCGATAAAAGCGCAAACACACACCAGCACTCACACGCACACACACACATGCGCAACATTCATGAGCACATTCATTCGTACCAGACTCAAATTGTTTGAATACTCACATTTTTTTGGATTTTGGCAATTTTCTGTACAGCCTCTGTGGAAATGGCAAATTGAATGCGAAATTGAACTTTTGCCAGCCAGCCAGAAACGAAGGGTGCGGAGCTGGTGGGCTGTGTGCATGGCAATGGGGCGTGGCTTGCTGGGGGCGACAGATATTCAAAAATGTTTTTTGGTAGCAAGGTGCGCTACATTTCCGCTCGGAAATTTAGTATAATTGTGTCGATGTCGTTGACATGGAGCGCCGGAAACTGTTGCTCCCATTTTCGATAGTCGGAAAGTCGAAACAACTACAAAATTAGTCAGTGGCTCGAATCACAGCTCAACTCGCCGAACATTTCTCAATGAAAGATAAGCGAAAAGTTCGGCAATAAATGAATAACTTTCTCAAAGTTTGAAGGAAGTGCCCCTACCTCAGATGCTGATCACAAATATTCACCTCATTTCGATAGACTCCCAATAAAAACCAAGAAATTAAATCTTTTTTTTTATTGGTTTACAGATAGCTTCGAATCTATAAAATCTGAAGCTGTAGTAAATTCAGAATTATATTAAATATTTCCATAATATTCTTGAAATTTGCATATGTGGGATATGTTAACCTAATTTGGCTCGACTTCAGTTTCATCTACTACTCCTGCTTCCTCTCTCGAAGCCAGTTTTCCTGTCAGTTAATAAAGCTCCTCATAACATGCACGGCGGGCCGAGCTGAGCCCTCGAAATTCATTAAACATTTAACTGCTCTACATAAAGCTGAGCACACGGCACACGTTGCGCATACGCCGCGTCTGCCAAGTATATGAAATATTATTATTATTGGCGCGTGTAGCATGCCAAAAAAAGTAAAGAAAAACAAAAATGAACAAAATACACACAGCAGTTGAGCCCACAAAACTGCTCTTGAAATTTTGCATGTAAAGCGTCGCATAATCTAGTTTAATTTTTACGCGGGTGAGGGAGCACTTGAATGTTAATGTTACGCATAAATCGTAGGCTTAAATGGGCATGGGTGAAAATCGGATTTTCTTTGCGAAAAATGTGATTTTCAAATGAGCCATAAAAAAGTTTTAATCCAATTCAAATGAGGACTCAATGGCAGTTGAGTTTGCTGACAAACGAGACGCATGCAAGGTGTGTTTAAAAAGTATCCCGAATGTTCAATTATTTATTTTTTGCAAATCAATTAATATCTATAATATTATACATCATAAATATTTTATTACTATTTTTGTAAAATATTTAAACTGAATTAAAATTGAGAGAAATACGAAATTTTTCATATTTTCACACTTAAACTCAGTTATTCAATATAAAAAAGAAATAAAATAAATTAGTTTATTTAGCATTTTCATAAATACAAAAATAAAAAATGTTGTCTAGTTTTACTTAAATAATTAAACAAAATACAAATTGATGAGGCATTTGAATATGAAATGGAACATAGCGAATTACTATAAACACGCTTGAATTTTTATATAAGAAATTTATTAATATAATCTATAAAATTGATTGATTCAGGCGCTGAGCGCACATAATATCTATATAAATAAAATATCTTGCCACATACCTTGTGAACTGCCAAAATTTAAACTATTTGCTGTCTAAACAATGTCTAAATATAGACACACATACTTAGATAAAGACATATATATTTATATACATATATGTAACGTATATATATAGTTTGTATTTTGCCTGCCGCAGTTCATTAATGGCCGTGCAAAAAGCAGCGTGCGTCAAATGCAGGTCATGCCACATGACACGCGGCACACGCCGCACAATTCAATTAAATTTATGCCACTGTCACGCGCTCTATCTATGTGTGCGTGTGTGTGTATGTAGGCTTATGTCAATAGCTGTTTTAAGTTAATTAATCAAAGCCGAGGCAATTTTTCGCCAGGCACTGCGGTCGCTTTACCAACCGCCCAACAGCCCAACTGCCCAACAGCCCAACTGCCCAGCGCTCATTTGAATTTTGGTTGGGTAAATGGCAGTCCGCTTTTAGGCAGCTGACAAGCCACTTGTTGGTCCGCCCCTGCAGGCAGCATCATTTCCGCAACAGACACATCTCATTTTGAGCAAATTGAGCAGGAGCCGCAAGTTCTTTGTTAGCTGGCAGTTTTATAGTAAATTGTTGGGTCCGCAAAAATTAAACAAAACGAACTTGTGTAAACATTTGCAACTGACTAACCAATACGCGTTCGAGATGGATTAGCAGGTGTGAATCGGCAGGTGTAAATTCTGTATATATATATATATATATATATATATATACATATATATATATATGCGATGCGCACATCTAAGAATCTAAAAATTCAAAGCATGCAGCTGACAAAAATTGGTTCCTTATTGGATTGGTAGGTTACAGCAGTTTCCTGTTACCACGCCTATAGTGGGCGTATCCAGAGAGCTGTATCTTTAGAACCCCATAATTCAACTGAAGAATGTGAATGTGCAATCGCAAGTAGCCGACTGATTAATATCCCCTCAATTACCTCAATAGCATAGAGATTGCTGCGATTGCATCTTTAGATCTGCATAATTCAGTTTTTTTATCTTTGATAAACTAGTAATGTAGGAATAAAGTAAGCGTATGCTACTGCTACTGAATCATTGCTATTGCATATTTTGATTGAATGTATTGATTTTCCTTTAATGTGGCCAGTTACCATTTGGATCTAGCTTAAGGGAAATTTTGTGTGTCTAATCAGATTATCAAATCTAAGTTCTAGGAAAGAGATACTAAGAAAAGTGCACACTTATATTATGCTTATCACGCCTATTTTATGCCCTCCCCCTACGAAAACACATAGTCATTAATATACGATTAAATAGACAGAGTTTCAAATTTCAGTCGATCATAGACAAGCACTTTCCCACAGAACTAATATGCCCCCTCAAGTCTAAAATACTTTTGTTTTGTAATTTAAACGCAATTAGTTTTCTGTTGAATTTGTAAACAATTTACAGTATGTTATGGCCTTTCGGCTTTTGGTTTTAAACAGTTTTGCCATTGGCCGCAATTTGCTGATATTTTGTTATTATTTTTTCGGCTACCCATTTTCAAGGTAAATAGCGTACGATTTGGCGTATTCATTTTCGCAGCGGAACTTGGCGTTTGGGGCATGGCTGCGGCTGATTGGCAGTCGGAATTCGGCTGGTTGCAAGCAAAACTAATTGCCACTTGAGTGCTGGCAGTGCAGGGCGTTCTGCTGCCTGCTTAGCTAGGGTCAAGTTGGGCGCAAAAAGAAAAAGAGAAATTGAGAGAAAAAAGTATGCCCAGAAAGGTCTGCAGAACTGCAAAACTGTGACATGGACACAGAGGCATGCCACACGCACACACACACACACACTCACAGTTTTCACGCGACGGCTAACAACAATGGCACACACAATTGTCCTTGCAAGGACACACACAGCCTGCCACGTCAACGTCTTGGGCTGTGCTGCTGCTGCTGCGAAAATATTGATCCAATTTTTTTTCTCTCTTCAGAAAAAGAAAAAACGTTCAACATGTGCAGGTGTGAGTGGCAGGACAGGTGCTACCGTCCCGGGCAATGTGTCTGGCATGTCCCGTGCTCAAAATTTATGAATTGCGCCACTGTTTGTGTGTCGGTCGTGTGCGCGTTGTGCCTGCGGCTGCGTCTTTGCAGCCAGTTGGCACACATTGCGTATACGCGATGTTTATTGATTGCGAGCAAATGTGTTGCGCCAGCCAAACAATTCAACATTCAACATTCAGCATTCCACACTCAGCGTGCGCCAGCCAGTTCAATGCTCAATTCTATTTGCCGCACAAATAGTTGTCAAAGCCATGAGCATGCGGCATATAGCCCAAATATAGCCAGGAACACATTATTCCAAGCTACATTCAAAGCTGAATACGGCTTTGCATATACAAGAGATGAATTAATTGACATGGTTTTCTTCTTAACTAGATATTATTAATTACGGAATATAATTAATTATCTAAATAGTTGCAAATACTATCTGAGGAATAGTCAAAGCGATTCATAATCCACTTGTACCTCAAGGATGCCAATTTCTAATCCGATTATCTATGAAATATCGTAACGTTGATTCGGCGGAAATTGCACATAGAAGGCAATTGAAGTTATATCATCTTAAACGTAGAGCTTTACAAAACTGTAGAACGAAATGGGTTGGCCATCCATAGTTAAATAAAACTATCAAAGATAAACTTATTTCAAATAGAAATATATCCAATTGTGCTAAGGCAAGACTTAGCTTACCTATTCGATATGACATACATAATTATATTTTTATCTCAAATATGCAGCCAAGATGGGTCTAGGATAAAGTTACACATTGTATCTAAATATCTAATAAGTATCTTAAAGATACATATAAAGATACATATAATATAATGAAAATTATGCCTCGTTTTATCTCAACTTCATACATCGACACTAATATGAAGTTGATATATAATTGTATGCAACGAGGCATAGTTATCTCCATTTAGTTCCATTTGCATCTCAAGATTTAATATACAAAAAACCCTAGCTTATAGTATCGAAGTTAAAAATGTATCTCACAGATACACATTGTATCTCAACTTTGCTCTAGAGTCTTTAACGCGTTTTTAACTAGAATTTAGCCTGTCCAATTATTTAAATTGTTTGCTTTGCCTAATCTTTGGGGTTTTTCGTACGTCCGCTGGAATCGCAAATCGAACGCTAAATATTCATGAACAGGCGCGCAATTAAAACGTCGTCGTCGACGTCGACGTCGCCTTCGAATTCGACGTAATTGTTTTTGTGTACACGCGCCTAAAAATAACCAACACGTAAATATTGTCTAGATATACAAACGGACGAGTACTATGTATCTGCTATATATTTACACATGTATGTATACAGACGTACATACAGACGTATATGTATACAGAGGTATATAGTTAGTGTATGCGTATTCGTATAGCAGCAAAAGGCATTTTTGGCTGTTGACTGCGAAGCATAAAAGTGAAATTGACCAGAAAAACAAGCGGACAGCCAACGAAACGAAAGCTATAAAAAATTGAACACAAATCTGAGAAAAGTTTTGAATACTCTAGTTGAGCAAGCGAATGCGAGGGTGTATTAGGCGAGAGAGATATTGAAGTGACATCAAATAATAATATAAAAGTCTATATAAAATAAGTATCTAATCGAAAACGTTTTTCTACTTACTGCTACTTACTTGAAGCGTTTTTCAACACTGTATAAGCACTACAGTTGATAATCCTATCTCTATATTTGCTGCTCAACATTTTTCTTAACTGTTAAGTGCAATATATTTTGTAGTTGAGCTCCTGCTCTACAGGGTAACTCGCGATCGACTAACTGAATTTTCCTTTAATTTCTTGGCTCGTTTGTTGTTGCTGATTTGGTATTTTGGACATTGGAATTGATATTGGAATTGGGCAATGCTAACGCTGCCTGCGCGTTGATTGGCCAAAGTCAATGGCACACACACAGCCAAGCAGATGTCTATGTATCTGTGCGTATGTATTTGACTGGAAATTGTCAACTCGACTTTTGAGCCTTTTTTGTTGTTGGTGCTGAGCCCGAAAAGAAAAAAAAAAACAAAGCAAAAGTCGAAAACAAAATTGAAGCCCATTAGTAGCGCTCGAGTGGTTAAGCATGTCTAAGGGGTTTTTGAAATATATATATACACGTGAATATATGTATATATGTCTATATATTTTATAATTCCCAGCGCTCGAGTTTCAATTCAAAAAGTAAAAACTTGGCCCTAAACTTATTTGCTGTTTATTGTGGTTTTTTTTTTTTTGTTGCCTGTTTTGGGCTTTCTTTTGATTTTTTTTTATTTTCTTATAGGCTTGCTTGGGCGTCCTTGCTGCATAGCCTTGCCTTCATGGACGCGCGCAAACAAAGCGCGAGCTGCGAGAGGTCCTTGCTGGCGCTGCCAGCCCGAGATGCCCAACTGGGCTTGAGCCTGAGCCCAAGTGCTGTTTTGCATTTAATTACGCTTAAAAATTAATTAATTTCTTTTTTGTGGCTACGTGGAGTGACTTGAGACATAATCAAGCTGCCGCTGCCGCTGCCGCTGCCGCTGCCGCTGTTGCTGCCACT
The DNA here is from genome assembly GCA_037075325.1 of Drosophila mayaguana. Classification (NCBI taxonomy): domain Eukaryota; kingdom Metazoa; phylum Arthropoda; class Insecta; order Diptera; family Drosophilidae; genus Drosophila; species Drosophila mayaguana. The sequence goes on along the minus strand of JBAMCG010000068.1, from coordinate 11,376,126 downwards.
GCCACTGCCACGACCTCTACTACGGCCGGGTGCCGTTGTCGACGCCTTAAAGTATGCTACATGGCGGCCACTTTTATCTCTCAGTCTTCATCCTTGTGCCGTGATGGCGTCTGGCTGGCATATGGATGAGGGCTGGAGCGGGACCGATGCGGTTGCTGCGCACTTGGGCCTTAAATAATTCAAGAAGCGCGGTTTTTCCTACCAACCAACCAACAACAACAACGGCGAACAGCAAACAACAAATAACAACTACAACAAATAAGAGCAACAACAACAACAACAACAACATCAACACTGCGCACCTTTAAATGCCAAGGATAAGCGCGTGGTCCTGTTTAATGCGGATTTCCTTGCCTGCCTTAGGCCACACACATTTACATTTATTTATACATTTATAAGCTGCTCCCATTGTTGCAACAAGAATAAATACAAATATCCAAAAAATTTAAATCCAAGGAAAATATGAAAATTCACTTGTAGGAACTTTAGACATATTTAGCTTTGATATTTAATATATTTTCAATAAGAAAATATTCAGATAGAAAGCAAGTTAGCACTTTAATAAGAATATTAGAAATTTAATAATAAATAATAAGAATATATTAATTTTGTCATTACTGATTTATATTAATGACATTCTTGTAATTTTTAATATTTTTACTTGCCCAAGACTGTTGAATAATTTTAGACTCACCTGCAAAAGAAACAAAGAAAACTGGATTAGGTAATGAAAGGTTTTTATAATAATCAAGATTGTAATACAAATCTACGAACAGAAAGTAAATAGCTCAAAAATTCCGACCTAATGCGCAAGGAATAAATTTTAAATTTCGAATTTCAATTTGCTTTTCATTTCCATTTTATTTATAATAAATACCATTTATATTACTCACAGGACTCAAAAGGTTTCGTGCTTATTCCTTAAATTTGTGCAAGTCTTAAAACTTTCCTACTAAATAAAAAAAGTAAAATATTCATTGTTTTCAATTATTCAATTCAATTAGATTTGATACGAATTTCAATTCATTTTCTGCTTTGACTAATTGGCATTGCTTCGTGGCGAAATGCTAATTAGAACTAATTGGATTCCAATTGCTTTGTAGTCCCCCTTATGTGTATTTATGATTTAATTCCATTTCTAATTGATTGAAATTACTTTTGTGTCATATTGTATCTCAAAAATCTCCAATGCTGCTATACATTTAATTAATTAAGGTATATTTGTGTAAGAATTGCAAACACAAGCAACAAATGAACTCAAAACCACGCGCATTCCAATTGCATTTGCTGCCATTGAAAATGGTTGTAATTGTTGTTGTTGCTTTGTTGTTGTAACTGACAGAAAACAGAAACCGAAACTACACAGAGAAGCAATGAAAACGAAAACAACTTGTTGGAAATTGAGCAAATGTGCATTTTGCCAAAAACAAATTTTAACCTCAGCACGCGGCAAATTAGCAGCAGCGGCAACAACAATGACGACAACAACTGTAAATAAAAGCAACAATAACAACATTCTTTGACTCAATTTGTATATTTGAAGGTCAACGGGAGGTGGTTGCTGCTGCTGCTGTCTCTGACAGTAGCGTTACTTTGAGTGCACTAGAAGCAACTGAGAATGCGGCCTAACAAAGCTGAAAGAGCAGGCTGGAAAGATAGCGAGCAAGTAGTTTAGCTAGGCAGGGACTGAGGGACAGGGTGGGAGTGGGAGAGGAAGAGCAGTGGCTGCACTGTGCAGCTCACTTATTGGATTTTCGCTTACGTTCTACCCGCTATTTCTCCCTCTCTTCACATGTGCTATGCAGCATAAAAATCATTGGGTCGAAAGAAATTTTGTTTTCTGCACTTGATTGTGCTTTTGTTGTTGTTGTTTCTTATTGGCATTCGTTTATTTTTCGGTATATCAAGTATTTGGAGAAGCAAATTCTTGTTGCATATTTTATAAATGCAAGCGAATATAAGAAAAACAAATAATAATAATAATAAAAAGTGAAAACGAATGCTAAAAGCATTTATGAATATTGTATCGTTGCTATTGCGCATTCGTAATGTGCATTGCATATTACGTATACGTAATGTGAATAAATGTACAACTCAATTTATATAGCCTTATTGATGTCTCCATAAAGTTATTTGCTGCTTCAAATAAATGGAAATTATGTGAAATGGATTTACGTTTGTAAATACAAATAAAATAATATTTATTCTGATTAAGCTATAAATACAATAATTTAATTTAAATATTAATGGAAGCCAGTTCTGGTTATTTAACAAATATAAACGTGTTCCGATTGCATAAAAATATTTATAATATTTACAATTCAATTTAAATTGTCCCCAAAAAAAACAGACACGCGCATGAAACAGGTCAACACATACACACACACATACACATTCATAAAAGTATGGTCATATGAACCTTGAATGCCTTTGGGCTCAGCTCTGGCGTCGCTAAAATTAAAAGCATCCCCATATATAATGTAAAAAAATAAATAATTAAAAGCAGATGAAGATGAAATTCGAGCTCCGCCGTTGGTCAAGCACTAAAAAAACCTTACACTCCCACACGTAAATGGCAATAAAAATAAAGCATTTCGCTTGTCTCTCATTCACTTTGATATGAACTCTAATATCATTGAAATTATAATTATGTGTGTTTTATGTGAGAAAGCAGAGCGAGCGAGACAGCAACAGGCCCTGGGCAGCAAGGCAGCTAAAAGCTTATATATGTATATATCGGATATATGTGGATGTATATACATATATATCTGATTCACCTGGGAGCCATGCTGTTTGCTCGGTCGCCCCGTCACGCCCACAAGAAATTCATTTGAAGCCAAAAAGAGGAAGAGAAAAAAAACTGTTGCCATTGACCGTTGGCTGTTGGTTGACCCTTAACCGAAATACCCAACCCCGCCGCCACCCCCGAACACAGTCCGTCCCCCGTTGGCCATGTGCGTGGCAATTTGTTATTTATGCTGCGTTCACGTGTTGATTGCTTATATATGCAAATCGAATAGAATTTTGTTTATATGTTTATATCTAGGCATCTGCGCCTTTTGGGTATCGATCCGGCTACAATTTATGCCCCTCCATTGGCAGCCCCAACAACTTATGGCCATTGCCCACATTATACAACAGTCCAGAGACTAAATATATATACCTTAAAATTGAACATACATATATATACATATATATTTGGGTTTATTTGTGTTGATTTAATCGTTTAATATTTGTTGCTTCAGCACAATTTTTAAATTGAATTCCCTAAAAATCGATTAATCGATGTGCCTATAATTAATTATATTCGATTCAGGTGAAATTTTTATGGAGTAATAGAATATAGACATAAATTCCCATTATGAGATTTTTATACGTTTTTTATGCAATTTTTATTGGCGTTGAAGGAAGCATTTATACTAAACAATTTAATTTATTTACGAATAGCTAAAAATGGAAAAAATGTTAAATAGATCTATAAATGTTTTAAAACATTTATTAATTATTTATATTTATATTTATTTTTCATATTATTAATTCTTATTTGAAATTAGTTTTAATTTTTTTTTATTTTTTTATTTAAACCAATTTTGTCAGACTTTTTTTTAACAGTGCACATTTATTTATTATTTATTACTTTTTTATTACTTTTATTTTATTACTTTTTATTATTTTTTTATTAGAAATTAGTTTTAATTTTTTTTTTTTTTATTTAAATCAATTTTGTTCGTCGTTTTTTTTAAACAGAGCACATATATTTCGCTTTGCTTTTAATTTCCTTGTTTTTTTCCTTTGTTAATCAAAGTACCATTTGTTTCAGACAAATAGTGTGAAACAATGTGGCTAGAGCGAAGAAGAAGAAAAAATAAACGTTTGCCCATCTTGAAAATGGGGAATTGCATATTTGAATCTCAGCTGAGGCCACTCGATTCAATTAATTTCAACTGGCAAACAATGAAGGCCGCTTGCCTAATTGCCAGCATGGCCAAATGTAATCAAGTTCCAAGAGAACAGAGCAGAGAGGGAGAGAGAGAGAGGAAGAGAGAGATAGGCGCACAGAGAGAGGGGCAAGGGCAGCAACATTGGCAGCTAAAACAAAAACATCAGCAATGGATTTACATTTACTTGGCTCAACACAACTAAACACTCAATAACAACACACACAAACAAACAAACACACGCACGCACACGTACATACACACACACACACACACACACACACACACACGCACAATTGCATCAATTATATGGCCACTAATTTGTCTACATTTGGGTAGCTAAATAATTGCAGAGAGCGAGAGGGCGAGGCGCAGAGGCCGGGCCAACAGCAGCAATCAAAATCCAACACACACATGCATACACACAAATATTTGCATTGAGGGCGCTGTCAAGTGAAAGGGAAGAGGAGAGGAGCGCGCGGCGAGGGGCGACTAGGGGCGTCAACGTTGCTTAATCGAATTATGCAAAGGCAACGTCAACGACAACGCTAACGACAACATCTGTGCGCACAGCGACTGCACATAACGGGATTAACATATTCGATAAATGTATCTGTCTATCTATCTATAGCCGTGCATCTGCATCTATAAATGTATCTGCGGCAATATCTGCTGATGCTTTTAATTAAAATGTGCATACAAAATCGACAGCAGGCACCAGGCGTCAGGCATCAGGCATCGGAGCAGGCTATACAATTTTTATCACACACACACAAACACACACACTTCGTTAATTCACAACAACAACAACTAAATTGAATCTCCCAAGTAAAATTTCCTGAATTACACACAGCCAGCCATTTCGCTCACTCTCAATTCGAAATAGAAAAAAAAACAAAAACAAAACTCAGAAAATGTCGTCGTCGTTGATTGCCCTCTCGATTCTAGTTCTGGCTCTGATGCTGCATGGCGCATACGCCGGAGATGCGGAAGCATATCATGCCATACTCAACCATGAGGGTTAGCCAAGACATTAGTTCAATGCATATACATATATAAGATACAATTTGCATATTTCTTTCAGAGTATCCCGATAAGTGCGTTATTCACTCGCCAAATGGCGAGCTCGTGGTGATCAACAGCGATGAGACCGTTCGTTATCCTGGCAAATGCGCCGAGGTCTATTGTGGCCGTAACAGCTGGGCTCTGGTCTATACGTTAGTATCCTCGCCATTCATACAATTCACCATAATCTAGTTATTGTAATTTTGACTGCCGCACAGTTGCCCCAAGAAGTATCCGCCCACGGACTGCGTATTTGGAGATTATGTTGATATAAATGCTACCTATCCGGACTGCTGTCCACGTCATATTGACTGCAATTCAATCAATACTGTCTACTAATTCTTTTTTTTCTTTTTTGGCTTAGTTTAAGATTGTTTTGAAAACAAAAAGGAAAAAATTCTACGTCGTTGGTTAAAATGAATAAAAATACAAAAATTATAGGAAATCTATTATTGTTTAATCATCAAGGGAAATTCGAAATGAAAATCCTGAGAACATACACCTTATTATAAGTAAGACTTTCTATAACAGCAAACTAAATTCAAGCTAACAAAATCGAACCCATCTTAACACTAAAGAAAAATAAGAGGTTTAAAACAAAAATATAATAAAGGAACCTCTACATATCGGGAATAACCGAATATATATTAAACTATTGTGTATAAGATCTAAAAATGAAAAAAAAAAGCTTAAAGCTAAATTTACGAAGACCAAACTGACTCTGGTTCTGACTGATTCGTTGCTTGCAGCCTCCCTTTGACCCAATCTAGAGCGCACTCAGTTGATTATCAAAAAACTGACACTTTTGTATGGCAAAATTATCTGAGTATTTTATATTCTCCAAATAATTTCTTATCAAAATTAATATATGTTATTTTATAGTTTGCGAACTAATTGCAAACACTGTTCTTGAAAAACAAGAATAAAAATGAATGTGCAAATAATAATATTATTTCTATTTGTCACATGTTTTACACACGGAGTTGAAGCTGCCGAATGGGTGGGCATATATCGGGATAATAGTGGGTATATATATGGACATGCACATACTTATATGTTAATAATACCTATATTAAATGCAGAACATCCAGGCAAGTGCGCCATTGCACCGTCCATAATAATAGAAGAGGGTGCTAGTATCAAGGACCCCAGTGCGGAATGCCGTCGGATTACCTGCGGTTTCAATGGCTCGACAACATTCCAGAGGTATGGCTACAGTTTCGATTTGGTAACTGATCTTCAGTAAAAGCTATATTTATACAGCTGTGGCATCATTGGATTACCACCCGATTGTCGATTTGGAACCAGTGTCGACATCGATCAACCCTATCCGTATTGCTGTGAACGTACAATCATTTGTAATTGAAATGTTCACAAACAAAATTTAAGCAGACTGTGCAGTAAATTTTAGTTGTAACACAATATATAAATATATACCGAGTTTCATCTACATATTCAATAAACAAAATGTATCTTGTCAAGGCTGCACTCACTCTCCTATTTGTCCAGTGCATTGCTCAGACATTGGCCTTGAATGCACTAAACAACTATGGAAATAGCGGTAAGCACTTTGACTTGTTAACTCTGATCTACCCACCTAAAACTCGACTGATATGTTAAATAAAAATCTCTTACATATGTAACGACTCTCTTCAGTCCAATTGGATGTCATTCTATCAAACTTTTTCCTCTCTCTCCCCATCTCTTCTCTATCTATGTCTTCTATGCCATGTAATCCTTATCTATTTCCACATTATTCTTCACACCTCTCATAGTGTACCACGATCGTTGTGTTGTGGATATGGGCACATCCGTAGTGCTCCTAAAATATGGGGAGTCTGTTAAACTGGATTCGCTGCCATGCACACAGATCTTTTGCATTGGAGATGGCTGGGGCATGCTTGAAACGTATGTAGTAAAACATAATAATGCATTGTATAAATATATATTTCAACTGTCTATTCCTTCGCTCCGTCAGCTGTGATTTTATGCGTCCACAGCTCGGCTGTCGCTACACAAGTTTCAAGGACTGGGAAGCGGACTACCCCGAGTGCTGCAAGCGTAACATCGTGTGTGATTAAAATTGTTCGCCTATCAATATGTTCCGGTCTCTTGTTTGCATTTAACAATTCGTTGCATGCTAAATTTAATTAGTGATAACCTCTAGCATTTAAAGTTTAATAGCATAATAATAGTCAATTTATAGCATAGGTTGAGCAACAATGTAATTATGTCTTGCACACAGATAAAGAAATTCCAAACGTTTGAAAATCAAGAAAACGCTAGAATTGTTGAAAAAGCTAAATTTGTTTATAAATTAAACATAGTGAAAAAAAAAATGTAATAACAAATTTGTAGAATTATATGAATATAATAAATTGTGAAAGATTGAAGAGAAAAGCCAATGAAATATTTAATATGATTTTTAGAAGAACCAAAGGAAAATAATTTAAAATAATTGTATATTTTTAAAAGAAGTGTATTATAAAATATATACTGAAATAAATATAAAATAAAACAGATCATGATAAATAATGATCATATAACGGTTTTGTTTAAATATATGTAACACGCAGAAGAAGGCGTGGTAGACCACAAAGTATATATATTCTTGATCAAGGCGACGAGTTGAGTCGATCTAGCCCTGTCCGTCTGATCGGCTATCCGTATGTTTGAGCGCGTCGATTTCAGAAGGTATCAGAGCTAGAGAGTTGATTTTTTTTATTTTGCTATCAATTAAAACCTTATCGAAAATTCATAAAATTATATCTCCTACATCTTTAAAGCTAGAGTCTTCAAATTTTAAATATAGTTTCAGATGATTTTTATACAATTTCGGTGTTTTTATATTTTGGATACCGGCTCCAAATTCACCAAACTCCCCAGTGAGGGTCAGATGCTAGTATAGCCAATTGTGAATGATTTGGATTTTTTTGAAATATCCCGAATATTCAATAGAGCATGAAGATCATATGCCGAAAGTTTCATTAAATTTCGTTAAGTCAATCGACGTCAATAAATTAACAAAATGTTTGGCCAATTAACAAACGCACGTGCAGCAGCCGCCACAGTTTTCCTATACGAATTCTCAACAGTTAGCATAGTTTAGATTTGCTAGATGGCGCGGCAGTAGTGAACCTATTTCAGTTTTGCTATTGGAGTTTCAAAAGTGAAGTGGTGGTCTTGTTAGCAGCGAGTCGCTCGATCGAGAAGTCTCGGGCTCAAATCCAGAGCGCGGATTTTGTTTATTTATAATGTTATTTTCCCGATTGCAACTAATATGTCGTCATTTACTTTTGAAATACATATGTATATATGTATGTACTAGAATGTTGCATGAAAGATAGAAAACGGTGTTCGAATGAATTATCAATGCGCAATATATGTATGTATGTATGTATGTATGTTGAGTAACATAGAAGCTAGGCCGAAAACGGATTGAATGAAAGACTGCGCTCGTATTTGAGTCACACTGACAGCAAAACTGAATTGAAGGAGTGGAAGTTTTGTAGGTGTGAGTACATTGAGTACAGTTGATAAATTCGCATACAGACACAAAACTGATCATACCATGTAGCACGGCGCACGGGGCAATGTAAGTGTGTATGTGCTTGCTGGTTCAGAACAGATTTCAATTTTTCTACGTAATTGCTTATGCGCACAAAGGGGAAGAGAGTAACGCAAAAATAGCGCATAGCATGTGAAAATGTGATCATGTATGTTTGAGTTTTGAGCGCTTGCATAGTACTGATTTAGTCAAGCCGAGCAAATACGAAGTAGAAAATGCATGCAAAAACTCGAGTGATTCGATGCCTTTAGGCTTTGACATCTTTTTCATTCCGTTTTAAGGCTTCATTTATTCTCGCTCATTTTATTGAAGGCCGTAAGCTATGACGCCTTGAGCTCACCCCAATGTAAACTCACTCAAGACGTTTTTCGCCTATCACGCACTCATTCACATTTTCGTTATCATTTTTTGACTTTTCCTAATATAGGATATTGTTTAAGCCTGTCTAATCAATATATTGGACTAGGGACTAGGGCACAGTGGCATTTTATTGAGTATTCAGGACAAGGAATTTAATATATGAATTTAACTTCAGTGTAAATATTTTTGTATAAATATTTTACATTGTATAAATAAATGGGTTTTTTATTTCATGTATATTTATTGTATATATTTATATTTTTTAATATATCGGAATCGAAATTTTTAACCGTACTAAATGTGTTCTTTTTTTTTATCTATTTGTTTGGTTCAGGACAGATAAAAAAAATGTTTAATGAAAAAAAATAAATAGTGTTCTTTTTGTATATTTTTCATTTAGCTCTCCTTTAGTTGCTAATAAAGCTTCTTTGAAATAAATATATCGTAAATTATGCACTTACATTTAAATTTAAATTTCTCGCTGCATTATTCATTTCAAACGCTTCAAGCATAAACAACAAATTGCTTTTTGCCGCTTTATTAAATATAATGAAGCCATCTGAAACCTGTTTGACTCGATTCTACCAGCTGAATCAGTTCGACTTTTGAGTACGAAACGGCAAGATGAATCAATTCGTGAGCGGAATTATGTTGACGCTGCTGCTGACTGCAGCACTGTTGCTGGCGCGGCCCACTGAGGCCTTCACGTTGCCTCCCGATTATGAAATAGACCCAGAGTAGGTCAAATGTCTTTCGATTAGATTAGCTTGCCAGAAATAAAAAATAATAATATTAATTCATAATATATTTTACAGCTTCATCCGCCCCGGGTATTTATAAGGCGGCCCATTGTCCTAGATGCTGTGAACGTGAATTGATTAAAGCCAAGTACAGCTAAAATATTGAATGGAGGCTTTTTCCTTATATATCTACATCTGAGAAATATTATGTGAGGGCAGCAAATCATATATCAAGCATCTAAAAATAAAATAAACGAAAGCAAAAACAAATTCAAAAGCGTCCGTTTTTGCGTGACATCAAGTTCATCCGGAGAATGTCATTATTGCCTTTAGTCTATAACTATAGCAGGTATCACAATATATACAAAATATATATCTAATTATAGAAATAATTAGATATATCTCAGAATTAATTAGATCGATCTCAGAACATATAAGAGCTAGAGACTTCAATTTTTTTAAATGTCCGTATAGTGAGCGCACATATTGAGTTTATCATTAAAAAACGATAACTCATCCCGTTATTTTGCTATTGATTAAAAAGATTATCGAAAATCAGCTATAAAATTATATCTCCAAACATCTTTAAAGCTAGAGTCTTCAAATTTTAAATATAGATTCAGCTGATTTTTATAGAATTTTAATGTTATAGTCACGATATAAAAGTTCCATGAAGATAGTCCATCGACAAGAAGAGTTATTAAACAATTGAGTTCTCATAGTAAGCCCCCACTGCAGCCAATGCGTGTTTATGCGTGCGTTCTTATGTGTGTGTATTTGTGTTTCTTGCGAAGCAGAAACATATCAGTTCCTGGAAGGGATCCGGGAATTTCGTAGTCTTACTCGTTTAACTTAAAAATTTCATCTTTCTAGTGCTTAAATTAGAATGGCTGACATACCGGAAAATTCAGTTTACGATTTATCACGCATGTGTTTAAATGTCAAGGTCAGCATACAGGGTTCTCCATATTCGAGTGACCCATCTGGCAGCCCTATACCTTTTGACAGAGGTCTATATCGAGTCACCTCATCGCCCTGATCAAGAATATATATATACTTTATGGGGTCTGCGATGCTCCCTTCCGCCTGTAACATACTTTTCATAAGACAATTACACCCGGATTCCCCATTTTCAATGGGTTCAGGGTATAAAAAGGCTTACAAGAAATAATCAAATATATTTATTTACATAATTACAAGAATATATATACATGCACAAATTAGAATAATACAAAACAACTGAAGATAAATAATTAACATACAATATTTGTATGTAAATGAACAACTTAAATAGATAAAAGAAATCTTAAAATTAAAAAATAATAAATACTGTTGTTTTTGTATATTTTTAATTTAGCTCTTCTTTAGTTGCTAATAAAGCTTCTTTGAAATAAATATATCGTAAATTATGCACTTACATTTAAATTTAAATTTCTCGCTGCATTATTCATTTCAAACGCTTCAAGCATAAACAACAAATTGCTTTTTGCCGCTTTATTAAATATAATGAAGCCATCTGAAACCTGTTTGACTCGATTCTACCAGCTGAATCAGTTCGACTTTTGAGTACGAAACGGCAAGATGAATCAATTCGTGAGCGGAATTATGTTGACGCTGCTGCTGACTGCAGCACTGTTGCTGGCGCGGCCCACTGAGGCCTCCACGTTGTCTCCCGATTATGAAATAGACGCACGGTAGGTCAAATGTCTTTCGATTAGATTAGCTTGCCAGAAATAAAAAATAGTAATATTAATTCATAATATATTTTACAGCTTCACCCGCCCCGGGTAATTATAAGGCGGCCCATTGTCCTAGATGCTGTGAACGTGAATTGATTAAAGCCAAGTACAGCTAAAATATTTAATGGAGGCTTTTTCCTTATATATCTACATCTGAGAAATATTATGTGAGGGCAGCAAATCATATATCGAGCATCTAAAAATAAAATAAACGAAAGCAAACACAAATTCAAAAACGTCCGTTTTTGCGTATTACTATGGGTGCTTTAAGTCTAAAACTTTAGCAAGTATCACAATATATACAACTATGCGTACAGCCTTAATGTGCAACTTTGATGGTTAATAAATATGATAAATAATAGTATTATGATCGATATTATATTTTTTAATGATAAAGTATTCAATAACACATATTTATCAACAATTTTTTTTTATTATGTTAAACCGATTTTTTTTAAATTTAAAATTAGAAAAAAAAACAATGAAAATGGGGTTAGAAAAAGTATGCGTACATACTAAAGAAACATAAGAAAAATTACGTTTTTCAATGAAAATTAAAAAATTAATATGAGGTTTGATACCTCGTCTCCTTCTTGGTCTCTTCCAACCGTTTTGGCATTGATTCCACCAATTTCCGCGTCAATTCAACCGGAATTTGGAGCCACTCTTCCATCAGAGCCGATTTGAGCATGTCCTTGGAAGTAATTATTCGCTCTCTGATCCTGCACTCCCAAAAATTGCACAGATGCTCTATGGGATTAGGGTCCGGTGATTGGGGGTGGTAAATAAAGCTGGTGTCGAGTATTATAAAGCTACCAGAGCTTGATGTTGGAAGACAAAGTCCTCTCCAAGACCCAATTGTCTGGGGCTTTGTAGCTGATAGTTTGTTAATATATGGAGGTAATCCATATGGTCCATTGTGGACTCAAAAAAATCCAAATTTCCCACTCCACTTGCTGCTAGACACCCCCACACCATTACGCCACCACGTGCTTCACGGTTAGAGCTAATAATAAATGCTTGCATGCGGTTTTAAGATATTTAGTTTCAACATGTATATATCAAATTGCATATTTATTTGATATAAGATAAAAAAAAAAAACAAGTAAGGAAGCTATAGTCGAGAGTGCTCGACTAGAAGATACCCTGATCCCTACAAAGAGCTGATATTCACGCACGCATAAGCACGCGCTCTGCTAACTGCGCAGTAAGCAGCGAAATCTGCATATTGATCAGATGTATATACACACCAAATCTGAAGTCTCCAGGTCTCAAAGTATTAAAATTAGGGTGAATAAACAAAATCAATTTATCGATTATTCGCGATAAAAAAGTAATCGGACGAGTTATCGAAAAAAAAAGATAAACTTGTACTGCGTATGGTATACATGAGTATGCATACAAAATTTGAAGTCTCTAGCTCATATCTTCTGAGATCTAGGCGTTCATACGGACGGTCGGACAGACGGACGGACGGACGGGCGGACAGACGGACAGGGCTATATCGACTCAGTTCGTCGCCCTAATCAAGAATATATATACTTTATGGGGTCTGCCACGCCTCTTTCTGCCTGTTACATACTTTTCACAAAACCATTATACCCTGATTTCCCATTTTTAATGGGATCAGGGTATAAAAATCGCATACAAACTTTAATTAATTGCAATATTAAGTTTTTATATATAAATGCATACAAGTGAGATTTATGGCAGTCTATTAATTTGGCTGACTGTTAAAGTACAGATCTTTTGCATTGGAGATGGCTGGGACATGATTGAAAGATATGTGTAAAACATTATAATAAGGCATTGTATAAATATATATTTCAACTGTCTATTCCTTCGCTCCGTCAGCTGTGATTTTATGCGTCCACAGCTCGGCTGTCGCTACACAAGTTTCAAGGACTGGGAAGCGGACTACCCCGAGTGCTGCAAGCGTAACATCGTGTGTGATTAAAATTGTTCGCCTATCAATATGTTCCGGTCTCTTGTTTGCATTTAACAATTCGTTGCATGCTAAATTTAATTAGTGATAACCTCTAGCATTTAAAGTTTAATAGCATAATAATAGTCAATTTATAGCATAGGTTGAGCAACAATGTAATTATGTCTTGCACACAGATAAAGAAATTCCAAACGTTTGAAAATCAAGAAAACGCTAGAATTGTTGAAAAAGCTAAATTTGTTTATAAATTAAACATAGTGAAATAAAAAAAAATGTAAAAACAAATTTGTAGAATTATATGAATATAATAAATTGTGAAAGATTGAAGAGAAAAGCCAATCAAATATTTAATATGATTTTTAGAGGAACCAAAGGAAAATAATAGAAAATAATTGTATATTCTTAAAAGAAGTGTATTCATTATAAAATATACACTGAAATATATATAAAATAAAACAGATCATGATAAATAATGACTATCTAACTAAATATAATAAATTATTATGCATTATTCATTCCAAATGCTTCAACAACAATTTGCTTTTTTCCCCTTCCCATTAAATATTTGCACCCACTATGGTACAGTGAATCCATCTGAAACCTGCTTGACTCTCGCGAGTGAGGCAATACCAGCTGCCATTCGACTCGATTCTACCAGCTGAATCAGTTTGACTTTTGAGTGCGAAACGGCAAGATGAATCGATTCGTGAGCGGAATTATGTTGACGCTGCTGCTGATTGCGGCACTGTTGCTAGCGCCGCCCACTGAGGCCGCTGTGATACGTGGCCTCTTCGCGAATGAGAAGTATCCCGGCCAGTGTTATGTGTCGGAAGATCTCATCTTGAGCTCGGGCGAACAAGCCAAATATCCCGAAATGGACTGTGCTCGCATTATATGCGGCAGCGAAAGCTGGGCCGAAATTCACACGTAAGTCAAATGACTTAGATTAGCTTGACAGAAATTCAAAATAATAATTAATAATACATTTTACAGCTGCGGCGTTGAGGTCCCTCCCCCAGGCTTTCAGTTGGGCAATGTGAAGTATCCCAATGCCGATTACCCAAAATGCTGTGCACGTGAATTGATTGAAGCCAAGTAATGCAAAAATATTTAATGGAGACTCTTTCCCTACATATCTATATCTGAGAAATCTTCTGTGTGCTTGTTCTTCTAGAGACTGCGCGGCAAAGCACACATCGAGCATCTAAAAATAAAATAAACGAAAACAAAAACAAATTCAAAAACGTCCGACGATTTTACAGTCATCCACACCATAAATAAACACATTGCTGCAGACCATAAACATTCATAAGAACAAATATTTGTGAAAATATTTTACAGTGATTAAGTGACCGCGGAGAAGGCACACAAGTTTTTGCATATTACTATGGGTGACATCAACTTCATCGGGAGAATGTCATCATTGCCTTTAGTCTAAAACAGGTAAAACTAGCAGGTATCACAATATATACAAAATATATATCTAATTATAGAAATAATAAAAAGAGAAGTAAGAAAACTGTAGTCGAGTGTGCTCAACTAGATAGTACCCTGAACCAAACTAATATATAATAACGCACTTTTATAAGTTGCAATTAGGAAAATTACATATCAATAAACAAAATCTTCAGACTCCTTTGAATGTTTGACAAAAATTGCCAGACAGACAGACAGACGGACAGGGCTATATCGACGCAGCTCGTTGCCCTGATCAAGAATTATATATACCCTGTGCCACGACTCCCTCTGCTTGTTACATACATTTCAACAAAACCATTATAGCCCGATTTCCCATTTTCAATAGTTTCAGGGTATAAATAACTTTCAGCCAAAAATAGAAATTTCATAAAATGCTACTGCTTGCCTATTTGATTAAAATTCAATTTTTGGCTTTTGCGCGTATGAAGTGAACATGGAGGACATAAAACTAGCATCGTAAATTGAGAAGTTGGCCACATATAGAGAAATATATCTATCTTATATATATATAGTTAGTTAGTATGGCATACTTATGGCGACTTATTTTATGGCTGCAAAGCGCCTGGCAAGTCGGTAAGTTTATTATGAAGCTTTATGTCCAGTTTATGGCAGTCTATTAATTTGGCTGGCTGTTAAAACATTTCTTATGAGCTTGGGGCTCTAGCTTGACCCTGGTCCATTTGTTACTGGGGCAAATGGGCGCCCAGCTATTTTCGTAACATACTTTTGGCACACAAATTTATTGAGCGGTTAGCGTTATGACTGGCACGATTTGTGTGTCCACATGGGTCGCCTGGGTGTACGCTGATATCCCCTCTCTCTCTCTCTCTCTCTCTCTCACACACACTCTCTGCGCAGGCCGTCGATGCTATCAACAACAATAAGCGAAAAGCTGTGTCAACAACAACAACAACAACAATTGCGAGCGGAAAGATAAGAGCAGTGGAGCCGAAACTGAAACTGAAACCGCACCCACAACACTAATTGCCAGTTTTGTGTGTGTGTGTGTGTGTGCGTGTGTATGTGTGTGTGGTTGAGGGTGGCTGATGGTGGCTGAGGGTGGTTAGCATGTTGGTTGACCAAATTAAGCTCGAACGCCACGTTAAATGTCTCGCACTGCCTTTAACCGCTTCACTCCATTTCCACATCCACATCCACATTTTTGACCTCATTTTGCATATTATTTGACAGCCGCTTTTAGTTCCAATTCAATTAAAGCTTACAGCCCGCAATCAATGCCAACAGCAAAATAGATTTTCACCCGACAATTTTCTTAATCAATTATGAATTTATATAAATTTTATGCTCGAACAATAAATCCTCTTTCATATTGATTATTTACCGCATAAATAATTGATACGAATTTCGTGTTTCTATTATATTGTGCGTTTTACATGTTAAAATTTGAATTTTCAGCAGCTCATTCGTCGAAATCCCGGCTCAAAAAGTATTAACGTAAATTAAAAACATACATATTTGAATTTATGTTAAAATATTTCACTGTAGATTAGATGATTTTGTTGAGCTGTCTCAAAGACAATAAATATTTATGTTATAATACAAATATTCATGTTACTAACAAAACTTATATGCAAAGTATAAATTTGCTTATAAAATGTATTTAGCTAACAAAAAAAAAATAATAATAATTATACTAATAAAAAAAAAATTGTTTCTTAACTTTGTCTTTTTTAGTTTAAAGGGTATATTTAAGAGATGTGTAACAACTGAGCGGAAAAAACAAAGGTAAGGTGGACTTGAAGAGAAGAGTCGTATAGCATAGTCGTACAACTGCTATTCCAGATACTCAAATGTGAATATATATATTTGTATTTAAATTTTTCTGTATGTTTCATTTATTAAAAGAAAGCAAAGAGAGCAATTAAAGAAAAAAAAATCAATCAAATCTTGAAATATTTGAAATTTTAATAGCTGGTTATCTCACACTATGAGAGTTACAGTGAAGAGCAGCTATAAGACAGAACTACAGCACACACATACGCATACCTGACACACACCCAAACACAAACACACACACATACACACGATATTTAACTTAAGCCACAAGTTCTAATTGATTTGATGAGAGTGTTGAGTGCATTTAACTGCAACTAATTGAAACTGGTTTCCCTTATGACAAATCTGTGACTTTGTGTATGTGTGTGTGTGTGTGTGTGTTTGCATTAAGTGTATACTCAACTTAATACAAATGTAACCAGTTAAATCATATATAAGTATGCTCATAACCTTCGCTTGGTTTTAGTCAACAGAAACCACATCGTTAATTATTACGAGTTTGACTACGTTTTGTTTAATGTGTCATATGCTTGATTTACCCTATAAGATGCCAAACATTTATTAATATTACCTCTTAATTAGTATGTGTATATAGTAAAGGTAAAGTAGTACGGTAGTAAATTGAAAAGAAATGCTTAGCTAGAAAAGACTAAAGACATGAAAAACTGTGGGCGATACAGTTTCATTCGATTAATCCCGACCCCAAAGGGCCCAAGTGATCTAATATATATAAATATATTTGAAGTTGGGGTATCAGCTCGACAGTAAAAAATGTTTTCGAGCTTTATATAGTAGTACTCTTTTCACTTCCAGAAGAAACTCATACAACCTGCTCGGAAATCATTTATCATTTGACTCCACAATGACAATTAAATTGTTTCCCAATGTTTATTCAAATATTTCTATTCACATAATTCACCCTATAGTTCACGATCGCCATCGGGACAATGGACGACATCGATGCAGCACTTGGGATAGTCAGCATTTGGATATTTCTTAGCGCCCAACTTGCAGTTATCCGGTATACCTTTGGCACCACAGCTGCAGGTATTCGAGATATAAATATAGGTTACATTTAGGGTATATTTGGGAATAGTTCAACTCTCTCACCCGGCGAATGTTACATCGCCACCAGTGTTGCAGCTGATGGACTGACAATCCTTATTTATTGTCTGACCCACGTCCAATATGGTTTTGTCATCGATCACACACTTGCCCGGATGAGCTTTAGAGTTTAATATATATACATATATATTATAATACATGTGTTACATATACATATATATATTCAAAATCATACCATCGCTTTTGTAGTTGCCACGAAATATAGCCCCATAGACCTCAGCTGTGAGCACAGCAGCCAACAGACAAATTGTTAGACAGATAGCTTTCATCTTGACAGTCGGTAACGTTTTCGCTATAAGGTTCGACTTCCACTCAATTTATAGTATTTAGCTCTGTTGTCATTCAAACTTGTTTGCTATGACGCGCTCATTAGCAAAGCGAAAATTGTTTTATAATTTGAATAACCTTTAAAGAAGTCTGGTTGCTTTGTGCAAACATTTAAGTAAGATTAGCTTTAAATTAAACATATTTGCAGAATTGAGAATCGATATTGGATAAGCAGACAGAGTGTGGGGGGACACGAGTGTCTATATCTAATAGAAAAATCAGATCAGTAGCAAAAGAGAGCGCAATATTATTATACCCTCAGGGTATCATTATATCAAACAGGGTATAATGCTTCTATTATAAGAAGGAGGCGTGGCAGACCTCACAAACTATATATATTCCTTATCAGGGCGACGAGCTGAGTCGATTTAGCTCTGTCCGTTCGTCTGTCTGTCTATCTGTCTGTCCGTCCGTATTAACGCGTCGATCTCAGAAGATATAAGAGAGACAGAGAGAGAGACTTGAATTTTTTTCTTAGGTTCGTCTATACAGCGTAGTTATCAAGTTTATCTCAAAAAATCGATAACAATTCCCGTTATTTATCTATATTATCAATTAAAAACCTTATCGAAAACTTGTTATTAAATTATCTCTCCTACACCTTTAGAGCAATAGTCTCCAAATTTAAAATGTTGATTCATATGATTTTATAGAATTTCGATTTTTGTTATTATCTATATTGGCTGTGGTGGTAGGGCGTGTCACGACACGACACGAGTATAGAAACTAAACTAAACCAGCTGACGAAATATAATTTATGAAAATCGTTTCACTTTGCCTGCGTAGTTAAAAATCAATGCATATATGTTTTTATTGGTTTATTCAAATTAATTATACATTATGGATTAGCATTAAGTGGAGGACAGATTAAAAATCGTATATGTATATAGAAACGTAAGCATTCTGGCTTCTAAGTCTTATTGACGTATGCAACTTAATTAGCTTACGATAGAAGCAAACTATTAGCCCCCATCTGTGCTATCTCTGTGTGTGCAAATCTTATCCGGATGCCTGTCAGTTGCTTGAATTCAACCATTTGATATACGGAAAGCTCAGAAGATTGCAACGGAAACACCGCATTGAGTCAATTGATGGGATAAAAGCAAAATCAAAGAAGACATTGAAGAACATTCCGGAACAATGCCTCATGTAATGTCTCGAGATTTCAAGCAAACTTGTAAGGGATATAATAAATATATTAGAATGTAATATAATAATATATTATCTGTTGAGCACAGTAGTTAGTTAGTATTAGCATTAGCTAAAACAACTAGCTCTCTTATATAAATGCTAGAGTATCTGGCTTGCGTTGTAGTTCACTATGAAACAAAATATAATTTTTGGTTTAGCAACAGTGCAAACCTCAATCACGAGAAACGACTACAAAGTATAAAAAAAAGAGAGAGAAAAATGTGAGCAAAGACCGCAGCAAGTTTTTTTTAGCAGATTCAGCATAAAAAGTGAATATTACAATTTCAGTGTACCGTAAGTTGAAGCCTGCATATGTGTGCGTGCTTGTGTGTGAGTGAGTAAAAAATTGGTATATATATATATACACGAACACACACACATACAACATTTATAAATTGGCAGCCAAGCAACTGCTTTTGGGTGACCTCTCCTGCCAGCCAGTCGGCTGCGTGCAAAAAAGGTGAAGGTAATGTTGGTTGTTGGTCAGAAGGCTACAAACTCGACCACCGAGTTGGTACATAAACTGAGCCCAAAACTTTGCCAAGGCACGCGCAAAAAATAAATATACCAAAAACAAAAAAAAAAAAAAAAAACAAGAAGAAAAAAACAACACCTCGAGCTGTAATTCAAATTTAGACGTAGGTATATATATGTATATATAGTTGCGCCCCAAAAAATATGCAACAAACAGCGTGTGAAATAAAATCTTTAACTGTGCCACAGATGAGCGTGCACAGAATTCTCATTACTTATTCATTAATTTGACAGTGCGAGCGAAAGTAAATTTAAGAAACTACAAAAATATTGGCCTCACTGTGCCGCAATCCACACAAACGCACACATGCCCTCACACATACACACACACACACACACACACACCCATACAGTCGTACACAAATTGAAGTCCTTGCCGCACTTTCTTTAACGCTCGCACCCACGAGATGCCTCATTTCATGCCCGAGAGCTGAACGCGTCGCAGAGCTGAGCTGAGCTGAGCTCGTTATAATACAAAGAAAGTTACCTTCAAAAGGCAACAGCTTACATTTAGGGTAGTCCCTCGCAAGGGCAGCTTACACGCTGCCAGCAATTCTATTTAAATTCTTGATCGAACAAGCGTATTTTTTTCTGTTACCTAAAAAGCATCGTTATACAAAAATTTAGATTTTGAAGGCTGCCCATTGACATCGACGGTAATCCCTAAGAATAAGAACTTAAGCTCAGCCAAATATCAATTCTTTTTCCCTATGATAGGCAGTTCTAGAAACAAAGCTTTTTAGCGTTAAGGATAACCGCAGGCAACGTTAACAAGCATCTACTTATGCCAACAGCTTAAATTTCGCGTATGAGCTTATATTCAGCTGCAAGGCGATCTAAATCTCATATGGACAAACTGCTCTTTAAGCTGCTTATAGAAGTCAAAAAATATCCAGGTTATTTTCGGCACTAATTTACATTAAGGACAGTCCCTGGCAATGTAGATAAATGCCCATAGCATATTCAATTTATTAGAAAAATTCAACAAAACTGTTTCATGTTAATAGTTCTTGTTATCGATTTGTTATCGATAGCTTAAGAGCTTATTAAATAGTTCTTCATCACTTAGCCCAATTTTATTTAATGCGGCTTTAGCCTTTCAGATTAAAAAGGGAAAGTCCCGTTCTAAGCTGAAGTTTTCTATGATTAAGTGAAAAAATCTCAACATGGCAATTTCGTAGGCATTTTCAGACACGTTATACACACTTCATCAGCTGCGCATATCTGACGCAAAAGTTTTTCTCTTTTCACATTGTCCTTTTTCTTTTTCTGTTTCTGTTTCTGTTTCAGCTTCAGTTTTCTTTGCAGCTTTTCGCCGCATACACAAAAGTAGTGGCAACAGAGTTCTTTAAATTGAGTTTCCTTCGGTCTTCTTATGTTTCCAAATGTATTCGCCTGTGTGTGTGGGCCTTTGTATATATGTGTGTGAGTGCGTGAAAGTCTTATTGTTTTTTTTTTTATTTTGCCTGCTTTTCTTGTATAAATATGTAAACTAAATTACCAGAACCACGAACCGAAAACTTTTGCTTCATGTTCGACGAAGCATGGCCCATGTTTTGTTTTTCCACACAAAATAAAAAAAAATATTATGCCAAGCATTTCCATTTTTAAATTCATATCAAAGAAATAACTAAAGAATATATGCAGAAGTTATATTTTTTATTTATGCATAATTGTCTAATTCAACATAAATTGTTGATATTAAAAAAATAAAATATTTCTTTTCAATTTAAATTTTAAAATGTATTTAAATTTACTTGTTAGAAAAACTTATAAAAATAATATATGTAAATATAAATAAACATACACAAAATTTAATGAAATAAATCGTTAAAGAGATTTTTAAGAATATGTAATACAAAAATAAATTGTTAAAACCAATTTCTCGAAACATCAGTTAATTTGAACCAAAACAACAATAATAAATCGTAAGTAATGCCTCTGCTTATGAATAAATCAATTATGTTTTTGCTATAAATATAGCTAAAAACTTATTTTAGATAATTCCCACAGCAACTGTCGCTCGACGGAGAAGCGCACAAAAGTAGGCAACACAAAGTGCAATTAAGCGATAAACGAGAGCGAGAGAGCGACAGAAAGACTGAGAGAGAGAGAGAGGGCCAACGAGTGAGTGAGATACTGCTGCTAATTATAGCAAACAGTGTCCATTACACGCCCATCATGTGCCACGCCCCATTCAACCAACTGCTTAATGAACAACAATTTTACACGCGCTGCGCTCCCACAAAGTTTATTGACTTAGTTCATCAAATATAAATATTGAAAGATTTAGCTCCCAGCGCCGCACACAAATTGTGAATAAAACAAATATATATTAAAGAAACGAGGAACAAAGACGAAGAAATATTCAAATTAGAATTCGAATTCCAGAGGCAAATTACATATATCGTATGTGCAGTCAATGAATGATATTGATTCATAATAATATCGTGAACACACGCTAGTGAGGAGGTAAACAAAGTAATTACATGGCAATCATATAGTTGTAATTGATCGATTAAAAAATACCCTGTACTCTGTACAAATCTAACTAGCAAATTTGGCTTAAACTCTTTTTTATGTTTCTGTTTTTATATTTTTATTTATTTTTTTTTTTTTATTTATTATTTTGCCTTCTTATTCCACTATTTGAGCTCCTAATAGCCAAATAAAGGATTTTTAAAAATAAATAAAAATATATGCTTCAATATTTCTATTCAACTTTTTTTATTTATTTATCCTCAACTCACATGAAAGTTTTGCAACAACAAAATATCGCAAAAAAAGTAAACTTTAATATTTAGAATTTTTTCTGATTTGTTTAAAGTCAATACGAATCAGCATTTTATCTTCTTTGCAGATTTTTTCCATTTTTTCAAAAAATCTATTTGATTTTAATTTATTTTAATCAGCAGTCGAGCACAGCAAAACCAATCGGAACGTGGCACGATTGCGGTAGAGTCGTAATGCATGCATATAAATAATATCAACATTTATTTAAAGGCCAGCACGTGAGTAAGTGGAAGTATAAAAATAATATAATTGAGTGTGCGCTGAATTAAACGCGCATTCATTGGCTGCGGCTGAATTCATTTCAAATTTCAATTATGCGCGTAATTCTTTAATGCGGTCCCATTTTAGGCTAAATGCGCATACAAAATTCTGAATGCTGGGGGCGGGCTTTACGAGTATTAAAGTGGGACGGCAATCGATTGATTGGGTGAGTGGGGGGCTGATTGAGTTATTCATTTGCTGATATGATACCGATTGTCCGGCTAATTCGTAGATTCGCTAATTGACTGACTAAATCGTAAGAGCCCAAAACCTGAATATTAAACAAAATTTTGACTTTTTTTTAATAGAAAGAAACTTTTATAAAGTTCCATAGAAAACTGAAAAAAAATGTTAGCAAGAAACATTGCTGCATGGCTTTCAAAGAAGCATCCATTTAGCCAGCTATAGATAAAGGATTAAGATAGAAGGGTGTGCTTTTAATTTGGGCACAGACAATAGCCATGAATAATTAATAACAAAAATTGGAATAAACTCACCTTCATGGAAGAACGCCAACTAGAAAGTGCTGCGTCAAGGACTCACAGTTTGTGTTTAATACTGAGCAAATTTCTCTGCTGGCTATGCTTGGCCTGGCCAGGAGCTGTTGCGATTGTTGATTAGCATGCCACTGGCGATGGCAGCAGGAGCAGGTACATTAGCTTTTCAATATTAGATCTTTTCTTTTGCTCTGCTTCTTCTTTTATAACACTTTTCAATTAAGATGGAGCAACTCAACTGAAACAGAACCGAACTGAACTTTCACTTCAGATGCGCTGCCATTATGCATATTTATTGTGCGCTGATTACTTTTCATTGTTGTGCGTAGCATGTGTGTGTGTGTAAATATTTGTTAAACAATGCATACATTTTTGTTAATATTTGCACTCGTACAATAACAGACAACGCGCATCACTTGGCTGGGATAATAAATCGTTCAATGCTGCTGTTGCTGCTGCTGCTGCTGCTGCTGAGGCGAATTGCGTATACGCCGCGTATGCGTTGTCATTGAAATTGCGCTAATGGCATTTCAATAACGCATTTGCAACCGCAGCTCTTTTGCAACAAACATTTCTGGAATTTTAAATCATCTGTGCGCGTGTGTGTGAGCGTGTGTGCGACGTGTTGAATAAAACATTTGGGCAACATCCTTTGAATTATTCAAAATTCATTCCAACACAAAACTTCTCTCTTTTACACTCTGTCATAAAGTGGGCGAATCGATTTTGCATGCGACAGGCATTTTAAGGTCGACTGGTAATGAAAAAGTTATTCTCGTTTTGGTTTTTCTTGTTTTTTCGCTTACAAACTGTTTGGATTCTCTCAAATGTCATTTCAACACCAAAATAAAAATAATAAATAAATCAAATAAAATATGCGGTCAACTTTTGAAACAAATGTGGCAAGTGGTTTGCTTATTTGCAACATCACAAATATTTAGAGTTGGAAATTAGAGCAAATATGCAAATATTTGATAGAAGCAGACAGAGACCAGTTGCTGGCTTCGAAATATATATCAATATTTTGTGATGTCTGAAAAAATGACCAAATTTATTTTTTATCATATAAGCATTAATATAGCTCATTTTATTATAATCATATCAAGAATATACTGTGTAAGCTACTGAATGCATTATAATTCAAAACTATAATAACAAATTATTCATTTCTTATTTCATTTAAAAATTGTAAACAAAAATACCATTTAGATGAAAATCTAAAAAAAAAAATCCATATATTGTGTATAGTGAAAATAATAGTAAAATATTTATTTATTTATCTTATTCACTTCAGTGAGTTTCAATGCAGCCACAAACTACGTGAACTCAAACAACATTTTGAAGTACCCTGACCTTCGATTATAACAGCTTGGAACCTTGTTTTCCGTCTGTTTGCCAGTGAACCATTTAGACAACTTATTACAGAAAAATATAACACTTATGCGAGTAAGAAAATAAAAAGTCTTTGATGCCAGAACTAAGCCTGCCCAAGCAGAAAACTGAACAACAGATTTTTATTTTTAATGCGAACTTAACATTATTTTTATGACATTGAAAGTCGCTGTTGATGGTTCCCAAGTTTCTTTTTTTGTAGCCTTTTTCAGGTTGACAGAAAGAGAGAGGGAGTATAAGAGAGACAGACAGAGAGAGAAAAAAAGAGAGAGCGCGTGCTTCATATGTGTTGGTTACCTGTTACATCTATGTGAGTGAGCTTATAGACCGTTAGATCATGCTGCTTGGTTAACCGACACTCTGTTCGAATTCGAAATTTTAATCGTAAATTTGAAGCATTCAAATGCGAAAGATTGTCAAATAAATAAAAAACAAATAACATGAAAAGTCATAAGAAAACAGAACCATTGAAAGGACACACACTCGCACACACACCCTCACACATGTCAGTTGCAAATGTACATGTATCCTCGGAACAGCCACATAAAAATGTAATACTTTTTTTGCCTGACGATGATGATGATAATATTTTCTGATATTTTCATTACATTGTTGTGCTTTTACGACTGTTATCCTTGAGTGAAGAACTTGCTTCAGGATGCTAAAACCAACACGCATACACACACACACGCTCGCACAGCAGTCAAGCAAAACCTCTGAGCCTTACACACACAACTACAGTCCCACGCACACGCACACACATACACGCATGCGAGGTGAGCGAGCTTTTTCCACCTAATGTCTAAACCGTTAGTTTTCAGAGACAAGAAAGAGAGTGGGCAGATTTTTCACCTTCACACTTTGGGTTTTTAGATGTTACAATTGAATTTTTATTATATTTTTATAAATTTTTTTATAATAACTTTTTTATTAAATCTTTTTAAAAATTTATTACACTTTACACCAGCGATCGACACGGTTTTAAATATTTTTTTATTTATTTATTTAACTGCCTTGGTTGAGTTGTTGAGTTTTAGCAATTTATGAATAAATTTTTTAAATATTTACAAACGCGCCTTGAGGGTGTGTGCACAACACACGAGACGTTATTCCGTTGCTCGTTGAAATTGAACTGAATGCTAACAAGTACACGGCAGCCTAACCACGCACAACTACATATGCAGTAGACATGCGAGCTTTTTTACACGGACCAACGATGCGTGGGTGGCCACAAAGAGCGAAAGTTCCAAACAGAGAATTGGTGAACGTTGCTGTGCAAGTAAATAGAAACAGCAGCATAAGACATTTGCGCTGTTGCCTTCGAATAAATTAATTGCCAACACTAGTGTTTTTATTATTAATAGTTAATATTTATCACTCTATTTTATATTAAAAACAAAGTTAGTATTCACTTTAAATTGAATATGTCGTTTGCATATTGCTCCTATCGATAATACGTGCCTATCGAAAAAGTAAAATTACATGCCCAGCCCTGACTATTTCATATTACTTTTCAGCCCTACTAACCAAAACAAATCAAGTTATTCTGTCCATAAAATAAATAAATAATAAAAACAATGTCTGATGCTTATGCATATGCTGCCAAAGGGAAATTGAAACTCAAATGCGATTCGGAGCTCAAGAAAAAGAAAAAGAAGAAGCATAAGAGCAAGGACAAGGAGAAAGAGGAATTGCAACAAGCCTATGTCGAACAGCAAATCAACGAAGCTGCAAATGGAACTGTACAAACCTCGACATCCAATTCAAATGGATACCAACGCAAGCTAACCAAAGCGGAATTGGCGACCAAAAAGCAACAGGAGAAGATGCGAAACAAACGCATAATGGACAAGGCACAAACAACGCACAAGCAGCGCGTGGAGAAATTCAATGAGCATCTAGATACGCTGACCGAACATTTCGATATACCCAAGGTGTCGTGGACCAAATAAACGATGTTCAAATGCACATATTTGGTTGCTGTGGTCTCGGATATGATGAGCTGGCAGAGTTCATGGTTCTATCGAGCGATATCGCAATTGCATAAATCGTATTTATACCTGAGCAAAAACTATATTCATTTCTTAAGAACTACTCAACAATCTGGTCAACAAGCTGGTCTGCTTCATCTTCATGCTAATTGACATAATGCATCATTAGTTTAAATATTTCCGAGTGTTATTTATATATATTAAGCATAATTTTGACTAAATATTATGTTTTGTTCAGAGGCCAATATAAATGGCTGCATTAAACTAAATACATTTACGGTAATACATATACAAAAAACAACTTAAATGAGATGTTTCCAACATTCAGTCCACTCTCTAAAACAAGGCTACGAAATAGTTTTTAATGCGGTGCCATTAGCTCCAGCATGGCATATTTCCATGTCCAGGCACGTACCAACTGCTCGAAACGTGAACGCTCATGCTCGTAGATATAGCCAAGCTCCGGCTCCATGCAAACGTCAGTGTAGGGATCTGTGAGCAAACTTTGCACGGACAACAAAACCTTGGCCACATTTAGAGCCAGCGACCAGTTTTGCTGCTGGAATATATCGATGCCGACATCGCCATGCCTGGACACATTCGGATGAAGGATTTTGGTTAGAAAACGCACCGTTGGCGGTGTCATGGGATAGCGTTCCGGGAAGTATATAAAGAGAAAGAACTTGCCGCCCTCGTATGGACTGCCCGGCGGGCCGAGTATCGTTGCCTGCCAATAGTTATTTTGTCGATCTAATGGTATGGCCGATATGCCCTCCGCTTCATAGCTATTCAATAGATTCGCTTCGCCGCGCAGAAAGTTATTGCGTATCATATTACCCAGTTCACCAGCTGGTGGCGACTGGCTGCCCAGATCGATGAGGCAGGTGCGACAGAAGCAAGACGACATCAATGCCCCGTACAACTTATACCAGTCCGGTTGCTCGGCGAGGCACTCGAACAGCGGCCAGCGCTGTTTAATGTAGGTCTTCCACATGGTCTGAGCCGTATTCTTGACAATAATCTCGTTCCACTGCTTACACACTTCGCTGGCCATCCACAGCGACATGTCATCCAAGTATGCAAATATTTTCAACATCACCTCGACTGGTATGCGATTTGTGATGCTCTTGCTGCCACTGCTCCCGCTGGAACTGCTGTTTCCTCTGTTGTTTGCATTGTATTCATGCGCCCGAGCACGTCCGTCGGTCAGCTCGAGCATGTAATGGGGCAGAGCGTGTGGGGCGGCGGGGCGTGGCCGTTTGATGGGCAACAAAAATGGATTTACCGCACGTTCATGCTCGAAATCACGCTCCGGTGTGCCTCGTCTCGCAGGCAATGCTTGTGGCTCTAGCTGCGGCTCTGCGGGTTGCTGTGCAGGCTGTGCTTCTTCTATGTGCTCAGCTTCATTGTTTGCCGGCTGTTGTAATTGTTGCGGGTGCTGCTGTTGATGTTGTTGTTGTTGCTGCTGCTGCTGTTGTTGCTGCTGTGGTGCGGCTGGTGCTGCATCTTCTAGGTCTTCAAAGCCCATTATATCCGCATCGTTTTCAGTTTCATCGTCCTCTTGTTTGTCCTTGAAAGGCGGCTCGTCATTGCCGGAGTCCTCGTCGTCCGACAATTCGGTAAGCAGCTCCTCAGCCCGTTGTGCGTTGTATAGAAATGCATGACAGGCACCGCAGAGCGGCTCGCCGAAATTCGGTCCGTAATAGCCATTGCAGACCCAGCACGCGTGGCTGTTCTGCAGTTGCCAGAGATATCACAAATTATATAAAATAAAAAGTTTTTCACTTTTATTTTTTGTATACACACCGAAAAACAGAATGTTGGCTCTGTAAGTAATTGTTTATCTTTTTCCTCATCCTCGGCGATGTCGCTTGACTCAATCATTTCATCGTCGCTGGCATTCAGTTGCTCCAGCAACTGCTCATCGTCTTTTTGCTGCTGCACGCAGCTAGTCATTTTTGTAATC
Organism: Drosophila mayaguana; assembly: GCA_037075325.1. Classification (NCBI taxonomy): domain Eukaryota; kingdom Metazoa; phylum Arthropoda; class Insecta; order Diptera; family Drosophilidae; genus Drosophila; species Drosophila mayaguana. Next base: position 11,347,418 of record JBAMCG010000068.1, on the reverse strand, counting down.
CGTCGAAATTGTTATAAAAAACACAACCGATGTTTTCTTCGGCATGCAACGTAAAGATACTTCTTGTAATACAAGTATCGATTTTGTATCGATAACGATAGAGACACGTTTATGAAAAAGATTGCTTTGTATTTTCATCTGAGGCTGACGTCACAGCTTTATAAATTATTTTTATATAACTTACATTTTATTTATGTTACAGAAATAAAAGACTTGATAGTAATTAAACTAATTTTATTGCTTTAAGCAATTGCATGCAACTAGTTAAAATGAAAAAGAAAAAATATATATATATATATTTATGTGTCAATTATGATTGTGACGTCATAAAGTATTCATCCCAATTGCAATCTCATCATTTTACGTTCCCTAAATGAAAACTACAGCGTCACACGTGCAATATTTATAAAATTCCGCCAGCCATAAGATGAGGCCGAAAAAGAAACTAGGTATGATTGAATTGTGAATAAATAATACATTATTTCAAATTAAATCAATTCTAATGCCGTCGCAGCTGTGGGTCTTAGCCGCGAAGAGCGACAAGTGCTTGTCATCGGCGAAATCATACAGGAACTGCTGAAGGCACACGAAAGCAAGAAGGATGTGAATCTGAATCGCATGAAGTCGCTGATATCGTCAAAATATGGACTGGATAGCTCACCACGTTTGGTCGACATTATAGCAGCAGTACCGCACGATGCAAAGAAAATACTTCTGCCCAAATTGCGCGCCAAGCCAATACGAACTGCAAGCGGAGTAAGTAAACATTAAATATACTACGTATTTTATTTATTGTATAAATTATTATAGATTGCCGTGGTTGCTGTCATGTGCAAGCCGCATCGTTGTCCGCACATCAATTTCACGGGCAACATTTGCGTCTATTGCCCCGGCGGACCGGACAGCGATTTCGAATACTCCACACAATCGTATACGGGCTACGAACCCACGTCGATGCGTGCCATACGCGCACGGTACGATCCTTTTTTACAAACCCGTCATCGTGTTGAGCAGCTAAAACAGCTGGGCCACTCTGTTGACAAGGTGGAGTTTATTGTTATGGGCGGCACATTCATGGCCCTGTCGGAGGAATATCGTGATTATTTTATACGCAATTTGCACGATGCCCTCTCCGGCCACAGCAGCGCAAATGTAGCTGAAGCTGTGCGGTATTCCGAGAAATCAAGAACCAAATGCATTGGCATCACAATTGAAACACGACCTGATTACTGCCTCAAGCGTCACATCACGGATATGTTGAATTATGGCTGCACACGCCTGGAGATCGGAGTGCAGTCAGTCTATGAGGATGTGGCCAGAGACACGAATCGTGGCCACACGGTGGCCGCGGTATGTGAAACCTTTAAGATGGGCAAAGATGCCGGCTACAAGATTGTCACACACATGATGCCCGATCTGCCAAATGTTGATTTTGAGCGTGACATCGAACAGTTTATTGAATACTTTGAGAATCCCGCTTTTCGCTCAGATGGCTTGAAGATTTATCCCACTCTGGTCATACGTGGCACTGGCCTCTATGAGCTGTGGAAAACAGGTCGGTACAAGTCATATCCACCGTCCATGCTGGTCGACCTGGTGGCCAAAATCCTGGCCTTGGTGCCGCCCTGGACGCGTGTTTACCGAGTGCAGCGTGATATACCCATGCCTTTAGTTAGGTAAGATCTGAATTCTAATTGAATTTAAATTCCCTTTCATTCCAATCCTTCGCTTCCATCTACAGCTCTGGCGTTGAGCATGGTAATCTGCGGGAACTGGCGCTGGCTCGCATGAAGGATTTAGGCACCGTTTGTCGGGATGTGCGTACTCGTGAGGTTGGCATTCAAGAGATCCACAACAAAGTGCGTCCATACGAAATTGAATTGATACGTCGCGATTACGTTGCGAACGGCGGCTGGGAGACGTTCTTATCGTACGAGGACCCCGAGCAGGATATACTTGTGGGTCTGCTGCGCCTGCGCAAATGCTCTTCGGAGACTTTCAGGCCAGAACTTCAGGGCAATTGCTCCATTGTGCGTGAGCTGCATGTGTATGGCTCGGTGGTGCCCGTCAGCTCCCGAGATCCAACCAAATTCCAGCATCAGGGCTTTGGCACTCTGCTCATGGAGGAGGCGCAGCGCATCGCCGTCGAGGAGCATGAGAGCACCAAGATTGCTGTTATTTCAGGTGTTGGAACACGCAATTATTATCGAAAACTCGGCTATACATTGGAGGGGCCCTACATGGTGAAGGATCTGACTCAATATCGAAAAGAATTTGAAGCGCTAAATTCGACGGGCTGGTAGATCCAAACCTAATCTTTATGCATATGAGTTTTATATTTAAGCTTTAAAGTGAAACAACTGATTTGTACAATTATTGTTTGTCAAATATATATACATAGATATATTACATAAATTATTTGAGCTCTTTAACTGTGGAGGGCATAATATAATATTGAATGAAATATTTAAATTGATGGAATTTGTATGTTAAAACTAGTATAAAAAAATAAATGCCTAATTTGTACAATCATTGTTTTAAATTTATATATCTCCATACGTTATATAAATAGCTGATTGCTTTCTTTTTGCTTTATAATATAATTGTCAATCTGGATATCTAAGCCAAAATACAAACGAGTTATAAATACAAATGAAATACATTAATATGATAGTCAAGAATCAATAGAATGGGCAGTGAACGAAATCAGATTATAGTTACAAATATATAGCAAGATATTATCATTAAGATAAACATATCGATGCCATGATACAGAGCTTATACATTAGTTGAAAACATTTTAAAATACTTGTGCATTAGGTAAAAGAGAGCTTACAACGAATTATACTAGATCATATATCATAATTAGGTGAGTGTAAAACTATTTTTTGGGCAATGCCTCCTCGTCCGTGGGATCACAGTCGGCACAGTGCCAGGAGTATCCGCGTATTTTCGGCGATTTCTTTAGTGGCGGATCGAGGCAGGCGAAATGATAGTGTTTATGGCATTCATCACAAGTCACAACCTGATTGGCTTTAGCCGCTTGCTGGCAAATACAGCAATTGATCTCAATATTGGTCTTGGGAGTGGATACGCGTGGTCTGCCCACACGCTGTTTGCGTGGCGTCGATTTTCGCGGACTGACCTTGCGCTGTGGTGAAGGCGCGTCTGGTGTCAGCTTCGGCTCTTTAGCGGCTTTTTGTGGCGTTATTACGGTAGGCATCATGACGACAGGTGCAGCTGGCTGCTCTGGTTGGATGAGATCCTCAACTGTTTCCACGGAGGTGGGACGTGATGCCTCGTCAACAGAACGCACCGCATTGGCGGGGACATAGAAGCTGCGCGACTCGGGCGCATCTTCGCCAGGCAAGCGCAACGTTTTAAATATGATTTTAATAGGTCGACCGGAGTTAGCATTATCCGGCGCACTCTCATCGGCATGAGCACGTTTTTTACGCTTCCGCTTGTGCTCCTTGCTGAAAGACTTTTCGGTATCCGATGACAAGTTATGCTTGTTTTTATGCTTATCCTTGCGCTTGCCCTTGCGCGATGATTGCTTGCCACTGGAATCATCAATGGAATCCTCGCAGCCAGACAGATGAGAGATATTTGCAGCTTGGGGAATTGTAAGGTCTATGTGGGCGACTGTTTGAACTGTAAGAGATTTAAGAATATTATTATAATGGATAAGAGTGGATTAAAAATATTGATTCCTACGATTCACAGGGGTCTTCCTTGGCGACTGCATCTTGGCGCGCTTTGGCGACTTGCTAAAATCCTCGCTAGCTTCGATAGCTGCAGGCATGGTTTTGTTAAGCCCTCGTTTATGGTGCTGAGGCGCCTCTTTGGGCACATCGTCCAGTGAGTAACGATCCACATAGACCAAATGCCCGTCTTTGTTGAAGCGCGTGCGCGATTTACGCGGTCCTGGTGAGATTTCAGTCACCGCATCGGATACATCCGATTTGTCACAACATTCGGAGCACTGCCAGCCATACTGCTTGGATTTTTTGGGCGGACGCGTGAGCGGTGGATTCAAGCAACCCAAATGATAGTGCAGATTGCAAGTGTCGCACTTCACAAGCAAATGCTGATCATTATTACGCTTGCAGATGCCGCAGCTAACGGCAGGCGCAATGGTAGATGCCTTACTACAGTTCATATGCGACTGCTGGGTGCTCAGCATGCGGGAGTTGTCCAGCTTATTACCCAAGTGGGAAAGGGGAAAACCAACGCCCATTTTCAAAGCTGCCGCTGTGGGTACCGAAATGGGCCGTTGTGGCGGCGTCGCCACCTTTGGTAGCTGCTCCGGCAATGGGCGTGCAATTAGCTCTACAGGTGGAAAACTTAGTGCGGGACAAAGCTGGGACAAGCTGCTATGCAGCGATTTGATGGTCGCGACCAAAGCATCACGTGTAGACTTCTCCTGCTTGCGCTCCTCCAAGGCATTGTCGTACTTGGCGCGCAGAACATCTTGCGCTTGACTCAACGCTGCATTATGCTGCACGAGTTGCTGCTGCTGTTGCTTAAACTCCGCCATACGAACAATGCGATCCATATAGTAAGCCGTGAACTCAACACTAAACGCTGGAGCTATATGCCACTTTTTGCGTATGTCCTGGAGCGCTTGTATGTGCGCCTCGCGCTGCTCCAAGTGCTGCACATCGACGGCCATGAACTCCGCCTTGGCCAGCAGACGACGGCAGGCCGAAGCCGAGCTGGTCAGCAGACGTGACATCTTTTGCGTGGGGACCCATGGTGTGGGCTTCATTTGTTTGTGCTGCGCATATTTTTGCTGTATCTTCAATAGCTTTCGTTGAATGCGCGCCTGTGCTGGATTTGGATTAGAGTCGATTAAAGGCTGATTGGCCTCCATCAGAGCTCGCTGTTTGGCCTGCTGCAGCATATTGAGGCGCAGAGTGTGATAATTGCGGCGACGTTTCTTGATCATCTCCTTCTCTGAGTGCACCTTGCAGTGGGCGTAAAATGGATCCGCCGCGTCATCCTCGTGATGTGCCTCGATCAGATAGCCTGCGACCTGTGCGCACGTTACATGGAAATACGTTTTGCACATTCCCGCATCGCAGCCGATGCAAACACCGGTGCGTGCAAAGAGCGCATTGTCGCACAGCGAGCACAGCTTGGCGCCCCACTTGCTGTACTGCATCTCAAACAAGGTCACAGAGCTGAGCTGCTCCACCTCACCGAAAGCCACGCCCGGCACATATAGAGCACATATCAAATGCACCCATTTGCCGACATCTGTTTCCTTGTATATTCCGCCCTTGTTGGGGCACAGCTCGCAGTCCGGCTCCGTGACGCCGGCACGGCAAGCCTCACAGAACCAGGGTTCAGTGGAGCAGGTGGAATTCGTGCTGGAGATACTCACATTGTCGCTAACACCGTAGCAGCCCTCGTGTACAGAGACACCACACGAATCACATTCGACAATCTCGTTGACATCGTCACTGCGTTCGCCTAGGCACACGCAGCACATACGCTTTGGCGGGGCCAGTGGCTCTGCATTGAAGCCATTTACATGAGGCACCGGCACTAGTGCGAGCTGTGCGGGTGCAGCAGCTGCCACTTGTGTTGTTTCCTCCTGCTGTGAATTGTTGTTGCTCTCAGCTGGAAGCTGGCGCAACTGCAGCGTGGAATCATCGCTGTCATCGCCGGAATTACCATCCGCATCGCTGTTATCGCTGCTGCTGCTAGCGTCGCTGCTGTCGCCGTCGCCGTCACTTTCGTCCTTTGAGCCATCCGAGCAATTGTCTATGTCGGGCAAAAAATCACTGTCTGATGAACTTTCACCCAAATCAAAGTCGAGCAACGCTTGTGTTGTTATTTTTGGCTGGCGGACCCGTTTAAACGACGCCATTAAAATAAAATTGCTCTTTTTGTCGCAAAATGCAAGAAAAATTTTAATAGAGCTGAGAGTCTCTCGATAAATACGGTCTTGCATACGATAAGACCATCGATTGCAGACGATTTATTTAGTGTGCCAGTTCATCCAGGTATCGAAAAATCTAGCTTTTTTTTATTTTATTTTTACATTAACTGTATAACATTTAATCTGATTTTTTTTTTACAAAATAATTAATAAACAAATCAATTTCCCGTCAAATCTAGCTTGAAAAATAAAGAATGCATACAAGATTTTACATTTACATTTTTTCTTTTTTATTATGTTACCTCTAATATTATATGATTGATTATCATTTAGGTCCATGTATCAAATACACAAAATTATAAAAAACCTAAAAAACCTCCAATTGCTCTATGGGCAACCATTTGGAGCTCTCCAAAGCATCATACAGATGACGATCTGAATCGATAGTCTCTCTATTGAGTTTATCAACATCTAGCACAAACTTATGATCCTCCAGCCCATAATCATCCTCAACGGCGGGAGTGCCGTTAGTTGTTGTGGTAGTCTGCTGTTGTTGCTGCTGCTGCTCATATTGAGCGCTGCGCTGCGCGCTCCACGCCTCGGCGTGCTGAGCAAGGGTCTGCGGATTTGAGTGGGATTGTGACATAGCTTGCTGATAGTAGGCGGCAGCATCTGTTATTGACGGCCCTGCGCCTTGTTCATAATAGCCCTGCCAGGCATTGTAGCCTTGCCAGTATGTACTGGTCGGGTCATAATATTGCGAATAATCAGCACCGCCTGCACTCGTTGACGACGTGGACGTAGTGGTGGAGCCGCCATAACCATAGGTGTTGCTGCCATTGCCCAGTGCAGCATTTAGCTCAGTCTTGGGCTTGGGCACAGCATTGCAGATCTTTATGGGCTTAGTGCCTAAGCCAACATAGCCATTCATATCGTATAGCGCCGACTTTTGCTCATCCTCAATACCAAAGCGCACAAAGCCGTAGCCTTTGGAAAAGCCCAGACTGTCCAGGATCACTTTGGCCGTCTTGATCGATGTGTATTTGCTGGAGAAGACTTTGTACAAGGAGTAGTCATCCACATCCGAGCTAAGATCACCTACCCAAACACTGAATTCACGCTCATTACCAGGCAATTTATACGAATTGCTCGCCGAGTTCAGTCTAAATCGTACAATGGGATTTGTGCCAGGTATGGGTTTTCCATTTAACTTGTGCATAGCGTCCAGAGCATGATCGTCCGATATGAAATTAACAAAACAGTAGCCCGCCGGCTCGCCTGTGTATTTATTACGCATAAGACGCACGGTGGTTGGGTCTTCACCCATTTTGCGAAATGCGGCAATTATGAAATTTTCCGTCATGTACGGTTCCAGCTGCAAAATAATTCAAATATTTAGTGCAATTCTTTTATGCTTTTCATTTGCTACCTACACTGCCCATCCATAGCTGACAATGTACGGACGTCATTTTGTTGGTATAATAATTTAATCTTGCGTTAGTTAAAAAATAAATTGACAAGAAATGCACGCGTAAACAAAGTTTATAATAAATTGACTATCAACAGGGCTGTATAGAATTTATCGATAGCGGAGCTGCCACCTTGGTGACTATTCATAGAAATTTTAAACCCAGCAACCAAATACAAGTATCTGGCAGCACACGAATACAGTTCATATTTAAGTTCTGACGGCTTATCAAATCCAACCGATATGCGTACAAGCTCTGTAGTTTTTGCCCAATTTACGGCTAAGTTAAAGGAATTGCGTATAATATTAGATCCAACATGCAAAGCTTCTAAAGGAGCAAGGTTGTTAAGTATTTGTATTACTTAATTATATAATTTAATATAGAACAAGTATTCCCATAGGAAATTCGTACAGCAATTTTATCCAAGTTTGAAAAAGAATAATCCAAACCTGACTATTTTGGTAAGAGAGTGCGGTGGTGTGAAGCCAAAATTGTGTGCTCGCTTTGGTAAGCGGACTAATCTAGAGTATTGCTATTCCATATTATTCTATTACATACAAATTTCATTTCAGAAAAAGGCAAGGAGGTTTCCGTCCCGATAGCCAACCAAACTATTCCTGATATTCAGAAAACTTTGGAAGCAGTTGGTCGATGAAATGGATGAAAGCTTTCATATGTAGAATAGAATAGAATTGAAGTTGTACAAAACAAATGTGAGCAAAACAATGGTAAACAACGATACATTTTTATTTAGATTATGGAAAAGGGATAACTTTAATTATTAAATGGCGGCAGTCCAAATTCCTCGGGCTTAAAGTCGTTTAGCGAGCGCAACACCTTTGTGGCATTGGCGCAACGTTCCGGGGACAGTCGCTCGTCGGGCACCATGACGACCTGCATTCCTGCGCTTTTGCCAGCTTCAACTCCATTCGGCGAATCCTCGAAAACCAAGCAGTTGGCCGGCGCAGGATTATCCGGAAAACGACTGGCGGCAACCAAAAATATATCGGGCGCCGGTTTGCCATTCCGCACCTCACTGTCGGTGGACCCGCAGACACGGTGGTGGAAAAGGTTGAAGAGCTCACGATGATGTGTGGTCTTTAACTCGACCATATCGGCGCCCGAGCTGGTGGCCAGAGCAAAGGGTACTTTATTCGCGTGCAAATGACGCAAAAGGCGCTCAGCACCTGTAAAGAATTGGAATTACATTTTAGATTCGTTTGTTGTAGTATATTGGTTTAGTGAAACTTTATAAAGCAAGCAACTTTTTGTTTGACTTGTATAAGTATATTGCAAACATATAAAACTGTAATCAGCTCGTCTGCTAAAATCGGTTCATTTTCATAGAAACTGAAAATTCAAACTTGAGTCAGTGCGCCATTAATAAATCGTTATCGTTTTGGAAGTCACTTCACTAAGATGATAGAATATGAAATTGATTGCCGCTCATTATTCAGCATTCAAAACTATCGGACAATATATTTTACATATTCTTAGAGCTTTAATATCACTCTATTCAAGATAGGCGATAACCTGGCCAGGCATGCAGGACTAGAGCACAGTTATGGCATTAGAAAAGAAAGTAGAACAAAATATATTGCAGATGAATGTGTACTGATTTAAAATCTACTCAAACAGCTGAGGAGCGAGCTAACCTTCGAGTAGGGGCACATTCCTCAACCGTTCGCCGCACATTTTGTGATAACGTTGCAGAAAATCGTTCACAGTAATTGGTATTGCACACTCAGCGACAGCTATTTCGGCTGATCGTCGTTCCGTAGTGCCCATTACTCTGAACCGCACATCCTCTGGATATTGGCGACCATATGCGCCCGCTATTTGTCGGGTGACCTCCTCGTATATGCGCTCAGTGTCTGGAATAGGGTGAATGTGGAATTATAAATTAGTACCTGGCATTAATTGTGAATCGACCATGAGGGCGCGTGCATTGTCCGATTGTTGTTTGGCGTACTCTTCCCAAGTTAACGGTAGATCGTACTCTTTAATCATAAATTCGGCAACCTGACGAGTCTGCAAACCCATGATCTGTTGCTTCACTTCGAACGTGTAAGTCTTTCCATATGGATCGAGCACCATTTGGGCAGCCTTCGTGTAGAGAATCTCGGTGTCTGGTTAGAAGCATGTGTAAACTATGATATATCGATAACTCTTTGATGCTTACCCAACAAGAGGCCATCCATATCGAAGATGCAGTGCGTCACATTTCGCAATATCTTTTGAGCCATATCTACACTTTCCAATTGCTAATTATGTAACGTGGTAAATGTATTTGGTTTGCAATTAGCAAATAACAGACACCTGTAAACAAAAGATACAGCAAAAGATACATTTAGAAAAAACTTTCCGTTACCGGTTTTATCTTTAGGTCAATTTTCTTTTGTTTTGCTTTCTTTGAAAAATTTTTTTTTTTTTTTTTGCAAATTTAATTTTTTATTGCGTTAGTTACGTTTGTCCTTCAGTCAAGGACAGCCATAGTATATAGGAAATGTAAAAGGTAAATCGATCTACCTTGATTGACACGCAACGCACTATCTATTTATTTCCGCAGCGCCCGAAGTAAACAGACCCGCTCAGCCAAAAGAGACGCGAAAATCTGACAGCACTGGCGAAATTTGCATTCAATAAAGTAGCAACAAGGTTGCCAGACTATTTGGCTTATGACACATTAGAAATTTTCCGTAAAGCATACCCTGTAGGGCCTAAAAACATTAGATAGAGTATATGTGTTCGTTATAATATTCATTCGATATATGTAAATGCAACGAATTTAATCTTACTTTAAATAGATTCGTAAAATTGAATCATTTGATGTAGTCATTATTGTTCTTTTATATGACTGCCATTTCAACAAACGTTGAGCATTGTATTTTAGTTGAACTTATTTAATATATATCATATATTACAACATATGTTTGCTTTAATTTGACTATTTATAGGGTATATCAAAATCGAAGCATTCGATATAAAATACAAACACTTGTTGCCACAGTGTTTTACAACTATTAACGCACGCAAATTATTCTTAAGCGCATGTAAGCGATAGCAATACATTTAGATACGATTTATTCATATGTGGGTTTCCCAGAAGCTGGGCAGTGCTGCCACATTTATGTATATCGAACTAAGCCTGACGTCACAAAAACCACTAAGCATGAAAAAACAAAAAAATGTTTTTCTTTTTAAATTTATTAAAAAACAAATACATTTTTGATGGTCGAATGTATTACGTTCAGTTGCATTTAGAAGAGGAATATCTATAAATAATAAGAGTAAATTAGTTAACATGTAAATAAAGTTAAATAGATTGAGATGCACCTTAAACTTAGGCGCTCAGCAAGCAGACACCACCGGCCTTCTTGATTTTGTCCTCAGCCTTCTTGGAGAAATATTTGGCCTTGACGATGACGGGACGAGCGGGCAAATGACCACGACCCAACAGCTTGTAGTAGCCCTAAAAAGCGAAAGAATTGGCAAACATTATTGAATGAAAATCAATAAGGACAAATATGTAATAGATTGTGATTTTTGTTTGTATCAGAAAGGCGTTCTCTACACGGGGATAGCAATTTGTACGGTTGCATTCAGTCCGCCCATCGCCTTGGGTGTCTCCTCATATTAAACAAATCAAGCATAGATACTCCTCAAATTCCGATATTCTAAATGGAACTTACGAATTGAACCAGATCGATGACTGGCGCCTTAGTGCTCTTCTCCTTCTCGAGCTCAGCAAACTTTTCGGGTCCGACCAGAGACCACAGTTTGTCCAAATTAATTTCGGGCCTGAACTTGTGCTGGCGACGCAGATGGAAGTTCCTCATGCCAACCTTGCCGAAATAACCAGGATGGTATTTGTCAAAGTTGATGCGGTGATGGTGCATGCCACCAGCGTTACCGCGACCTCCAGGATGCTTGCGGTGCTTGCCGATACGGCCGTGACCGTGGCTGACATGACCACGGAGCTTCCTGGTCTTCTTCCTCTTGATATTCGACTACAAGTAAAAAAGAAAATACCGATTTTAATTATTTGCTAACAGCAGCACGTGCATTCAAAGCGGCAAAGTGAAGAAGTTGGCCGCCAACTAAACACATGGCAGAGGTTATGTTTGCACGCCATTATTGAATTTTTGTCTTTTTGCTCACGTTTGGATGGCTCAAGCATGCTTCAATTCACTTTACTACCAAAGGCAAAATTGCCATTTAACTTTCACAAATTTGCATTTGTTTATGTATTTTATACATTGCTTTAAAGCGAAATTGAAATGCACAACTCATATTGACGTCCACTCACCATCTTCAGAGTTTTGGAAAGAAAGAAGTGAGCAAAGTTGGTTGCGGTTCAATCTGTCATTGAAACAGTGCTAACAGTTTTCCAGCACTGTTAGGGTTACCTTAACTTGCAAATAAATATTTATGAAATGCCGGAAATTTTACAATTATAAAGTCATGTTTAAAAAAATAGTTTAAATAAAACATAATTTATGAATGGCAGTAAGCCAGCATACACTGTAGCTATTATATTATTTTGGATTTAAGTGGTGGTATACTCATTTCATTTTAAATACTTTCTATCGATTAATTGCTTAAGTATTTCGATAAGAAGTATCGTGTTCGGTATTTTCTTGTTTAACACTTGCAGTCACACTGCTGTTTATTTATGTTTAGTCGCTGCTGTCGAAAATTATTGCATATTTTAGTTTAGTCAAGTAAAAAGTGTAATTTTAAAACAAATTCAACAACAACGAGGAACGAAATAATATCGGGTTAAGAACATCAGAGCGTTTATCTTGCGACAGCAGCAATAGTTACGCGACATTTGCAACACTTTTGTATGGCCGTGTGTGTTTTTCTAGTCTGCTGAGACCCAGAAATAGAAATTCTCTTGGCCAAACCAAAAAAGCATTTGGTGTATTATATATATACTATATATATACATATATATTTGTATGTATTTACATGTATTGTGAGTGAAAGCGCGTGTTTTAGTCATATTTATGCGCGTGCCTAGGCAAATGCGCTCCGGCGGCGACATCAGCAGCCGCTTTAGTTAAAAGTACCAAAAAAAAAAAAAAAAAAAAAATAGCAAAAAAGTTGTGAGGTAGCAAGTAGCCAAAAGGGAAGGAGGGCTTCACCTCATTACTCATCCGTCTATTTTGTGCGTGCAAAAAACGACAAGCGAGACAGCAGCAACAACAACAACAACGATTACATACAACGAACGACAAGCAGCAGAGGCGCAACAAATGTTTGTTAAAACGTAACAAAGGTAAAGGTAAGCATAACAAGTTGAAGTTTAGTTTTTATAAATACAACAGCGAATAAACAACAGAGCTGCATAGATCTAGGCGTGCATGGAAGCTGACTCATAGAGGTGGCAACGCTCTACTCTAGTGCATAGGCAAAGTTCAGTGGCATCGCCCATTCCTTGCATTGGATGCGTCACACAAGCACAAACACAAGCAGCGACGCGCGCCTGCAACTGAAGCTCATCTCTATGAGGGAACCCAGCTGCACTTGATTACATGCCAGGCGCAGTGAAGCTTCATAGTAGAACTCAGGCATACTGAGGAACGCGATGAGCAATACGAGTTTCGTAATAAGAATAAAAAAAAGTATTTAAAGGGCAGGTTTTTCGCAATTGAGAAGCAGGTGCTAGATTTCAGTAAATTCGATTTATTTATTTTTTTATTTAGTCAAGATTGAAATTCTTTCTGGGTGCTTGGCGTATATACTGTATGCTCGCCTGCAATTGCAGCAAGCTTTAGAACGAAACCCAGGTGCACTAGATGGCATGACAACATAGTGAAATTGCACACAATAGCTTATGTACATTGAAAAACTTTATGAGGGTTGCGTTTTACAATACAAAATTAGTCAGGTAAAGTATAAAGGGAACGTAGTGCTGTAGTTATATATAAGATATACACTTGCAGTAAACTGCAATCATATTATTTCAAGCTTAGTCAACAATGCATTTCCCTCTGGGTATTGACAGCTTGGCGCTGCATTGTCTGCACTGTTCGACTGCAGCTCAGCTACGACTAAGAAGTAGCAGCCGCAAAAAGCATTTTCAACACATTTTCCGCCTCACCTTCCTTCTAGCAAATGTTATTTATTGCCAAGCTGAAGTTGGTTGCACTCCGCAAAAGGTTGAAGTGCCCGCCACTTAGGCTGTACATAATCCATAGGGTCAATAGCAGCCAGGCAGACATAAAGCAGGCACTAGGCAGGCGGCAACCAGGCAGGCAGCGTTTCTTCAAGTACGAGATGTCTTGTTTGTTTGTGCCGAGCAAATGACACCACAAAGGAGTCCTTTAGGACTCCATTGCAGTGCCCACAAAGCATACGATACGGCACGTTGCCAGCCCACACACAAGCCCTAACACCAAGCCCAAACCTAAACCCAATTCCAATTCCCTAGCGAACAAATTTGAACTCTTGCCAAAAGCAGAAAATGTGCACGTTCACTAAAAAAGAAGACGAACAATTTCGCCAGTTTTTGTATATTATTCACCTTGGGACCAAGGATTTGGGCAATGAGGCAAGAGTCGGGCGGCCAACAAAATATATGAGAAATGCCAGCTTCCTGTATTTCCTAGTGCTTCGACAAGCTTAAAAAGTTTGCTTAAATTATGCAAAGGCAAAGACAAGGTAATCAGCTCGAATTGAAAATATATCTATAAAATAGCAGGACTGTTTCTTCATTTATAAAATATTCAATGGACGAGCAATGCCGGGTTATTTTAAATATAGCAATGCATTTGTCTTATTATTTTATGTCTGCCTGACTTGTCGCTCAGTATTTGATTGTTGGCTTTTTTAAAATGCTTAAAAGTTCTTGTTTTTTAAAGAATTAATATATATTTTAAATACATAGCGAAATGCAAATATATTATATTTATATATTTACTTATATTATTTTTGACGTTGAAACTGAATCATATTTATTTTAAATGATTTCGTTTCAATGTGTCATTGACTTCCTTTATACATATATATATTATACATATATATATTATACATATATATTTTTTCTTGTACCAGTTTCTGAGTTGCTTCCATTGCCTAGAATTGTTCCATAAATGTTTTGCATTGTCTGCGGCATTCGAATTCATATTTGAACGCGTGTTATATTTGCGCATTAATGAAAGCGATTCATGAATATTTCACTCCTAACCAAACAGAAAAATATAATGTATGGCATTTCTGTACTCTGAAACTGTTAAGGGAATTCAGGGTATAATGGTTTTTCGGAACTAAACTAAACTATTCTTGATCATATATACAATACATATCTTGATATTAGCTCATTCTTTAATGTATGTCATAAAGATAAATCTGTTTTATAGTTTTCAATGTGTGTAATTGAGAGATATATTCATTTTATTTAAGATTAGATAGCACTTATTTTTCTTTTTGCTAGGGCATCAAATATTCGACGACTTTTCATTTGCCTACTTATTTTTCGCTTTTTGCTGTTGACCTCATTTTTGGTCGAAGCAATACAAAATATACCACATTCAGTTAGCAACTCGATATTTTGTTTTGAACAAATTATGAACTGCATGCCTCACACCCACACCTATATCCATATACACACACTCACACTCACGCGTAGAGAAGAAAGAGCTCTAGAGATGAGAACATTAAAATAAAGAATGAAAGAACTTGAGCTTCCTACCCACAACTCGAAACTCTCGACAAATGGGGGGCGTCTTGATTGGAAGTCTGTCGTATGTATATAAATAGAGATGCAATCAAATTATATTATGCCCATATATCTCTCGATCACACGTTCTCTCTCTCTCTCTCTCTCTCTCTCTCTCTCTCTCTCTCTCTCTCTCATTCGCACTAGCTCTCTCCCTCTCTCGGTCGCAAGTAGTCCGAAATCTAAATCTCTGCAATCGTCATTGGGGCTCGAGAACCAGACGTGACAAGATTTTACAGGCTGTCGAACTGCATTCATTTGGTTTGTGTTTTCCTTTGTGTTTTCCATTTGTGTTTTTCTTTTTGACTTTGTGATGTGTTTTCTTAGTTTTACTGTATACAAATCTTACATCGGTAGTATAGTAAGATAGGTGCTTCAATTGCCAATTCTTTCACACCCGATCCAAAATTAGTTTTTGTTTTTGTTTACAATTTGTCGTGTTGTTGGGGTTTTCTCAGTTTTTCCCAGCTTTTTTGATCTGTTCTGTCGCCCAGAGTGGAAATGACAAGAAAAATAGAAAGAGTGCTAGAGTGAATTTCCCTCATCAAATTGCGCACTTCCGGAAGTTGTTTTTCACAAATCATCATCATCATCATCATCATCACCATTTGCATCATTATAATGATTTGCTATACTATAAAATATGTATACCCTGCAATAATATTGTTTCGCGGCAGATAAACATCTCATGTTGATTTTTGACTAAAAATTAATGATCTTAAATTTGTTTACAAAAATATTAAGGACTGTAAAATACCCTGTAGTATAGCTCTGATATCTTAAAATTAGTTCGGCTCTATATAGCTTTATATTTTTATAAATTTAGCAAAATTATTAGTTAGTAAAGCGATAAATATATATTTTTAGTGTAGTTTTTGCCATGTCACCTAAATATGGGCATGTTTGTGGAGCCTTCAATCTCTCTCGCTATCGCTACGAAGATAACAAGGTTATAATTATACATAAGCTATTTTTAAGCAACACCAGGCTCGATTTGACCATATACAATAGAGTGATACCTGCCAGGCGATTGTATTTCAGCTTGATTTGTATATTCTATATAAATGCTGTCTATATTGTCATTTATTCACTCTATTTACTCCATGTGTAGAACCCTTAGTAGCCAATTTTCCTAGCTGTGCTATCTTCAACATATTAAGGGGAAGATCAGTTAGTGTTATATACTCTATCTAAGTAGTCCTTAGTCATATACTCTCATACTCTATGTAGTCTTTAGTCGCTTTTCAACATAGTTGCAGCATCCATACCAAATGGATGGTTACCTAACATTACTTTTGCCTTTGTCCAGGGTATCTGCTAGTCTGTAATTGGTATTCTTCTCTTCTTGCTGCTGCACTTCTTGTCACTTTGATTGCACTCAATGACGCCTCCTGCAACTTGTTGTTGTTGCTGGCTGCGGTTGTGGCTGTGGTTGCGACTGCGACTGCGACTGCGACTGCGACTGCGACTGATGTTGCCATCTCCGTCGGCGCCATGTGCAAGTTTAATGAATTAATTAAAATTTTGTTTGGCATGCGGCGACGTCGACTGCGACTGTGTGCGCATCGGGCATGACCTCTGCTTGCATCACTTTGACTGTCGCTGGCGGCCATGCACATTGATGAGCGCTGCAATATGCTCAGCCTACGGAAATTCATATATTTATATTTCTTTTGTTTGCTGATTGTATTTCCCGGCCACAGACGTTATGCTATTTCAGGGTTAGGCCACGTACCGATTTATTATTGTTTTTACAGTCCATGTGGGTTGCAGAGATCAATATTGCTGCAGTCAATGAAATGCATTCTCTATAAAACACTTGATTGATTGTATTACGATTTGGAATCTTTCACGCCTTGAAATTGTTAAATGAATTTGTATAATATATACTTTTACAAGTTTATTTATTGGAAATTAATAATAAGTTCTTGTTTCAAAAAGCTTATTAAGCATACATATACTTGATTAGAGCGACGTGCCAATTCGATCAAGCCCTTGCTGTCTGCCCGTGCTAGAGACTCGTTTCAAGTTCTTCTAGATTTTCCTTTAGACTTCAGTTCGACGTTTCCTCTAGTCGGACACTCTTATTAAAGACTTCTTAGTTATTAAATATTATTTAATAATAATATCTGAATATAATATAATCTATCAATCATACCATATACCATATCAACTCTCCCATGCGGAACAGCATCCCACTGGTCACTGATCCCACTTTCGGATTCGAATCATGCACAAACAACATACACAAAACTGATTGGAACTGGTGAATTTCCGTTAAGAAAATTTCCCATAAATATTTCCACATATTTTCATCTTTTATTTTTAGTTTTTTGTCGTTTTCATGTTCTAAAACGATTAACTAAAATTTTTCATAAATATGACGCATTTTCCCAGCGAACTGCCAACTGCTTTTGCCATCTTGTTTATGATTTAACCAAATTGTTTCTTTTTTTTATGGATTTTTTCAAAACAAAAGATGAATAAATAAAAATAACATGACAATATTTCTCAATGAAAAGGAAAATTGTCACATTGAATGCCCCGTGTAGCTATACCTCTGTTTTCTTCCTCTTCAATTTGCATTCCCGCATACCCGATGCTGATTCGGATTTTTCAGTTTTTGATTGCCTCTCGTTTTGTCATCTTCTCTGTGTTTTTCATGAAAATATGCACTGTATCCGGCCAGAAAGACTATAGACAATATAGATATTTAGCTATATACACTTGTATATATTTTTTGAGAATGTTAAGTATTTAGCTGGGCGATCATTAAAAGCGCGAGAGAAGGCGAGATCTCGTAGGAGAACAACACGCATACATTGTATATGCGACAATCAGTGTTGGTAACTTTAGAAAAAAAAAGGCTAGATTTGTACTAGTAAAGAAAATTAAGGGAAGCAAATGCACTTAAAACTTAAAAAAACAAGTTTTTTTTCTTTGAAACAAATTCAAATGAGACGGGACGAAGAATAAATATATCTGACTATATTAATTAAAAAATTGCTTTTATTTTTAAATGAATTTATTTATATTTTGAAAATTAAAAAACAAAACAAAAAAAATACTAAAAAAGCTAAATTTTCATAAATTGCACAGCTACGATTTTTTAACTTAAAAAAAAAAAATAAATAATTAAAAAATAGCTAGATTCGCGCTGCTGGCAGCACTGTGGTCGACACACGAGCAAAGCCGTGAAAAATTTCGGGTTGCCATTTTTACGGATTTTGTGGGCCGTGGCTGTCGCCAAATGCCGCCATCGCAGTTTTGTGGAAGCGATGAGCGCGTGCGGT
Organism: Drosophila mayaguana; assembly: GCA_037075325.1. NCBI lineage: Eukaryota > Metazoa > Arthropoda > Insecta > Diptera > Drosophilidae > Drosophila > Drosophila mayaguana. Next base: position 11,329,040 of record JBAMCG010000068.1, on the reverse strand, counting down.
GCAATCAAATGCGAGCAGCGGCCAAAGAATCGTGCTACAATTGATGGTTGAACGGGCATATGGAAGAGCTACATATATCTATATTAACATATATATGCCAAATACAAGTGCATTGAAATGTGCGTGTCTGTGTGTGTGTGTCTGTGTGTGTGTGTAAAAAATGACAAATCAAAAAATGTTCTCTAAAAAGACGACCTTGTCGAACAGATTATCGTCTCCCAGCAACAAGCTTTAGCAAATAGGCTAAAAAGTCTCTTCAAAAAGTCTATGAAATACATTTTATTAATTCCTGTAATGGAATAATTTTTGTGTGTGTTTCTTTTGGCAAGTGTCTGGGTCTGTGCATATTTATCTATATACATATATATGGGCACACACTTATGAGTACAGCAGATATCGTCTGATTTCCATTGGCATATGGAACAAGTCGGCACATTAAGATTTATATATTTTCGTTACGCTGTTATTTTTGGATGCGAAAAACTTAATGGTCAAAATACAGGAAAAAATACTGAGAGAAAAACATGTTTTTCAAATTTTTGCGGCTATTCATTGTGGCAATAATAAAATGAAAATTATTTGATTAATCTGGATAGATGTAGAGCATACGTAATTCGGTATTCGGAATGTGGGACACAAAATAAAACTACGACAAAAAGGTCTACACTTAATCGTAAATTTAACTAAAATCCGATTTTGCTCCGCCATCATATATTTTTCCAAACATTTAGTTTTATTTGTTTATATTATTTTTTCTTTATATTTAAAAAAAATATCGAATATTCTGGTGACAAACTTAAGAAATATATAGCATAACAAATTATCTAGAAACTTCTATATCAGGGTTTTACAATTCTGTTAAAAATACATTTTATGAAAAAATATATAAATAAATATATGTATATATATATTTAGTACTATCAATCAAAAAGCAATTGTATGTAGCAATATATGTATGTATGTATTTAGCAATAGATCTTGGATATCGATCAATATGGCTTATAGGTTAATTGATATCAATATAAATCAATATAGATTTTAGGTAGATCAATAGAACTACCAGAATTGATCAATATATCTTATAGGTGAAACAATCAAAGATAATAGGTCGATTAATTAATTTTACCAAAATATGTTATAGGCAGATAAAAAAACCCTTGTAGTTTTATGATATAAATATCATTTTTAGGCAGATCAATACAGCTCATTTGTTATATTAATAGATCGCCATGTAACTTAACAGATAAATCAATTTTGTATAAGTACAACATTCCTGCTAAGCTTCAAAAACATGCTCTCATATTATTTATTGATTAAAATTGATTTCACATCCAATAACTATTCAGAGCACAGCATAAGTAAGAAAATCAAAAGAATTCAATTAAAAACCTGGCATTAAATCTATTTTAAAATAAACATATAAATCCGTTGTGATTGCCGCGTATTAGCTTACAATCAAAATAAGACATATGACGAAATCATGTTTATCTTAAACATATTGTGTTTTATAACTCAATACTTTTTTCATGACCATTAAAATTTTAGCATTTTGTGTACGATGCTTGAGTTAATTTTCGAACATCTCGTAAAAAGTGCGATCGTAAATTTCTTTTCTCTTTGAGATACCCACGACACGGTCGTATGATTTATGTACGGTTTTTAAACAAAACAATATTTCATTCAATTCTTTATAGCGTTTTAGCAATTCGACATTTCGTAATCATAATTTCCCGGCCTTGGCCATCGAACGTCTTCACGAGTTCTCCAGATTGCACAAAAAAATGTCAAGAAAGTATTTTTTCTGGGCACACGAGATCGTCTGGCCTGAGGAGAAAACAGATGTTATTTTCCGAAGCGCCTTTCGGCCATAATAATAATTTGTGAGCGCTAAAAACGAAATGGATTGAAGAACGCATTCGCGTGGGTGTCGTAAAGCAGCATATATTTATATGTATAAAGTATATAGTATAGATAATTGATAGATATATGTGACGACTCTTCAGAAAAATGTTCATTGAACAAATTCATGATGTGCACACACGCTGACTTTTCAAGTTCAACAAACATTGACAATGATCTTTTAGAGTATAAAATGTGTTTGGCTTTTATTGGGACTAAAACAAAGACAAAGATTTATCAATTTTCTTTGGATTTCTTTATATGACATTTGAAGATTCTTTTAAATTGTATGCTGCTCATGAGAACTCTCATCAATAAATTTTTTTTTATAGTAATTAAATTAATATTTTGTTTATTAAATAATTTCGATTTAAACAAAAATATTAATTGTTTAACTATAACGATTCAATATTTAAAATTTTCAACATTTTTATCGTCTTCTATTTCAGCTGACGGAAATTTGAGAGCGGGATTTTGGAACGGAGCTGGCTGGAGTTGCAAGCGAAATGGAGCAACCATTGATTGTGAGAGCCGAATACTCGTTTATGGGCAGCAACAACGATGAGCTGTGCTTCAAGAAGGGTGACCTAATCACGGTGACACAGCGAGAGGATGGCGGCTGGTGGGAGGGCACACTGAATGATAAGACTGGCTGGTTTCCCAGCAACTATGTGAACGAGTACAAGGCCCAGTTGCCGCTGGCCGAGACTCTACGACCGCCCGAGGAAATACAAGAATACCGTTCCGTGGTGCTCAAGGATCTGCTCGATTCGGAGCGAGCACATGTCGCAGAGCTGCAAGGACTACTCGAGAATTTCCTTGAGCCTATGCAGCAGACGCAAATGTAAGTCAATGAAACTTTTCATATATGAAATCAAAACTGATGGTTCCTACTCTCACCTACAGACTCAGTCAGGATGAGTATGCGCAGCTGATGTGCAACTTTGTGGAGGTGGTGCACACACACGAGGAGCTGCTGACGCAGATTGGGGAGTGCAACGATCGCGTGGGCAAACTATTTCTAACCAGTGCGCCGCTAATGAAAAAAGTGCACCAAGCCTACTGTGCAGCCCATCCCAAGGCCATAGTTATACTGGATAAGTATAAGTGAGTAGGGATTCTGTACGATTTAAGCCTCAACTTAAGTGAATCTATCCAATTAATTCATTCACAGGGATGAGTTGGAAAAGTATATGGAGCGGCAGGGCGCTTCCTCGCCGGGTCTGCTTGTCCTAACTACGGGGCTGTCGAAGCCTTTTCGCCGCCTGGACAAGTATTCGGCCATGCTGCAGGAGCTGGAGCGTCACATGGAGAGCAGCCATCCGGACCGTGGCGATACACAGCGCAGCGTGGCCGTCTACAAGGACATTGCAGCCACCTGTTCGGCAACGCGCCGTCAAAAGGAGCTCGAGCTGCAGGTGCTGACGGGGCCGGTGCGCAACTGGCAGGGTCAGGAGCTGAGCACACTGGGCGACATCATACACATGGGCAGTGTGGCTGTGGGTCCAGATCATCGCGATCGCTACTTTGTTCTATTCCCTCAAACGCTGCTGATACTGAGCGTTAGCCAGCGCATGAGTGCCTTTATCTATGAGGTGAGTCCTGGACTCTGTGGAGAATATCCATAAATTAATATTACTTTGTTTAGGGTAAATTGCCATTGACGGGCATCGTTGTGAACCGCCTGGAGGACACGGATACCATTAAGAATGCCTTTGAGATAAGCAGTTCGCTCATCGATCGCATTGTGGCCGTTTGCCAGGGCCCCAACGAGGCCAACAAGTGGGTCGAGCTTCTCAATGCCAACAATCCCAGTCTGCCCATGGGCATCAAGCGTCAGCTGAGCAATCTAAGCAACTCTTCGCTAGGCGGCCAGCAGCTGAATGCTTCGCACGTAAGTACAGAGTATTTTCTTTAAAGAGAACTTTTCACATGGGCTGGCAACTTCAAAATAAATGTAATCAAAGACAAGACTTGTCAATCAGATTTGAATGCAAGAGCTTTTGCTACGCCCATTTGAAAACGTTGCTTCACATAGTAAATTGAGTAGCTTTCATTACTGTTCCACATCTTTGTGCCTTGGCAACTGAGCAGCTCAATCAGCATCTGGATGCGCGCGGCTACTGCACACGTTTCTCGCTGTGCGCCTACTACAGTCAGCCGCTGCAGCAGTCAGCACCACTGCGTCTCACCTTGCCGCCCAATAGTTACCCACCAACGGCGCCGTATGCCAATCTCAGTGCGCATTTTGCACGGCTCGTCAAGGCGGGACGCCTGCGCAGCGCGATTGTTAAAATGCTGCTGTATCCGCAGGCCAGGCAGAGCATCGATCTCAAGCGCATTGCTTTGCGAAAGAAGCGCTGTCACAAGGCTGCCCAGCTGCTCAAGGATATCAATGCGAATAGGCAGGAGTCAATAGTGTCCTCGCAGTCGCAGTCGGAGCTGGAGCGCCAGGACGCATTTGAGCTGCCCACCGACTCGGAGAGTTATGACGACGAATATGATAACGAAAACTTGCGCAGCTGCGATTCGGATCCGTTTGAGTATGTGCGCTTCTATCAGCACAGGCCGCTGGAGTCCACATGCAATTCCACGGGCACTTTTGTGAAGCACGGACAGCGGCACAGCTCGTCCATAAATTTGATTAAACTCGATTCCTTCGATACGGATGAGCTGCTGGTGCAGCACGAGCTAAAGAAGGAGTCGCTTGTTATTGGTTCCAAGGCGTTGCGGGCGCTGGCACGCAAATCCACTGAGCGCAACTCCAGCGTACACACCTCAACGGCTACAATCAATTTGGGTGGCTCCAGCATAACCAACTGCGTGGAAGAGGAAGTGGATGAGCTGGAGGGACAGGTGGAGGTGGATCAGCCAGTCGAGCAGCTTTCGCAGCCCTCTACACTAAAGCAGCAGAGCTCCGATGCGAGCTCTTTGTATGGCGCTCGCCTGGGCGGCGCTTTTACGGCATGCGAAAATTTGGCCAGCATTCATGATGATCTCAGCCAAGAGAAGGCGAAGCCACTGCCCGCTGCCACACAGCTGTCCGCCTCGCCCACCGAACGGCGCAGCATGCCCAGTATTTTTGTGGGCAATCGGTTTAATCGTTGCGCCGACACAGAGGTCTATGTGCCCACATGGCGGGAGCGCCAACAGCAGCAGCAGAACCAAAGTGTGGATGCTCAGCTGCTCAACGAGGAGGACGAGTGTGTGCACTCCAGCACGATGGATTTGCCAGCTTCATGTCTAGCTGCGCCCGATCAGCTGCAGGCTGAGCTGTTGTATAACTACGACCAGGCGGTGGAGCAGCGGGCGTCACATAAGAGCGACAGCCCCAGCACGGGTAATCCACGCAGTGAGCCGTCCGCTGTGCGCAGTAACTCGAGCAACGAGCTGTGCATAGAAGCCAATCGGCCGGAAAGTAAACGGGATTCCATTAGACGCTGCATCAGCTACCAATTCCTGCAGATGAACAATCGTTCGGCTGCACCGCCTCCACCGCCACCGGCACCGGCACCGCCGGGTGCTGCACGACGGGATCAGCAGCCGGCACAGCATAGCCAATGCAAGTGCCGTTGCTGTGAGAGTTCGCAGTGTCCCAGTCCGCGTTCCAGTGATAGCGGCATGGCCGGCAGCTGTACGATAGCCTCACCGGATCCGCCCAGTGCGGAGTGCTGCGGCACGGATGTGCTCGACAATGTGGAGCCGGAGCCGCGCTTTGATGTGTGCGGAATGTTCCGTGAAAAGTTCTTGACGCCTGAACAAACGCAGGACGAGGAGAAGGAAGCGGAGCAGCATGAGTCGAAGACGACGGACACTGAGCCACAGCTGGACTCACCTGTCACGCCCACCAATCAATCCAGTGCCCAATTCCAAATCAATACAAAAAGTATTTTTCTGGCCTCCAGCTCCATGGATGAAGCCATGCCCACAGCCACTACAAATGGCCTGAAATTTAGCGGCAGCTGCTCCGCGGATCAGCTCCACATGGAGCCACGCCCCACCTTTCGATCGGGCATGTATGCGCACTGGTGGAAGAAGGAGCGACTGCCGCCGGAGGTGTTGCGCGGCATAGCGAGTGCATATAACAAGCGTCTGCCCTCGGTGACGGCCAGCGGCAGCAAGGATTCCAATTGCTCAACCAACTCCGTGTGCTCCAGCTGCTATTGCTCGCTGGGAGCGAGCGGATTCAGCGAGGGCGCCATTTACTGCGCGCTCTGTCACAATTGCGGCGAATATGCGGGCAGCAGCACTGGCACCACCAACACAACCACCACAACAGCCTCGATCTGCTCCAATTGTCCGGTGTGCAGCGAGGATATGGATCTCAATCCGTCTGGAACGCATCGTCGACGAGAAGCCTTCGCTGCGGCACAGCCATCCTATTCGTTGTCGCTCGATTGCCCAATTTGTGCGGCACGCGTAGCTTTAGCAACCGAAGAAGGCAAGCCAAAACGAAGTGAGACGCCGGCCATGTTGCCTGGAATAGATGCACACATATCCCTATACATATGCCTGTATCTGGCGCACTTCCAGGTGGCATGTGGCATGGCGCACGTTTGTTTCACGTGCACGTGTTCCGTTTGATTGTTTTGTAAATTCGTTTTGCTCACGTTTCCAATTACATCATCATCTTCTAATTCAAGCATTCAATTTGGCAAATGCAGCACGCCCAAAACGAAACTACTTTCTGAATCACTTTTAGTTCATTTGAACAAAATTGCATTTACTCAGTCTAAACATTCAGTCACCCAAACATGCATTTGACTAACCTCTTCATATCGTTAATGATTGACTGACCTCTTTTGGATTGGAACTGATTTAGGGTTCTTTGAACAATTTATTGAACTAGTTCACTTAGTTCAAAAAGCTGCTTCACAATGTGATTTAATGTGAATTGAAAATGTTTTTTAAATTCAGCTAGTTCAATTTGAAATTGAGGATTTCTTCTTTATTCTTATACTCTATCAAATTGGGTAATTGAGCTAGATGAAATGAACAATATTTAATTGCAGATAAAACATATCCACAGTTAATGTAAATGTTATCTATTTTGCGATACAAAAAATGTAATTGGAACTTGTTCAAATAAACAAATCTGGAACTAGTTCATTGAGAACAGCATTAAAACTGGTTTTCAAAAAGGACTAGTTTATTTTCAAATATTTCCTTATACATTATGTAATGTGATACTTGATTTATTCTGCGTGCTCTAATGAACTAGTTCTTCTGCGCCTTACCGCATCCAATCATCCACATTGCAACGTTGCGCCCACTAACCCGAAACGCCAAAAAGTTTGAATTTGATTTGAGAAGAAGAAACGATTTACAAAACATTTATCTAACGCTCCAGCACACAAAAAAAAAATATAGAAATTTTGAAATTGATAAAATGAATTAAGAAACGAAACAAACTCATTCGATTTGACTTGCTTGCTGCGCTTTGCTCGCTAGCTGCACACAGGACTGCGGCCTTTTCTTGTTGTTGTTATTGTTATTGTCGATGTTTATAGCAATTGCTGCTGCTGCTGCTACTGCTGTTGCTGTTGCTGTCAGTTGCCAAGTATTCCTTAACCAGAACTAACCCAAGTCCCATATATCACTTTAGGCTTAACTAAGAGCTGTAATAAACTGTTTTCTTTCTGGCTTTATTTCAGATGTCTCCGCCATCGACGCACAGCCTGTTGCTGCCACCCGGCAGTCGCAATCAGACGCCCAGCAGCATCAGCAACAACAGCTGCAACAACATCAACATCAGCAGCAACAACAACAACAACAACAACAGCAACAGCGGCAACAACAACAGCAACAGCCAGCAGCAGTTGGCGGGCTCGGTGGGAGCATCGGCAGCAACCACAGCGATGTCACAACACAAACGGAGCCTCTCGTTCAATCATCATCTGAGCTACAACCAGTACACGCACACTCAGCCTCCACAACATCATCTGCATCCACCACAACCACCAAGTCTACCAAGTCATCTGGGGCAGCTAAGCCACAAATTAAATTTAGCCCCGACACCAAGCAGCAAGACAGCAGCGGCCACGGAAACAAGCCAGGCGGCCATCCAAGCAGCGGCAGCGGCAGCAGCAGCAGCGGCAGTGGCAACGGCGGCGCCAAACGCAAAGAAAGGAAGCACAAAGGGTATGTGTACAGTCGGTGTGGGTTGACTGACTGACTTAGAGCCAAATCTAGCTATTAACAAAGCTTAGCTTAAAACAAATCTAGCTATTAAGAAACTAACACTGAACAGAGTATAAAAGTTCCATAAAATTAATTTCGATACAGATTTCGTGATGGATGTTTAATAGATCAGTGTATTAAAGGAATATTATCTACATCCTTAAATTTCTTGAACCTTGAGCTGCTTAGCTCTAAGGCACAATCTACACAGCTCTCTAGCCTTTTTTTCGCCAACTATATAATATATTTATTTTTCCTTTATTCTTACAGCTAACTGGACCATCACCTGTTTGCGTCCGACGCCGCCTTTGCGGCCAAGTTTGTTAAATACAATCAGCGGCTCGAATTCCGGTTCCGGCTCCGGCTCCGGTACCGGTTCTGGTTCGGGCAGCTCCAACGCCTTGGCCAGCTATTGTAGCGGTCGCAAGAATCAGCCCACATTCGAGGAGGATGCCCTAGTGCTGCGCGTCTTCGAGGGCTACTGCGCCGCCTATCAGAACAGCGCCCGGAACACCATACACTCGGGTAAGTACCGCCGATCTCCCATGTGCTTTATCTAGATGAAAGCATTCTCACAAATATTCTGTGTCTTATATTTTCGCACTTGTGCTCAAGTTTTTCTTTTTAAATTTTTTCCCCTTCCAATCATTAAGAAAGTTTTGTAGCCAAATAAAATGCTTTACCTCACACACACATACACATGAAAACACACACAGAAAACACGCACACACTTAAATGTACAAAGCTGCTAAAAAAAATGAAAAACAAACAAAATTTGAAAATTTTTGTTATTACATTTGTTGGTTTGGTTTCATTTTTAACGTTTCACAAAAAATATATATATTAAAAAAAAAAAACATTAATTAAAAATAATGAACAAAAAAGTTTTTACACCAAAATTGTATTAGTTTATAAGCAAAAAAAAAAAAGAATAATAAAAAAACATATAATTGTTTAACAAGAATAAAAAAAATTGTAGAGCTATCTAATTAAAACTGTCATAAACAACATAAATAATGCGTAATTGCTTAACTTATTATTTTTTATTTTAACAATTGGAAATTGTTAATTTAGGTACAAAAGCATTTAAACTGTAACAGCTGGAAATTATTTTAAATTATCTTTTTTTTCGTTAACTTTTATGAGTTTTGTAATTGTTAAGAAATCTGGCGGTTAGCGCTCATTCAATTGGATTCAATGAAGTATTCAACAGATATATTAATATGTATATATATATATATATATATATATATATGTATGTATGTACATATATATGTATATCTATATGTATGCATAACTACATATATGCTATTGTGTTTTGGTCTCTTTTATACATATATATACAAACATAATAAAAAAAAAGTATACCTAATATATTTGTTTAAATTTACCCCTTATTTATGTAAAACTTGGTTGAATTTATGTTCAATTATTGTTGCTCATCTGTCAAAGGAAAACAAATTATGCATAATTATCATTATCATTATATTATCATTATCACTAAGGCTTACATAATTCTGTATAAAATTCGAGCATTTTGTTGAAGTATTTTTGAACAATGATATTTTATCAAATTTTCCGTATAACTGAAATGAAAAGATAATTGGTAAAAAAAAACAGAATATATTTTAAAGATTAAAATCATTCAGAATATTTATCCTATATCATTGTTCCAAATTGTCTTCGAATTGCGCTCTGTAGAATTTTATCCAAATATCATCTTGAGTTTCCACTGACCTTATTTCTCCTGTCCAGTTTTGTTGGGCTACCTCTATTAAGCTCCCTTTTGGTTATGGGTATTCCTCAATTCGTTTGCATTTGTTTAAAAAGCCCCGCTTTTATCAACTGTTGTCCTGCTTATGTCTGCCTCATGAAAGTTGGTCTTGGTTTAATGTTCATCCACGCACACACACACACTCTCTTTCCCCCTCTCTACACACACATGCACACAAGCAACCCACCCTGGCTTCATTTAATGTATTGTTCGTCTTTTTTGGTGTTCATTTTACTCTTTTTTTTTTTTTGGGCTTTTGTTGTTCTTGTTGTCGTTGTTGGTTGTCGATTCTCGTTTTTTCGTTCTTCAAATATCTTCATTTTCTCTCTTTGTCTTTCACGCGCCTGTGCCCAACGAACTCTAAATACCTCAACTATATAGCCTTACAGCCGTGGACGCCCTGTTTGCCTATACGGGGCGGCAAGCTGAAAACGAGCAAAACCTTCTCGACCTCCAATCCGCAGCTGCCTTTTGTGGCTAATGCGCCGCACCTAACACCACAACAACAGCAGCAACAACAACAACAACATCAACACCAACAACATCAGCAGCAACAGCAACAACAGCATTTGCAACAAGCACGTCAACACTCGGCGGGCAGTCTGAACTCCTCCTTCATCTGGCGTGAGGCAAGTCCGAATAGTTTCAATCTGTACTCGAGTTCGGTGGGCTCCTCGCTAAATACACCTGGGCAACGGTACTCGCTGACGGGACCGGGTGCGGTAGCAGGTGGGCCTGGCATTAAGGATTATCAGCGCGCGCTGTCGGAAGAGCGTGCCACACGCAAATCCCTGAATCGGATGAAGAGTGGCTTCGGCTCGGGCTACGACAACGTTTGCACCTCTCCGCTGCTGCCGCGCAAGAACAAGCCGTCGCCCAAGCTGCTGGCCCAGCAGAGCTATCAACGCGGCTCCGGTCATACGACCATTGTGAAACCAAATCCGGATGGCACTGTGCATCCCGGTCTCTATGACCGACGCCTGAATCGCTCCTTCGAGACGTCCACGTCGCATCGCTACGCGGGCTTCGGGGGCGGATATCTGATGAACTGCGGCGGAGCATTGCGCACCAGCACGCTGCAACGCAGCACGCCCCAATTGGCAGCGGGTGGCGAGCGTTCGGACGAGAGTGACGGGGAGCGGGGAGAGCACGGCTGCACGGCGCTGCTGCGCAACGGAGGCGCCACCCAGGGGCGTGCCACGCCGCTGGAACTGAATGCGGACGGAACGAAACGGCAATCGGGCAGCTGGTGTTGCGGTAATTTTGTGATGAAGCAGTGGCGCAAGATCAACCATCTCTGAGTAGTACTTCAATTGCGGTTGTGGCATGTCCTTCTCATCTCGACCACGCCCATTTAGCTTCACACGCACTCATTGCTGCCACCTACAACAGCTGCGCTGCGCTGCTGCTGCTACTGCTGCTGCTCGCTTTGCTTTGAATGCTCGCCCGCTCAGCAGTTGTATTTAATTATGGCTGCTCTATAATAATTCGATTACTTTTTATTTCAATTTGCTGTTGCTCAACAAACAAACAAGAATCCTTTGAGTTCTACTTAATAAACATAGTTAAGTGAGGCTGGCAGAGCTATCTGGGTCTCTAGTTTCGGTGTGCCTAGTTAATATATATAATTCATTGAGCAGATCTGTAAAGCATTTTCATTTGAGAACTGCGTTTAAAATACTAGTAAATATATAGAGTATTTTTAATTTCAGCTGAGCAGTATTTTAAAAATACTAGCAATCAAATTTTGTTTTCTAGTAATTTTATTTTAAAAACAAATTTTTTTTCCAAGATCTAAATATTTAAAAAAAATTTGCCATCGTAATTTTTTTAATACAATTTTTCTTAGAAAATTTTTTACAATTCAGATTGTTCATTTTTTTTTTTTTTTTTTTTTTGCATTCAATTTAAGTACATTTTTTAATTCATAGCATTTGAAAAGTTTTTCAAATTTTTTTATTTTATTCAACAAAAAAAAAAATTAATAATAAATTTTTGTCTCATATTTTCGACTTGAGCTTAGTGAAAAATATATTAGATGTATATAGTTTTTTCTTTTGTCATTTGCTTAATGCAAAATCAAGAATGAGCTTAGTATTTTAAATAAGTAAACACAGCATTTTTTTAGATATTAAAATTTTTGTCATACAATGAATGCTTAAAAAATATATATTTTTAAGCCTCTTGATAAATGTTTCATAGATCTGCTTAAGCGTAACTATGAGTAGTTGTCAGAACTATATATATTTTTATTAATACATTTTTTCATCTTATACTAAAAGCAAGTTGAGTGATCTTTAATCTAGTTAGGTGCAATAGAAATAATTAAAGAACGAAACTAAAAACAAGACTCAGCCAAAAAAAGACTAGCTAACATAATCTGATTGGATGTTGTAGAGTAAAATGTTTTGTACTAGCGTGCCGTTGACTCCTTGCCCCACACACATTAGTTTCCGTACTTGAAGTGCAACTGCAGCTGGTTCCTGATCCTAGAAGAGAATGGAAAATCAGCGATGCTTTACATTTTCCGTCCAAGGCTTTTACACGCGTTTTTGTATGCCACCAGCGGAACACACACTATACACTAGGCTATAAAAACTGTATTTATATATATATATATACATATATATATTTGTGACTTTATATACATGATTTGCCATAGCTTATACTTACGTAGCTCTAAACGTTTAAAACTAGCAGCAAATGACAATTTCCTTTTTATAATTATTATTTTATTTTATTTTTTTTGAGGGGGGCTGCCCAGTGAAAGTTCTTTGTTACCTGCATAGCAAAAGAAAGAAAAAGAAACAAAAATTATAGGGTATTACTTATGATCATACGAATGTGCAATGTGTAATCAAAAAATGAGTTAAAATGCTTTAAATGTTAGTCCAAGTACTTGGCAATAACTAGAAACTAACAAAAACAAAACAAAATAAGAACAAATATATTACAAATAAATCAAAGTACATACATTGTTGTTGTGCATTATATTAAAAAAAAAAGAGCAGAAGAAAACGGAAATTGAAATCAAATTTAAGCTATAAGTGTTTTGTGAAACGTTGTCTAACCAAATACAATTACCAACTAACTATATTAATTATGATAAATACGTTTATACGTTTGTATTGTATTGAGATTTGAATTTACTTCAATTTCGAGTAAAAAAAAAAAAACATTTCAATGAAATTAAAAAATAAATAAAAAAGGAGTAACAGTTGAATAAAATCATTTATACTATCAAGAATTTCGTTGTATTTTGCATTTGTACTCGTGTCTGTGTGGTATTTGTTAATAAGCGAACAATAATATATATATATTCCTTAACAATATTTAATCGTAGCTAAGTTTTTGGTTAATTTCACTTTAGCTAATCCCAAAATTCTAGACAATTATTTGTTTAAATCTGTGTTGCACTTCAAGAGTTCCAAATTGCTGAGCGTAAAATAAATAGATTTATGTATATTTGTATAAATATCTATGTTAGCAAAAGTAATTACAATTATTATTCTTTTTTTTTTTTTTTGTTAAGCGTAGAGCATAAAGTAAAATATAACACAGTTTAAGCAGCAACACACATAAACACACACGCAAAATAAATATATACGTAAAAGCAAATCATGTCATCAAAGAGAAAACTCATAAGATTTACTTGAAACATTGCACATACGCACCGTATACACCATTGAGTTAGTTATGCCTACTAGAAACATATACACAATACTATATACAGCATTCACATTGTGATATAAATTGGATAACTCAATAATTACTGAATAATCATTATTTACTATATATAGCCATAACATTTACATTTACCTATATCATAGATTCATATTATACTTACATATATATCATATACTCATTCCACACACTCAAAACATGTTTTATTCAGTTTAGTCGCTTTATATACTCAGAATATTCACATTTACATATATCATATTCTAATTGTACTCACTTAAATTATATCATATACTCATAGCACGCATCTAATACACTCATAATAAATTCATACACATCACATAAATAGATTATTTAAATGAAACATATAACGTACCCACAATATTCATACAAAACGTATATATTCATTACACTTATTTCGTACATATTCAACACTCATATTCATATTCACTAGAGTACCACTCAATATATTAATTTTGATACGCTTTTTGCCTAGTTATACACAACACTAACATAGTATTCCCGTTTCTTCCATTCTCTTTGTTTATTTATATTTAATTTTTGACAACTCCACAATTCGCGTGAAGCAGGCCTTGAGAATGAGGATATGACACCGACACTGCGGCAACTGTGGACGGCCATACGCCAGATGCAGCAGGACATGTCGCAGATCAAGCTGCAGATCAACGAGGAGCGGGCGCTGCGTGCAGACTTGCAGCAGCTGTTGATGCAACATCTGGAGACGAGCAGTGTCAGCAGTGGAGCGAATACGCCCAAATGTTGACTATGTGAATGAGGGCCAGAAGGAGAAGCAACATAAACGGATTCCCACTGAAACAAACCCCGCCGCTGCTTACAGCCTAAGCTAAAAAAACTATTCATTTTTGTTTGCCAAGCTAGGCAGCTGCTGGTCAAAATATGTACCAAAAAAACCTTTAAAAATGAATAGATATATGCATAAACATTAATAACTAAAAACAAAGTGCTAACATATTTATTTGTATTCGTGAGTGACATTGTGGACAATACGCCAACTGCATGTAGAATTCTTGAGCAGCTGTTCTAGCTATACATAATCCAGTTAAGAGAGAGATTTGCTTGTTTATCCTTTAGGCAATGCATATATATTTAATATAATTTCATTTTAGCATATATATGTATAATTTTGTAATTGTCTAAGCTAACGTCTCTGAAACTGTGTCTATTTCAAAGTTTTTGTATATGATTCTGTACAAGTATTGAAATTTCATATAGAGTAAAAAAATGGAAAAACTCTAAAAATGTGCCAATGTTTTAGTATTTAAAGTCAACTAAAACAAAACGTAAAACAACGCTCAATGAAATGTTGTATTTATTATGTAGTAAATTTAATAAAAATATATACAAAAAAGAAAACTTTAATTAAAAATAAGTGAAATTACTAAAGAATATCATATCTTTGATTTTTTTATTGCATCTTCTTCTAGAATGCCCTGAAAGGCATTTTTTCATGTTTGCCTTGATTTTTCATGGCATAATTTTAGGCGATAAATATAATTCAATCGAGTTGGAAAATCTGGTAAGCTTATCAAAGTTTATTCATTTTTAATGTCTTATATTTTCTCCTTGTCATTTTCATTTCTAGCATATTGTTTTTATTAATTTTTTTTTTCATATTTATAGAATTGGATTTCTGTGGCTGACTTAGCTTTGCTTTAAAGTATATTTTAAGACTAAATAAAATAAATATTGTTCAAGAGTTATTTAGCTTATTTTGTAATGAGTATAATTTTCATTCACAATTTTACAAACGATTTTTTTCTGTCATAAGAAGAACTTTATGGCATTTTAAGAAATTGATAAAACAGTAGAGATTAGGTAATATATAATATTTCTTTTCAGCTGTTCTAGTTTCCTATTGCCCAAAAGAAAAACTAACAAGATTTCTGCACGCCAAATAGTGATGTCAAATAGAAATTTAATTGTGCAAGCTAACTGTGTACTTTATGCGAGCAATGTTGATTCTTTGGTGAAGATTGCAGTTGCCTTTAAGTAAATACGCTTAAATAATTTAAGCAGTGTGAAACAATGTGAAACAATGTCTGAGTATAACTGGAAAATTGCTGGCTTTGACAATTTGCCGCAGCGTTTTTGAATGCTTTTAGTTTTTCTGCTCTGCTTCACGCGGCCAGAAAGGCCAACTGTATGACTGTGTGGTATTTGTGTGTGTGTGTGTGACTGCCAGATGCATTCGTTAGTTGTGGTACGTAATGAGATTACAATCAACTCGGGCTGGCGACAAATGAGTGACAAGCGCTGTGGCAGCTGCAACACTAACAGCAACAACAACAACAAAGTTTAGTGTGTCAGTAAGGAGTTTAGAACAATATATACATATATATATATATATATATATATATATATATATATCATTTATTTATAGCCTGTCGCATGTTTCACATGGATTTCCTTCCGTGGATGGTGTTGTTGCTGTTGTTGGTGTGAGCTGCTGTCGCCTCTAACGCTTGTTTATCTTTTCAGCTAAAGCGGATGGGAAGGCGGAAGTTTTCGTTTGCACTAAGTGCATCACACCTTATACTCTGTAGGGCCAGTAAAAGGGTCTGCTGAATTTGTCAGATTTCGATGAATATCTCCAAAACTGATTATTATCGATACGATAGTTGTATTATAAATATTATTTATTCTTTTTTAATATAATTAATAAAACATTTTTACTTTCATGGAAAATATCGATAATTATGGGTTTATAAAGTACATATAAAATCACCTATTAAAAGTTATAATTTGATCAAAATATAATGTTAATAATAATATTTATTAATAATATAATAATAATAATAATAATAATAATAATAATAATAATAATAATATTAATTGAGATAAACTAAAGCATCCGCTTAAGAAATATATTTGAAATTTGATTTCAAACTGTTTTATTTTTTTTTTGTCTATTTTAATTTATTTATTTTAGCATATTGCACTCTTAACTTTGTTCCCTGTACATAGGGTATTTGCTAGTCGCGGTCTGCTTACTCACAGCATTTTCAACCTGTTTCCCACTGCCCACTGCACACCCTTTGCTTGTTAGTGAAAAGTTACAACAGATGCTTAAATAAATGCTCGACTATTCTGGTACCCTTGCCTGCGGCTTGTGGCATGCTGCGACGCGGCGCGAGCGTGGCAAAGCGACTGCAAACTAAAATGCCTAATGATAATCATTAGCGCGCCAGCGTTTTGGCTCGTCTTTCATATTTTCCAACAATTTAATTATTAATAATTAGCAATTATCTGCTCGCTGGCAATTTGACGCAAAAGGCCAATTTGCAGCAGACAAGTAATGTGCGCTATCTCTCTCTCTCTCTCTCTCTCTCTCTCTCTCTCTCTCTCTCTCTCTTGCTCTTGCTCTCTTTTGTTCCTCTTTCTCTCATTGTTGTGACTTTGTCATCATTAGACAACAATTTGAGTGCCCAAAGGCTGGGCAGCACGCTGCACGTTGCAAGTTTCTGCTTAAATTATAGCCTCAGAGTCAAATTGCCTGCCTGTTGCCTTGGAGCTGAGTGTTCTTTAGAGGCTTTTCAAATGCGGTTGCTCTACTTAACTCACATCTGTAGTTAACCCATTTAAGCAGCTGCTACACATAGTCTTCTCCCTCCTCTCTCTCTCTCTCTCTCTCTATCTATATATATATCAAGTATACGCCATGTGGACAACTCAATTTTGTGTGGCTTTTGGCCGGTTCTGCTTGAAACTGAAATTATAATTTCTAATGCCAATTCACAGTGTGCATTGCAGCCGCCTCTTGCTGCTGTCCAATTTGGCTTTAACAATTGTTATTAGCTGTTGGCACATGAATAAATCTCTCTGTTTGTCTTGTGCCATTAATAGATGTGAATTAAATTTCACAGATTTTGCAATTTTAACGCTTGGTTTTGCAGGCTTTCGTTTGGCTTATTGGATATTGTTTATTTAATTATGAATAATACCTCAATAGGCTTGTCGAATAGCTTGTAGTAGGAGTGGATGGTTCTATATAGACAGCAATTTAATATAATGGTTATTAGATTCAACTCTTTCAACTCTGCTTTAATTAAAATTTTATAGCCGTAAAGAATCTAGTAAGCTATAAAATCCTAATGTATAATTCACTCTTTTGTAATTATTTAGTTATTTAATGGCGGATCATATCTGTCTTACCTTCGTTTTAGTTTTTTAACCCCAGCTGGATAATAGGGCAGCTCATCAGCTCCTCCTCTTCATCAAACTGCATTGCAGTTGGCTTTACTTCATGTCCTTATCCGCAATCTCTTTGGGCACGCCTCGTTGCGATGGGGCACTTAAGCAAGACATGCCTTTATTCAACTTAATTTTCAACTTTGACTATGTTTAGTTAATGAACTTGAACTTGGACTTTCTTACTCTCCACTTAGAATACCCAGCAAATGGCTTTCAGTTTCCTCTTTTGGTTAGAGTTTGAAATTATTACAATGAGTAATGAGTAGAATAATTATAATAAGTAATTAGTTTTAGCTACAAGTCGGCTTGGTATTTTCAAGGGACTGAGTGGGAAGGCTGGTAAAATAGATTTCTGGACAGAAAACTTGCTAATTAGCTGTATTTAATATTGTTGTATTTAAAAAAAAAATTTGTATATAATAAAAGTCTTACATTTTTAATCCAATTCCTACCACTGTCTCGCTCTTTCTTTTTAGTTATCTCTGCCTCTCATTAATTATTTCTCCCGGACTGTCTACCGATTGCTATGTCTTAAAATAATATATATTTTATACATACATCTGTATCTGTCTTTGCCGACCTCTTAGCTAACTGCCTAACATATTTTTCTTCTATTTTCTACTCCACATCACCAACGACATATGTAAATACCTGTATCCTTTTTTCGGTCTTTATATGTCTCACCATCTCTGTATCATTCTCTCTCTCTCTCTCTCTCTCTCTCTCGGTTTGTCTCTCTATCTTTCTGAAATCCTACCTCATTTCTTTCCCGCACCCTCTGATTCTCTCTCTCTATGTCGTAGGCTCTATTTCGCACTTTTTCGGCATTTATCCATGTCGAGCATGTGGCCTCTAATGACGGCCTAGTAATACTATTTTTTCTTCTTCATCTCTTCTCAGCACAAATCGATTCCCGAGTGAGTGACCCAGTTCAATACCAGCATCAGCAGTGATGCGAGTCAGCAAAAGAATCAAGCCACACAGCAGCACAGCGCCTCATCATGAATAAGATCACCATATATATACATATATATATATATATATATATATATATGTATCTACATATGTATATGCGTGTACATCATCGATACTCTTGGCTCTTTCTCACTTTAGCATTAACTCATTTTAAAGATAGTTGCTAGGAGTAGCAATAAGTTAATGCCGCTGATTGGCAGATAGTCTGCGGCTGCGTCTGTGTGGCTATGAAATGCGATGCTTCTAACCTAATTTGCAAGATATGGAAAACTCGACACTTGATAGATGATGTTGCATGCCCCCAACAGCTGGCAGGGCTGCCAGGGGCAATGGTACGAGCAGATATATAGGGCACTTGCTGGCTAAAGGTTTTCCATTTGACTAGCTGTCATTTTTAGCCAGCAACTGCCTCCCAGAGGCTAATGGTCTAACAGTGGCTCCGCGTCCAGCTTGCGGCTCAGCTAAGTGACCCTAATTACATTCAGAGTATTTGCAGCATTGTTGAGTGCCGAGTGCTTCGAACTGATGACCGGCTGCTGTCTTATGGGCAGGTATTAATGACAATGGAAAGCCCCTCAAGAGTTGACACCAACTTTCAGCTGATCAAATTTACGGTATGCACTTGCTCCATTTTGGATTTCACATCGAAACTTTTCAACTTTTTTTTCGATTATTATGCGATTTCGTTTTTAGTTCATTTGCAAAAAGAAAATCATTTCTTTCGCTTCCGCTTATAGCGCGTATTTAGAGGCGTTTCAACGTTTCTTTTTTTTTTTTTAGGAGTTTCTTATGAAAGTTATGTACGGCAAATGGTTTTTATATTTTCTATACATTTTTTGTTAATCTTTTATTTTGCAGTACAATTTCATAGTAAATAATGTTTCCTTTAAACCAATGTAGATACCTTTTTGTATGTAAAGTAATACTTAAATTTGGTGAGATGAATATTCGATTAATTTCATATGAATATTTGTTTTACTTTTTTTTTTAAGAAATATATTTATTTTATAATTTGTAATTAATGATTTATTGCTCTGTGTATCATACATCAAAATTTATTCAAATAAGAGTAGAAGAAATTTGTAAATAAATAATGACCATTATATTAAATATTTGTATTATTATTCAATTATTATTAAGTATAAAATATATTTGTAAATCAATTTTTTAAATTTATGCATAAATATTTTATATTAAATTGTAAATCTTTTACATGTTAAGCTGAGCATATGAATTGAATGCAAATTGCTACGCAGCTAGAAGACCCGCACCATTTGCCTAATGAATATTATATTGCAACTCGGCTGATGTACGTAGCTGTATAATTAGATCATGAACCGCTAGTCCGACGACTGATCACGGGCTTTTTTTGCCCCTGGGTCTAATTGAGCGAGCAGCGAGCGGAGAGCTCACGTCAAAAATGAAAAGCAAACAATGTAAAATCAGGCAAGATCTGTGTGCCTATATAGCTGCTATATAGCTGCCATAACGGACCAAACTGCGGGCTCGTTGCCAGTCAAATTTGTTATTGTGGCAGCAACGGCAAAATTGCCACGCGCGTGCGCCCGAGCAACGAACTCGGCTAAGAGAGAGAAAGAGAGAGAACAAGGCAGAGAGGGGGCGGCAGAGAGGGAGAGAGATGCTGTCAGCATAGCTGAAGCACTTTCATTTTCACGCTCGTTCACAATGAAGCTTATTAATCTGGTAATTAAGCAAGGTGTATGGGTGTATAGGTGTGAGCTTGCGTGTGTCTGTGTATGTGTGTGTGTGTGTGTGTTGATTAGGGCAAACATAGAATTAAGTTAGTAAAACGTTTGCATTGTTCGCAACGTTGTCTTTGAAGCAGCTGTCAGCCTGTATTTACGACCAAAGCTGGGAAATTGAGTTTTCTTTTTCTCAGCTTCTTTTTTTAAGGTTTGTTTGGCGTTTGCATTTATTCTGGACAACTTCTTTCTGTTCTCCGTTACGCTTTAAGAATTTCGATAGTGAAATGCATTTGGCAGCTAGTTAAGCTGTGAAAATTTCAATGTGGGAATTCACTTAAATGCATCCATATCAATGGGAAGAGTTTTTTCGTAGATACTTTGAATGCTGCTAGATAGTTGGCTTTAAGAATGCAGAGCTTTAAACGAAATGCAGCTAGCATCTGTGGCTGGGAAGATTTGTGTTGGACTGCTATTTTAACATATACAATTTTATACTTAATATAAAGCATTTTTAATTATAAGTAAATAAAAATAAAAAGCAATAAAGTTTCATATAAATATTTATTTTAATAAAATGAAACAATTAACAAAATTATGAAATTTGCCTTGAATAAAATTATTAAGTAAATAGTATGATTTATTAATATAATATTATACTTAAAATAAATCATTATTTTTAATTTAATAATATGGAATCAATATATTTAGCAATAGATATAGCCTATCAATATAAATTTTCAACAAATATTTCCTAGATTCTTCTATAAATTTATGCAAGACTATTTAAACTACTTCAGCCAGAACTCTGCCCTGCCTCTTCTTCTGCCAAACTAAGCCGCTTAGAGAGCTAAGGAATGAAACCATTCATAACTCGTTCTACTCTCTTATTCTTTCAGGTCTTTTATTTAAATTTGCCCATTCTGTAATATATAATTTAAGCATTTCTTAACAACTTACATAATTCCCTTTTCTTGTCATAGCCTATGCAAATTAATGATCTGCAGTGTCATTGACATTGTCGGACAGCTCCAATTGGACATGGGAAAAGCCCTTACAAATCACTTATAACTAGAGATTGTCTAGCCCCAGAATACGTCTATATAGAGCTTGAATCCAACATAATTTAGCGTAAATAAAAACTAGCTATTCTCGTATTATTATTGCCGCAGCACGCATTGCCTTTAGTAGCCTGCTAAAAAGACTTGTATGTGCATATATATATATATATATATATTGATGCACCTGCTGCGCTACCTGGTTGGCTGGCTGACTGGCTGGGTCGTTGGTTTCCTGCATCAGTGCATGCGAGCTATGTCTCTATCAGGCTTTTGTATTTGTATCTGACGCCGCGCAGCGCTTTTATGGCAATGGGCTGGGTATGGGGTCTGGGATGCAGTTGAAGCGCAACGGCTGCTGCAATAGAACAGCAACAGCAACAGCAACAGCAACAACAACAACAACAACAACAAGTACAGTAAAACTATTACAACAACAGTAATAACTGTGGCCATTGGCTGGGCCAATGCGCGTGTCTCGGTGTCGCAATGCGACGCGTAACTTAGCCATAGCAAACGCCTCGATTTGTACTTGTACTAGCATACCCAGTGCAGGAGCTGCAGAGAGGGTATATGCAACGGCAAGTTATCCACTTACAATCGGCAAATTTCAAAAGCAATGTGTGGGCATTGGTAAGGCATTTATTTTCGACAAGGCATTTAATATGACAAATTTTAACTTTTAGAACTTTTACGAGTTTATATTTTAGTTTAATATGAAATGTTAAGGGAAATCATTTTTAACAAAAGTGTACCGAATTATCGATTTGTGCTGAAGTTGCTGACACTCAAATTTGTTTTCTATTTGTCTTCAACTTGGGTAATCTGAATCTATTCTGAAGTCATTCATCATCTGTCCAGGGTATTACGCAGTCCAACTCATAAATTACCTGCCTCAAGCTTACCTGCTTATAATTTTTTCTACGCTCATTCTTTGTACTTTTTTTTTTTTTTTTTTTGTTTTCGTGTAGTTGGCTTTTCGTCGCACACATTTTTAAGTATGTTTTAAAGAATGTTTCTTGTGGCATGTGGCGCATCCCAATTCCGATTCCAGCTCATAACTGTTCTTGACGCGCTTGCCTTTAAAATTAGTGGGCATGCCACTGCCACTGCCACTGCCAGTGCCATTGCTAGTGCGTTTTGGGCCATGTTTGGTGGCGCTCGACTCAGTCGACTGACAACAACAACAACAACAACGGCAACAAGAACGGCCAAAACACGACCTATGCAGCCGTTCTCTGGCTTTACAAGTGCTCAGGTGCGCCCCTTAGGCCCCCATTACCCCCCTCGTGCCCAGCTAATCAACTGCGTATTTCAATTTACCGTTGTCATCTTTTTTCTTTTTGGCTAGAAACTAGCCGAGTTTTGAGTTCAAGCTGCGCAACGCAGCTTCAGCTACAGCTTCAGCTGCCAACTGCCAACTTCAGCTGCCTTTGGCTCTTGGCTCTCGTTTCAAAGTTAATTCAAATTTGTATGGGACGCCGTTAGGTCTTATTATTGCTCTGGCTCCATCTCGAGTTCTGAGCCAACGAGCTGTGCTAATTGTGGGAGAATTTTCGTATAGAGCACACAACCGCAAAGTATTGTGTGCCAATTTTCGTAGCAGCTCTAACTCCAACTTCAATTCCAACTCCAACTATACGTCCAACTACAATTTCGACTCCAACTTCAACGCCAACACCACAAGAAACATTAAGTAATTTTCTCATTGAATCTGCTCTAAATTCCCACACAATTGCTTTGCTCACAGTCTGCTTAATTCTCTCTGAATTTTTTTGTGGCTGTCTTTTTTTTTTGGGCCCATAAGTTTTTGGCAATGGGGCGAAAGTGTGCTTAGGCTTAATCATTCTCAGACTCTTTGGGCTTGGGCTATTAATTTCTTTTATTTTTATTTATTTTATTTTTTCCCCGCTGCAATCCTATGATTTAATAGCTCATTCGTGAGTCGTCAAAGATAAATATAGCAAAGCTTGAAAAAACACATTTCTGAGCAAGGACTAGGTTAAGCGTAATTTGAAGAGATTTTATCAAAACGCAATATAGATGACAACAAATGATAATATTATTCTTAAGAAATACAACATTCAAGGAGATATAAATATTAAAATGAAAATATTTACTCTTAAATTCTGCGCATTTCTCCCTCGATTTTATCTCTAGATGTTTGTCATGCCAAATTCTCACACACAGTGAAATGACAAACATTTTCTATAGTTTATGAAAAAATAATATGAAAGCCATTAGTAACCACAATTAAATATAATAATTATTGTATTTTTAGCTAATTGCAAATTGTCATTGAATTTTTTTTATATTTTTCTATCCTAAATATAATACAAAAAAAAAAAAACTAAAATAATTTTGCTACAGAGAAACAAATTCGCAAGAAACTGAAAAACAGACCACCAATAAAAAATAAAAAACAAATAAATAAATAAACAAATTTTAATATCTAAAATTTAATAATTACTAAAGAAAAAAAAATATATACACTGATTTAGTAAATTAAAAAGCTTAAATAAATGTAACTATATTTTAAATATATTCCAATTTCTACATAAATTAATTATAACAATTTCATTACAATTTCTAAATGTTTCATATTTTCTTTAGCAAGTATAATTAACATTTACATAAATGAATGAAATAAATATATATTATTTTATTGTTAAATATAATATAATAATAATAATGTTGTTTTGTTCTTTAGTATGATTTACAATTTTATTAAATATAAAATTAAATTGTCATTAATTCTGCTATGTATAATTTACAATTTTATTAAATATAAAATTAAACTGTCATTAATTCTGTTATTCTTCTAAATTCTGCAGTCAATCAGTTTAGTTAATTATACTCAACAATTATCTTAAATTCTAATCACTCTTCTATGATCATTTCATCTATAATACACATATATACCTATACCCCCTTATATCATATGTCATCATATAAATGTTTATATATAGTTATATTTCTTAATCCTTTCTTTCGACCCATTTTCTATTTCTTAACTCGTGCTGTAACTTTAATACCTGCTCGGCAGTTGTTTACGTTCTACTTTAGTGTCGCTTCTTACTTTATGTTCCCTGACACATTTTCCATGTCATACATATAACATACAGTTGGCCGACTCTGTTTCACAATCGCATATCCCAAAGTTGACACCGATCTCTGTCCATTAAGAGGAAACCGCACGAAATTCATAATCATAATCATTAAAAGTTGCCGCCGACGTCGCCGTCGCCGTCGCCGTCGCCGTTGCCATTAGCCCAGAATCTGCCCTCGCTGCACCGCGGCACCTGCTTTCCCGTTCGTGTTCTTATTTTTGGCACTCTCTATGTTCTATTCTGGTCTTGTGGTTCTTTTGTAATAACTATGTTTATCAGCTGGCTGGATCTGCGATCAGCTATCAGCGATAACCCAGTTCATGCAACTGACACAAATTCAAATCTCTGACAGAAATCGCAGTAATTAGCCAACTAATTCTCTGGATAGCTTAAAATAAAGCCCAGAGGGTTGAGCGCAACAGTACTTTTTTTTTTTTTAGTTCATTTTCATTTTTTTTTTTAACTAATTGCCCATGGAGAATTGTTGGAAGTGTGCTTCCATAATTGTATAGTCTAGTGGAAGTTGCTTATACAGGGAATATTGAATATAAAAAACAAAATTAGAATACTTTTAGTAGACTTGTAATTTACATTTACGAGGGCTACTTAAGGAATTGTGGATTTTAATTTGTATATAATATACTATAGAAAACTCAAAGCAAATTTAGACCAATAAATATTGTTGTATATTAGCTAATAAATATTTTTAAAATATTATTCACTTTAAAGCATTAGTTTTAAAACATTATTAAGTTTATATTTTATACATACATTTTATTAAAAGTTCAAAATTCTTTTTTATACATAAATTTTTGGCCAAGGAATGCAATAAATTCCAGATTGTTTAAGTCTTTGAGTCTTGAGTTTTTCTTTACTATTAGATCTTTGCTTTACACTAAGAATTTGCATGCAAGCTTAATGAGTACTCTGAAATAATTTTGCTTTCAAAATGATGATTAATTTTAGTTAACGCTGCAAAGGCTCCACTTTCTTGGCAACTTTCAATTGGCGAAGCTGATGAATGTTAATTATCCGCGTAAGAAAGCATAATGATTCCATGGCGTTCGGCCTGTCAGATCTTAGATGCGTATATTATTTCTATTATTTTCTTGTTTTTGGCAAAAAAGTAATTTAAAGCTAAGCAGTACTTACACAAAAAAAAAAAGAAAAAGAAGCAAAACTTTCACAAATATTTTTACTTTCATTCTAACAGCAACAAAAGAGTAAAATGAACTGGCGGCAGCAGCAGCAGCTGTTTGGGCTGCGGCTCGTTGCTTGGTGTCTCATTAAGTTGTTTGGCTGCTTCTGGCCAAGATCGTTGGCCCCATTATAGCTTAGCCGAGATCAGCACGAAGTCATCTACTACTATTTAATAAGTGCAACAGTTATGCTCGCCTAAACATGGAAAGCAATCGCAATCGCAATCGCTATCTCAAACGCAGATCTAATAGAAGTGCTCTACAAAAAGGGAAACGGAAGCCCCAACCGGCAAGACACTAAGATTTATGTATGCCACATGCTAATCAACGTCAAGCGAGCACGGTGGGTGAAATTTGAGCGGATTGCATTGAAATGGGTGAAGGTGACGTCCACTGTAGAAGTCAGGCAGACAGCCAGCTAGACGGACAGACAGACAGACAGACAGACAGTCAGCCAGCCTTTTGCTAGACGAGAAAGTTTTTCCAGCTCTCTGTTCGTCCGATCTTAACGCTCACTTGGTTTTTGTGTTCTAATAATAACAGACCAACAACAATGGACTAAACAAAACCTTTCATACACACACACACATAACTACATTTGTATATGTATTTATATATTTGTATATGGTAGTATCTGATGATGATTAAAAATGCCTAATGGCTTTTCTATGCAAAATCCATTTGAGCACTTCCCCTTCCTTCACAACACTTCAATCAGAAAGTTTTTGTTGCCCTTGCAGCGGGCATTAGTCATATGTTACTAGATATGCTATGTTCTACAGTAGCGTAATTATGAGGCGTATATATATTGTTAATTGTAGCCTGTTTGTTTGGCGAAATTAGCAAATATTCCAAACTAGTTAAATAATTTATTTTTTATATTTTTCCTGTTAGTTTTTCCTCCTGCTTTTTAGGCAACGATTGTAATCATATTTCTGAGCAATCTACAAAATTTTAAATCTATAAACCGTTAAATATATGTACCTAATATAATATATGTAGATTTTGTACTAATTTTCAAATAATGTCTTCTTCTTACAATTAATATCTCTATTGTGTCTTTTGACCTAGGCTCAATATAATTTAAAGTTTCAACAAAATATTTTTATACAGATTGAATTTATAAAAAAAGAAATAATAATTATATCTAAGCCAACATTTATTCATTTTTATTGAAATATATATGGGATATTTTAATCTATAATAATTTAACAGATTATATTATTTATCGAAATTTGGAAATAAAATGAACATATATTCAATCCTAGTGCAACCTTCCTACATGTTCCATGCTTGAAAGTGCATTTGGTCTTCGTCATTCAATTATTTCTATATTTTCCGGTTGTTGTCCACAACATCGGATGGAGATCTTAAGTCAATGTTGCTGAACATTTTGTCCATATTGGGCAATCAAGCAACGACGTCATTGAAGTTGGAGTCGAAGTTGAAGTTTATGTTTTGTCGGTGGGCTCAACGATTATTATTCTTGTTGTAGCAGTTGATATTCTTATTGTTGTTGCTGTTGCTGCTATTGCTGTTGCATTTGCTGTTTTATCTGCCGGCTTCCGTTCGAGAACCCAGAAAAATAAAACTGAAAACTTTTGTTGACAATATTGTGTGCCACTTTCATGCAAATTGTTCGTTGACTGTTACCTCTGTCCGTTGTCGCTTGTTGTTGCTGCTGTTGTTTTGTTTCCCACTCTTAACTTAATTTCCTAACGTGTTGTTGTTGGTGTTGTCATAAAACGCAACGACAGCGACATCTAAATTCTTGATGGTATCATTAAACAGTAAGCAACTCTTTTTCTTTAAGCCTAACTCTGCGATTATTATGTGAATGTTAATGATCATAATGATGATGATGATATATGATCGCTCCCAGCCAATTCATTGGAATTAAAATTATGCTAAATTATGGTAAGCAGCAGTCGAAAGCAGACATAAAAGAACTTTTTAAATAAATATATAATATATTGCATGGTTTCTAAAATGTCTTTGAACTTTCATAATATAGACAGAACTAAAGTTATTTTTAGAATGTATATAATTTGGTTAATGGCTTTACAATTTTATTAGTTAAGCTGTTAATTTTAAAGAAAGTTAAAAAATGTTCTACGTGATTTTATGTTTGGTTCATATGACTCAGTAAATTCTTTAGGATTTCATAACTGAATTAGAGCTACATCATATAAGATTATAAAATTAATTCTTAAAATTTTATTTTTTAAGACAAAATAAATTTAAAAAATGTTTAATAAAATATTAAAAAATGAAAAAATAAATAAAAATATATTACTAACGAATATATATCTTAAAATAAATAATAAAATATGAAATATAATCAAGTTTAAAAATTAAATTAAATAATTTTTTTTTTAAATTTATATGTATATATTTATAATATGATTTTAAATACACACTGAAAGAATAAAACATGTAATTTATTTTATTTTAAAAATATATATATTTTTTCATAAATAATCGTATATTTGACATCATAAATATATAAAATAGTTTATACAAAAACTTAGCTTAGGTTAAGTCTAGAATACTAAGCACTAATCCGCTGTCTATCAGAGTGTGTAAATACCTAGAAATCATATGGATTCGCACAGATATGGAATAGTCTAGAGTAGAGCTAAGATTACAGTATTTTCTTTAAATTTCCATAAATTACGGTTCACTAAACGCAGCATCGAGCTGGAGGAGGAGCTTCGTGTGGGATGCTGCGGCAACGGCTGTTACAGCTGCTGATCCCGTAAGTACCGTTTGTTGAGCTTTCCAGCTGCCATGCTGAGCAGGAGGCGGCGGTGGAGTAGAAGGCGGAAGAGCAGGCACTGCCCCAGCTATGCGCAGTCGTCTTCAGCTAAATGGGTTAGGCAGCGTTAGGCTACCCGGGGGCTTCAGCAAGACAAGTGGGCATAGTTAGAGTAGGGAGGAATGCGAGGTGGGCTCTACAAGGTGCACTGATATTGCTGCTGCAGCGCACGGGGCAGCGTCTTGTGGGGCAGATGGGCAACGGGGCAACCGAAGGAAGCCAAATGCGAATGCGACTTGTTGCTGCTGCTGCTGCTGCTGCTGCCGCTGCAGTTGTTGTTGCTATTGTTGAGCAATCGCTGTCGCTGCAGCAGAACGAGGCAAATGCTGATGATTATCACAGATATGGAAACAGTTACCAGCACGCTGCCTAGATTGGCGCTTATATAACGCAGCGAGGCGGCATAGTCTACAGAGAGACAGAGGGAGGGAGAGAAAGAGAGAGCCAGTAGGTTGGCATACAGTTCACGATTGTCAGAGCTGGCCATTTATGCATCTACTTACACTCATCATCATCATCATCATCATCAGCATCAACATCATTTGCATCCGCCTTGGTCCGTTCCTCAATCAGCTTGGCATACTTGCTGGCCAACAACTGCTGCTCGTCCGGTGACTTGGCCAAGCTGTTCAGCTCATTGAGACTGGCCAGGCTAAGAGCGCGTCCCTGCAATCGACTGGCAATTAACAAAGGTTGCTTTTGCTGCTGCTCTTGCTCCTGCTGCTGCTCCTGTTGTTGCTTTGGCGGCTGTGTTTCTACCACCAACGCTGGTTGCTCCACAGACTCCGGCTCAGATTCTTTCAACACCAGCTCGCTTTTGTTCACAAATCGCATGTGACGCAGCTCTCGACCCAGACGCTCATCATCCGGCTGAAAGGGATCGTTGGGCTCAATCGCAGCTGCCACGCCGTTCTTGCCAGGCACTGTGAAGCTGGCGCGCACCGTCTGCATGCCCGACTGATAGCTGCAGACGACGACAAAGCTATGGGTGGAACGAGAACTAATAATTAATAAGATGATCAACTGACAGCTAGACTAACTGATCGATCAACTATGTAGAGACTTAAGGCAATCATATATGAAATTGCATTGAAGTCGAAGCGAGTAAATTCAGATCTTCAACTGAAGATAAAGGCAGATAGACAGATGCATAATGGAAAACTACATGATCAAGGACACTGATCTGATCTTCATCTGAAGATAAGGCGGACTGAAAGATGATAACCGAACATTACTTGATTAAAGAAAAGTCTTATCTTCATCTGCAGTTGAAGGTAGATAGATAGATAACGTTAAATTAATTTATTTAAATTACAAATTTATTTCTGTTGCTTCAGCTATTTTTGGAGGGTTTCACGTGGCGGAGCTTAAAGTTCAGTTGATGCTTAGACTAGGCCTGAGCATAGATTTCACCTGCTAGAGCGGGCAGGCCAGCAGTAACTGTATGAAGCCTTTTCATTATTGCTGATGTTCACTCTCTTCAATCTAAGATCAACCGCAAGGTTTGTTTCACTTTTTTCTAGCAGTAAATTACTCGTGCAAGAGGAAAATGGACAGGAAAATGTGAAAGTAAAATTTAGAAAAAATTAACATTTCCCTACATTTTTTAAGTTATATATATTATATATAAGAGCTTTATTAGTATTATTAAATTAATAATCTCTTTTAATATATTATAAAATTGTTGTCTTAAATTATTATATATACATATATAAGTTAAAATAGAAATAATAAATAATACAAAGCAAATAAAATAAAATATTTGGTACTATACTAAATCAGAATCATAAAAATATTATTCTCTGCTTACCGCCTCGTGCTGTGTGTGAAGATGCCCAGATTCTCTTGGACCGTAATGAACGTCTCGACGGTGTTTGTCTCCGGCTTCACCATGCTGCCGCATTGCTTGTGATCGATGCGCATCGTGTACTTGTCGGCTGGATCGTTGGCATTGCCCTTGATGCCACAATCGCCGCCATCGACCACAATGCGACCGCCGAAGTAGGGACCCGTCTCCACCTCAATTTCGGAAGCATGCGCCAGGCACTGTGTGGCATGGGCCGAGACTGAAAGTGGTGCAGTCGGTTAAGGTGGTTAAGGTGGTTTGTGTGGCTGGCGCGGGGCAATTTGACTTACAGCCCTTGGTGGGTACAATGATGCTCTGGCCAGGTAGATGAGTGGCAGCGGCGCCCGCTCCCTCAATCTCATTCTCGTCATGAAACTCGGAACGTGCGCTGCTGCTGCGCAGGCGTCGCGGCTGCACGGGACGTATATGAAAGCTATATCGCGTGGCCATGCGCAGATTATCAACGGCTGCTCGAAAGTGATGAACTTGAGCGCTGCGAAAGAGTTGAGGGGGTTAGTTAGTTAGCAGCCGGCTATGACCGACTGCGCAATACACTGTTCACGGAGTGAAAGGACAGAATGAAGTGGGGAGTCTTAATAGAATATAGATGTGTATATGAAGAGATTAATATGATCCAACTAATATTAATTAGTGAGGTATGAAGAGAGGCGTTTTAAGCTAAGAGTATTAGCAAAGGGTATCTTGGGTCGATCATTAAGTAAAAAGTCTTAGAAGAAGCTTCCAAAATAGCTAAGAGAAACTCAGAGGCGACTTTACCGACAAATTTGTTTTTAAAATGTTTGACAAAATACAAATATATATAGGAAGGGCATAAAGAAAGCCTAGAAATTTATATATATATTTTGTTATATGAAAAAAGATCATTAGAAGATCGGAGACTATTTTCAGCTATTTATTATTATTATTTTTATAAGTATTTATTACTTATTCAAGGCTCTATTCAATTCACAATATCTCTAGCTTTCTTTTGCATACAGACAAACAGTCAAAGACTACACTATTTTTGGCTAGACCTCAACAGAAAAATCTATAAATTCCTTAAGTTATGCATTTTGTGTATATTTAAATTCATATGCAAATCTAGCCAAAAGTTTAATTTCTCTCCAGCTTTCTTTTAGATAGATACACCCCTCCGGCGCATTTTGAACAGTGTATAATGAGCAGCGTAGAATTAAAGAAAAGTGAATAGTTTGTGTTGGCTGCACTTACTCCACAGATTCCTCGCTAGATGTGGGCAGCTCGGCGGCGGTGGCATTCACCAGCTTGACGCGACAGCGCTGCGGTCCATAGTTCTGCATTTCACAGTAGAAGATCTGAAAGGCTTTGGGTGGTTCGACAATGCCGCTCATATTTGTCACGCCATTCGCATTCACAATGCCAGTCGGATTGGTAATTGTATTCGGATTCGTATTCGTATTGGCATTCGTATGGGTATCTGTGTCATGGGCCGACGTCACGAACTCAACTTCCCAGGTCAGATTCACCGATTTGTAATTTGGTTCACCAGCCACGCCGCGTATCTCTGCAGGCCCAAATAGGTTTCAGAAAAATGGGGTTTACAAAACAAATACAAGCAGATACAATAACAAATGCTACTTATATAAAAATGGGGTTAGTCAACTGCTGCTGCTGCTGCAGCAACAGATGCAACTGCCAACTGCGACTGCAACTGCAACTGCAACTGCAACTGAGGACTGTGGACTGCGGACTGTGGACTGCATTTGCTGTAGTTCATTGCGGGCCCAGCTCAAAGTCGCTTCTTGCATGCAAATCAGTTAAGAACAAAAGGCTTTAAAGAAGCAAGCGGCAAGCGGCAAGCGGCTAGAGGCAGAGGCAGCCACGCTTTAGAACTTGTTTCAGAAAACAACAAGAAAACAAAATCGTCTGCGACTCCGACTCGCTTTTGGTTTAGTTCTTGCTTTTTCTTTTACTTGTGCTTGGTGTGTGTTGTGGCCATTGCACCACTAAGTGGTGTAGCTGGCCATCAGATCTCGGCGTGGAGCG
Organism: Drosophila mayaguana; assembly: GCA_037075325.1. Taxonomy (NCBI): domain Eukaryota; kingdom Metazoa; phylum Arthropoda; class Insecta; order Diptera; family Drosophilidae; genus Drosophila; species Drosophila mayaguana. The sequence goes on along the minus strand of JBAMCG010000068.1, from coordinate 11,296,539 downwards.
TGTTTTGTGGCACCGCAGGTGATGGAGGATTTAGCTGGAAGTGTGCCGGGAATTAGCATGTCCAGCTAACTGATGGCAGTTCCGACCAACTGTGTGAGCCATTCCAAATCACATTCAGTGGCTTATACGATGCTCCACACAAGGCAACGAAGAAGCGCAACAGCAGCAGCAGCCGCAAATGAAGCGCAACAAATTACAAATACTGCAGCTAATTTTAAGATAAATCGACTTCGTTAACTAAGATGATAAAAAGTTGTGTTGCAGTTCCAATGTAATCGAATGAAATGATTGATTGATGGCAGACAAGGTTTTAGGGTTTTTGATATGTAATCTGAGGAAAAGAGCTCTATAGTAAAAGCCGTAAAAAATTCACTAAATGAATTGTAACTCAAGCTCAAATAAGTAGGAAAAATGTTATAGAAGAAAAGCAAAACAAACAAAAAATTATATAAGATAAAATTATTTTTTAATATTTCAAACCAAGTTACAAAAAAAAAAAAAAAAAGAAAATAAAAATTCGTAGAAAAAGATTAAATTTTAAAATTATTTTATGATATGATTGAATGATTTTTTATGTATACCATAAAAAACAGCTATAGATTATAGAAATGTAATTGTTTTTAAATAATTGTATACTTTTTTAATATATTTAAGCAACTGCAGAATTTTACTAAATATTAAAGTGAAGAAACCCCCATTTTAAAATAAAATTAATGTAAATTAATGTCAAATTAAAATAAATATTAATAACAGCTTCGTCAATGAATCTTCAGATTTTAAGGTCTTCAAATCACGTTTAAATAACCAACATTTATTTTGTCTATCCCATCTGCTGTTGCCTGTTATATATCAAAAAAACTGTTCGCAGTTTTTCAAAAAAAAAATAAAAATAGCTAAAACAAATAGTTTAAAAAATATATGTGAAACCCAAAACTTGTATACAATTGAATCTAGCTACTTATTATAAATGTGAGCTTTCCTATAGAGAATTTCCATAAAGATTTCCTTATGTGACAGATATGAATATTTATAATACATTTCAAATAATTTCAAACTCGTTGAATGAAATGTTTGCACTCAAACTGTCGAATGCTATTTGCCACTTAAGATATCTAGATAGTATATTAAGCTAATGAACAGAAAACTAGACATATTCGTGTTCAAATGTCCGTTAAACAGGTAAACTCTGCGCTCAATCAAACTATTCGCCATCAAAGATAGCAACTGTCTTGGCCACGCCAAATAACTAGTTGAAGCAAACAGCTCATCACATTACTCCATTAATTGAAACCACGCCCCATTTAGAAATTGCTAGGCCGCCTCTGCGTCGGGCACAGCGGCTATGAGACATTTGAGGCATATCTTTCATCTGCAGCCTCGAATGTGCGTTTTCCCCGATTTCCAATTGCCAGAACCTTGCATAATGCGCAATTAGAAATTCAATTTTCGAAGCTAAGCAGCTGAAATGTTGCTGTTGCATGTTTGTTTGTTGCCGCTGTTGCTGTTGCTGTTGCTGTTGGATTTTCCCATGTTGAAATCATTGACACCAATTTCGGATTCGCCAAGCCGCCTCCGTGCGGCTGATGCTTCTGCTGCCTCTGCTGCTGTGGCATTCGACATTTAGGCGAATTTCACACAAAGAGAAGAAAAAAGTGCGCAGCATCTGCTACAGGCGACATGGAAAAGTGAAACTTCAAGCATTGACACCATTCTGCAGAGAACTGCCAATAGAACAGCCAGGCGACATCTTCATCATTTTCTACTCCCATCCAGCTTGGCCAAAAACAGATTAGAAACTGTTGACAAACTGGCCGAGTGCTGTCAGTTGCGGTTCCAGTTGCAGCATCAGCAAATAAAACGCTTGATTAATGTTTTTTTTTTCTTTTTTTGTTCGCTCGATCAGCGCTTTTCACTCACTCAGCGTGGCATGCCACATGACGCAGCACTTGTTAGGTGTTATGTAATGCTGGGTGCACGGTGACTTTTCGGCTAATGATCTGCTTATTTGGGGCCTAAACCCTGCCATTTTAGCCAGCTCTAATGACACTTTTGCTCTCGCTAGCTTATCATTAAAAATGTTGCCGCAATTTCCGTTGGTTTATTTTCTCCCATATATTTATTTATTTTTCTTTTTCTACTGCGGTTCTGGGGCGGGTCGCGGCCTCTTTGACTGGCTTGGACAGGAAACATTTGCGCATAGCTTTGATTGGTATAAAATAGCTAAAATTAGCGCTGGCCGCAAGTTTGTTGCCTAAGTCTTTTGTTTTCAGTTTTCAGTTTTTGCTGCTGCCGCTAAAGCGTGAAACAATTTCGCTGCCAAGGGCAGCCCTTTTTTGTTGCAAACAAGCTGCTGTTGCAAGAAATGCACACGTTGCCAGTTCACAAATCGTGACCACATGCAATTAGGCAGCAGCTCTCCACGCCGGCCACAAATGCCAGACAACGTTGCAGGGAGCGAATGTGTGGGGGGATATCTCCCCATTTTTTCGCTTTTTATATAGGACTTACCATATTTGCTGTCTGCATTGTTGTTGCTGCTGCTGCTGTCTGCGGATGTTTTCAATTTTGTTGCGGCTGCAGTTGTTGCCTGTTGGGCCTCTGTCAACGGCTCGTTGAGGCTATTGTTGTTGCTGTCGCTGCTGCTGCTGCTGCTGCTGCTATTGGCTGTTATTCGGGCGCGTCGTGCAGCCTTTGCTGCAGCAGCGTTTGGCATTGCCGGCAGCAATAGCAGCAACAGCAGCAACATGCTGCAGCTGCTGCATGCCATTGATTTGTTTGACATTATTTTCGCTTGATTTATGATATGTAGTCTGTGGCATCCAAAGTGTGCCAATGGCAATTCTTCTAATTTGTATCACCTGTATATTTTTCTTGAGTTTTTAACCATTCACTTCACAAATTGCACAGCATGAAAAATTAATGAAATTGTATGCTTTAGCAGTATTGTTACGCACACGATTCTTTTTGTTTTCTATTCGTTTGGTATTTGCAATTAATAACGGCTATTACACAAATGCGCTGCGTTTATATCGACAACCGCACGCCTTCGCTGGCATCGCACAACTGACTTACAGCTCGGCTGCAGTCGAACCTTGAACGAATCGCTGCCACGAACAGCTGTTGCGAGCGAACCAACACAATGCCAAGGCCGCGACGCGCGTGCAATGAGCGAGCTTTCAAAAGCTCTCACACATTTTCTCGCTCTCTCTCTCTCTCTCTCTGACTGTCGTTCCGGTCATATGCTGGCCATATGCTTTCGGTTTTTGGCTGTCGATGCTGTCGACGTCGGCGTCGGCATCGCCGTCAGCAACTACAGAAATGTTAACCAGGCGGCGGTGCTTATCAGCAGCTGCTTATCGTACGGGAAAACTTGCTGTTTTATTTATTTTACACGAGCTAAATTAAAAAATTCATATTAGAGTCAAAAGAAAAGCCTTTCTATTAAATTAAGACAAAGTCTAATAATCTCAGATCAACTCTGAATAGCCAGAAATATTTAGCTTTCCCTTTTCATTCCATTTCTTTCATCATTCCACTTTTTTTTTTCTTTTTGGCTCGAGCCGATTGTTTCTTTTTCCAACGCTTCATTTTGTTGCTAGCACCGCTTTGATTAATGCTTAATCAGCAATATTATTGTTATTAGTTTTGTATAGCGAACAACATTTAGCTGCTGCCTTTGCCTTTTAGCATTATTCATGAGCTTTTCAGCTACATTTTTTCCGCTTGTATACAATAACAAAAACCGAAAGAAATCAATTAAAATTGTCGAATACACAATTTCACTTTAATAATAACAATAATGAGGCTCATAAAGTATAGGTAGATCCTCTTTGTTGCCTTCAATAATGCTATAATAATGCAAAAATAAATAGTTTCTGATTATATAATAATATGTGGTGCATTTTTTCAAAAATAATTTGAAAATTTTTAAAGTTGGGCAATTACTATTTTAGATAAGGTATTTTATAGCTACTTAGCTTACAAATGGTACTTAAAAGACCCATGAATTTTTGATAAGCTTGCATTAAAAATTGATTCGTTTTTATTGATTCCATAGATGAATGAAGACGTTTGACTAATTGACAAGCTATAAACCATACGAAATCTTTTATTCAGATGATAATTAACACAAATTGAATGGGAAAATATGTCTTTAATGTGGTACTGATTTCACTTATTGCTTAAATATAGTTTAAACATGAACTATTTAAATCGTTTCTATGTAATATAAATAACGTTAAAATAAGAAACAAAAAATTATAGTTAAAATTTTCTGATGAAATTAAATTTTTTAAAATTATTAAAATAAAAAATAAAATTATTTAACATGTTTAATAAAGATTTATATTAAAATGAGAATTAAATATTTCAGCAAATAAATTAAACATATATAAGCAATTAAATAAACCAATAAAAATTGAATAATAAATTTAGCAACTCAATATATAATAAATAGAAAGAAACATTTAACTGCACCAGCAAGAAAATACTTTTATATACTCTACAATAAAAAACCCTGTATATATTAAATTATATATGCAAGCACTTAACAGCAATGCGTATTAGCGATTTCAACATTAATGCAGGTTTCTTTGATTTTCCGCGGCATGTTTAATAATATCCATATTATATCGAGCCCTTTTCCTTTCCATTTAGAACTTGTTAATTTACTAACACGCAATGTAATTTTCTCTTTTATAATAAATTATGCCAACTATTTACATGATAATGAGGCCTTGCCTACCACTTATTCATGCTATAAACCCAATTCGGTGGCATATTACTTTTGGGTTTCTAGAGGTATGTCAAGGGCATAATTATTTGGCTGTTGGCTGTTGGGTAACGGCCCACCTGTGCTGTGGCATATGACGTTAGCAAATCCTCAGAGTTAGTTTAAAGGACACTGACCGCCGTGTGTTAAGTTAGACGCTGTCCGGGCTCATAAACATTTCAACTGCCTTTATAGCCCCTGCGCGCTGCAAAAAAACCGAGGCACGCACAGCTGCCCCTCTAATTTCACTAATTAAAAATTTAATAAGGCTTTCAACTAAAAATAAACACAATTCGAGGGCCGGGCCACACAATTGGAGCACCTGTTGGCGTCTCAAAACTCTTTGGCAAGTTTCCCATGAGGTTTTACGGCACACAAAGGACAGCCGCAAAGCTGAAAGGCAAACAATGCGCAAATTGAAATGTGTTTGCCAAATCACTTGCCACGCCCCACAGTCCACAGTCCACAGTCCACGGCCCGCTCTCCATCGACCACCGACCATCGCACACCGTCTGGCAAGACAATGTACGGCGCTGAAAGGTTGCAAACGAGCGGAACCGCAGCGTGTTTTTACTATATGCCTAAAAGTAGGCAACGATTTTTTGCTTTCTCTTGTAGCCAAGCAGTAAGTATTTGTCATGTGTGTGTGTGTCCGCGTGTGTGTAGGTTGGCGTGTATGGCTGGCTGTGTGTTTGTGTGGGCTGCGCATGTGTGGCGTATAATTGAGTAGTCGTCGCCAAGTATCCTGATTTGCATAGCAGTCGCATGTCATTAGCAGTCAGAGCCAGCTGGTCCAAATTGACATGGCTTCCACGTGTCCAACATGCGTCGCGTATACGCAATGTGGCATGAACCAAAACATCCGCAACGCCCAAGAGCCCAACAGCCAACTGCCACGCCCAACACTGGCGCTGGCACTGGCACTGGAACTGGCAGAGGCACAGGCAAGGGCTGTCGATTGTTTGACTTTTGGGTTGCCAGCCAGGATTACATGTCTCGAGCACATCAAACAAGTTTACTTACCAATGACCTCGTTAATGACACACACACACATACACTAGTAGGGAAACTGCTTGAAGTATGCCAATTTGTATGTGTGTATGTGTAAACTATGCGCGTGCATGTGTGAGTGTGCGCCTGCATGTGTTGAGTTTACTTTGTAATTTGCGCTTATCAGATTTATTTTTATTTTTTATTTTTTTGCTGGCAACCAACAAACAAACAAAAACAGTTAGAATTTCATAAGTGTCGACTGCTCGCATACACTATACAATTTTTGAAATATTTAACATTTCAATTTAAAGCTATTAAGTAAATAATACTTTAAATTGCTTTTAAAAAAATCTTTTCAAGCACTCACTTGATCTAGATTATATTGAACTGGAATTGAATAATTTATATTAGATATTTAAAGCAACTTTTATTCAACTTTTAATACATACAAGTTGCTCAGTTGCTCAGTAGAAATAGTATATAATATAATTTAATAAATGTTTATAATATAAAAATTAAATAATGAAAAGTTATATAAATTTATTCTTCCTAAGTATTTATAGAGCAATTACATTTCGTATTTATTATGTTGTGAAAATTATGATTTACTTTTGTCTTTTTTCTCCGATTTGATCAGCTCTCAATGGCAGATAATTGACATGGACTCGACAATATGTAAACATATTTTTAAAATACCACAAATTTGTGGATCAAGTTACAGCTTTTTTCTTATCTAGTTAAGGAAACGAGGTCGTCATCTAATGCCCTTAACGATTGACGTAATTGAAAGTAAGTACATTATATTAAGTATATATTATTATATATATTATTTTACCCTTAAATGCCATTTCACTTGCTTAACGTCTTGGCTAAACTCTTGTTAATTAATAATAAAAAACATATCCTTAGGCACTTCATCGTAAATTCAATAACAACTCCATATGCTCAATCAATAACTGACAATCTACTCAATCAAGCTCATATACTAGTTCGTATATACATAAATATTTCACATGGTGTCACAGCGAGCTGATAGGAATAGGGAAAACAATCAAATGCTCAAATAGCACGGAACCCTGTGAGCGAATGCTGACGTCGTTCTCGATGTCCTTTGGCCATGGTTTTTGGCTCTGTCACAGTTGCTGGCACAATTAAAATAATTACCTAGCCGTTGGCGCTATAAAAATCGCTAATTTCCTTTAATAAACGACTTTCGATAATTATCATTGACATCACTTTGAGCACTAAAAGGGGCGATATATGTATGTACCTACATAGTTCAGAAGGCGCCACTCATTCGATAGGGGGCGTGGCATACTTACTGTTTCACATTCATTAGGGTATATGACAACTGAGGAGGAAGAAGACACATGTGTTTATGGCATTTGATACTGTATTTGTATTTAGTTCATCATCATCGTCATCATCATTGTGATCATTATCGTAGTCATTCATCATACAACGATTAACACATGCTCTATAATTACATAAACTAATTTTAATTAACTATTCATTAATTGGTCGAGCGCTGGCAACGTTTAGTATATACTATATAGTCATATACCTATATATATTTATATATTAGTATGTTTATAATTTCGTATTTTATAGTTTCTTTTAAGTTTAAGGAAATTTCTTGTGGTTTTCATTCACCTTGTTGTATTTAACAAAAACAGCCTAAGGCCTTAAATTAAATTTAAATAATACTTGTGTGTGTCTGGGTGAGTGTGTGTTTAGCTGTATTTGTGTATGTGTTTGTGCATGTGTGTGTTTGTTGTTAACCATATATATTTTAACTATAATATAGAGTATTTGTGTTTGTGGAATAACCGCAAATTAAATATACACAAAAAAAGGAATTTTGCTAATAAGAATATAACAGTGCTTTAACTAGTTTAAAGTTATTAGTTGGTTGGTTTTTAATTTCATATTGTTTTGTGGAATAGTTCTTTAATAAATTCAACAAATCATAGAAAACATTTATCAATGTATAGAACAAAACAAAGAACAAAAATGTCAAATAGTTTTTTTTTTTTTTGGTTTTTAAAATAATGAAAATCATAAAAAAAAATATTTTTTTTTTTTTAATTTTGTTTTTCTTGAAATTTGAATGTTGTTTATAAAGTAATAAAATTAAAAATGAGCACTATGTAAATTTACAAGTATATGGGTATACTTTTTTCTTTTATTTTATTTTATTTTAATTTTAATTTGTTAAAAAAAAAAGATTTTTTATACACACAAATTGTTTTCTTAAAAATATATATAAACGAACAGAACATTTAAGAACCGTTCCACATATAAAAAAAAATAATTGTTTTGAATTAAGAGCTTATTGCAATAAACTAATGGATGTAAGCTAAATAGAGTATACTTAGAAGAGAATATACTAAAAAAATTTCCTTGTCTGTTAGTAATTCAGCACGAAGAAAGGAACAGGTTGTGGCATAAATAATTAAACAAAATAAAAATAAAATAAAAATATATATATATTTAAAACCAACCTTCAACAAATTTTGTTTTTTTTTTTTTTTGGTTTTAATAAGTTTTAATTTTTTTCTCATTGTGGGAGGAATAATTTTCATTAGACTTATCGAGTCCATTTGGTGTTCTTTTTTTTTTTTTTGTTTGATATTTTAATATTTATTTAAAAATTGTTTGTTTTAGGTGTAAACTGGAATTTGCTTGCTAATAACTAAATCATTGACTAAACTTTAATTGAACCTACTTAGGCAGCTGCACCCCGTCGCCCGTGCGCCATTTGGTTAGCTGGATCGCTGATCTTTAGCTATGAGATTTGCAGAGACGTAGTAGGAGCGGGTAGTGCAGATCCTCGTCGTAGAGGGCCGAGTCCGCCTTGAGCTGGAGATGCCGCTGCCAGATGGTCTCGTTGTAGCGCGTGGCAAGGTCGACGCGAAAGCCACGCGCCACACACTCATCCCGGAACACGTTCAGCGTGCGACCACGACGGGGCGCCATGATGAGCGCCACGCCCTGGGGCGCCAGATAATACCAGATGGTATCGACCAGCGCCGATCTGGCCTCATCGAAGAACAAACAGTCCGCGCACAATATGAACTCAAATTTCGCTTGCTCCGCGGCCGCACGTGCTGTCGTCTCCTGCCACTTGAGCACGGAGCATTTCGTATAGCAGCTGAGCTCGTTGAGGCAAACTGTTTTGCGCACATTCTCCACGCTCACCTCGTTCCCGTCCGTCAAATGCACCGCATACGGCTTGGCATACTTGGCCAGCATGAGGCCCGCCAGCGAGGTGAAGCCACCGCCCAGCTCCAATATCCACTTGCCACGATATGCGCCCAGATCCGAGAGCACAAGTGCCGTCAATGCCTCCTCCGATGGCCAGACGCAGATGTTGCCCGTATTGTTGAAGCCCATCAGATCGTTGGCCGTCAGCTGGCGCTCCATGTGATGTATATTCACAGAGTATTCGATATCGTTGTGCAGTTGCATGCGATACTTGTACCAGTTCTCCGTTTTGCCCAGGCACTTGAGGCTCACGTGATCCTCGAAGCTGTCCTGCCGCAACAGATCGAAGCTCTTGAAGCGTCGCACCGATGCTGTTTGCTCCTCACTGAACTCATCGCTGGACGAGCTGACCGTCTCCTCCGAGTCCTTGCGCAATACTTTGGCCAGAATACGCCAGCGCTTTTGAGCCGTATTCTGCAAATTGGGCGTGGCTGGCGGCGTGGGCGGCATAAAGCCGTTGCCAACACCCAAACAGGATTTGCCAGTGACAATATCTTCCACCTCCAGCTCAACGCTGGGACTGCCAGCCTGGCTCTGGCTTTCCGCAGGCATCTCTACGTTGTTCTCCAGATCCGAGTTGTTGTTGCTATTGTTGTTGTTGTTGCTGTTGCTGTTCATGTGCTGTTGGCTTGTACTATTTGTTGTCTGTTCCATTAGCGCATGCCGCTGTTGCTCTTTCAGAGCATTCAACGTATTATCGATATCGTATTGCAGCATCTGTGATATGGTTGCAATATGTTTAGGGCTCGCCAGGAGCTCAAAACCTACGTTTACTCTGGTTTCCTTCTCGCACAGCTGCTCCGAATTATTGTTCAGTTTTGTTTTTTTGTTTGATTTCTTTTGTACTAAGGTAGTTGACATTTTTTCAGGTTCCGTTCAAGTTGTTTTCTCTCTCTCCCTCTTGCTCTCGCTCTCGCTCTCGCTCTCTCTCCCCGTCTCTCTCACTTTGACAGTTTTCAGCCCAATTACTGCATGTTGTGCTAAAAAGAAGCAATATAGAAAAAATATATATAGCAAAGTGTAAAAAAAAAGTATAGTAAGTTACATATAGAAACAGAGATTTACGTTACGGCAGCTGTGGCAACTTTTGGTGGCGTCAACTTTTCAAATTAACCGCCAACAACTTTGGCCGTTTCGACTCGCCTCAAGTATTTTGCGCCATTAATTTGCAATTATAAATTTTTAATAGCCTTCCCAATGTAAATTCTATGTCCATAAATGACTGCAAAAAGCAATAATAAATCTTTAGCTAATCTGTTAGACGTCTACAATAAGAAGATGAACAAAATAAATTAAAAACAAATTTTCAACATTTTTCATCTGCAGACATTTGAATACTTAAGCGGAGGAATTTCTTGCGAGGAAAGTAGAAAAATTTTGTTCTTTTTAATATGAGCTTATTAAAAACAATGCAAAAAATGTGTGAAACAGTTGTTTTTTTTTTTCATACAGATGATGAATAACTGAGCTAATGCATTTTGTAACACACGAGGTTAATATAAAACAATTCTTTGTATAAAATGTAAAATATGTATGTGCATTCGGGCATATTCCAGAAAAGTCTACTTTTTGTAGCATGCGAACCTGTATATTTTTTGTAATTATCTTGAAAACTCGCCAATTGTAGTGCATAGCAAATGCCAAAAACTTTTTTTCCCAATTAATGAATTTTGTATTTCTTGATTAGCACTATAATTGTTGCATTTTCCTCTAAGTATTTCTTCTAAATATTTCTTTTTAGTATTTCCTCTAAGTATCTCTTCCAAGTATTTCTTTCAAGTATTGCTACCAAATATTTCCTCTAAGTATTTCCTCCAAGTATCTCTTATAAGTACTTCTTCTCAATGATTCTTCCAAGTATTTCTTCCAAATATTTCCTCTAAGTATTTCTTCTCAGTGTTTCCTCTAAGTTTCTTTTCGAAGTATTTCATTGAAGTAGTGTTTCAAAATATTTCCTCTAAGTATTTCGTGTAAGTATTTGTAAGTATTTCCATTAAGTGTTTGCTCTAAGTATTTCTTCCACGTATTTCTTCCAAATATTTCCTCTAAGTATTTCTTCTAGCTGAACGATCACACACCTCACTTCACTTTACTGCACTGAACGACTGACCCCCATCAGGCCTAGGCGACTGAGGAAATGCTGCCCTTTATATAGGGCGACTTTCACTCAAAGCCAAAGTCGCGCTCAAATGTTGAGCCTGGCGCCAGGTAGGGATCGATGTGGCCGAGCTTTATGTGACCAATGGAAGCACTCTTTGCTGCTGCTAGCACTCTAACTCTCAATATATATATATATATATATATATATATATATATATATATATATATATATATATATGTATGTATATATATACATATGCTTGTTATGTTAAAAAGCTTGTTCTAATTAATATTTATAATTATTAGATGCCATAGACAGGAGTTTCGTCTGTTTTATTCTCTTATGGACTAGGTATTCTGCATAGTCTGCCTCAATTCCTGGTTATTCCATTTCCTCCAATTTCAAACAGGCTAGATCTAGCCTGAAACACACTAAACTGGCAACACCGATTGCATCCTCATGGGTGTGTATGTGTATATGCTGTCTCTTGTGTAAACTCTTGTATATATCTAGATTTTATTAGAGTATATCCGTTTAAAAGTTCCAAAATGTTTAAAAGGTATTTTGCATATATAGAAAATGTACGAAATTTTATATTAATAAATATAAATATAGTGAGAGGTAACCAGATTTATGCCAATTTCAGCAACATTTGGCTTTTTTCTTGGTCATCACAATTCATCAAAACGTTAAGAAATTTTACAGTTCGTAACAAAATTTAATTGTGCTGACGAGCAAAGAAAAAAAAAACAAAAAAACTCATATGCATACACAAATGAACACATACACATATAAACAATGTTAACTGAATTGAACATTTGACTGCGAGAGCCATAGGGCATTGACAACAACCAAAACAACAACAACAACAAGCACAACAACAACAGCAAAAACATATGGAGCCTGTGCGCGATAAGACGTACAATTCTGATTAAAGCGCGGGTGATTGTGTGTGGGTGGCATACCTGGCTGACCCACGACACCTGCTCGTCTGGATAATGGATAATGCGTAATCAAAGTCAGCGCAATTAAAATTCAGACAAATCAAGGCTGCTCTGTGTGTGTGTCTGTAAGAGAGGGAAGGAATGTGTGGGGCCAATGGAATGCTGCCGTTATAAAGCAGGGCAGTCATTTAAAACGGAAACTGAATGCGAAACAGACTCGGAATGTATGCGACAGAGACAGAGCGAGCGAGAGAGAGGGACAGATAAAGAGAGAGCCTGTGTCTGCGTGTGGCTTCATTCATCATTTTGCCGTTTGAAAGCAGAAACGGAAGAAGCCAAAGCCACCGGCTATGGCAACACTTAATTGGCGTAAATGCCTCCAGGACTCCAATTTACGTATTTAAAGATAATAATTTTTTTTTAAATAAATTTTTTGTTTTTTAAACAACGATATTTACTTTTATTTAAGTCACAGCAAATGAACGAGCAGAGGTGGAGTTTAGATAAAACAATGAATATGATAAGCGGAGCTCTTACCGCTTACCTTTTGGCTTATCACAAAACGCGCGCGCGCGAATGTGATAAAAATGTGCTTGAATTGTAAATTATATTTTCCATACTACGCATACGCCGTGTTGTCAAGACAGCAGTAGTATGGCACGTGGAGATTACTTGATGCCGCTCAAGTGTTTCGCTCATAGGCTTAACTTTAATAAGTCGTATCTAAATCGAGAATATATTAAGAGCCACATGTTAAGTTTTTCTGAAAAATTGTTATGCATATAAATGTTATACTATTATATAGCACAAAAGCTGTCATATGCAACAAATTATGCTAATTTGTTGAGTAAAATAACTGATATACGCAAAATTCAATATACATTAAATATGTTATACACAAAAACTGTTATACATGAAGGCTTTTGTACGCAGAAACCGTCATACATATATAATTGTCATGCATAAAACTGAATGAGCTAAATGAACTGTTATATACCAAAGCTACTCAATTGAAGAACTGTTATACCCAAAATATATTCAATTAAAAAATAAGAATCACTAGAAAAATTATACAACAAGTTGTTAGTTTAAAAACTTACTTAATATAGCCAAAATTAATAAAGAAATAAATTCTAAATGAAATTCTACGGCTATGCACGTATATAAATTCTGGTTAAAAAAGAATTAAAGCAATTCAATTAGGCTATGGAATGTCAAACAAAAGTTAAAGACAACATTAAATTTTCAGCTATTTCAATAATTCATCAACTGCTCCAGCCCCGAACATTGGGGGCCAGCAACAAAATCAGACAATGCCAACTAAATTCAATTTGATAAGACGCGCACTTGATCAAACATTAATAACTGTGAACTGAAAAGTTTTTGGAAACTTGTTTAATGCGCAGCGCCGAAAATGTTGATTTACATATTTGAAAGCATGAATATTGAGCAGTTGGGCGGCAAAGTTATCTGGGAAAGACGAAACTTGTGAGTTCGAACTACAGTAGTGGCCGGGGGCCCGGGTTGGCGCTGCCCGGGCAAACAAGTTAAGTCTTTGAATAAACTTTAAATACTGGCTAAGAGCACAATAAAACCGAAAAATTGTTTCAATGTTTACATAATGCGCCGGCTAGCCAGGATATGCTAACTGATCCTGTCTGCCAGCCAGCCAACACCTGCTCAGGCCCAGCGGGCAATGAGGGCGTCTAGAAGAATACATTAAGCCAATTTGCAAGTACAATGCGAAGGATGGAGCGCCAAAGGTGGGCGTGGCTGATTGTAATTTAAAGTTTTCTTTGCGTGCGAATTTCGGCGCGCTCAATTCAATTCCACGACAAAGAGGCCAGTGGCAAGTGGCAAGTGGCAAACGGCAACTGTGCCGAACCAAAAAAAAAAACTAAAGTGGAGGGCCCAAGAACAAAGCGAAAAGGTTCTCCAAAGGCCACACAAACTTTCACACGCACAACCCAATCCCGATGTGGCTGAGTGACGTGCGTAGCGCCAGCGAAATGTGAACAAGCAACTGCTCCGCCTGCCTATATCACGCCTCCAACTCCAAACATCCTCCCAGCTGCTTGTGTGGTGCTTCTTTTCACTTGCTGTTCCGTGTCAACGATGCCGCAGCACGCAAACTTATATGGCACACACACGCACACACACATACACAAGCACATTATATGTTATAAACATACATATGTATATATATATATATGTGTGTGTGTGTGTGTGTGTGTGTCTGTGTAAAATGTTTACACTGTAAACACTCAGACAAATAGTTATGTAATATGTATAACAAATATAAATATTAACCTAAAAAACATATATTTTTATTTGCAAAAAAATTCGTTATGTTAAAAAAAAGTTATTTATATCTAAACTTGTTTTTTGAAAGCATTTATCAACATTTTTTAAATATAAAATTTGAAATTAAAAAAAATGTACATTGCTTAGAATTTATTGTTATTCATCATACTATTTTTTTATTATTATTATTTTTTTTTTATTTATTTATTTATTTATATATATATATATATTTTTTTTTTTGTAAAAATTTATAATTATTCTGTTTTAATCTACGAAAAAAAATTTTTTTTTAATTACCAAACCTCTTTAATTTATATAGATTTAACAATTATTTATTATTTATGTATTTAACAATTATTTTTTAAATATTATTATTATTTTTAATTTCTTTTCCAAATTGAATTAAGCCTGAAATTTGTAAGCTAAGCTTTTATCTTGCTTATTTTTAACAACATCAATAATCTGATTTAGCTACTCAATGAGTCTCTTATGAATTTTAACACATTTAATGAAAATATCTTGCGCTACTCATTGCCTGCATTAATTGTTGTACTAATTTTCTCTCAGTGCATCTGTCTTTTATGTACATATGCGTCGCTCATTGCTCGCATAAACTCTTACAATTCATTATTTATTACTTTCACTGTCATGAAATTTGCTCAGCTTTTTGGATTTTTTGTCGGTAGCTAACCTTGAAGCCATCAACGACAAGGCATACGCACATACACACCCACACACACACACACGCAATAACACACACACTCTAAATGTATATGTTATGCTATAGATAGAGTCTGTGAATCTGACTATAAAGGGTTTCGTTAACGGCGCTAAGCAGATAATAAAATCTAACTTAATTATGAGCAGACGAGCAGACGGTAATTTTGTCAAGCGGAATTTTATATACCCTGCTGATGTTTGGGTAGATATATAAATATATATATATATATATACTTTTGAAAATAGAGTATATTTTACTATACTATACTATCTAAAAACTAAACAATGAAAGTGTGAAATGGTGGGATATGGGATATGGGATTGTTTATATAATTATTAATGAATCCGACTAGGCTATATTCATTTAAAATTAATTGGGAAAGTTTTTTTTTATAAATTTAATTATAATTAAAATGTATATTGGAAAAGTGTAAAATGATAAAAGTCAAAATGCCAATTTCAAATCAATCTGCTTTCCAGCTGACCTTTTCAGCTGGCATTCAAAATGCTGAGGGCAATGTGAACTTTGAGCTACTGCAAATATAACAAACAAAAATCCAAAAGAAAAAAAAAACTCCACATTATTATTATATCATAAAAATAACACTTTAATAATCATAGCCAAAAGCTGATCAAGATGAATGCTGTGCATTCCCACAATCTTGAAATAACTCACACTAAAAAAAAAAAAAACAATGCAAAAAATGCCCACAATAATAAATAAATCGTTTCATTTTCAATTTGAAGACAGATCAAAGAGAAATACTTGCAAATGTATTAAAAATGACCCGACTGCAGACGATCAACTGATAGAGCATATTTATAAGGCCTAGCAGAGCTCTATAGAACATTATCAGCCTACGCGGCGTATGCGTAATCTGGAGAAAAAGAAACCAAAACAAATCAATGTGCGCTCGATCAAATTTTGTGCTTGCGTCTTAAACTTTTATTAGCGCCCATAATGCCCATCGATTTATGACCAACTAGCTGTCTGTCTAGCTGTCCTGGCTGTCTATCTGTCCATCTGAGTGTGTGTGTGTATATGTGTGTGTTTGGTTCGCTGGCGATTTGTTTACTGTTTACTAAACATTAAATTTTTTGCGCGGCTGCAGCCAGGGCATTATTTATCTTTAAATACATACAAACATACATATCTTTATTCATCTCCATATGTAAATATATATGCATGCATATAAATGCAGCTGCAAAGTCCTCGAGCAACATATATATATATGTATATGTTAATGCAGCACGAGAAAAAACTCATATTTCAATTTAATATTTTTCTCTTTCTCCTTTTTTGTTGCCCCACTTGATGCATTCGAGATGCCGTGGAGAATTGCCTCGAGAGCTTTGCGTTGCCTTAATAAAATATTAATTAAATTATTTACATAAGCTATGTAGTACAGCGGAAGTGCTTGGCCGAGTGTCAGCCACGTTTTTTATTGCCTGCCAGTCACAGCTGGCCAAGACGCTGTGGTCGCGCTGGGCGTGGCATATATTCTGCAGCTGTCTAAAGGCAGACACGTGTGCTTGATTTTGGTTGCCACTTATACCCTCTCTCTCTCTCTCACACACTCTCACCTCTCTCACTCTCTCAGTCTCCCCGCAAGGTAGTCGAACTTCACGCTGACATTCAGCGTAAAGTTCAAGGATCTCTGCATTGGTTGAAATTCCCTCTTAGGATGAGTTGGCACTTTACCTATGTATGTGTCTGGATGTGTGTGTAACCGCCATATCAAACAATAGTTATATATATAAATATACATATAATTTTTTTGCTTATTGATTTATTGTACTGTTTTTTGACATTTGCACCTGCAGCAATACATTCTTTTTATGTGTATAAAAAATATTTTTTGTGCAAGTTTAAACTTTGTTTTTTTTTTTTTTTATGTATTATGTTTAGGGCACACTCTAAGCAACACATCGCTTAAAAATATAATTTACATTTTTGATGTCATCCGAAGGGGCGGCTCCTGCTCCGCTCTGTGCTGTGACTGTGCTATATTTTTGCCAGATACTTTTGCACACCCCGCAGCGCTGCTTATAAAAATAATAATAACAAAATATGTATATATAAATAAACATAAAAGACAAAAATATTTTTTGTTTTTAATTTAAACACATTTCACCTAAAATATCTTCATATAGCCACTCAAGCTCGACTCTAGTCAAATTAAATGTATAAGGTAAATATGTAAAACATTTTTGTTGAAATGGCTTAAAGTCGCCAAAACTGAGCCTTGTGGGCGTGGCGCTAGGGACAGTGATTATCTAAGGCAGCTAACCTACAATGCGTAAAATAAAAGCGAGAATTAACGTAGCGCCAAAAATTTGAAACCAGCGAGTTGCTTGACCTTTGACAGCGCAGCTACAAAGAGATTCCATGACACAGACACACACATACATACATACATATATATGTATATATATGTATATATATATATATGTATGTGGATGTATGTGTACTTGTATTTGAGCCAGCTGAGGTCCTTGCTAAAGGCATTTGTAAAAGTCATTGTCGCGTTCTTAATCATTGGAGCTGGCAAAAATTTGTTTGCTGGCAGGCGCCATAATTTCAAAATGAACGAAATTTTGGAGCCAAGCAGTCAAGATACAACAGGGAGATGGGGAGAGAAAGGGAGAGACAGAGTAGGAAAGGGAAAGAGTGTCAAACAGCATCGTTAGCGCCAATATTAACATAAACATCAAAAACAGACGACAGCAAAGCAAACCAAGAAGAAGAGGGGAACATGGGAAAATCGGAAAATATTCTACGATAATCCACTTAGCTGGCAAATGCCACGTGCTGAGCCAATTAGTCGGCCAAATTGCATATATTTTTGGCATTCATTTAATAAATAAATAAAGCCAGAGTAATACATAATATTGTAAAAAAAAAATAATAATAATAAAGTAAAGAAAACTGCGCTGATATTGTTGCAAACAAATAAATAGAGCCATTAATAAACAAACAGGCAAATTGTTTGCGCAATAAACATACTTACACACACACACACAGGAATACACACTCATATATATGTACACTCCTGTTTCTCAACAACATCGCCATAGCTACATGAAATCTCCTCAGCGTCAGTTACAGGCTACAGTGCCTGCGCCTGTGCCTGCGCCGGTGCTCTGGGGCTGTCCTTTGACAAGGCAACGGCTAAGGTAACGGGACAACATGCGACATGCTACATGCTACATGCTGCATACTACATGGACACAATGTCAGTCTATAAATAGTCAACGCTGTCGTGGATGGGCAGATCACTGCCTGAGGTGCAGCTGACAGCAAGAGCAGGAATAGTCGTAGCTCGCAGTCAGCAACTGCCAGGCAGAGGCGGCAGCAGAAGCAGCGGCAGCGGCAGCGCCAGCGGCGTCAGCATCAGCAGCCGACAACAAGCAACTGACAGAAGCGACGTGTCTCGATGTCATCGTCTGGCTCTGGTTAAAGGTTTCCAGGCTGCCAGTTGCCGGTTGCCACTGACAATGTTGGACTTTCAACACACTGACAGAAAATGTGTGCAACTAATTAAAAGCGCAAAATAAACAAAGTGGAAAAATCGATATTTATATAATCGATAATATGGATAATATCATATCATAAACATTTGCAATTAAAATATACAAATTTCCTCAATGTCTATCGATTTGCGATTAAAGACATACATGTAACCCAAAACTTGTTGTCAACTGTACATCGATATTTATCGATTTTAAGAAAGCAAGGCTTATTATATTAAAAATACCCTTTTTCAAATTTAACCTACTCTTCAGAGTTTATGCACAAATATTCTTTCTAAACTTTTGCTACTTTAATGAAACCGATATTTATCGATCAAGTTCATTAGATGGGTCTTAAATAATATTTCTTTATACAAATAATATAGTCTGAGTTAATTATAAATGCTTTTGGCCCAGTGTACTGTCACATTTATGACTCGAGTGGCATGAGTGAGTACCGTCCCTGGTGCGGGTGCTGCTGCTGCTTCTGCTGCTGTTCACTGACGCTGTTGCGTGCCACGTAAGTGCTCCTCTGGCGCATAGAGGGCACGGGTTGAGCAGGGGTGCGTTGACTGGTGTGGGAACTTAGAGCTGCTGGGGATGCTTAAATGCTTTCATCACTCAGCTGGAAAGCCTGGCACGCTTCAGCACTCGCACGCACAACAAGTTAGTTGCCCCCCCCAACGATGAAGCAGAAACAGAAGAGGAGTAACTGTTATCTGGAGCACGGACGGCGACTGGGTCAGCCTGCCTAAGTAAACATCATTCACAATGTGGGAGGCATAGAAGCGACAGCAACGGCTGCTCTCAATTGACCTTTACTGGCCATAAGTCGTTACCTTTGCAGGAAACTGCCACATGATTGATAGTTTGAGAGCATGAGATTGAGCCACGGCCAGACTGAACTCAATATTTGCGACAGTTTTGTTGAGCATCCAAGTGGCTCGTTGGCATGTTTATTGACTGTGAATGAACTGTGAGTGGCCGTTGCCAAAGCTCCACAAATCTGCGACACAAATATTCCCCAGCACCCCTAGTTAAGACATTGCAGAGTGGGCGTGGCCTGCTGGAAAACTGGACAGAGAGAGAGAGAGAGGGAGAGAGAGAGGACTGTGTGACAAATTGTGCGTATCCTGGCAATCTACTTGAATTGCAACATAATCGTTAAAGATAAGTGGGCCGGCTTATAATATGCTTGTAAAAACATTAGAATAATGTTTAAAGCTTAAGTTTTAGTGTGGATGTAGATTTGGGAAATTGTTTTCCAAGGCTAATGTTAAGTATTACAAACACGTTTCAGATAAGAGAGCAGTTTTCCATTGTATGAGCTATTATATGAATAATAATTTTATATTTAACAATCCTAATGCTTCACAAATATGAAAATATATTTTTCATTTGTTTTTATTTTAATGACAACTAATTTATCGAAAAATAAAAAAGGTTCTACATGAGAATTTTTATTGAATTTTAGCCACTTTCTTAAGCTTTGATATTAATATAACAAGTTATCGATCATTTATCGACATACATACAGCCTTACCCTCCTCTATTCTTAAAATCCATATTATTTAGAGCTTATAGTGGGCCAAATTCGAAGCAAACCAACAAACTTCATTCTAGACTTTCAAATTAATTTTCTTTTCCAATACAAGCCTAAGCTGTTTTCATTGCAACTAGCAAAACAATCAGAAATTAGATAACCAATGCTTCAGAAATAAAACATATTGAAACCATAAATCTATCAGCTTAAAAACGAGTTGTATACAATAGAAATACTCGTAGCTGTGCAGTTTTTCCCCTCACCATAAATCAAATTCAATTCGAAGTTGCATTCGGTTTCGTTATCTATTTGATTACACAATTTCATTTGCCAATTTATATACATATATATATATGTGCACATATATCTGAATTTTAATTAAAAAATTGTTGTTTTCTAAAAAAAGAAAAGCCAAGCAAAACAAATAACAACAAAAGGGGCTTAAAATATGAAAACCATTTAGTAAATGCGCTTGGTTGGGCATCTGAGCCCTACCATAGGCAAAAGGCAACAGAAATAAAGCAACATTTATTTTCCTAATGAACTTTGACACGTGTGCGGAGGGCAGGGCGGAACGGGGCGGCGGGTGTTGGTCAATTGAATAAGGCATGGGAAGAAAAAGAAGAATGAAAAAAATGAACACAGTTCGCGTGTTTCTGTCACTGGTCGAGAGCTGAGCAGGGAAAATGTGAGAAGTGCATGTGCAGAAACTGCAACAACAATATCAGCAACAACAACAACAGCAGCAGCAACAACAACAACAGCAGCAACAAATACCAAAAGCTACAATGCATGAAAAATCAGTTTGGCGCATGCAATTTTGAAAGTGCCCTCGGCGGGCTAACTGACTAAATGACTGCATGACTAACAGCATGACTGCTTGACTGCTTGACTGACAAGCCAAGCAACAACAACAACAGCAACAACAGCAATAGCTGCAACTAACTGTTGGCCAAATGCCGCTTATCAGGAAATCGTTGCAAATGCAACGAAAAAATAGTTTGAAAACAAAAAAGTATATGCGACTTGGCTATACGCTATAAGCCAGGACAGCATAAATTATCGATATATTAATGATATGGAAAATAATTTCATTGATAGATGTTCGCTTGATAAAGCAATAGATTAAGTATATTAATTGAAACTCAAATTTGTTACAGAGAGTTTCAGATGACGAAAAGAACGTAATGAAAGCACTTGATTATATAATATGTACTATGTCTGCATAATTCATCGATTATTGGGCTAACCGATAGTTTGCTTATATTAATTAATAACGATGTCTGTCTGTCGTTTGCTTGTTTAGTAAAGCTATTTATCGATATGAGCGAATCTCTAGATAAATTATGAGTAAAATTGATAGCTCCACGATAATTAGTTAAAGCTTGACATTAGATAAAGGAATTAAGACAATGAGAACATTGTTATATGTAATATAATTTAGATGTAGATCCAAAAAATACAAATTATCTTATTGAATGTCCTGCATTAAGAATGAGGCGATCCCTCCTCTTAGTATTTGTCTCTAGTTCTTATCTGCCTCTAATAGTCGACAACATTTGGCTGTGTGTGTTTGTGTGTGACCAAGTCCAAGGATTGCATATTTTTGAGCTGACGCGGCGTATACGTAATGCGCGTTGGCAATTGAGTACATTACGTATACGCCGCATCCGACAAAAACCGAGCTCAGATAGTTGCGCAAATTATGCAAACTTGGCAATAAAAATTCAATTAAGTCACAAGGACACAATGTCAAGTGGCAGGGCTCGATAAATCAAAAATAATAAAGCAACAACAACAACAAAGCACGGCAACAAAATTGTGACATGCTGCGCAGACTTTATGACTTTGATGCACGTTTTAATTATAATTTTGACGCCAACTGTTTAAACACGAACATACACAGCGATAACACATGGTCTGTGTGTCTGTGTGTGTGCGTGTTGCGTATTTGACTTGTTGTTGCTTTTGTATCGCTTGCACTAATTGTTTCGGACAGGGCCGCATAGAAAATGCTGAGCCGACCAAACTTTCGACTGCTAGTTGAGAAATTGAAAACATAAGAGGCAAGATAAACAGAGAGAGAGAGGGAGAAAAAGAGAAAAAGAGAAAGATGGCTCAAGCTTAATTGAGGCAGCAGCCAGCACAAAGGACAGTAGCCGGCACAAGCCGCAAACACCCACACACAATTACACTTACACTCACATATACACACATACACAGTCACACACACACACACAATAGTGCCACATATGGTCAACATAAGTCACCAAACCAAAACGTGCCGCCCACATGATACACAGATCGCCTCAATGCACTTAGCCAAAAATATATAAATATAAAATTATGTTTTATGCAAAATTCAAAATAAGAAATATTCCAGCTGAATGCTTAGAATTTTGTTATTTATGTATTATACTTTATTTTCGTTTATTTTCAAAATGTGCTTATAAATTCATATGTAAGAAATTATATTAATATTTATTGCTCATCATTTGTTTATATTATTTGTATTATTAATTTTAAGAATATTATAAATCGTCTTGGTTAGATTTTATATATATATGTATGTTTATCATTTCAGATTTTTTGAAATTCTGTTAACTAGTTTAAATAATAATTAAATAAAAATGAAATAATAATATATATATTATTATAATAAAAATACAACAATTCACTCAGTTATTAGCTCATATATGAATTAAATTTAAAAGCTTTTAACTAAATAAATTTAAAATAAATAAATTTAATAATTAATAATAAATCGAAAAAATAAATAAACATGTATTTTTTTTTATTAATAAATTTAAAATGAATAAATAAATAAATAAACATAATAATAAATAATAAATCGAAAAATATATAAATATGTTTGTAATGTAAATATGTAAATTTATTGTTTCGATTTAATATTATATCAAAAAAAAAAAAAAATACAAATATGTAAAATTTATTTTTTCGATTTATAATTATAATATTGTTTTACTGTTCTCCTTAAGATAAAATCCACTAATTACGATAAATTCGGGAATATCATTAATGCACAGCATCTCTCACGCTCAATTAGCAATGGGAGCTTAACAGTTTTTCGTAAAGTGTAGTGAAAATCAACGACAGCTCAACTTTTCACGGTGTCTCGAGAGTTTATATGTGTGTGTGTAGTTGTGTGTGTATCTACGTTTTCGCCTCAGCATTTCAATAGGGGTGTTTGTTAGATTTATGGCCCTGAAGCTATAAGTTTGAGTGAATAAGGATGTCTGTATACATATATATATATATATATATATATATATATATATATATATATATATATGTGTGTGTGTGTGTGTGTGTGTGTGTGTGTGTGTGCAAGCTGTACTCAATTAATACACATCAGTGTGACATTAGTGCCATTTATTTGAACAGGCAGGGGAAATAGAGTGGATCAAAGACACAGATATTAGATGAATGAGATAAACACGTGCATGGCGAATTTGTTTTTGCATTCGAATAGATGGACAAGCTGAGTGGGCGCGATGGGGGGGGGGGGTGAAATTGGTGGGAACGGGGAGGAGATGGCATGCCCAAATGTAATGCCACTTGATGCGACATAATCGAAGCACATTTGCGACACGCCCAACGCACATTTGCGGTATAATTCATCAATAGCGTGCACATAAATTTTCGGTATCTATCCATCAAAATGTTAAGTGAACTTTAAAGTGCATAGAAAATTTATGTGTATTTATCTCGTTTTTTTTTATGATAGCGCTCAAAAACAGAGAGAAAAGGGGAGTAGGAAAGACAGAGTATGCACCGAAATGTGAAACAAGCAACAGATAATAAATTACAGCGACATATGACTTTAATTTGACCATAAAATGCGGCACAGCGTGCGCTGCAAGCAGCGCCAAAATTGTGCGCACTAAAATAAATTAAACGCTAGCTAAACTTTATTTGCGATATAAATAAGTAAATAAACAAACGTTCAAATAAATCAAAATGGGAAGCAAAGCTGAAAACTTTAACTGAAACAGAAACAGAAACTGGGCAAAGAGCTGAACACAATTTGGCAAATGCCTGCGAATTGCTGAGCGTAAATCAAATGCATTCGAAGCATTTGCAATTGCCGGCAAATACCTCTCAATTAATTACTAATCAGAGGTGAACGGACATGAAACTGAAATAAATAATGCAATTGAAATGAACTGCCGCTACGGCAAGAATTTGATTGAAAATCTGATTTCTAACAGAATTTAGAGAGTCTATTCTTTAAATATTTGTTTTTAACTGAATTTAAGCACCATTTATTTTAGATAATATCTGTTACACTTTAGATACTTTATCTGCCTCAATTTAATATAATTTATAATGAATTAATATATTATATAATATATAACATAGTTTACAAAAATAAAATAATTTGGTTACTTGTTTTAAGCATAACAAAATATTTGTATATTATTAAGTTTTTAGCTTTACACACTTTAAAAGCTTACAAATATTTTTGGCCTGATTTTATGGGCTTAAAATATTGTTCTGAATAAAAATTTAAGCATACAAAAATGCATCTAGTTGACGTCACACAGATAAATATTATTTGCAATACAAAATAAATAAACTTGTCAGGGTAAAATAGTATAAAATAAAAAGTAGAATAAAATGTGATTTATTCAACTTTATATGTTATTTATTTTGATTTATTTTATTTATTATTATTATTTTATTTTACTATATTAAAAAAAAAACAACTTCGCATGTTATTGTTAATTTAACCAAAATACAATTTTATCATCATTAGTGCGTCTCGTATACTATAAGTGTTTGCTAAAAGCTTGCAAGATTAAAAATGTATTAAAAAAATATTCCAGAATTCATAATCAAAATTTTTATTCAAGTGGCGCTGAGAGATAAGTATCACAAATGGCTGCAAAAACCAATTGTCTTAGCTGAAAGTTCATAAACAAAATAAATGATATCAATTTGATACAAAATATGTAGCTTCGATTTTATAAAGGAATATCTTATCTATTAAAATAAATATATTTTAACTGTGTTAATACTTAGACCTTATTTCCTCTCAGCTCTTAACAATTTTACTATAATTAATTCAAGCTAATCGCCAAAATTTAAATAATCAATAATTTAACATTTAAAGTAAGCCTCAAGCTGCAAATTTGCGAGCATCTTAATTATGCACTTTTCTCTCTCTCTCTCTCTCCGCAAAACTCTTGCTATCTCACATTGCTTATTGCTTTATCTACGGCCACGAGCACCAAAAATTTATTTATGCATTTCAATATACATATATATATAAATAGAGAGAGAGAGAGAAAGAGAGAGAGAGAGAGAGCAAAGTACTGCTGTGACATTCTATAGTCTAACTAGAAATAAAGTTTTGAATTACAATTGGAAATTGTAACATTTTAAGCACATTTCAGGCAACTCAACTTGAACAATCGGGTTGACCTTTTGCAGTGCCAACTGTGCGACTTTCAGCTGTCAAACTGAATAGTTTGGCTGCAATAGCACCAGCAGCATAGGGAGCAGCAGCAGCAGCAGCAGCAGCAGCAGCAGCAGCAGCAGCAGGAGCTTTGCCAATTGGTCCCTTGACCTGCTCTACTGCTGCTTGCTCAGTTCTTCGTTGCTGCCAAAAAAAATAAATAATCATAAAATATTTCTACTTTAAATTGGAGTGACTTGAACAGAATAACTATGTCACAAGTCTGAAGATTTAGATACGTTTCATTAGGGCCCATGGCATTGAGTGGGTTTAGGTAAGATAACGCAACTTTATCAATGGACGAGCTGTTTATGCTACACTACAACAAAAGACTGCAGTTAATGGAAACATAAACGTGGAGCAGCTACAACAATAGCAGAGAAGAAAAGCAGAAGAGGAAGAAGAAGCAGAAAAGTGTTTACAAATAACCCCACATAACAATATTTTGCTTACCATTCACAAAATAACAATTGAAATACAAAATTCAATGAATCTCGGCGGCAATTGAACTCAGCACGCAAAATGAATTTTGAATACGATATGTTTTGTTGTTTTCCTTATTTTTTTTTTGTAATTTCAATAAACTTATTTTTTAAGTTTCGCCAATTTATGGATATTTAATGTGCGTACAAAATTTTCTAATTTTTTTTATTATATTTTGGTTGGTTTTATTTCATTTTTTTTTTTTTTTCAATTGCACAAATGTGTTTTAAAAATACGCTTTGGGAAATGAATTTGTATTCAGTTGATAATTATTTTCAAAAATACACTCACACATAAACACACACGCACACACACACGCGTCCGCACACAAACAGAGCCGTTATGTTGCGAGGCGAGGAGCACGCGGCCAGTGACAACAACGAACTGAAAATTGTTTGTAACTGAAACGAGGGGCAGCTCGTTGATTTTATAGAGCCGCAGCCAACGTTGCGTATGAGCGACGGCAGCAAACTGAATCGCCGAAACGCTGCAAACAGTGCGCACGATACGTATGCGGCCAACATGTTCGAGCGAACCTGTTCGAAGCTTCGCTGGTTGCGTGGGTGACCGAACAACCAGAAGAAAACATAGTTGGAGCGGGTTACAGACAGACGTCTCGGCTTATCACTAGAAATTAAGACAAAAGCCGGGCTGCTCCTGCTGCTGCTGCTGCTGCTGCTGCTGCTGTTGCTGCTGCGACATAACGAAAATTAAATGAGACCACAAAATGAAACAAACAGTAGAAGAGGCAGAAACTTAAAGAGGAAGAAGATAAAGAACAGACTTCCCGTTGTAAAGCAGTTACGTCTTCCCACATTTTCTGGGAAAATAAAATTAGCTTGAAAACCTTTACAATGAAAATAAAAACCTTTTATACTATGTCAAGTTAAGATGTTAAGGGGTTTAATAAAGCAAAAATTAAATTATTAAAAATATTAAATTATTATAAATGCTAATGAAATATAAAAATGAAAGTAATAAAATGAAATTCAATTACTAAAATAAAATATTAATTAAATACAATAATTAAAATAAACTTTTCTTTAGACTAGACTTCATATTGCTTCATAACTTGCGTCAACCAAATATTTGTATATTTTAATGCAGCTTTATTTTATGCACAATTATACCGAATATAGATAAAATATACACCCACATATCTTAACAATCAATCAAGTTTATCATAGCTGTTCGCGGAATCCGTTCAGAGCGGCCTAATCTATAATCCAGTGGGAAACTTACTTCACACTGCATAAGCGTATACAGTTCCAGGAACTGGTTCCATTTGCAGGGCTAGCCAATGATTTTAGTTGCAGTTCATTCGAAAAGGAGCTCGTGGGAGGAGAGAAGAGCAAGAGCGAGCATTGTGGAACTTGTGCCAACAAATTGACGTTTCTTTGGCTACAAATTGGCGTGGACCGCGTTTCACACCGTCCCTGATGTTGTTGTTGTTATTGTTGTTTTGGTTTTTGTGTTGCCTAAATGATTTTCCATTTGCACATTTCACACAGCTAAATGTTTGCCTTTCATTTCGTTCTTGTTGTTGTTGTTGTTGTTGTTGTTGTTGTTGTTGTTGTTGTTGTTGTTGTTGTTACTGCCAGTGGCCAGAATTTTCATTCATAAAAAAAGGTGAACGATTGTGGGCGTCTCGAGCGTCGAACGTCGAGTGTCGAGCATTGAGCGCGAAAAACAATAAAAGGCGATGAGGAAGAAGAAGTAGAAGAAGAATGAGAAGAAGAAGCAGCAGCAGCAACGGCAATGGCCTAGGCAGACAAACAGGCGTAGAACTCGCCGAGCGAAAGGGGCCGATTGTAAGAAAAGGGGTGTCGCACGCAAAAGAGCGAGAGGGGATGAGGAAAAGGCAATCAAAGAAAGCCATGAAAGAATACGGACAAAGTTTTGCACAAGTTTGTCGCCATTGTTGTTGTTGTTGTTGTCGCCTCTTTTACGTATGTATTTATTTATACTTATTAATACAACACACATGCACAGCTAACTGTATATATGTGTGTGTGTGCGTATTTTTATTTATTTTGGTTTTATTCAACGCGCGCCTTACAAAAAAGAAAAACGGAAATTTTTGTTTCCAAATATATGTTACAAATATACATATACATATATATATTCTTGTTTTTTTTTTTTGCAAAAGAGAAAAACAATACGAAATTGTAACTGTACCTAGTGTATGTATGTGTTGCTAGCTGTATGTGTGTGTGTGTGTGAGTGCCTGACTTGTCACATTGTTAAAACCTCAGTAACCCAAAGCCAGGCAGTTGGCATTTGTGCGGTTTTCTGTACTGTAAAGCTACAACGAGCGACTACCACAGCCATTTGCCCCCTCTCGCTAGCACTTACCCCTCACCCCTAGCGGTGTAACCCCATCAAAACGAGCAACATCTAACGAAAAATGTCGAGGCACTGCCAGCAAAATGTTAGAGACCAAAACAGAAAACAGAAAAAAAAAAAAAAAAATTAAAGGCAGGGACTCACACAAACCGTTGGTCGATAAGGTTGTCCAAATCAAAACATTGAGACCGAAGACGTCTGTTCGCTTGGGCAGACGGTGGGCGGGGCCAGCAGCCTGTGACATAGGCAGACAAAAGCGGCGAGGGCTTAGGGATAATACCTAGTTTGAGTTGGCTCAATTTGGCTATACCCTGCAAACATAAACTGGGTTAACATGGGTAGGCGGCAGCCCTGTGTGAATGTGGGTGACAGAGGAAATTCAATTATTAAAGTGAGAACAGTTAGGAAATTGAAATATTGAATAAGGAAATAAACGAAATCAAAACAGTTTTAATAATGCTAAAAGAAACGATTCTTAAGTTAAGTATTAAATATTGCAAATCTCCAGCAAATGCTTGCTAAAAATTAATTAGGAAATAATTAAAGCTTTATTTAAACAATATAATATGAAGAACTACAAGAACTAGCTCTGAACGGTTTACTATCAGAATAACTCAATATATTATACGCTTGAATCTAAATCATTTCTCATTCTTGCATTTAAAAAAATTGAAAAGAAATGGAATCCTCTTAAGTTTTCATTTGCAAACAGGATATCCCCTAGTCAATCACTCTCCATGCTGTCCCTCTTGAGTTTTTCATTTATAGCCTGAAGGCAATCGTACACTGGGTTAGAGTTGAGCCCTCGACTTATACTTTAAGCTCGCCTCCAATTTTTGAATTTCTCAAGATTTATGCGCCACGAAGGGAAAACCCAGAAAAAAACTTTGATGAGGGACACATAAAGCAGACAGCAGGAGCAAAAAAGCTACATAAAGAACAGCTGCTGATATATAATATTTGATTTTAAATGTTCAAGCTTTTAAATTCTTTTCATCTTCGTTTTTTCTCAATTTAATGCCAAATAAAGTAAGTTTTGATTAAGTGCCAAATTGATGGACAAACGACAGATGCCAGACCAGATCTTATAACTATCCTGCAGATATAACAATGAGAGAAAATTGAGTTAGAAAAAGGCAAAACCTTTCTTAGAAACATATTATGTATGTAGGTCTTGCAATTATGTTTTTTTTTTTTTCTTCTATTTTCCAGAAATTCAATTTAATTGGGTCTGCAAAGAAAACCCAAACTTGAGCCGGGCATAAAGCAGCGTAATTAAAACGAAATTTACTGAAAAGTATCTTCAAAAAAAAATGAAAGTAAACTGTAATTGAATGAAGACAAGCTGACCCTATTATCAAAGTTGGCCCAAACAAATTAAAAAGCCTTAAGAAGCAATTAGGAAATAAATTTAAGAAATGTTTCAAAAGTTTCGAGTTTTAGTGAAATGTGTGAAGAGCTCGGTTGAATTTCATTTGCTGCATCCAATTTACATAAAGAAAACATTTTTAATCAACATACGAGCATAAATGGTAACAAGAATTTTACTTAAGCTAATCATTATTTGTGAAAATAATGACTTATCAAAATATATTTATCTATCTTTTATTTATTATTATTATTATTATTATTTTTGTTATTATTATTATTATTATTATTATTATTATTATTATTATTATTATTATCATCATTATTTTTTTTTTTTTTTAATATTTTTGCGAACAAAAAGCTATTTTTAAGACTAATTTCCACTTCTTTATAAGAAGACAAAATTATTTGTTAGGCCTTTTTATTATTTATTTTACAAAAATGTTAAACAGATTTTTTTTAATTGATAATAATTTCTTTTATTTTTTAATACCGTTCTTGCTACCAAAAATAAAAATAAATAAATAAAATGAAAAATAAATAAATATAAAATCATAAACAAAATTATTTGTTACTTTTTGAAATGTATTTTAGATATATATTCTAAAAAGTAAGATAAACAATTATTTATTTAAATTTTATAATAATTTTTTAATGAATCTCTGGCACTTGCAAGAAAAATCTTCATAGTTTTTTCTTTTGTTGCTTTTGGCTAACAAAAATATATTTTCAAGGGCACATTTGCATAACCAAGTACAGAAGGACAAATCTAGCAACTGTTAGCCAAGAAATGTTGCTCATTTGCATTTTATTTGTATATATGTATATACTTATATTATTTTTTTATTTTATGTGCAGCACAAATAATGCATGGCTCATTTGCAGCTGCACCTGAAGGCTTATTAAAATCAACGAGCTTGCACAATATTAATGCATATATATATATATATATATATATATATATATATATATATATATGTATTTATATGTATATACATACATATTGTTGGTCAAAGCTTGTGCGTCTTCCTGTTGACAAACAGCCATTACAGCAACAACAGCAACAAGATGAGCAACAAAATGAAATTATGATACCACAAAGTCAGAGGAGCAACAAACCGGCCGAGCCAGTTGGCAGATTCGATTTACGTCAACATCAGCGTCTGTCGGCTGTCCCGTACACCCAACGCCCCACACTGGCACACGCACACATGCATCCGGCGGTTAGGGGCAGCCATGTAAATGTGATGCACACCCCTGTGCCTGCCCCTCTGCCGCTCCTTCACCCTATCTCTGCTCCCTATGTATCGCAACTGGCTATCTCTTTCTGTGTCTATGTTTCCCGCTTCGCACGCGATATAATTATTAATAATAAAAACAAAGTGAAAATGTTCTTGCTGTTGTTGTTGCTGTTGTTGTTGCTGTTGTTGTTGCTGTTGTTGCTGTTGTTGCTGTCTCTGTTGTCGTTGTCCTCGTTGATGCATTTCCGCTGGGCTGCAGTGTGACTTGCGTAGGTAATTAACACACACAGCAGGAGGGGCTTCTGGCTGAGAGCACAGCCAGTGGAAGTCCGTCATCAAAGTGGACACCAGAGACAGTCGACAGCAGCTAAAACTGTGCGACAATTGAAAACTTTGCCCCGTAAGTGTTTTTCTCTACTCTCACAAAGTGGGGCATCCGCAGCAGTTGAAGTGCTTCAACTAACTAACTTTAAGATCTTGTTATAAATCTGTTGTTAGCTAAGCTGAGCACAAAACTTTTAAATTTCAGTTCAAACAAGTTCGAAGTCAATTTACAAGTTTTTTCCAAGCGAATCCTTAGTATAACTGAATGAAATAAAGTACAAAAAAAAAAGCTAATAAAAACAAAAAACAGCTTTTAAATAGTTTAATCAAATTAATATGTTCCATTAAGTAACTAATGGTAAAACAAAAATTATATTACTCGATTTAAGACAAAAATAAAACCAAGTTCTACCACTAAAATTTTAAGACAAATATATAAAACAGGAATATTTATCCAGAAAATAAAGAAAAAAATATTTAATTAAATAAAGAATATTATTCCAGAAAATATAGAAAAGAAAATATATTTAACTGAATAAAGAATAATTAAAAAAAAAAAAAAGCTTTTTTGTTCCTCAAAAAATTATATAGGCTATAAAATTCAACTCTGTTGGAATCCCTTTTGCGACCTTTATTTAGGCTGCCTGCACATGAATTCCATTTGTTAGCATTTAAAAGTCCCTAAATTTCAAATGACTTGTTATAAATGTGTGTTTTTTTTTTGTAATTTCTTTTTTTTTTTTTTTGCTTCTGTTTTACTTTTTGGTTTTATATTTTTATTTTATTTTATGATTTTTTTTGGTTTGTTTATTTTATTGTTATTGTGCTTGACTTTGGCAGTGCGCTAATTATGACATTTTTCTCTCGAGCAATTACTGCCAAATGCTTGAGAGCACATTCAACATTAAGTATACGCCCCGTAACGCCTCATTACCCCCTTTCTCGTCGCTCAGTAGCTAACACCCCTTGCTGCGGGGCAAGTTTATTTTGCTTTTCATGTGAAACTAAATTAAATGCTTATTTTTAAACTCGATTTGTAAAATTACATTTCGGGGATTTGGCATTAATTGCAGCAGCTGATGAATTTAGCTACATACATGTTTATATACATATATGTGTATTTGACTTATGTTCGGCTGTATAATGCTTGATTTTTATATAACTTTTATTTATGTTCGGAAACTTGGCACAGTTTTCTCCCCGGCCAAATTGCAGCATGACGCAATTGACACGGCGACGAACGCTTTGAATTTTCTCACAGTTTTTCTTTGCGTCTTTTTTGTATACCCTGAACCCATTAAGAATGGGAAATGAGGGTATAATGGTTTTGCTAAAATCTATGTAGCAGGCAAAAAGAGGCGTGGCAGAATATATTCTAGATGAGAGCTAGAGACTTGATAGAGACTGGTACAACTCGCGAACGTCTGCAAGAAAATCTATGCAATATCCATATATCAATTCTTCGCAGGATTCAGGCGATCTCTTAGTCGAGCAGTCTCGCCTAAAGCACTCTTATTTATTTTCTTCTTTTAGCTGTTGGTTTCCGATTTTTGGCTTCAATTTGTTGGCAGCCAAATTGCAAACTAAATGTGCAGCAACAAATTATCCACTGTAGTCATTATTCTGCAGTTATTTTGCAGGCATACGTTAATTACTTGCAAATTGCGTATACGACGCGTTGTCTGCTAAAATATAATTTATTCTAAATTTCTATTACTTGACGCACGCAGTCAAACCAAGCAAAATGATCGCCACAAATCAGCAGATTAAATCGAAATTACTCATTATTATGCGAATGGCTATCATAAATATAATTTTCACTTGCCTTATCATTTTCGTGAACACCATCATCATCGTGATCATTAGAATACGTGCCAACTTAGCCGTGGCCAAGCAGCTACAGCAAATTTTATTCAGCTCTTGTAAACAGACATATAAAAAGGCAATTGGCCGTTTGCTTAGGCGAAATAGATTTTTCTTTGCGTGTTCCATGTTGAAATCAGGAAGTATTTTCAATTGGGATTTTTAATTATCCTTAATAATTCTTTGAATAATTATCTAGAGCTTCCTGCTTTTCTGCAACCAATGAAGAAGGCGTAGAAAGATTTTTAGTATTTTTATACAAGCTGCAGCACTTTGTACAGAAGTCATTCGATGATTTAGAACTACGTATATAACATATATGTTTTTATTTATATTTATATTATTTATTGATCGATTACTAATTCTACTCATGAGCTCTACTACTCCCATATTTGATGTTTATCCAAACAGTAAGGCGAATATTATGTTATTTCATCAAAAAATATTTAATTTTTCATGAAGCGTATCTTTACACAAATCCCATTATAAGATACCTTCATATACAAGGTCAACCATTTACATATATGCTAAGTTGCATGATTTTGTATAACTTTTTTACTTTATTTATACAAAGCTTCTAGCATTTGTCTACCTTTGTTTAACAATCCACTGAAAGCATCCACATTCTGGCACATTCTTTGGAAATCAGCCCTGTTTTAGAGCTCCCTTGACACTACGGCCCAAACCCATTTGTAAGCCAACTCAAGCGTTATAAATCTAAGCAGGAAAAATGAACCAGAACCAAAAAGTTTTTACCGCTGCGGCATTTGGCATATGCCGCTTGGTCAAGGCAAAGATTATTATTGAATATTTTATTTTGCGGCGGGTGCTAAAGCACACACACAAATGCAGAAAAGCACGCACACACACAGAGTGTATACATTTGAATATAGGAAATATATTGAGCCAAAAATTACAAACTCAGCTGAAAATTATGGCATGAAAATTTTCAATGAACGCCCAACGCCAAGAAATATTGTCGAGTGCGAGCCGCACTTGAGAATTTGTTGTTGTTGCAGGGCGCACAGAGTGAGAAGCGCAAAGAGAGGCGCATAGATATAGCTGTTGATTTGAGGGTAGAAAGGCCACTTGAGAAACAGGCGCGCAAATTTGTTGCCAACTTTTACGGGAAAAAAAGCAGTGCCGTATATAATGCTATATATATACATATATATGCTATATATATATATATATATATATATATATATATATATATATATATATATATATATATATATATGTGTGTGTGTGTGTGTATATATGTGTGTGTATTTATGTATTTGTGTACGGTACACTAATTTGCTGCCGTCGCGTTGCTGCTTCTCGACGTTTATCGTGCGCAACATTTTACATATTTATTTGGGCTATATTTGCCATTTTCATTTTATGCATGGGCTAAGGATACAAATAAAAAGCAGTGGCAAGGACAAATGTACCAAAAGGAAACATCGATTTTATTTTTTTTTTTTTTTTTTCGTTCTCAAATATTTACTTTTATGTGAAACACTTTAAATAAACACTTAAAGTGACACATTTGATATGAAATAAAAAATAAAAGAGGAATATGAAAAAAAAATGTGAATACATAAAGCTTTATGAGCTCTTTAAAATAAAAAGAAAAATTATTTATGTTGCAAGAGACTTGAATATCTGAGAAAATTAATTGCCTGAATTATTGAATTAAGATTACGTTTGTTAGAGCTCTCCCTTCCTCTCTCTCTTTCTGTCTCTTTCTCGCTCTCTCTCTCTCTCTCTCTCTCTCTCTCTCTCTCTCTCTCTCTCTCTCTTTCTTTCAGTAATCGCCCAGCTGGAGCTTTATATATTATTATATAAAAATAACATAGATCAATTAAAATAATTGCAATTATAAATAATCATTCAGACGTTAATAAATTGTAATTTAAATTAAAAAATATATACAGCTAAAAATGTAGTTAATTCCTTAACATCAAAAGAAATGTTTTTCAATTTCATATTCAAGCTTCAATTTAATAAAGCAGCTTTGTCATTTTTTTTTTTATAATAAAACTGCCAGCACAAGAACCATAAGCTGACCTCTTATAAACTTTGACCATGAAGAAAGACATTATTCATCTGCTTTATTTATTTGCCCTCAATTGTTTCGGCTAGCATATTATTTTGTGTGTGTTTTTGTGGGTTGGTTGACCCATGTTTAATGCGCTTATTGAACACAGCAGCCACAATGGAATCGAAATGAACTTTGTACAGCCGAAATGGCCACAAAATTGGCTTACAGCAAAAATCCAAACAGAATTTTACTATAATTAATTTAATTGCACAGAATTTGTATTAAAAATTTGTATAAATCCATATGCAATGAATGCATTTCTAATCAATGTGAGTTGGCAAAAATAAATATTATTTGAAATGAATCACAAACACACAACCACACACACACACACAGTAACCAATGCGAAAAGTTAATTATACGCAAATCGAAACCAAATGTTTTCGATCAGCCAAATGGGCAGCATGTCGAACAAAATTAACACTAATGAAACAAATGTAAATCAAGCCAACAACTGAAACACGACGCCCATTTGCGGAACTCAAAACTAGAAACGAGCAGCAAAAAAAGAGAGATATATATACATACAGAGGAATAGGAATAGTAGGAATATACCCTGTAACAAGTGCACTGTGACACAAGCTGTTTCGATTTTATTATAAGCATCTTAAGTAAAGTATGAAATATATGAGTGTATATTTAAGTATTTAAATGTATCTAAAATTTATTGAAAATACGTAAGAAAATAAAACAATTTATTATAATATTTAAAACTCTTTCAAATTCCATACCCAATAATAAAGATAAATTTTAATAAAATAAATAGAAAAATAAATCAAAATTGTGTCAACTATTGGCTACATAAAAGAACAATTTATTTTAAGCTAAGGATAATTAAAATATATTTTAGAAAATTGTATAAAAGTTTAATAAGCTTTAATTTGAGCAATTTCTATCTAATCTTTAAGTAGAACAGAAATTAAATTTTTTTTTTTAAATATAAAATAGAGACTCTTTTATCAAACAAACGAACTGCAACTTTATTATTATCAAAATATTTGTATATAGAGTAAATCTTTATTGATTTTAATATACCCACTTGCGCTCGCCTAATTGTAACAGGGTATACAGAGCACTGCGTACATGAAGGGAAAGGACACGCTCCATTTAATGGCCAACTGTCCATTTGCCATCAAATGCAAGAATAAAAAAAAATCATAATACACATAATGAACAAGGAATGTATGTACACAGGCAGACATCAATATGAAATATATAAATATATGTATGTATGTACATGTGCATAAAAAACATTTCAAGTGCTTGCAAAAGCAAATGTCTAACAATTTATTTATGAATGCTAATCAGATTTCATGCATTTTTCTTTGCGCTGCGATTAATGGAATTTATAATTTTTGTTCGAGTGCTTAACTCCGGCTGAAAAATGTAATTACATTTGCGTATCAATAAAAACCAAAATGTATGTGCTCTGTAGCGCTAATTTGCTGTCTGTTTGGTTCACGCCTTCCTAAAGTGCCACGATGCGTATGAGTAATGGGCGATGGAACAATAACTAATCATGATCTATGCCAGCTGACAGAGCCAATAAACTCGGCGTGTTTGCCTGCATGCCTGGCTGCTTGAATACTTCTCGAATAGAACGATTGCCACCAGATAAAGGCCTCCATAAATGCCTTCTACACTCCTGACTTTTCGCTGCTGTCTGAATCAGCGCGACGCGGATGGGGCTGGGGCAGGGGCAGGGGGCAAGGCCAAAGGGGCTACGGCTGTGTGTAGCAGACGCAAATGCAGACACAAAAGCAGACGCCGCGTCGACGACGACAACAACAAAAACATCAGAAAAACAAATAGGATCTTTGCAGAACGGGTGTATACGATTTAGCAATACAGGGTTTGTTATATATTTGATTATATTATAATTACCAAGAGTCTACTATATTACCAAGAGTGGTCTATATTACCAAGAGTCTACTTAATAAGAAGCATAGAGATCTTTACTCAATTAGCGACAATTTATTTCATCCTTTTACATGTTGAGTTCTCCAATAAACTGAATCAAATGCCATTCTGACAATTTAAATAAGCCCAATATACATATTAATATAACATATATAAAATACAATAATATAAATATAACAACATATGAAATATAATTTATAAATTTTCTTAGACATAGGATTGGAAATAGCTTCAAATATGCTCTAAATAGTGTAAATCTCTATCATAGACATATATAAACCTATATACCCGTTTACATCTTCATTTCACACCAATATAAACAGTAGCATAAATAGCACAAAAAAAAAAAAAAGAGAAAAACAGAGAGAAAGAAAGAGAGCAGAATATATTGCCAAAATAGCAAAGTAATTGCGAATCGTAAAACTCGTACAGCCATATATAAATGCTACATAGAGCAGCTACCCCAAATGGCAAACAATGGTACGATGTGCGTATGTGGGTGTGCGTGTATGTGTGTGTGTGTGTGCTCGAGAGGGTCGTTTATGCGCTCAGTAAACACACTTTTCAGCACTTTATCAACCAGTTTATGTTAAATGCAAATGCAAGCCAGGTGAGATGGCGTTAGATTAGGTAAGTTGCTGAACTAAAAATCGTTTAATCAATCAGTCAATCTAGCATTAATCATATTAAGTTACTGACTATGGATATATATATTTATTTATTTATTTATTTATTTTTTATCCAATCTTCCTTTTACATTTAAAATTCTGGAAAACACTTGTATAGACCCTCGCATAATTTTATCTATATTTATTTATAGCTTCATGCTCTCTCATTAAATATACCCGTATGTGAGATTGAATTGTTGCGTGTGAAAGCCATGTGAATGCCTCGGCCCCTTGTCAGAAGTTGACGGGTCGCACGGCTGATGATGCTGGCGATGATTAGCAACGAACCAGCTTGACATATTACGCATACGCACAGTATGCCAAAAGCCTGCTCTCTCTCTTGCTCTCTCTCCCTCTCTCTCTCTCTCTGTCGCTCTCCGCCATTTAAGTTAATTGACGTAAGTGCACTTCCAGTAAGTTGCACGCAAGTGCAATTAAACAGCTCGACACAAGGCGGCATTAATGTTGGACGCCAGACGTCTGCCAGCCAGGATATGGGCCAGCTTTCACTCTCTCTGTTGCAGTCGGTCTGCCTCACTCTATTGCTCCTCTATCTCTCTCTCGTCTTCTTTCATCTTTTGAGTATCGTTTGTCTTCATTCATTGCGCTATAAAAGTCGTAAATCGTAAACGCTTTGTAGGTCATTGCTGCCAGCCAGCACAGCTAGCAAGTTTCAGTCGAACTTTTGCAGCCACCGGCACCTGCAGTCCGCCCGCCCGTCTGCCCGTCTATCCGTCTTTTGTAAGTAACAAAGCGAAAATTTATTCGCTTGACTGAACGGTCAGCAAAATGGCGCCAAAGTTCAAAGCTCGCATCAGCAACTGCAGCTGGCAGGAGTATGGGCAACAGAAGCAGGAGTAGCAGCAGCCACTCAATAGCTGGACAATGCTGCAGATACGTCTCGCATCGCAGCTCTTTGTTTATGGGACTTGGGTCATTCGGCTGAGGTTGCGGTTGAAGTTGAGGCGCAGCCGCTGCTTTGCAATTTTATTGCAAATTGTTTTCAACCCAAACCTATTTTATTTTCTTCTTTTGTGGTCATGCAAAATGCAGAGCATGCCCTCAAACGTGGCGAGGCGTTTGCAACCAACTGGCATTTCGCTATAAAACAAAATGTTGCTGCAGTGGCAGCCTGGCTCAGAGCCTACACAATGGTTGATTCGTAGGTCGGTTGGTTGGTGGGCGA
Organism: Drosophila mayaguana; assembly: GCA_037075325.1. Classification (NCBI taxonomy): domain Eukaryota; kingdom Metazoa; phylum Arthropoda; class Insecta; order Diptera; family Drosophilidae; genus Drosophila; species Drosophila mayaguana. The sequence continues at coordinate 11,257,413 of JBAMCG010000068.1, read as the reverse complement.
GGGGCACGCATAAACCGTAGCCCGTAGCCCGTAGTCAGTATTCCGTAGCCTGTCGTCCGTAAGTGAGAGCATTCCATACGTGACGTGACACGTGATGTTGTCTTAAAACTTAAAATATGATTTGGGCAGGAGAGCGTGGCATGTGCATAACTAAAAGCTTTTGCCGGCCAACGTAAATTCAGCGGAGAAGAGCTAAGCAACTAGAAATGAATGCTATCAAACATTTAAGTTTCTATATAGATTTTGTATTCGCTTAAACAATATGTTAGCTGGACAGCAAAAGATAGTCTGGAGGTCTTCATAAACAAACAACTAAAATAAATTACAAATAATAATTTCATCAAATATAACTTCTACAATAGTTGGTGTTATCAATTTTATATTAACTTTCTAAACGATATCTATGTGATATATTCAGAACTTATAGAAAGCGATCAATATTGCTCAAATATCATTTAGTAAGTAAAACATTTTTATTATCTTTTGGTATTTGTGATATCAAAAAACAATCGTTTAGATATATTATTATTTATAGAAAAACGATAGCATACTGTACTTTATGTATGATTGTATTTATACATAAAAATGCAACGACTCTTCAAAGATGCCTGCTATGCATATAAATATATATATGTAAATACACTCGACATACGTATGTATGTAAATACAAATACACAAAATCATTCATGACATTTATCAAATACTTGTCCATTGCCTTCATTAGCCCCATTCCCAACTCTTTTTGAACCTCTTTCGCAGCTTATTCAAAAATTCTAATGTTTCATGCCTTGCCTCCTACGCACACCCACACACGCACGCATACATATAAAGGTATTTATTGAAATGCAAGGCATTTATACATGCCCAAAACAATGCGGAGATTTACACATACACACAGTCACGCACACACTCGCATACATATGCATGCAAAGCAGCAGTGACAATTTGCAGGCAAGTCGAGAGTTTTGTACTATTCGAAAGTTTTGTTATGCGTATGCAGCACACAGTGAAATATATAAATATGTGCATACATACACAAGTACAATTAATTTGGCACACATTGCCGCATAATTAATTTTCGTCTTTTTTTCTTTTTTGTATTTATTTTGGTTGTCCCCGACGCAGTCGCCACTGCGGCAATTGAGTAAATCCGTGGCAATTGGCAATTATACAAAATTTCGCGCATAGACAATTGCAAGTCCCATCGCAGACAGACGTAAATAGATTGTAAGCACTGTGTGTGTGTGTGCTAGGTTAGGGTTGACACATTTGCTTCGCTCGGTGTAAGTGCCAAAGTGCGAAAGAGAGCAAAGCTAAATCGGGCTGTGATTGATGAGAATGGTAAACTCCAATGATGTGCCCACTGACAGGCAACAAATGATTCATCTGTCACATTCACACATACACCACGCACGCCCACATGCCAAAGGTTATGTGAACTTTAAATGTGAGGAGCATTTTCAGTTGAGTGGAGAGCTTTAAGCGACATGCATGCTAATAAATAACTGTTCTGTTACTCACCAAACACAACAAAACAGAGCGAAAGCGTTTGATGCGAGTTTCCTTCTCTCTCTCTCTCTCGCTCTCTGTTTCTGTATGTGTGTTCCTATGTGAAGCCTCGTAAAACTATTAAAGTGCCGTCGGCGTCAAAGTTGACTGCGCTAATGGCAATGCGCCTTATGATATTTACCGTAAGCCGCATACGAACACATTATCCATGAGACCTGCAGGTGTCACAACATTGTGCGCGCACACACACACATACATATATGCGTATGTATGTTTTTATACACAGATGTAGATATGTACAAGGAATCACCGTTGCGGGCATACCATAACAAATCCCGCGATACAAATCCGCATAACTTCAAACGTTGCCGACGTCGACGTCGTTTATTTGTATAAAATTAGTTTATGACGCGCTAAAACAAAAGGCGCACAGACACATACACACTCGAACACACGCTGCCTTTAAACAGACACTTAAAAAGTGCTTTGTGCGCCAAAGTTTATTATTTTAATAATTCATTATATTTTGGCGGCTCTTTGACGTACAGCAACAAAAACGGCCATGCGGACTGCACCGTGTGAATCGAGCATGGCAACTATTTTAACCGAATGTTTAACCACGAATTTACACGAAAAAAAAAAAAAAACAAAAATAATTATAATAAGAATAGAACAGAAAACTTAAATGCATGCCATGCCAACAATTTGTTTATAATTGTTGCCACTGGTGTTGCTCCATGTGTGTACGTTATTAATTGCAATAAATGATGCCATGCGTGGGCGTTGATTTTTGTTGTTTTTGTGGCTTGGGCGTTTGTGCGTAACGTGCCATTCAAAAATGCACACTAGCGCCATCTGTAGTGCGGATATCAATAGTTGTTCTCGATGTTGATCTATTTCAAATTGTTATTCAAGTAATTTTTTTTTTATTCTGCGCTACATTTTATTGAAATATAAAGAGGAATGACATAGATTTTATTAATAATACTTTTAACGCGCTATTCAAACTACAGCGCCATCTAGCGCTATTATGCGAATCCTAAATTTATGTGAACGATAACTTAGCGCGCTTTGCTAGCGATAATAGAATTTGCTTTGAATTTGATAAATCATTAAATAAATACAGGTGTCAATAAATATACGCTAAAAATATAATAAACTTTATTTAATTTACAATTCTTAAATGCAATCTTATATCAATTAAATATATGACATGGAGCTACATCCTCAATTTCTTGGCCATCTAGCGTTTTTATCTGGCATTCACATAGAAAATGCACAATTTTACGTTCCGCCTGCCTTCGTTGCTCCACATTCAGGCCATCGAGCAGCATTTGAACCTTGCTTAGGAGGGTCTTTGATGTCTGGGCGGGTGTATTCTGAACTGCCTGTTGCAGGGCTTGGAGGCAATCCTTCGACTGTTGCAGCACAGTCTCCATATTTGAGATAACTGTGCCCATTAGCTTTTCAGCTGTGGGTAATGCTGGATCCTCCTCTCTGCAGGAGGCTGAGGGATCAGCGATTGATGCATCTGTTAAACTTGTCTCTACTGCTGTTTCCTGCTCCTCTTCTACTAGTTGCTGCTGATGTGGCTGCTGCTGCTCCAGTTCTAGTGACTCTGTCTGGTCCAACAGATCCTCCTCGTCGAGCACTAATTCCATATGTGCTTTGTGCTCGGTCTCGTTCAGCACCTCGAAATCCTGTTGATGCTCATAGTGCAGCTCCTCATCCTCCTCCAGTTCCTCCTCCTCCAGCTCCTCGTCCTGGTCATTGTCTGTGCTATAAGGATAGTCTGCGCCCCAAATGAGATTCGTTACCCTCTTCTCTGTTTGTTCTTGTCCTTGAGCCACTTTTGGTGGCCTGCCCCGTTTTTTGATATTCTCAATGACCAGCGGCACGCCCTTGCGAAAGTGTCGACCTAGAAAGAGCAGATCATTGAAATATCTCCAGGTAATTGGCGCCGATTGATTGATCTGATGATTGCGATATTCGCGTGCAAAGCGATCGCGCAGCTTTTTCCAGCGGTTATAGCAGAGTTCCTCTAAATAAAGAATATTTATAGTAAGAGAATAGGTACATCAAATTCTCTCCAGCTTACCCGAAACGCTCAGGCTCTCGGAGATCGCTCGCCAGGCATCATTTTTCGCAGATAAATTCTTGGAGATTCTAATTTTATGCCTATCATAGAGCACAGGATGGAGTTTGACCAACTCAATGAGCTGCTGGCATAGCTCAATATCCTCTGCATTCTCCACGTAATCCTCTTCCCGCTGTTTCTTCTCTTGATCCTCCAGTCGCGTTCGTCGCGGCTTTCGATGCCGCGGCTCGAATTTCATTGCATCCAAATTTTCATGCTTAACCAAACCATGTTTGTAGTGATCCTTGAGGAAGAGCAGACGTGGAAACATATCCCAATAGGTGGGACTGTCGGGATTCTCCTGGAACCGACGAAACTCCTTGCCGAAGCGATCTCGAATGCTTTTCCAACGGGTGATGCAGGCTCGCTCGCTGGCTCCCAGTTTTAGGGATATGGTTTTCCACGCTGCGTCCTTGTTGGCTGCATTCTTGGCACTGCGCGCACTGTCCTTATCATAAAGAATTGGATACTTCTCTATTAATTTAATCAATTCAACGTCATCCATTTATTTGTTTTTCTTAACCAAGCACTAAAAATAACAAAAAACTGACTTTATTTATTTACTGTTTACAACTCTGCTTAGGCCAGGGCTGCATGCCCCTATCGATATATGTACGCATATCGAGCATAACTCCGATACTAACATCGCTAAGCCGTTTGCTTTAGCTGGCCACACACAAGTGCCAAGTACCTGGCCACATGGATACGCGTATTGCACATTTCTGCTACTTTTACAATAAATGAATAATTACAATTAGTGAAAATTAAATCTGCAGCAGACAACATATTGCAGAGCAAAGGAATCACCACACACACACACACCGTAACTGAAGTGTGAAAATTGTAAAAGAAAATTGCGGAGGCAGAAGGCCTGATTGTGTGTGTGTTGGAATTTGCAAGTGTGTGTGCGCCCGGAGATCAGCCAAAAAAGCCGACAGCCAACGCTGCGCCCATTTTTTGTTGTTGATTCATTAAATACGTTACACGTTCATACATAAACACACAGACACATATTTATATACATATAAATATCCAAGGCTTGTGTGTATGTATATATGTTGTTTTTTCTTCATATGTGTGCATGTACGAGTGCCTGTGTGTTGGTGAGTTGGAGCAGCCAGTCAGCCAGCAATCTCCCCCATAATAAGTAACAGTGTCTCTCACACCAACACCAACAAACGCGTTCGCAGCAGCGACTGCGACAACGGCAGAAGCAGCAGAGGCGGCAGCAGCAGCAGCAAAGAAACAGTTACCGCACGAAAGAGCGCCGCATTCGTAGCCGGAGCGGCAAAAGCAACGTCATAAATTTGTCATCGCTTTTTGGTTATTCGCTAATTAAGCACAGTTAAATTTAAATTAATATCGAAAAAGAAAACAAACACACACATTAAATCAAGATGATATTGCTGGAAATCAATAATCGCATTATCGAGGAAACGCTCCTGGTTAAATACCGCAATGCACTGGCTGGGTGAGTCGTCTATTCCTATGTCTCATTCGCTCTAACTGTAAAAGTGCCCCCATTTTCTATTTTATTTTTATCTATTTTCTTATGCCTTATGCCTGTGTTATCAATTCTCGTTCAGATTATCAGCATATTTTACACACACACGCGCTTGTTGGAGAGCCTTAAAAATCGGGTGTAGTTCAAACTTGACGTACACTCATGCACTCTAATCAGTGTGCGTGTGAGCGTATGTGTTAGGGTATGAGTAAGTGACCATGCTCCCATCACACGGAGGCAATCACACAGTATTTATTGAGTTATTTTAGCTCGTTTATCGCATCATAATGCATAATCCCCCCTGTTGTATGTTAAACATCTCTCTTTCTCTCTCTCACACACACACGCACACGAGCACAAATAACAAATGCATTTGAGTCATCGCCACAGTCTCCGAAAGGCTACCGACTGCCAAAGCAATACAAAACACTCAATGCTGCTGAATCTGTTATACTCGAAGGATCCAAAGTGGCATATTTTAGATTATTCTAATCTGTGTCTCACATGCCCCAAATTAATTTAAGGACGAACGGCATCCTGTTTAATCAATCATATTAAAACAGATGACTTGTGTTCGTGTACAATACCCTAAATCTGTTATACTTCGTGGAGTCAAAGTGGCATATTCTGGGATTCCCTCTCGATCTGTGTCTCAAATGCTCCCAGATAAACCCAAAGACGAACGGCATCCTGTTTAATCAATCATATTAAAACAGATGACTTGTGTTCGTGTACAATACCCTAAATCTGTTATACTTCGTGGAGTCAAAGTGGCATATTCTGGGATTCCCTCTCGATCTGTGTCTCAAATGCTCCCAGATAAACCCAAAGACGAACGGCATCCTGTTTAATCAATCATATTAAAACAGATGACTTGTGTTCGTGTACAATACCCCAAATCTGTTATATTCCGTGGAGTCAAAGTGGCATATTCTGGGATTTCCTCTCGATCTGTGTCTCAAATACTCCCAGATAAACCCAAAGACGAACGGCATCCTGTTTAATCAATCATATTAAAACAGATGACTTGTGTTCGTGTACAATACCCTAAATCTGTTATACTTCGTGGAGTCAAAGTGGCATATTCTGGGATTTCCTCTCGATCTGTGTCTCAAATACTCCCAGATAAACCCAAAGACGAACGGCATCCTGTTTAATCAATCATATTAAAACAGATGACTTGTGTTCGTGTACAATACCCTAAATCTGTTATACTTCGTGGAGTCAAAGTGGCATATTCTGGGATTTCCTCTCGATCTGTGTCTCAAATACTCCCAGATAAACCCAAAGACGAACGGCATCCTGTTTAATCAATCATATTAAAACAGATGACTTGTGTTCGTGTACAATACCCTAAATCTGTTATACTTCGTGGAGTCAAAGTGGCATATTCTGGGATTTCCTCTCGATCTGTGTCTCAAATACTCCCAGATAAACCCAAAGACGAACGGCATCCTGTTTAATCAATCATATTAAAACAGATGACTTGTGTTCGTGTACAATAACCCAAATCTGTTATATTGCGTGGAGTCAAATAGGCCCTAAGTCGTGCCGTTTGCTGCTTAATCCTTTATCAACTCGAATTCGTTCTATTAAGATCCGCTTTAAGAACTCATTAATCATACAATATTTCTATTATGTATACTATTATTAATTGTTTATTAGTATTTTATTAGAATTCTGTTACATTTTTCCTTGCAGACTCAAACCAGAATCGATAGATATATTAATAGCAGATTTCGACAGTGTTTTATATCATATTTCCAATGTGAATGGTGATAAAACAAAAGTGCGGGTGAGTCTGCACATTAATTGCAACTGTTTTTGATTTAATACTATTTATTGCTGACTATTGAATAACGAAAACATATTATTTTGCAAATTGAATAGATAAGCATTTCGCTTAAGTTCTACAAACAGCTGCAGGAACATGGAGCTGATGAGCTGCTAAAGCGGGAATACGGAAGTCTGTTAACTGAGACAGAAAAAGGTACGAATAAATATATAGGTACAATAATGTGAATCGAAATTAAATGTCTTGAATTTGCTTTTAGGTTACAATGTTTCTGTACTTATTAATCTTGAGGATATACCCTCGGACTGGGAGCAGATTGCAAAGAGAATTGGACTGCTAAAACGCAATTGTTTCGCCTCTGTGTTCGAGAAATATTTTGACTTCCAGGAGCAGGGCGAAGAGACCCAAAAGCGAGCAGTCATTAACTATCGCAACGATGAGACGCTGTGAGCAGTACATGTAATATAACTAAAGACCGTATTTTAGTTAATCTAATCTTTATCAATAGGTATGTGGAGGCGAAGCCTGATCGTGTCACCGTAGTGTTCAGCACCATTTTCAGGGACGAGGACGATGTGATCATTGGCAAGGTATTTATGCAGGAATTGAGGGAAGGACGACGTGCATCGCATACAGCGCCACAAGTGCTCTTCTCGCATCGCGAACCGCCTTTGGAATTAGCCAATAGCGATGCCCGGGTGGGCGATAACATTGGATATGTTACATTCGGTACGTAACTCCTCCACTTGCTGAAGCTCTGATCTACAACCAATGGAGTCAAAGTGGCATATTTTGGAATATATTTCACGATTTGTGTCTCAAATAGTCCCAGATAAACTCCATGGCGAACGGCATCCTGCTTAATCAATCATATTAAAACAGATGACTTGTGTTCGTGTACAATAGTCTAAATCTGTTATACTCCGTGGAGTCAAAGTGGTATATTCTGGGATTTCCTCTCGATCTGTGTCTCAAATACTCCCAAATGAACCTAAAGGCGAACGGCATCCTGCTTAATCAATCATATTAAAACAGATGACTTGTGTTCGTGTACAATAGTCTAAATCTGATATACTCCGTGGAGTCAAAGTGGCATATTCTGGGATTTCCTCTCGATCTGTGTCTCATATACTCCCAAATGAACCTAAAGGCGAACGGCATCCTGCTTAATCAATCATATTAAAACAGATGACTTGTGTTCGTGTACAATAGTCTAAATCTGATATACTCCGTGGAGTCAAAGTGGCATATTCTGGGATTTCCTCTCGATCTGTGTCTCATATACTTCCAAATGAACCTAAAGGCGAACGGCATCCTGTTTAATCAACCATATTAAAACAGATGACTTGTGTTCGTGTACAAGTATTTTAAGCTCTTAATCGTAGTGACCTCAGTCAGTTACCTATTATATTCACACCTGGCAAAATCAAAATTATATACCCTAATGCCTAATCTATTGTAATTTAAATAACTAACAAATCATAATTGGTTAATTTTTTTATAGTGCTATTCCCACGACATACCAACAAGGAGACTCGGGATAATACTATTAATTTAATACACATGTTCCGAGACTATTTGCATTATCACATTAAGGTTCGTATTAGATCAGAGTATATATATATATATATATACATTAATACATTCGCATTTTATAACAGTGTTCAAAGGCGTATATTCATTCCCGCATGCGCGCAAAAACCTCAGACTTCCTCAAGGTGCTAAACCGTGCAAGGCCCGAATCGAAGACTACGGAAAAGAAGACTATAACGTAAGCTATATAACAGTTATTGCTGAATGCATTATTACAATATTAATAATACTCTTTATTTATAGGGGGAGAACATTCATACGCAAAGAATGATGCGCTCAGTATAATTAGTTGTTTTTATATATAAATATAAAAATAAAAAAAGTGTATTAAAAACAAAAAGAATTGAGATAAAAGCAGAATTTTGGCAAATGAAAGCAAATGTTTCCAAAACTAAATGGTGAAAATAAACCCAAACAGTAAACAGAAATTAAAAGAAAGTATTCCAAGAGAGCTAACTCTAAGCCGGAGCAAGTTAATGAACAATAAAACAAAATAACAATATAATAGTTATGCGTTAAATAATTTAAATTGTGTGTATTTGTCGAGTCAGTAAGTGGTACAGAATCAAGTGTGAGTTAATTTGTTACAGTCATCACCAAAAGTCAGCATGCATACATACGTTATGTATATCAAACACTAAACAATTGTCAAACAGAAACATTTTTATAACTAATTGCCTAATAAATCTAAGTGAAAAAGTCAAGTCGCAAACGCAAGCAAAAATCAATCTGTTCATGTCGCAATTGTCGTAATGCTGCCCAAAATCGGACAACCCCACTAGCCTGTATATGTAGAGAATTAAAAAAAGAGAAAAGAAAGAACAAAAATACTAAAAAATAAAAACTTTGATACTTTAATAAATCCAATTAAAAATTCAAAAAACAAATGAAAATATTTTATTTCAATTAGAAACGAAGAAAACGAAATGCAATAAAATAAACGAATAAAATTTCTAGACTAGTGATGTTATAATTGTATTGTTTATAGTAGTATGTATATATATAGTTAAGTATAACAGTTTAGTATAACAAATCAGATCTTAAATTTAACATTCTGCTTCTCGTTCATGCTCTCCACACTGGCCTGCAGGTTCAGATAGTCACTCTGAATACGCGCACAGACTGTAATAGAGAGTGAACAGATCGAGAATGAATATATATCTAAATATATATATTTAGCAAATCGTATGCGTAATACTTAGGAAGATAGAGCTACTTACATTGGCAGTGACTTTGTTATAATAATTTTTTTTGCATTATAAATGTATTCCAATAGTTTTCATGTGCTTTTGGTGAAATGTTGCATATGAGAAATTTACAGAGAGAGAGAGGCCTAGGGATCATCATATTGCTCCAATTTGATATAAGCAAGTGCTGTGTGATAGAAAAGTGACAGAAGTGAGTGTTATTTATATAGATCAGATATAAGTAGACACCGAAAGCTCTATAAATAGGTATGTAAATTGTTTTCGCATATGGATTAAGTTAATAAGGGTTTCTACTGTAATATACATACATATACATATGTATACATGAACATACATATATTTTTAAATTTTCTAATGCTATTTGAATATTTATTAAAAAATATTTTGTGTAACATATAATATTTCGTATAGCTATATATAATTTTTTACTTCTATTATACTTTTGAGATAACAAAATTCGTATATTAATCAATTTATGTAAAAACGAATGTCTTAATTCTATTGATTTTCTCAAAGACATAATTTTCGCTTTAAAGCCTCTCCCGTTTCTAATATATTTATCTAATTTAAATATATATATATATATTTATTTTATTTAAGAATAGTTTAAAATTATCTAGGAGCACTTTTAATGTATTTATTATTATTATTTTTTTTTTGCTCCGCTATATTCAGAATGAAGTTTAAAAATGATTATTAGGTTAGCATTTCTTACATATGTATATATTTATATTTTATGTGACCAAATTTTATTTTCCTGATTAACTTTTTAATCATCCATTTGATAGAGCTTTCGCTGTATGTATAATTGAAACTAGCGTGCACTATGTTGTAGGCTTAGACAAACTGAAGGCATCGTTTATCATATTTTACGAGTATACATACATACATATATATACACACACACACATACATACACACACATGCGTAAGTCTACGAAACACAAAAAGAACACTACTAGAAAAAACTAAACTTGAAAAAAAAGAGATATGAAAAAGGGCTTGGCATTCGCATTTGGGTGACAATGGAGTAGAAACTAGGGCAAATAATACACAAGAATCGTTTTTTTAGAGTTTTTAGATATTACTCCATATACATATAGATATATAGAATATATAAGTATTACCTTTCTGCAGATCCATATCATCCATTTCAGAGTTTTTAATCTGTTGCAATTTCTCGCGAAACTTTTTGGTAATTTGTTTTCGTTGATAATCGGCTTCGATTTCCTGTTTGGTGCGCGGTATGCGGAATCGAATGCAGCAACAGACCATGATCACTGCAAAGATACCCTGTACCTTAGCACAGACTTGTATATATAAAAAAAGTGGACAGGGAAACACTCACTAATACTCATTAGTATGCCCAGGACAGCGGCTATGATGTGCCATCGTCGAAAGCCGCCAATGGTAATTTTTTCCAGCCACGCTTCCTTGGGATCTATATCAAAGATATCCGTATCGTCGTCCATATTCGATTTCAATTTTTTTATTTCGCTTATTTCTGGAGTAGCAGCAATTTCACGTCTGGCTGCTTGGCCTGGCCAATTCGAACTGTTCATTTCATTTAGCCACACTCAATATTTCTTGGTCTAAACTGAGTGCTAAAAGTATGCAAACAAATGAGCGAGCCTTTGGGCTAGGACTAATCGCAACCCACCCTGTATGGAATGTGTAGGTTAGCAGTGTAGAAAAACAAACAAAAGTGATGGAAGCAGAAGTTGCAAGGTGATTAAATATCCTAGAAATATTCCATAATAATAAATGGAATTATTTTAAAAGCAATTTTAGAAAAATAAAATTGGAACGTAGCACACCCTGTGTATAATGTTTATAAATAATCATTAATAGTGCAAATTCTTGATTTGAAAATTAAATAGTCAATTCTAAAATCGTATATTAATTTCAATTTTCTGAAATAAAGAGTGTGACCAGCTCATTTGAATACAAAGTTTGGACGTAGGCCATATTTCAAGTCCGTATACCCCATTAAATGCGTTGCTTCATAGTACTGCTAGATATTTCTTAAACAATGTTATCCATTGTGAAAGGGACGCCTTGCCAGAACTGGGTGTGGTTGTTAAAACTAAAGCATACCGTTAGCCGCGCGCCACCACAGCAGGACAAAGTAATTTTGCATACTACTAGCCCACAGATAGCCAAAGGGAGAGAGCGAGAGACTTTATAAGTAGCGACCGTAACCCCAACAGGAGACAACATGCATATGGTTAGTTACAAGAGGACGCCTCATGCTGGGCACACCCAGTAGACCAGCTAGTAGCTAGGAGCTACCAACAGCTAGCAGGACTCGCCCCCAAACTAGTTTGTTAGATATTTAATTTGTTGACTTTTTGCCAGCTATGAAAACGGCAATGGAGCAGAAGGGCATGAGCGGCGGAGTAGGAGCCCGACTGGGTGTCAGCCTAATGACTGTGGCATTTACTTTCTCTCTCTCTCTCTCTCTCTCTCTCTCTCTCTCTCTCTCTCTCTCTCTCTCTCTCTCACTCATTCTGTCGCTCGTTGCGTGTTTGTCGCGGGCGTTAAACATTATGTGATTGCAATTACACATATTGAATTGATAGATGGCCTTTATTAATAATGAAAATAAAAGCAGGTTAAGCTGGGAAGTGATAAAAAAAAAACGAAATAAATAACAATATATCTCAAAGCATATATTTATAAAATGAATTACAAGAATTTAATATTATTTCCACCGATATAAATATTTAAACAAAACTTTTAAAATAAATCATAGTTTTTGTAAAGAATTTTTATATTTATATTTATTTAATGAATTTTAATTGTTGCTAACTTTAAACAAATTAGTTAGATTATTTATCTGAATTTATATTTCATAAATTCTTTACATTTGCTCCACTGTGCCCTGCCCCAATGACCTAAAAAAATTGTTTTTAAATGAATGTTCAATGTAAAAACTGTAAGTAGGTAAACGTTAACGTAACACGCTTTAAACTCAGGTCTTTACGTTGGCTTACGTTGCGTGCACTGTGGCAACGCCGCACTATTCACAATGAACACGCTGCCAGACTCGCCCAATTGTGCGCCTGTGCACAGAGCAGTGTTACCGTTAAAAACGAACGAGTTGCAGTGCACGCACACTCACAAACACACACATATTCATATATAGGAGATGCCACACACATGGTAGCTTTCATTGAGGCACTCATTCAACAAAAATATATGATTTTCCTTGGCACAGCGCTGCTCAGTTTCAGTTGAGGCTCTCGTTCGGTGGCACACACGCTGGGCTCGTCGCAGGCCAATAAGAATTCAAATAAGAGTAACATACAATTCCTAAAATCACAAGCGAAAGAAGAAGTAAATTACTGTATTCAATACGGAACAAAAAGTTTAAGCCGAAGAAATAAAAAAAAAAAAGAAAAAACAGAGCATTAGCAGCAATTGCAATTGCGGTAGTCGTTCCATTGTACGTATTCGTAACGGGCGTGTGTGCCTGTGCGTGTGTGTGTGCGTGCGTGAGTGTGAGTAAGTGAACATGTGTGTGTGTTGAGTACATAATAAGGCCATGGAGTTTTATTGAAAAAGGAAACAAGAAAGAAAAAAACGCTATTGCCTGGCATAGAGCAATATATACATATACATATATGTATAGGAAATACCAGCAAATCTCAGAGGCCACACACACACACATACAGAGTGGAAAAAGTTTTACCGTTGGCCATGTGGGCCAAGCAAGAGCGAAAAATCAAAGAAAACTGTTTTCAGCTAAATTGTGTAAATAAAGCATATATAAAATAAAAATTATTAAAAAATATATATGTATATATATTTATATATATAAATATATATATATTTAGAGCCAGCAACAACAACACCCGACCTCCACAATTTCGCATAAGTGTGGGAGTGTGTGCGAAAAAGAGCAGAAAAAAGGACGAAGCGAAGGCAACGCGCGCGCGCCTTCACTGTGTGAGTGTAAAATGCGTGGGTGTGTGTGAAAGGTGTAAAAAATGTACATTTTGTGAATTGGCCATATAAAAAAAAAAAAAAAAGAAAAGGAAAAAATAGAAGAGCAGAGAGAAGAGAAAACGAGTAACGAGTGTAACCGAAACATAACAACAACAACTAACGTAACGAAAACGACGACAACCGTTATATTTAGCCGCCGCCGAATCCAGTTATACGACCTACTAACACCAACGCACATTACGCACAAATGTAGCCAAAGTTCTTTGCTGCTGGTTGTTGTTGCTGTTGTCCTGCTGTTATTGTTGTTGGCGAATGAAGCAATTTTGCAACTAAACAAAATGCACTCAGATCTCGATATCGGTAACAGTATAAATCACAGCAAGTGCGCATTGCCAATGCGCCGTCAGCAGCAACAGCACTTTTATCAGCACACAACTCGCCCACCCACGCAGTGAATTTAATTAAACTAACTAATAATTATAACAAACACCAACCAAATAAACAACAGCAAAGTAAGCACCGCTTATTCTTTTAATTTTTTATTTATAAAACCACAGCAATTAGCGAATTGAAATTTCAAATGCATATTTTGTTTTGGACGCTCATCACTAGCGATTGCACGGTTTCGCCGGTATATCGATAATTACGTGCTATTTATCGATCGAAACGCAGTTGAGATATAGGCTTTCTGCGCTTGGCCTCGCTTTTAACGCATATGACTATTCTGCTATCGTTTGATTTCAAATTATTGCTTTTAGATAATTGTCGATAAGTTTAAAAGAAACATATCGATAGTATCGCTGCACGTGCAAAAACTATTGGCACGCGAAACTTGGCGCACACGCATAACTAAAAACAAGTAGTAGAAGAAGCAGCAGCAGAGAGAGCGCATCCAATAGGACTGTCAGACGGACGAGCACGTACGTACGGTTTGTGTTACAGCGGCACTTTGCCTGGTTGGCCGCCCTTCGCCGTCCTCTTCATTTAAAAAACAAAAGCAAACACGAATTAAATGTAATTAAGTGCATTTAAATTTGATGCTTACGTGATTTGTGAGTGTGTGCGTGTCAATACAAATACAAATACTAAGCGTGCGGTAGGCTCACATTTTCATTTCATTTCGCTGGCACAAAACAACCCACAGAAAGGACAATAAATGTTGAAAATTATACAGCTAGTTTCATATGCCTCACTTTATGTGCGCCCTTTTATTTCGTCAAGTTTAATTTAAGCAATTTCGCGTGTGCCTTTTCGCTTCTCTTTCACTCCAGCGTGCTCTTGTGTGTGTGTGGTGGTTCTGATTGGATCTGCTGTTGTTGCCGTCATCAGTTCTAGTTGGGGCCGCATTTGTTATGTCAATAATTAACAGTAAAACTTATGGAAAAGCCAAAAGGCAAAACAGGCAACAAAACACTGCGTAAGACGTGCTACACAGCTGTAAGACTGTTTTCTAGGGCTGCACTTGACTCGTGTCGTGTCTGTCCAGGGACACCCAAGAAGTTTTTCTTCAATTCGTTTCACTTACTCTTCTTCACTCCTTTTTTTTTTTTGTCATGTGTGTCCCCATGTGTATGTGTGCCTGTGTGTTGTTGCGCCTCATTCTTGTGGCAATTGCATTTGGCAATCACACGGAAAATTGATTTTTTGCCAAATGCGCGAACATTTTGCTGCATATTTGTATATGCCTTGCGTTCCTTCATTCATTTTTTTTTTTATTTCTTTTGTTTTTTGACCACTTTCCTGCCTGCCATTGAGTATTCCAATTGGATTGTACAGCAGCTGCCCAATTGGAGTATTATGCGTTGCGTTGTTGTTTCTGGATCCCTTTAGCTTGAATACTTACTTACTTGTCTCCTCTTTTTGTATTACATTAAATATTTAAAGCATATGCAAATTTGAACAGTAGCACCATAAAAAAGTACCTGCCGCAGCCTTAACGCGGTTGTTATTGTTGTAGCTCCTGCTGCTGCTGCTACTCTCATCCATGACGTCGCTCTCTCACCTCCTCAATTCCTTTTTATTCCGTTTTTAGCTTTAGTGTCGTGTAAATCGTTTTGTGCGGCAAGTGCTCTGCCCTTTTTAATATAAATTTGTTGTTGGCTGTGCTTTTTTAATACCTTTTTTTTGCATTATGGAGCATACACACACACGTACGCACTCACACTCACACGTGTACATATGTACTGCAATCAGCGCTCGCTGCTCAATTCAAATGCATTTCGATTGCTTGTGCCTCTCTCTCTTTAAGCACGTCAATGCATGTACGCGTGTGTGTTTGTATGTGTGAGTGCACTCAACTTGTGAACTGCGATACTTGAACACCATTTTTCGTTGATTCCTTGTGCCTACACACTTCTGCATGCAGCTGTTTGTGCTTGTATGCTTGTGTGTGTGTTTATTTCCCACCTTAAGTCGTGAACACTGCTCCGATTTGTGCACCAGCTAACCTGTCCTACCCCTGTTCCACCTGTCGACTCCTTCCTTTTAGTTGCTGCGACACGTGCCCAATTGTGCCGCAACAAATTTACTCCACTTTTTGACTTTTAGCTTTGCTTTTTTCTTTCTTGTACAATTGTCTATTGTGACCTGCATGTATATAAGTGTGAGTGTGCTTGTGTGTTTCTTTGAACTCCTTTCAGCAGAGAGTGACCAGACTTTAAATAAAGTCGAAGTAGAAAACTCGTTTGGGCTTTTGTGCTAGGAGCGAGAAAGCTACAAATGTGCATATATATGTGTAAGATCTAAAAACAAATACATACATATATGATTATTTAAAGATATGACTAATTTTCTTCTTTTGGAATACCTATGTATATAGTAATTAGTTATTACATTGAATAGTTTTATTGTTTTTTCTTAAAAAATCCTCTTAGCGCTGGGTCGGTATATTTAAATAATATCGATATATGCATATTCACTTTTCAAATTCTCGTGTTATTTTATTCCCCTTTACCCATCTCTTTTTATTGTGTTGTTCTAATTGGAATTGGATTTGCATACCGCTTATAAACAGTTGTTTTACACTCTTGCCTCTTTTTCTCACTCTTTGTATTTTTCTTTAGGCATTTGTTTTTCTCGCCATTTTCATAGATTTAGCTAATGCGGTGTCTAGTTCCCATTATTGGCCCTTCGCTGAATCGATTGACAAGGTCAACACCAGCTGCTGCTGCTGCTGCTGATAACCATAACCATAAACAGTAAATGTGGTTGAGAGCTTGCTGTTGTTGTTATTCACTGGACGCAATTAAAACTTGTTGATTGTGGGCGGCTTTCATATTGGCTGTGAGAGAGACATACAATAAATGTGATTTATTTGATATAGCCAAAGGTAAAATAAACAATATTATTGCCAAGAATGGGCCTTTTATGGTTTTCGTTGTGTGTCAAGCAGACTTAAGAAACAAATTAATAAAAATATAGATTTAGTTCAAGCTATGCTGCATCTCGAGCAGCAAATGTCGGGAAAAAAAAGTTTTTAGATATATATATTAAAAAATATTAAAAAAATA
This sequence comes from Drosophila mayaguana, assembly GCA_037075325.1. Lineage (NCBI taxonomy): Eukaryota > Metazoa > Arthropoda > Insecta > Diptera > Drosophilidae > Drosophila > Drosophila mayaguana. Next base: position 11,240,208 of record JBAMCG010000068.1, on the reverse strand, counting down.
TATTACAAAAATTAATTTTACTTTTTTTTTAACTCTCTTTGCAGTATCTGTCAAGGAGATCAAGTGGCTAAAAATATTGAAATAATAAATACAAGCAAAATAAATTGCATACAAAGAAAAAGTTGATAGAAAAAGTGCTAAAAGTGAAGAGAAAAAAAATTATATTATTATAAATAAAGAAGCAAAAAAAAACACCCTTTTGTCGAGGGTGTATGCGTGTGTATGTGCCAGTGTGTGTAGGTGCTCGAGTGCGTGTGCGTGAGGAGCTGCAGTCGTCGTCGTCGTCGTCGTTGTCGTTGTCGTTGCTCTTGTCCTCGTCTTGACTGGAGCCCTGAGCCAAAGAGTCGTCACAACGTCGTCGTCAGCAAAACCCACGACTTCAGCCGCTGCTGCCGCCGCCGCCGCCGCGTCCAAGGTAAAAACCCAGCGTCAAACATCCACGCAGAGTCCACCCCCAGGAGGAGCAGCAGCAGCAGCAGCAGCAACAGCAACAACAGCACGCAGCGGCGGACGCAGCGGCCATCGGCGTCGCAGTAGCAGCAGTAATCCAAACGCCGGCAACACGAAAGCGACCAGCGGCAGCGGTGGAGCTGGCTGCGCCGGCGTCGCTGGTGGCGGTGGTGGTGGTGGTGGTGGAGGCGGTGGTGGCGGCGGCGTTGGAGTTGCTGGAGGCGGCGGTGGCACAGCCAACATTAAGCAAAGCGTCAGTCGCAATAGCAACATACGCAGCAGCTCCTCCAACAGCACCATGGCATCGGCTAATCATCGAGGCGGACGTGGCGGCATCGCCGGCGCCGGCGCTGGCGTTGGCGATGGCAATGCGGCTGGCTTGCAGTTCGGTTCCGCCTGGTTTCAGCGCAAAATCAATCTAAGGCCGCAGCATCGCGGCGTCCATTTGGTCACCGAAGAGATACTTAGACAAATGCCGGAGCTGATGCAATTCTCTGTGGGATTATGTCACATGCAAAGTAAGTAGAGATGATCCTTATTATAAATGAGAGAATAGATGTATGGGTTTTATTATTATATAGTTGGAAAAGGTGGATGGTAAATTTTAACTAAATGAATGATCCATTCGAATGACTGCAGCTCTTAAAATTACGTAGAAAATGTGGAAATTATATATAAATAATGTCTAGATAGCCCTACAAAGCTGCCCATTTTCGACGGACCCATTTTTTTTTTTTATACAATACAATTTTGTTGATTTTATCGATAATAATCATATTATTTGGTTGATTTTATCGATAATAATCATATTATTTGGTTCAAGTAGACTAGTTGACGTTCGCTCTTTGAATATGATATCCCTCAAATGGCCGCCTTGAGCCTCTACGGCGTATAGTGCCCGTCTCTGTCAAAAGGTATAGGGCTGGGTCAGATGGGTCACTCGAATATGGAGAACCCTGTATATGTATAGTTAGGTAGAGGAGGAGATAGATGATGGAGGGTAGCCCAAGACTGTGTACGAATGAAACAGGCTTAAATGTATATAAATACAGTTATGGAAATGCAAACAAACATTATAGTAAGGGTTACATTCTGGTATTTTTATATAACTGCGAAATAAAATAGAAAAGTCCAGATAACTATTTCTTATTATTTGCCATTTGCCTAAAAAGGTGCAAGCCAAGGGCATTTATTAAAAAGTACTTGATAAAGCGTAAATGAAAAAATAGGACATAAATCACCTATCAGGAAGTACACGCTAAAGAGCATTTCAGCAAAGAATACTCTAAGATCTACCTCTTAGAAAATATATGTTATAAGCTATATAGTGAATAGTGAAAACTAATCTCTAAATGTTAAAACCACAATGTTAATAAGATGTTAGAAAGAAACATGTTACTTAGACTGTAATACAGACGAATTAGAGCTGCTCGACGGTCAGCACTGTATCTCTATCTACTTTTCAACAAAACCATTTTATTTGACAGTCGAGATTAGAAATAGAACTTGAAGTCAAGCGGCTTTTGGCTCCAAAGTTCAGCTGAGCAAACAACAAAATGTAACTAAAACTTGCTCAGCACAAAGTACGAAAATATATATGTGTATATGTATGTGTATATGGTAATGTTGCTAAAAGTTAAAAGTTGCATTTCAACAGAGACTTCTATATATATATATATATATATATATATATATATATATATATATATATATATATATAATGGATATATTGTCAGCAAAAGGATAGTTCATTTGGCTAAAGGAAGTAAACTGGGTTAAGTGACAAAGCGCATAGATTCCTCTCCGGTCTCGTGACCCCTTAGTCATCGGCTTTGTTGAGTGCCGAAAACTACGTTGACATCGATTTAATTTGGCACAAATTGTCGAGTCTATTGCTGCATCAATCGACACATACAAAGCGAATGAATTGTCCACATTCTCATTGACCACTCGATATTCAAGTCCAATGACAATTTGATTCGGGCACATACATATATCATATATATGTATACGGCTAAATATTTAGGAAAATTGTCAGTTTACTGTAGATGGAGACAGTTCGAAAGGCTGCTTTGGTTTGGGCAACTATAATTCAGTTTTTTAAATCAAATACTTTAATTGCGGATTGTTTGATCTGGCTCAGTTTAGCTTTATATAATATATCGAATGTTCAGGCGGGCGGGAGTCTTCAATTGTAGTCAAAATTTAAATGTTCAGGATGGGCTTAGCCACATAACTCAGCTATTGATAGATCATCTTAGAGTTTAACGCGAGCTTCTCGCGAAAGGAGGCGACAAAATGATAAGAGGAACAAGTAAGGAAGCACTAGTCGAGACTGCTCGACTAGGAGATACCCTGATCCATGCATGCGCTCTGCTAACTGCGCAGTAAGTAGCGACTGCGCTTGGGCTGCGCTGCAGTGTGGGCAATACTATGAGAATTTTGTTGCTGAATAATTTCTCTTGTAGTCGGACTATCTTAATGAAACTTTCAGAACGTGATCATAATATACAAATGTGTATACTTTTCATAGCATAAGTCTCTAGTACTTAAAATAAGTTTTTTTTCAAATTGGGGACGACGGGGGCGTGGTATCCAAAATCTGTAAATGATAAAATTTGCGTATTGATGGTATACATGAGTATGCATACAAAATTTGTCTTTAGCTTTCATATCTTCTGAGATCTAGGCGTTCATACGGACGGACGGACGGATAGACGGATAGTGCTATATCGACTCAGCTCATCGTCCTGATCAAGAATATATATACTTTATGGGGTCTGCGATGCTTTCTTCTACCTGTTTACATTTTAACAGAACCATTATACCCTGATTTCCCATTTTTAATGGGATCCTAATAAGATGAAGAATCTTAAGAGTTTATGTTCTTAAAAGTAAACACTTAACGTGAACTGAGCACATTTACCATGAAGTCTGCCAGCTTTTGAATAATTTATAATTTACTTTTAACAGTAATCATTAATAATCCTAATAAGCATCAATAATATTTCTCGCATTTGCTGGCATCAGTCAAACATACCAGATATCATGTGTCATATTAGCATATCGATCTTATAGAGTACATTATTTACCATATACCATTTGATGGCCATGTGTAAACGGTTGAACTTAGATGGATTACAATGGCAGCTTAGCTTAGCTGAGCTGAGCTGCACTCTGCACTATTTTCCCGTCGAAATTCTTGTGGCCCAACGACTTCTGACAGCATCAAATGCGACACAACAATAGCAACAACAGTAACAACAACAACAACAACAACAATGAGAACAACAAATACGTGAGCCTCGAGCATTTGCGGTCTTGTTGACAGTTTGCATTACAATGGCAGAGCGCGCGTTCTCAGTGCCGAGAGCTGAGTTTCGTTTCAGACATGGGCAAATAAATAAAATCGTATCATAAAATGCCAGTTGGAGCAGCCAGCAGGAGGTGCAGGGCGCCAGGGGCAGCCGGCGGGGGAACTGGGCCATAGTTTTGGGCCGCTTAGATGGAGCCTCAAAGTGAAAAGCAATCGTAGTCGTCGTAGTCAGCGTCGTTTCTCATGTCTTCATGTCATGGCTCTGTGGCTATGGCGTGTGAATGCTCGAGGCAAACTTCTTCTTTCCACCAGCACCTCCCGCTCACATTCCTCACCAGGGACTGCCCGTAATCCCGCTTCTCGCCTCCCCCTGCCCGTGCCTGCCTTTCCATAGTGCACACAAATCGTCTTAGCCCAGTCGAGTCTCTATTATGGCCGTCTCTTTCTCTCAATGCTCTAGCGGCGGGCATAATGCCTTTGCTGATCGATCTGTGTTGCAGGGATTTTTTACTACTATTGATATAACTACTGCATATACTATTACTCCTTTAATAATAATGCCAACTAAAGCACTGCGTCTACTACTGTTGCTATCTGCTAGTACTACCACTACTTTTACTACTCTGCTAGTCACTACTATTATTCTATACTACTATCTACAATCCTGATACTCTCCTATCACTATCGCCTGTATTGCTACCAACTGCTACTACTATTACTACCTACTACTATTTAGCACTTTTACTGTCTACTACAAAAACTACTACTATATACTACTACTACTATTACTACCTACTACTGTTTAGCACTTTTACTGTTTACTACAAAAACTACTACTATATACTACAACTACTATTACTACCTACTACATACTATTACTACCTACTATATACTACTACTACTACTAATAATAATAATTACTACTACTACTACTATCTACTACTACCTACTACTACTAATTGTTGCTACTACTAATACTAATAATTACTACTACTAATACTAATAATTACTACTACTACTATTTACTACTACTACCACCAATTCTTACAACTACTACTATATACTACTACTACTACTACTATTCACAACTACTACTACTACTATTCACAACTACTACTACTACTATCTACTACTACTACTACTATCTACTACTACTACTACTATCTACTACTACTACTACTATCTACTACTACTACTACTATTCACAACTACTACTGCTACTATCTACTACTACTAATTATTGCTACTTCTACTAATAATAATTACTACTACTACTACTATCTACTACTACCTACTACTACTAATTGTTGCTACTACTAATACTAATAATTACTACTACTACTATTTACTACTACTACTATCTAATACTACCACCAATTGTTACTACTACTACTATGTACTACTACTACTATCACTGCTACCAATAATTACTACATAAAATTTGAATACTACAGTATATTTATCCTCCTGATTAGACCCACACACCATGTTTATTCATATGTCTGCCTTGAATATTTCATGCAAATTTGTCTTCACATTAATGCGTATTCCTATCCTATTTAGATTTAATCTATCGAATAATTATTTCTGTCTTTTCATGTAGTTTTTGTCATAATAAAAAATAACTATACTTAACCCTATATAATCACATAAGCATACTTATATATGGCTCATAGAGCATTCAAATTTCCGCTGACCCGAAGTATTTTTTCGTGTTATTCTTTCGCTCTTGGCCAAATGAAAAGCACGTGTGTTTATTACGCCCCTTCTGCTGCTTCCCCCATCCCGGCTTGGCTCCAGCACGCTAAAAGGAATCTGTGCTAGGTGTATGTGTGTGTGTGTGTATGTGATTCTCGTTGTCTGGGGATTCGTTTTGGCTACGTGTGTATTGTGAACTGTAGTAAGCGGAATCTAATTGAGGTCAAGACATGTTTATTGATTTTCTTAAAAGGACTTCCTAATTAGACTCACTTTACTTAAATATGTGAATGTGCATGTGTCTCTGAGTGCGAGTATTGTCTGAGTCTGAGTGTGTGTGTGTGTCCTCTCGAACGGCAGCAATACCTGCACCTGCACCTGCACGTGCACCTGCTCCTCTCTTCCTTTTGTCACAGCTAGGCAAAATTTTGCAGCGCCATCACAAATCAAATGGCAAGCTCTGCCCCATCCTTTTGCACCTGCCTGCCTGGCTGCCCCTCCACCTGCGACCCCTTTACAAAATGGCACAGAAAAAAGTTAATTTCAAAAATTATTTCAAAGCAACCTTGCCACATGTTTGTTTTTGTTTTTTGTTTTTTAGTATTGACCTCAATACACTGTCATTGTTTTAATAGGCACCAAAGGCAAAGGGACGAAGACAGCAACGTTGCGAAAGAGATAGCTAGAGAGAGAGAGGCAAATTTTAATGGCACTTATTAAATAGAAAATGCAAAAAAACACAATTCAAATAATTCGCAACAAAAAGTGAACAGGAAAAAATAAATAAAATGATCTTTAAATCAAGATGCGCTATAAAAATGAAATGTTTTTCCTTGTTTGGAATGCACAATGCTCTTATATGGAATGTTTCCGGTAAATTGCTAGCTGGAGTTTCCTTAGAAAATGTGGCGAAATTTCTAAAATCTAAATTATATGGCTGGAAAATAGCTAGAGCAGCAGAAAAGTTGATAGAACCGGAATGCCAAATATTTTTGATATATAAGGTGTGCTGTCTTAAGGCCTTAAATGTTAATCTCTATAAGGAATGAAACTATTCATTTCTAAAAGCAAAACAGATTTGTGTTTGTATACATATAGGAAATTTGGCATGAATTTAATCAGCCTCTAATAATATTTGTATTTCTAATAGAGCTTTGATTTTCGACGTTACGTCTCTTGAGGCCTATGTAGAAAGGGTTTCCTGAGTATAGTACTGCAAGCTCTTTTATTAAATCAGAGTATTTGAAAAAATACATATATAACAATATAAACTATATAAATAAATATAATATAAACTATATAATATAAACTATATATAAACAATATATATATATATTATAATCTAATATTCAGGATAACTGTAGTTCTAATGGAGTTTCAAGTTACTTCCCAATGATACATAACTCAACATAAATGGACTACGCTTTGCACTTACATGAAACTCGATTGTTTTTGCCACAACTTTCATTGCCTGGGGGAGCAAATTCGTTGGCTCTCTAGCAATTTGCTGCATAATCGCAAGATCATATAAATGGCTCAACTTCAATTTATAACCCGAGCATATTTTTCAAAGCTAACAACGACGACGACGACGACGCCAAAAAAGGACTCCCCAATGTCCTGTGCGTAGTCGAAGGAGAAGCAACACCAAATAAATCAGCTGAAACCGAAAGTGGGTCTGATGTGGGATAGGGAATGGGGGCGGGGGCTATGAAAGTAACATTGCGACGCTTTAACATTTACTGTATGTGTCAGAGGCGAAGGGGAGGGGGGGAGGGGAGGGGTTAATGTGTGTGTGTGCTGTCTCCCATTTATTCGTGACAGCGAAACGTAGAGAAAAAGAAAAAACAATAGAAGTATAAAAGCAGCCCAAAGTAAATTGTTTTGTTGTCGTTTTACTTGAGCCAACTTAAATACCGCTCCGAGCTATGCAGAAAGTAGATCCTTTTATGCAAATTTATTAAGTAATACAGAAGTTATTAGTTTCTAATTTTCCTAGATTTTGTAAAATATAGTTTTCTACATATATTTTCCATATAATATATCTGTGATATACAAAATAATAATCAATAATCAATGAAGAACCTCCCCTAATTATGGCCCGTCAAGTAATATACAAGTAAGATTGCTCTAGCTAAAAGTGCCCGACTATGGGATACCCTGAATACTGCGGAAGTTGGTATTTCTTTCCCTTATTCCATGATTCTTTTGTACATAAACCCATGGTATGGGTTGTGTAGCTACTTGAACTTACCTAACATAACCTCAATTGCATGGATATATTTATTTACCACTCCTAAACATATTGAAAAGTCTGATGTCAGCTGTCTGTTTATCTAGCTGATATTTGTTAATAGTTTGCATTTGGCAGACCGAATTTAAATTCGGAATTTCTTGGAATTTCATTAAGTCTTTCGTCAGCCCAGTGACATCTGTTTGTCACAACTTGCAGTTAACTAACATGAACTTTGACAGGCACCTGCGAGAACGTGACTCTCCTGCCGTATAAAACTTCACATGGCCCGCAACAAGGACATCCGAATCGAAGTAAGGCAAACGATGCCATGGCATCGAAATGTGTGCCATGTGTGTGTGCGTGTGTGTGTGTGTGTGTGTCATATTTTTCGTTTCTATAGGTTGCCCCAAGGTTCAGGTAATCCTCTGTTTCCGTCCGCCCCTGCGGAGTCCACGACGTGGCTCCATGGACGAGGTGGCGCCTCTAGCATTAAAAATTGTTTCGCTTATGAGCCGCAAATAGCCAGCCAATAAATCAATATTATTTATGCAAAAAAAAAAAAAAAAAAAGAGCAGAGTCACAGGCTAAACAAAAACAACAATAGGAACAGGGCGGCACGGACAACAAACCAAACATTTTACGTTTGTTTGCCATGAACAACTTGAACTAGTTCCATGTGACTAGCTACAAGCATATGTGTGTGCTTGGGCTTGTATGTATATATATGTGTGTGTATGTTTGTATGAGTGTATGTTAGTTGTAGGGCCAGCTTCTTATACCCTTACTGCAGGCATTATAATTAATGAGGACATAGAGTCTCTTAAGATATATTTCTCTGATCTGAATTCATATGCTTACAAGAGTTAGCTATTTTGTTTTAAATTTTTTTTATAACAATTTAGCTTTAATATATTCTAATTAAAATTTGCATGTAGAAGCCTCAATAAATTTATAATATATATGTATTTTTGAAGATTATAATATATAGTGTATAGTTCCATATTATATAGAAAAAGATTTTTATTTTTTCATATCATTATATAAACTTAATATACGGTGTTATAGCAAAACGAGGTAAAAGTTTACAAGGTTTTATCTCTGCAACAAAAACTTCTATTTGCCTGGTAAAGATTTGCATTAGAAACGCAGAGGAAGAGGAACAAGATTTCTCAAACCTAATCAAATCGTAGGGGATTAGTTCCTTGCTTTAAGCATATCTACCACATTCAGCAAGTGTATGAAATCTTCAGTCATATGACCGTAATATATTTCCTCGTTTTGGTTTAATGAGCGGTTAGCAGGTGCGCTTGCACCTGGCGTCTCGTGCCACTTTTGCCCTTGCTCCCACCTGCCCCTCCGCCATCCGCTCCCGCTCTACGACTCCTGCCCCATCTGCTCAGGCTGCGCCTGTAAGCATGCTATAAACATTTTCTTTTTTTTTTTCGGCTACTTGTGCTTCAGCTCTTGACCACAAAATGAAGCCAACACGCTGTGTAATAAGGTTGATGAATTTAAGCGTTTCGTGTTGCGTTATATCATGTAATATGTACACACACACACACACACACACGCACAGAGGCACAATTGCTACTTATGTATGCACATGCATATATGAATGAATGAGAAACATAAGCGAGCCGCAGTTCCATTGTTCAACATTTGCAGCAGCCGCAGACGCTTTTTCCCCTGCATGTGTATGTGTGTGTGTGTGTGTTGCGGTTTTATGTGTGTATGTATGCATGCATGTGTGTGTGTGTGTTTGTGTGTGTGGCTTGTGCTTGCTTATGCTGTCAGAATGTTTGACTTTGTATAATAAAAAAGGCCTCTTTTAAAAACATTAGCAACTTTTGTAGTGCCTAAACGCGCCGCTAAATGTGAGAAGCCAACAACAACAACAACAACAACAGGCACTCGAAATTCTACACCTAACTCCTACTCTCACACACACACACATACGCACTCACATGTATGCCTTGTGTCTCTGTGCGTGTGTGAACACACACTTGTAACACCCTGTGCTTTCCCTGCAGTCAACGAAACGCCATCTGCCACTCAATGAATGCGTGGCTACACTGCGAGAAAAATATATGAGCAGATTCAATTGTTGAGTCAAAGAGGAAGAGCAGCTTGTTTTTTAAGCTATGGAACAAATAAGTGGAATAATTATTGATTTATATAGCTAGTGCTGAACTCATCAATTGTTAGGTTTGAGAAGAAAGATTGAAAAATAATTAATAAAACATAGGAATAGCAAAATAAAGAGTAATTAATAGGTATTCAATAAGAACAAAGTCTATTAAATTAATAAAATAGAATAAATGATTATACGGAAATTATTCGTAAATTAGAGTTTTCAAAAATTACTCACATGAATAACTTAAAGCTAATAACTTTTATCTGTATATATATTGCCTAATCAATATTGTAATGCCAAACGAAAACAACGAATAACAGACTTAAAATCAAGTATTTCATATTTATCTGTTTCATACCCTGAACCCATTGAAAATGTTAAATCAGGGTATATCGGTTTTATGAAAAGTATGTAGCAGGCATAAAGAACCATCGCAGACGCCATAGAGTATATATATTCTTGATCAGGGCGACGAACTGAGTCGATATAGCCCTGTCCGTCTATCCGTCCCGACATCTGAGAACATATAAGAGCTAGAGACTTGAAATTTTGCATGCATACTCGTGTAAGCCATACGCAGTACAAGTTTATCATATTTTTCGATAACTCATCCAATTTCTTTTTTATCGAGTATAATCGATAAATTGATTTTATTTATTCGGCGTAATTTTAATACTTTTAGACGTAGAGACTTCAGATGTAATTTCTAATTGTAATTTACAGATTTTGCATACCACGCCCGCTTCGCTCCCAATTTCAAGTACCAAACATTATGATCACGTTCAGAGATAGTCTTAGAAATAGTCCCACTACAAGGGAAATTATTCAGCAACAAAATTCAAATCAAAATATTTCCCACTCTGCAACGCAGCCCAAGCGAGCAGTCGCTATTAACTGCGCAGTTAGCAGAGCACGTGCTTATCAGCTCCTTGTAGGGTTCAGGGTATCTCCTAGTCGAGCAGTCTCGCCTCTCTTACTTGTTTATTTATAAACTTTATGATAAAATTTATTTTAAAATCTACACCATTTATTGCAAGCGTTAAGAGTGCATAATATTTCTTACAATTTATGGGACATTTTATACATTTCTACATTCCTGCAATGTTTTATTGTTTATTAAGTCTCATGCCCCTCTTTTCTGGCAGTGCAATAAAACGTGGCGCTCTGTAAGCTGCTGTCTCCGTTACGCGCTTGCATGTGTTTCCTGAGCGCCTTTAGCACATCTGCCCATTGGCAAACAAGGGCTATGCTGCGACGCGTACAAATGTCGCTGCCCTCAGCCCCTCAGCCCCGCAGCCCCTCTGCCCGCCGTTGCCGTTGCTGTTGCTGCTGCTACCATGGCTAAATCATATTAAAGCCGCTTTCAGCTGTTCCGAGCCCTCAAACCCTTTTCCTTTTACTGCCGTTTGTTGTGGCGCTTTGCTGCATGAAAATAGTGTGTCAGTTAACTAAGAGAGGAGGGCGCGAATGGAGAGGGTACGTGGCTGGTTATTCTGCCGTTTTGGCCACTCGAAAGCCACGATACGCACAATTATGTTAACGCATTAACATATTTATAGTTGGCACACTTACAAATACATACATATGTATGTAATACATGTAGGTATTTAAAAGCCTGCCGGAACTGCAGTCAGCCGCACCGCCTCCTTCAGCCCCCGCCACGCTCGCAATATTGCCGAGTGTCAACTAATTGCGGTCGCCGCCCGCCTCCTGCTAAAATTGGCCTATGCTCTGCTGCCGCCTCCTTCTCGTTCAGCTCTTGACTGAAATCAATTTGCAAATTTGTATAGGGGCTGTTGCCTTTGGCTGTCAGTTTTGAGTTCATTTTCATTTATATTGTCCGCTTGTCCATTTGAGATTGTGCCTCGAGCTTGTTTGTTTCCTTCCTCCTGCCCGCGACATCCTCTGCTCTGACTCCTGGCTCTGATTCAATCTCTCTCTCGATTTGTCGTTTCATTTTGTCGGGTATGACGTATACAAATTAAAAGTGAATAGGCGAATGAAGATTTGCGTGTTAAAGGCTATGACAGGCAATTGCCGAAATCATAAAGTTAATATATGCTTTAAATCGATAAATATCGATTGATAATTGTCATCGCTGCTTATATGCATATCAAGCATTTTATTATAGTTTATAATATAAAGCATTGAGACGTTAAATTCTACATAAATCTATATATCCTGTTTTGCTGTAATCGATATATATCAAGCTTGCCTCAGTTATAGTTAAATGTAAAGTCTTTTATTATAAATTAAAGCATAACTTTTGATATACATACATAAATAATATAAGCTGATATACATATAAAAATAATATTAATTATTTTCCGTGTTTAATTTAACCTCTAATAAAAATCTATAAAATATCAATTGCACTCCATTTCATATTTCTTTGAATATATATAGCTAAAATTAATGCTAGCTTATGTTATATTTTATTGACTTAAGAGTTTAGGCTTCACTCATTCCTTATTCATGTACAGATATAATATGCCTGTAAAACTGATCAAGTCCTATACAGGGTAACAGCTAGTCCATCACTCTCTCGCCTACAACACTCTCGACTTATGTTTGTTTGTGTTTGTCTGTCTTACGTTCAAATTTCTGTTGCCCATTTACACATGTCCGACATGACATAATCGTTTTTTCGGAAATTATTTAGCCAGAACCCCCCAACAGAACTTGAAACCAAAACTTTGATAAACACAAACAAACACAGACACAGACACTCACACAGACACACACGATAGGACTCTCTTACGCACATAGATCGCTCGGGGGCTTGAAATGACATCTGTGGGATTTGATAATAAACTAATTTGCGCAGCGTTCCACTCATTTGTGGTCTCTGCTCTTTAATTCATGAATATGCAATTAGTGTGCAAATTAAAGTGTTACGGCCGTTCTATGGCTCTATTTATTATTAACACTAAATGATTCTAAGTACTACTATTCAATTTCAATGCTTGTCGGTCTCTTTTGCTGGCATTTGGCCAATTTGCCCATCTTCGAGCGAGTCGCAAAAACTAGGCTATGAAATTTTTGTCGAAATGCCTCAAAGTCAAACAAGACATGAATTGGTCATGTTTAGCACAAACCAACTGTAAACTTTGGGGTCTACGTATGACTGTAAGTGTGTGTGTGTGTCTGTGTGACATGTCAAAGAATTTTCGTATAAATTCTAGTGAACTGTGGGCCAAGTGGAGCTTGAAGCGAATTACCAAGTTCATTTTAGCAAACTTTAAATTGTTTAGATTTCTAAGGTATTTACTTTTGGAATGCTTTTTTGTATATAATATAAATAGCCTCTGGTCTAGTCACTGTTGAAACTATCATGTTAAAGCGATTCAGTTAACTGTTAATCTATTACTGCTATTAATGTTAATTAACATCTGTTAGGCTTCAATGCTGTTTAGGCGTATCTTATTAAAATCTTACTATATTAAGAGGAATTGCTTAATATTTCACTCAATGAATTTTCTAAGAATTTAATTACAAATTCCAAACACTTAGACACTTAAAAAAAAACTTTTGTTTCAGCAGGAGCTGAAAATAACGCTAGCCATTCTCACCTGTAATGTGAGAGGAATTTCTTTTCTTACAAAATGTCAACTATGTTTGTAAATGATCATTTTTCCGTTTGGCCCTTTGCTACTTGTCTTTTCAAAGACATTAGACTTTAGATATTAGATATCTTGAGCCAAATTTGTGACAAAAAACTAACTAATAAAATTTAATGTACCATACTTAAAAATTACAAAATAAAAAATATATTAATTAAAACTGATATGAATATATAATTATATTAATTTGCTTTAAATATATTTGTATTTATATGAATAAAAATTATATAAATATATAATTAAAATATGATTTAAATCTTACTTTTTTTTTAAAAAACCTTATTTAAAGAGAATACAACTGAAATATTAATTTCTAATTTAATAAATATATAATATATATATTTTTTTTTAAATACTTAGGTATTGCATATAAAAAATAATGATTATTTTTAATATTATAATTATTATTATTTCTAATATGATTTATATGAACAAAAATTATATAAATATATAATTAAAATATTAAGTGGTAAGACTTAACTTTTTTTAAAAGCCTATAAAAAGAGTATACAACAAAAATATTAATTTCTAATTTAATAAATATATAATATAATAATCTTTAAAAAAAAAAACTTAGAAATTACATATAAAAAATATATTATTATATTATTATTATTATTATTTCCATCAAAGTTTTGCAATTTAATCTTTGAAGAAATCTTAAATTTCATTTAGTTTATTTGATCCTTAGCGGGCTTCAATGTTTTCCATATTTTCTTAAAGCTCCATTTGCATGTAGTTTGACTTCATGCAGTTAAATGAAAGTCAACTGAATTGCAGAAGATTTTCCTTTTTTTTTAATAAGCTATCTACGAATTAACGACCGTAACAATTGCTTTGTCATATAATTTTATGGAATTTGTAATTAAAGTTGATTGAAAATAGCTTTCGCGGCGTGCCTCGAGCTCATTAATAATATACCACACAGTTGGAGGCATCTTGCAGAGATTACGATTCGTGTTAAACATTTTGGTTAATTAGCTTTACAGCTCAATTGGAAATGCATTGTATGTTTGGGGCGTGGCGCGCCTACGTAATGGTCTAATAACCGTTAGCTATTAAAATGCCTATTGGCCAGAGCATTCAAAGTTAAACAACAAATTAATTGACGCCACATTCACTCTGTCTCATTTGCAATTATTTCTCTTGTTTCTTACAGTACTTCACACCTCGGCGAGTTTAGCGTTAAACGAGAGTTGGGATCCAGACGTCAGGTGAGTCATGATGAGCCCAACATATGCAATAGATATATATTATATATATTTCGATTCGCAGAGACGATATGGAAATGATGTTGAATAAAATAGTTCCCGAAGGATTGCCCTATAGGCATTCGTGCGAAGGACCCGACGATATGGTAGCTATCATATATCACATGATATATATATATATGAGAAATCTTGAATTCTATTCGATTTTTGCTTTACAGCCCGCACACGTGAAGGCCTGCTTTCTGGGCAGCTCACTGACAATCCCCATTACCGATGGCAAACTCTCGCTGGGCACCTGGCAGGGCGTTTGGCTGTGCGAGCATCGCGATCAGGCCGGTAGCCGTAAGCTGGTGATCACACTCACTGGCTGTCCGCGCGAACAGGCTGTCCGCAGTCCGCTGTCACCCGTCTCGCCCATCGCCAGTACGTCCAGTTAGGGGCGGCCTCGCTCCACCCGCGACAGCCGGTAATCGCGGGGGAGCGACAATAATGACATCATTTCGTCGAGGAAGTTGATTTTACAAAAGAATTTAGCTAGGGCCACAGCACAGCAGCGAGCGGCGGCGGTTATAGCCGCCGGACATGGTTTAATTGGAGCAACTGCATCCGTTGCGGCACCAGCGCCACCCGGCGCCGTGCCCATCGATACGAAGACGCAGCGTTTGCTATTGCGGCAGCGTTTACATTTGAATTTGAATTTGAATGTTACCGAAACGCTGCAGGATGGCGTTGATATTGATGATGTTGATGAGGATGTCTGCGACGACGACGATAATGACAATGGTAATGATGGTGACGTGGATGACAATAGGACTGCATCCATTGATGATCGAAGCGTTGTCATTGTTGACAACGTTGCGGATGTCGTCGATGCTCAGGGCAGTGGGCGTCGCCGTGTTGGTGATAATCTACAAACCGTCACAACAGTGCCTCAAACCAAACAACAACAACTAAGACATAAGATCACCACAGCAGCAACAACAACAACAACAACAGAAACAGAAACAACAACCAGCTCATCAACAGCATCTAGCGCATTAGCTAAATTCAACCGTATACTCGAGTCTGCTAAACTGGAACCACATCGGGCCTCGTCAGCGTTCAGCAGCGCCACGCTGCAGCAACGCCTGGCGCTGGCCTATCCAGAGCTGCAACAGCAACAGCAACAGCAACAACATCATCAACAGCAGCAGCAGCAGCAGCACGAGTTCCGACAAATCGACAACCTCCCACGTAGCACAAGTCGTGGCATTGCCGTCGTTAGCACCCCATTAACATTGCAAGCACTAGACACAATAAAAACTAAGACGACGGCAATGTTAGAGCAACAACAGCAACAATTGCTGCAACAACAGCAACACGACGCCGCTGATTATACGAAACGAAATGATGTGCATTATTTGTTGAAACAGTTAAATAGTTTTAGTGATATAGAAGAAATAGAAATTGTTGATATGAAGCAAAGACAGCAGCGACAGCAACAGCAGCAGCAGGAACATCCTCACCACCCACAGCAGCAAGAACAACAACGCACAAGCAGGCCACCTGCAGCTGCAGCAGCTGCTGCGCCTTCACCTGCACTTGCCACTGCTGGCTGCTCCAGCTCCTTGGAGCTGATGCCCATGTCCCGTTCTATGTTGCCCATCGCCTTGGGCTCGCCATCGACACAGTCGCACAAGGGCAACTTTATGGGGCATGCTGGCGACAGTACGACACGCCTGCAATTCGATGATTATTTGTTTGAATCGTGCCATTATCTGGAGACGAACTATTTTGCCGCTACCTATCGCACTGCCATGGTCGAGAGCAGCTCGCACGAGTTCCGGCCCTCGACCACCACGCCGACGAGCACACGGTCGGACAGCTTTGAGCTGCACGAACTGGAGCCGCCGAGCGTTATATGTAAGGCGGCACCCATGCTGGACTACCATGCCGCATCGCCGCCGCCCTATCAGGCGGAGGTGCGCATGACTAGCAGCGGCGTCCAGACGGAGCTGACGGTCGAGTCGCAGCTCAGCCACAGCGGCAGCTCTAGCTCAGGCAGTTCGCCGCATGTGCCGCCCTTCTTCATATGCTGCTACACGCCCATCGATCGTTGGCGGGCAAGGCGAATGGGCGCGGCTGCTGCCGCCAAGCGTGCTAATCCAGAGAAGAACGGCCATGCTGTCTGACAGTAAATGAACTTATTACAAATAAATTAGAAGCGAAGCTAACTAAGCGTCAGCTGCGCTGTTTCATTTGCGATATCAACAAACGATTCCATTTCGAAGACAGTCAATACACAAAACTTCGCCTAACACTCATTTTAACAGATTTTTTTATACACACCCACACACAACCAAACATTCGCACATTTTTGCAATACACTCAAAAAAAAAAAAAACAAAAAAAACAAAACAAAACAAAAACAAAACAAAACAAAATAAGAAAATATAAAACATTTTAATAGACTTAAAACTAAAGATAAATTTATTGAAAAGTAAAGAGCAAACTCATTTGGAAATGTAAAAATATTGAAATGAAAAGCAAACTTCAAACATGTCATCATAATTATAAATTGTAATTGAATCGTTTCAATCCAATAAAATACTAAATAAAATTTAAAGCAAAATCGAAAACTGTTAACATAATGCGCAAAACACAGAAATTTGTAGCCAGCGAAATGAAGTTGAGAATTGTGAGAGCTTGTATAGTAAGTTGTTTAATAAATAATAATAATGAAAGCTAAATAATTACATAAACTGAACGAAAGAAACGCACAGACGGGAAGCTCTTTAAAAATTTGTTTGTTTTCTGTATACAATTTTAAAGAAAACAAGAAGAGTTTAACAGAAAGTTTTGTCATATTTATAAAAAAATTGTTTACTCATTTCAAATGAAATAAATAAATTCTGTAACATTCTGGCGAAGATAAAAATGTGCGTTTCGTAGTTAAAAGTTATGCATTAAGTTTATTCATAAAAGCAAGCAACAAATGCAATTGTTACAACAATTAACACTATAGAATATTAAACAATTATGTTTTATCACTATCTCCCAATAACAAAATAATACTGCATACTTTTTGGCACAACAAAGTATGCTATAAATATTATGGCGGAATGTGTGAAATCGAAACATGTTGGGAATTTCTTTTTTATGATCAATTTGTTGTATTTGTTAATATAATTTGTAAGCATCTTAAGGAAAAGCAAAGAAAATCAACTGGAATTGTTCGAGCACAAGCAGTAACTGCTTTTTAGTTTTCATTTATTTTGTTTATCCTTTCCCCCTCTCTCTCTCTCTCATCAATTGTGAACCCAATGGAAAGCAATATTAGTTGTTAAAATTCTGATGATAAAAAGAAAAATAACTCATGTGTAGAATTTGGTCAATTTGGTTGGAAATTAAAGGATAAAAAGAAGAAAACAATGTAAGCTAAACTATTCCATTAATTAATAACTAATACATAGACATAATATCACTAAGCTTAACAAAGACACGCGCTTTAGTTGAAAACAAAACAAAGCAAGTTTAAAACAATAAAATATTGAAAAAGTTTTTCATCAATCATTTCTCTGAGTTATCAACTCGAATGTGTATTATTTCTGATGTTTAACAACCTAAATAAATATGTAGAGCCTTAAATTTTAAATTGGGCATATCATATGCTGACATAATTGGAATGCTAGCAAATAGTGAAAGTAATTTCAGGTTTTTCAGCTCAGTTCTTCCAAAATAAAAACAAACAAACAAAACACATTTTTAATGATACAAAAAATACACAAAAAGAAACCAAACAAATGCCTTTTACATGCCCACACGTACACTAATAGACAACAAACAAACTAAAAACTTAAAATAAGTAAACCAAAATAAATAAAACAAAGAGTGTTTAACAACAATTTAAAAACGAATGGAATAAGATTTGGTTCAAATACTTCACAAGTTTGTTGAATGTGAAATTTGTTAACTGAGAACAATTGTTAAGTGGGTAAGAGTTAGCAAAAAAAAAAAAAAAAATGCAAATATAAATAAAAATAATATCTATTGTTGTATGTTTTATTCCGAAGCGCACGAAAAACATAAAAAATAAATAACAGAAAAAAAGACATGCAAAATGTAGCTAAAGAAATGTTAAGGTAAAAATTTTTGTAAACTTTTTGATATGTGATGATGATTTAAATAAATTAAAGCCACAAAAAAAAATAAATAAAATGAAAATAAACTAAATAAATACATAACTTAGCCGTAGATATTTAAATTAACAAACAAACAAATTTATATAAAAAATACAAAAATTCGTATAAAATAAAGTAGCGCAAAGCAAAATTTAGTGCATAATAAAAAAGACAAGCTAGTTAAAATACAAAAATATAAATAATAAATTGATTGTAACTTGTTAAACTCTAAGCTGTAGACTCGGCTAGCCGAAGCACATGTCTAGCCCCAAACTGAGCTGCGACAGTTTCCACAGATCTTTTGATTTGTGTTTTGGAAATTTTCGAATACTTGCAATTATTTTTCATTTTCTATTTACTCTAGGGCGGGGCTATACATCTAGCAATATTCATGGCAATTCAATTGTATTAACGACATTGATAAATCTGAAGTGTAAGCAAGTAATAAATAATAATAAGAATGAAAAACAAATTTAGTGAGCATTATGTAGGAACGTGTAGTTAAAAAAGAAAATATAATTAAATAATATTTATTAAATTGAATAGTAATTCTATGTGCATAAGTAGCGAAATATTCAATTGTAAATAGATTTTTAATAAAAACAAGTTTAGTTTTCTTTAACTTTCTTTTAATTTTTTGTTTTGTTTTTGAAGTGGTAAATAATGAATTTTCACTAAGGCAAAATAAGAATGTTTATAATTTGGTTTCTTAACATTCACAAAACACACAAAGCTTTAAATAATTTAATTAAATCAGATTTTGATACCATTATCATTGATAAATTCCATTGTAGATACAAACTTGTATTGAAAACCCAATGAATTAACATTTAGTGAGCTAAGTCAATGTCGCCTAATGTGAGTTCTATAAGCATAAATAAATTTATATAATAATAATAACACACAACAACACACACTCATATTAACTATAAAAGTGCAACTAAAAATCTAAAAAAGAATAAATAAATATATATAAATAAATAAAAGCAAACAACTACAACAGGCCTGCAACATCACAACACAACATTCACAACACAAAGCTTTTATAAAACTATTTAAAAATATATATTTAAAAAAGAAAAAATGTAAAAAAAAAATAATAATCCTGCCAAGTAACATTCGAAATACCTGCTTGATGAAGATACACCCGCTTTTGCTAAAAGAAAAACCTAAAAACTAAAACAAAAATCAATAAAAAAAAAAAATAAAATACAAAATATATATATAAAATGAAAGGCTTAATACGATTTTTATACTTTCGATATAATGATTTTTTATACTAAACGTAAAACTCTTTGAAATGAAACAAACAAAAACAAAACTGACGATTTTTTGGGGTATCAGATAAAAAGTAACGTAATGTATTTTTTAACAAAAGCAAAACAAAAACAATATTGATTTGTTGCTAAAATCGTACTTACAGTCGATATATATATATATATATATATATATATAATATACGAATGTAATTATATATGTATACATATATATAAACCCTAACTGCAACTATGGAACGAGAGCACAAATTTTGTTTAACAAAAATAAATAAAAATCAAATACTAAGAAAAAACTTTTTTTAAATTCCACTCTCAATCACACACACATACAAAGAACACACATAAAATCAAATATATACATATTTATATATATATACAAATCCTCAACTAAATATATGAACATGTATGTATGTATATCTAGCTAAAGAATCGCACAAATCGATCACCGAACCTTGCTTTACGCCAACTCCCACTCAAAGACCCAATCCCTGCCCAAAACACACACACACACACACACATACACACACACATGTAGACACAAACTACAAATACAATTTGTTAATTATATCACACATACTCACACCTACACATATATTTTTCAGCCTATAAACGCGTTATTTTGTATGCGCATACAATTTGTAAATACATATATATATTAACTAATTTTACCTAAAACAACAAAAACCAAATATGAGAAAGAATTTCAAGCATTCATTTGAATACAATTTAGTTTTCTCCTATTGCATTTGTATATGCACAATGTGTTTCAAGTAAAATAAAAGGAGAACATAAATAAATCATGCAAATCGAAAGATTTTACCCAAATGGAACACATGGTGTATGTCTATTAATCTATGTATTAGATATCAAAACAAAAACAGAACAAACCAAAAAAACGCATACTTTAACGAAGAAAATGTCAACTACAATAAATGAGCGAATGGAGAAAAAATATTAAAGTAAACCTAAAAAACAAAGGAAAAATGAAAAAAAAAAACTAGTGCAATAAATAACAAATTATTCGGTAATAAATGTAAAATTAATTACATTTAAGTAAACGCTTTGTAAAATAAATATAAACAATTTATTAAAAATACTGAATGAAATGAGAAAAAATTGAAAACAATAAAAAAAAAAAAGATTATGAAAAATGAAAAATACTATTGAGTAATAAAAAGCGTTATGCATTGACATTGACACACGTGATTCGATATCTCATCTTATAAGCATAAATCAATAAGATAAACAATAAAGAATAAATTAAAGAAACATTCCCATTTCTATAATCTGTACAAGTTTAATTTACAGCATTGTAAGTATTACATATTCAGTGCTTTTATATTCCCCTCCTTCTCTCTTGATTCCTTAATCGTTTACTGTATGGCCCGACCAACTCCATCGAAGGTTTTTTCCTTATGGTCGGAAATATTGGCACGTGACTCATAGTTGCAAATGGTTACGCCATGGAAATGGGCCTCTGTAAACTCACCACGAAAACCTATAGAAAATGAATGGTAATAGAATTATGTTTTAAATATATATATGTGTATATAACTCAATTTACTAACCTATATAATAAATGCGTGTAACATCATCGCCATAATTGCTAGGGAAATACAGCGACAAATGATGTACAGAGGAAAATGTCACCACTCTGCAATAGAGATAATTTAAAATATTTTAAATGTTTATAGTATATAGTATAATATTAGTACATTTTAAATTTAATTTTTTGAATTTCTTTCTGTTCTTATTTTTATGTTAAGCCTATCGACCTATCAAAGAACTTATGATCGCATTCATGATCACCTACTTGGGTGAGTATTCAACCTCTCCTCGGCAATCGCGGGTCAATTCAAACTCCTGGTCCGCTTTACCACGTGCATCATCAAATGTCATCTTTGGTCGATTTTTGAAGCTGTAAGCAAAAGCAAAAACTCCTTATTTAAAATAGCATGACTCTATAGTCTATAGTATTGCTATAATACTCGAATATATACGCACAGTTTAAGCCTATTTGGATGTGTGTTATCATTGGAGCCTCGAATGATAATGCCCTTTAACTTAATGTTGCCGGTAAAGGGTACATTGAACAGGAGCTCCTCATCACCATCGCTTTGCACAAACTGCAATTAAAAATATTATAATTTCTCCACCTAATATAGAATTCTCACTGTCACGTCCACCTTGCTGGAATCCAAACGTTTTTCGTAGGGCTTGAAGACGGTCTTGCCGCTGCCATCGGTTTCCTCGTTCAAACATTCCGTATTCTCGATGTCAATTTTTGTATACAAACTGTATTCGATGCCCATTTCCAGTGCATTGTCGATATCGGTTGCCTCGTGGCTGCAACCGCGGCCATGATCATGCGAGTGTCCGTGTGGCATTTTTGTGAATATTAATAATAGTTTCAAATAAAAGTATACAATAAAGTGACAAGAAATTTATGCAAGTAATTGTAATTGTATGAGATTCAGTGTTGTTATCGAAATATCGATAGTTGAATAAACTTAATTCACTAGCGATGGCAGTAAATAAAATATCGTTGGCTACTTAAACACTTTATTATTTGAATATTATTTAAAGTCACATTTAAGCAAACATTTTTGAGCTAAAATTACTGAACTATTAATTATTATGTAACTGTCACATTTATGCAAACGTTTGATCACTTTTGGGCACACTTAACTTAATAAAATTTCAGATATTATTTTTATAATTTGAAGTAGTTTATGGTTGTAGCATAACCGTGCGTATATATTGAAGGACATCTGGATGGACCAGAATGCCCATGTGATCGACACCCTGTAGAGCCAGTGTTGATATATGGGCGGAGCTGTAGCCCTCCCAACTCTGGCAGGCTCGCAGCGAACGTTGATTAACGGTGCCATCGCCATAGCCCATTTTAAGCTTAGGCGTTTCCCCGTTTATAGTATCCTTTTTGTATATCAAACTAAGAAAAATAAGTATGAGATTAAGAGTCAATTAACATTTGATGAAATGATTTGAAAATTACCTCTCCACAGTGCTGACTCCATCGCCATATAAGCAATGCAACTCCACATCTGGAGGACTAAAGTTTTGTGTATAGCGCATCGTATCCTTACGCATTTCCCAGCCCGTCATGTAGTCAATGTCATGGAAGAACTCCTTCATCTGAGCCATGGTGTAATTACGCGATGGTGTCGACGCCAGCACATCAGATGGCTTCCAGAAAAGTGGCGACGGTAGCAACCATGCTGTTGATGGATGCGAGATCTGTTCGGCACGCAGTATTTTGGCGCTCAGAGCAAACGAGTCCAAATCATCGCCCATGGCAAATACCTTAACGGCCTTCATGCTGCCCGCCCAGGCGCCAGATAAACTAATTTGTCGACGAACATATTGAGCCTTCCACTCGGCTGTTTGTTCTTGCAAGAAGACGAGGGTCATGGGGCTGCCCATGCTGTGCGTTATAAAAGTAACGGCAGTTTGGTTATTGGCTTCATAGGTATCCTCCACCAGCTGCTTGAGATCGATAAAGAATTGCTTATTCTCATCTGCAAACGAGAAATAATTATTATAATTAATAAGATAAACTATTTGGTAAACTTACTTGGCGCCCGTCGAAAGTCGTACGGGGCTCCACGGATATTTAAACGGCGCACATAACCCAAGTCTGCCAACACATTCGCGATATCCTTGAAATACGCTCCAGCCTTGTTTCTCGTGGGATCTATCCACTCCACAACTTCCGGATCACCCCAGCCCGGTATACGCGTCTCCACACCTGGCGTATTGTGCGTTGTCCTCGTTACCTTATCATAGTAGAGCTTCACATTATCTATCCAACAGTAGACCATCGGTATGACCAACTGCTCCAGATCCAGCCATAGATTATACCAATCATGAGTCTTTTCGCATATGAAGTAGGGTGAGTCTGATTTGCTCAAGCGTGCCTCGAGTTGAGAGCCACCGTCGCCAGGTACTGAAAAAAATTCAATTGTGACCTTGGAATTTGTTCATCTACATATTGAAATCAATACCAACCAAATATAACGGGACTCAGTGTTGCCTCCTTTGGGGGCTCTGGCTTTGGTGGATGTTTGCCTTTTTTATGAAAAGGCCAAAAACAATTTACAGCACTGAACAATGCTACAAAAAGCAGCACTGCGAATAAAATGCTGTGCAAACAAAGTCTCATGATGATATGCGTGTGCCGTTGTGTTTTGCAATAACGGTACAAGCGATCTGCTATAATTGGCGAGCCTCTGATTTAATTCTTTACACTCCAGTGGTCAGTGGACAGATAATTATATTACTGTTTTTTTATCAACGGTCGTAAACAAATGAATCAGCGCTTCAATTGTCTGTTTACATATGAGACATATAAACATTTATGAATCTATACTATAGTTATATATGTATGTATGTATGTATGTGTATCAGACAGCCAAAATTCAACAGACCTCCAGCGAATGTAACTGTAATTGCAATTGTGGGGTGTTCTTTTCCGTATCTGAATATGGCGCGATATTGATATCCCTACTGCTGCTATTGTTATTTATTTTGTGCGCTTTTATAAACAAAGGAATCCGATGTTGTTGTTGTTTTGTAGCGTTATTTTTGATATTGAATACTTTTTGTTATTGTATTTTTTGCACAACTGCTTTGCCAGTGTTATAGAGTTCTGCAGGCATACGATATTTTTAGTATTTTTTAATTGTTATGAATATGGTCACATAGTGATGTACTATGGATTCAAATTATTTTATGTTAAGCAATAAATTAAGTAAGTAACAATACCAAGAAATTATTATTAGATTAAAAACAATGATAAATTAATTCAAAAGAAAATAGAAGTTTTCGCTGCGTGCGGTTGTTTTAATACTCACGACTTGCAAGTAGCCGATGTATCGATAGCAGTATTAATCGACACGACCGGCAAGTGCACTTGTTAAGCGCGTTCAAAAGCAAGTTTTGTTATTTCCATTGAAAACTGCATCGCAACTGCATCCTGGAGAGCACATCAAGCACAATGCAGGAGTTTTTCAGAGTGCTGATGCCGGACATAAAGAAGGAGCTGCGTCGTGGCATCATCGAGTGCTCAAAACGAGGCCTGCTGCACAGCACCAAATGGCTAGCAGAGATGCACCATGGCTTGAGTGATGTGAACATCGACAATGCGGCACCGGACGATGATCATTCGTTTAGCGAGTGCCAGTTGGAGGGCATTACGGCAGCCGAGTACAGTGATTATTTCCTAGCCAAGAGCTACTACGATGTGCGGGAATATGATCGGGCAGCGCACGCTGTCCGGAACTGCGAATCCAGCGTGCCGCGATTTCTTCACCTATACTCTACGTACATGGCGCGCGAGAAGCGACGTCTCGACTCTACCACCGATCAAGCGAATCTCAATGAGCCAAATCAAATGCGCGACTTGGCGGATCTCTTGGCCACGTTACGCGCGGAACATGGACGCGGTCGCTTAGATGGTTATGGAATATATCTATATGGCGTTGTACTCAAAGCATTAAATCTTAATAAGGCAGCCGAGCAAATGCTTGTAACCGCTGTACGCATGGTGCCAATGCTGTGGAGCGCCTACCTCGAGCTATCACCCCTCATTATGGAAAAAAAGAAGCTGCTGAGCATGCAACTGGGCGGTCATTGGATGCGTCATTTCTTCATGGCACACACGTACTTGGAGCTGTATTTGAATGATGATGGATTGAAGATCTATGAGGATCTGCAGGCTGCCGGCTTTAGCAAGAGCATCTATATAACCGCACAAATGGCGCACGTCTATCACAATAAGAGGGGTTCGTAATTGAGATCTCCCTCGAGGAAGCTTCTAATCTCTATATATAAATTTTAGATGTGGATAAGGCTATTGAGCTGTTCCAAGCGTTGTTTGAGAGCGATCCCTACCGCTTGGACAATGTTGATACATACTCAAATTTGTTGTTTGTCAAGGAAATGAAAACCGAAATGGCCCAATTGGCGCACAAGGCTGTTAGCATTAACAAATACCGACCCGAGACATGTTGTGTTATAGGTCAGCAGTGACCGGCGTAACGAAGTCAATTAATATTCTAACCGATCATCTACTTCCATATAGGCAATTATTATAGCATACGCTGTGATCACCAGGTGGCAATTTCATATTTCCAGCGCGCCTTAAAATTGAATCCCAAGTATTTAGCAGCCTGGACGCTGATGGGTCATGAATTTATGGAGCTGAAGAACACAAATGCGGCCATACAAAGCTATCGCAAAGCTGTGGAGGTTAACAAGCGTGATTATCGTGCTTGGTATGGACTGGGTCAGGCCTACGAGATCATTAAGATGCACTATTACAGCTTGTATTATTTTAAAATTGCCCATCAATTGCGTCCGTATGACTCACGCATGCTTGTTGCATTGGGCGAAACATACGAGAAGCTGGACAAATGTGAAAATTCGGTGAAATGCTATTGGAAGGCCTGCGATGTGGGTGACATCGAGGGCATAGCCATGTATAAGCTGGCCAGCCTGCACGAAAAGCTGGGCGACAACGAGACGGCCGTTCATTGTTATATTATGTACTGCGAAGACGAACGCGCTGCCACCGACAAGCAGAGCCTGTACCAGGGCTTTATGACGCTGGCCAACTACTATGAGAAGAAGTGTGACTATGAGCGTGCTGCCTATTATGCTTACAAGTGTCTGGATTCCGATGATGTAAGTTAACCTTTTGTTGACCTTTTCTTCAGCTCTTCAATAATCTCTATATTGCAGCGCAAGACGGAAGCTAAGGCGCTACTAAAGACAATTGATTATCGACGCAGTGCTGAATGCCAAAAGAAAAAATCCACGGCAACGGTGGTGGCTACAGCAGAGACCAGCTCCGAGGATGAAATGGAATGGGAGCAGCTCGATGTACGTGCCCGCGTACCATTTACCTCCATAGCTGATACGAGCAAAGCAACATCTACGGCAACGGCAACAGCAACAGCAACAGTAAGCTCCAGTGGCAGCGCAGCCACAGGTGCATCTACCTCGGCCGGCGCGAGAAGATTGCGTGCGGTGCCGGAGCGTGTGCGTCGAGTGCAGCCGAATCAGCGAACACTGACGGGACCCACAGCAAATAGCACAGCGACAACACCAACGACGGCAACAACAACAATACCCACAATAAGTGAGGAGACTCCCGGAGGTAGTTCGACAACAACAGCAACGGAAACGGAGACACTGGAGGATTCATCGCGTGCGACAGCAACAGCTGAGCAGCAGGCGGCACACGATAGCAGCTCCATGGAAATTTCTAGCGTGTCCATCGATTAGATAGAATATGTTGTAAATTGTAAATTCAACTGTGAATGGGTTCATAAATTGATGTTTTTTAAATGATCAAATGCTTTGAGTGAGGCCTTTTTTGGATGCAAATGTATATTATATTCCATTTGTAATAATTATTATATATATTTATATATTATAGCTATTCGGAGTCGCGGTTGGACTATGCTCAAGTCTCTACATCAACTACATATTGTTACACTATTCCAACAGCTCATCTGAGACATAATTCTAGAACACTTAAATTAGTCCTGCTCCCATCTCACAGAGCTCGTCGAATGCACACGTGCAGCGACACATTGAAGGTGACCAACAGAACAAGTAGAAAGAGTCCCAAAATCAGGATATCCGAATGAACCATGTCGCCCGACATGTCGAAATCTTTGAGAAAGTGCTCGGATGATTTATAATAACAGAAATCCTCATGGCAGGGCAAATCATCACGCTGGTAGCCGTAAATGGCCCGCATGAGTCCCTCGAACACGTAGCGGAAAAAGGAGAAATCACAAATGGGACGCAAGAACCAGGACAATTCACGCATGCGGATAAAGAAGCCAGAGAAGAGCAGGAAAGGTATGGAAACGGTAGGCACGATGAATATGGCCAATTGCATGGAGAGCAAGGTGCCACCAATGACGCCAATGAAGTGACCAATGAACGCGGTCAGCACGCACATGCTCCAGCACATGGCGAACCTGGCCAGCTCAGGCGGCTGTCCAGTCATAAAGTAACTAATTCCTATGAATAAGCTAGGGCACAGCAACTGCAGCGGCAAATCGGCCAATACCTTCGATATATAGTAGGCTCGGACAGAGTACCAGCCATTATAGTACTCCCTGATGAATACGGGCGCATCTTGCACGCAGAGCAGTATGGAGGGCATGGCATTGCCGGAGAATATAAAGAGAATGATGAAGAACATGCAGGAGACATTACTGATGACCTTGTTCGCATCGTTGCCGATCTGCCAGTAGACCACGCCCAAGAGCAGGCCAATAGCAACGTGCATGATCACACGCATCTGCACGGCAATCTGAAGAGGATTGGGGTCATTATATAATGGGGTATTAATATAAATATATGTAGAGAGATCGGAGTCATGCTACTTACTGTATCCCTGGACATGGCACGCAAATGTCTGTGCATAAGTACGCGAAGCTGATACCAGAAGCCCACCTGCTCTTTGGGGCGCAGCACCTGGTGCACGGACGAGCTCTCCGACAGCTCAAGAAAAGCTGCTGCAATGAAATTGAGGGAGACAAGAGAAAGGAACAGATAGAGTAGTGCGATATATGAGGGAGAGTGGCATGCAAGTAGGACCATGATACAGAAGCAACAGTAGAGACAGTAGGCGGGTAGAGAGGATTAGCAAGACGTCATCCAGATAGAGCTCAAGCATAACAAACTTACTCTGCTCATCCGCGGGAGAGCTATCAAAACTCTGTAGGCTATTATACTTGGATTTGTTTTGGGTGATCAAAGTCTCGCAGCGCTGAGCGGAAGACTCGCTGCCCACCTCGAGCACTAAAGAGATATCCATTAGTAAATCTTTAGCAAGAGCCCCATCCACCCACCAAAATCTGCTGGATTGTAATACTGTGGGCAGCTGAAGCCAGCCGTCTGAAAGCTCTCGAGCATCTCATGTTGTGCGCCCGCAAACAGCACCTCACCATGGGCTAGTACCAAGATATCATCGAAGAGCTGCATCAGCCGCGAGCTGGGCTGATGCACCACACAAACCACAATTCGCCCGTTGTGCGCCAATTTCTGCAAATAGCCCATCACCTGGTAGGTGGCCACGCTGTCCAGTCCGCTGGTGGGTTCATCAAAGAACATGATCGGCGGATTGGTGACCAGCTCAATGCCAATGGACAGGCGCTTGTGCTCCCCGCCAGAAATGTCCCGGACCAGCGTATGTCGACACGAATGCAAGTTGAGCACCTCAATAATGTCATCCAGCTGGGGAAATGGAATGCGGGTGGTTTAGAATAACCCGGTACATGGCATGCTATAGTCGTGAACACCCTACAATAGCAAACTTCTATTTACTTACAATAATTTGTTTCTGCAACGTAGTTGTGCCCGAGGGCAGCTTGAGATCCGCGGAAACGCGTAACGTTTCCTGCACCGTGAGCAGCGCGAGCATCTCAAAGTTTTGAGCTATATACGAGGACATTTTGCGAAACGCCAGCAAATCTCTCGGCTGTCCATTGAGCAGAAACTGTCCCGTCACACCGCTGACCCTGCAGAGCAGCAAATGAGTTAATTGACTTCATTTTTCATACAAGCTCACTCACTTAAATCCAGCCAAGACATTCAGCAGCGTTGACTTCCCGGCACCGGAGGGACCCAGTATGGCCGTCAGACGACCCGCTCGAAACGCTCCACAGGTTTTATTTAGAATTAGATTTTTCGACTGACTTGACCCCTTCAGCTTGTAACTGACCTGCCTGAAGAGCAGCTCCAGTGGCTGCACTTTAGCCAAGCCATGTGGCACTATGGCTCCCGCATTATCGACCATTGTCAAGAACTTTTGTTTTAACCGATTCTGATATCAAAGCGTCTGGCCTGGAAGAAAGACAGCGCTCGACTGTGGGCTAAGTGGTGAATGCGGTTATCGGTTTGCACTCTCCATTGATTGTGGAGTTCAAGTGCCTCCTGCATTTATTATCAGCATTGTAATCGAGTCCACTGTTTAATCCGAAATCAGCAAAGGGAACAACGAAAATTATTGCAATCTTATCTGATCGATCGGGTATGTGGTTGTTTATTGGCTTTGTTCAAATCTCTACCTGAGAAATACATTTTGTTTGTAATTTTAAAAAATAATCGATACAAGTTGGGCAGGGTTAATGATTGATTGGACTCTAGGTAAGTATTGATAGATTGGCTGTCTTTAAGATAAACCATTTTTATTACTGCTCGATTGATTGATCGTATCTAAAGCTGGGCAGCTCAACTTATTACAGTTGTTAAATTTAAATAATTAATAAAATGAATAGTTTTCTAATACACTATTTTCATTGTTAATAGACTTTGGTTTATGTCAATTCATTCACAGCTTTTTCTTAAATATGTGTTCATGACTTGACTGCGGTCAGTCGAGGTATGAAGCTAGTAATTAACTTGCTTCTATTTGACATGCAGTGCGATAAGCCAAGTGATAGTAACTACAAATTGTTATGTGTTGCACTTAGCTACAGCTACAGCAAATTATAAACTATCTGATACTCTGTAAGTGTTAAAAATTTAAGTATGAAATGGGAGAGCTAGTAGAGAATAGAATATGAGATACTGTGTAGCTGACAACAGTTATAGGCTTATTAGAAATATATGTCTGACGACTAATGGAAGAGGTTTCAGAAATGATAGACTATCATATAGTGTATTTAGATTTTAGAATATACAACAAATAATGTCTCTAACTGTGTCTTTAAAGTTATGATACATATAAAGTGAGCTTGAGACTCTTAAATGCTATGAAATACAAAATATAAATAAAGCTGCGTTCAGCCATTTCAAAAATAAATTCAACTGCGCCCAAAAGTATGAAACAAAATAATATTTGTTTTGTTTACAGTCTCACTATGCTATCTTTGAAATAAGAGTAACAAATTAAGCTTCAACAAGCTCACAAAGGGGTTAGTGGTGAACTCCGTATGGCTTTAATAAAAATATATAACTAAAAACAAAAAAAAAAAAAAAAAAAAAAAAAAAAACGAATTCCGAGTGACACCCGAAAACAAAGCAAATTCTTTACGAACTTAAATTAAAGTAATGCAACTGCGTAAAAATAGTTCCTAGTAAATAACATAGTTATAGATAATGTAGTGTAAAATGCAAATAGCTGAAATGATTTTCCTTGACGGGGCTTATCAGTTTCCAGTTACTATATGCTTCAATTTGCATATAGATTGTATATTTTATATGTATATGGAAAACACTTGCAATCACATTTTAAAGCCTTTCAATTGTAGAGAAAACTAGTTTTAGGCATTCAACTGGACGACTAATACTAGATAAATATCTTGACGCATGTAATTCCCCCTAGCATATATATAGATTGTTATTTTAACAATTGGTTGCTTCACTTCAATTAAATTTTCATCACGCGTCTTTCCTCCTCACTCGATAGGGGTAACCGATCTCCCGACACAAACGACGATCACTTCCCACTGAAACACAAAACACAACTGAATTCAGTTTGCTTTTATTTTATATTTATTGCCGGCTTGTGTTTATATTAATCACAGTACTTGAGCTATGCCACAACATGTTTGAGTTGGCTCTAAACTAGTATGCTGGTTGGCTGGCTGCCTGTATGAGAACAGTGGAGCCAACCGGCTTTACATGACCTTATTTAAATATTTATTTTATTATCTTATGAGCTGTGATGAATTTACTTTTTATTTATATATAAATTTATTAAAATATATATTTTTAATTTTGAAATAATTTTGTTCATGGCATAATTATATATATATATTAGAAAAAATATACTATAAATTTTTGATCCACAAGAAAAATTTGCATTTCATTGAATATAAATCTAAAGGCATTTTCTTTTATTATTTTAGCTAAATATTTAACTTATTAATTCTTAAAAAATTCCACAAATTCATTTTAATTAAAAAATAAAATATTTTTATTTATTAAAAAAATATATATGTATATATATATAATTTTATAAATTTATTTTATTTATTAAGCTAAATATTAATTTTTAAACTTTCTTAAAAATTCAAACAATGTAATATAATTAAAATATATTTATATTTTTTAAATGTCTCCTATCGAAATTTATTGCATTTTTGTCTATAGTTACTTTATTTATTTTTTTAATATTGCACATATAAAAACCACAAAAGAACGTATTTCTTTTTTTTATGTATTTACATTTTTTTTTTTATAAATTTTACTTTACGGTGGGCTACGCTTAATTTTAGATCAACATTTTAGAATATGTGCTAAAGCCTTTTTTTTTTAATTTGATAAACATTTGTTCAAAAAATAATAGCTATTAGATTTATATGGTTACAAAATTGCATAGTTCTAATAACAGTTCATATCTAATGGGTTTCCCTCCGCGCCGTGGTCCTGATGTTAACCAGAAAATTAAAAAAAAAAACTATGAATACAAAATATTGCATATTTATTACAAATTAAGTTTACCGAAAAAAACACTGAGCTTAATACAAATATGTATTTACATGCGCTTAAAACTAAGCAATTGTTGATGATTGGGGTCATTAATACGATTGTAAAAAAATACAACAGCTAGTCTAAGGGTTTTTGTATATATCATCGAACAAATATCTATATACGAAATATATAAATGTTATGGAATTGTGCATTGGGTAAACATTATTTGCTGCAATTAGATAATATAAGTTTGTATGTGTATATCACGATTTCTCCTTATGCTAAACGCTGTTCAATTCTTTGGCACATGGTTCACTCAATTAAATGCTAAAAGAAATCATAAATATACTCGCAGTTGGTCAACTCTATACAATGTGTACATCTGATAAAATATATATAAAAACACGTATGTAAAACAAACTCTATCAACTGTGAACGGAATGTGAGTACAGCACATTAACGTATCATCTGAACAATCGGAGTCTGAAGGACATAATATAGAAGGCAATAATGCGCAGCATGATCAGCAGGCCGAGCATAAAGAATATGGCCAGCTGATAGTTGGCATGCTCCATGTTCAGATTCTTGAGTATGTACTTGGGTCGCGACAGATGACAGTACATCTCGTTGCAATCCAAGCGCTGCCGATCGTAGCCGAACAAGGCCAGCATAGCACCATCCAGACTATATTTTAGAAACGAGACATCAAAGAACCACCGCAAATAGACCGGCGCATCCTTCTCCTGCAGAAAGAAGCCGCTGAATGCCAGAAATGGGCAGATGAAGAACGGTCCCAGTATTGCGCCAAGATTCAAATTCAATGCCGCACCCACAGTCAGTCCAATGCTCTGCGCCACCAGCGCCGTCATAAACACAATCAAAAAGAACATGCCAAAGCGCCAGAGCTCCAGCGGCTGGCGTGTCATCAGATACGTGGGCACTATAAACAGGGAACTGCATATGATCTGTATGGGCAGATCGGCCAGCGTGATGGCCACATAGTAGGCACGAAGCGAATACCAGCGATTAAAGTGCTCACGCGAAACAATCGGAAATTCCAGAGGAACTGTAAGTAGAGAAATATATTGAAACTAGTTTAAGTAACGATTTATGTATCTAAGAATGAACATAATTCAACTTAAGTCTATTAGTTCCCTAACGACCTCTATTTCTGTTATACTCTTGCCTAATGAAGCCATATAAATTGCCAACTTACACTTGACCAGAATGCCAGAGAAAGCGCAGTACATGATGAACATGATGGTGTAGAAGACATAACGAAAATTGTTCAGAGAATTGCTGGCATCGTTGCCAATGCCATAGTACAGAAAGCCAATTAGCAGTCCGATGATCAGGTGTATGGCGAAACGCATCGTGGTCAACGAACTGTCCCGCCAGAGCAGCAAAAAGGTGCGCAACAACAGTATGTTCAATTGTCGATAAAAGGGCGTGGCATAGATATTCTCGCGCTTGCACAGATGCGCCGGATCCAGTTCCAATGTGGGCATCGACATGGTCGCCTTTGGTTTCTTTTTCTTCGGCTTACAGCAATTGGCATCGCTTTTGCTGCCTGTACAATCCTCGTTCATCGTTTGACTATCCCAGACGCGCGACGACATCTCATTGATGGTCGTCATTGGCTTAAAGTTGAATGGCTGCCGATTATAATTTGGTGCAGAATTCATAATGGGCGCTGTGACAGGCGTGAGCAAGCCAGAGGACATCATTTGCTCTGCAAATAAGGATTTTATATATTTAGTAGATGATTTTCTTTAAGATTTGCTAATCAATTTTGATAGCTTACCAACTTTAAGCATTGCTGCCAGCTGTGCCACATTCAGTGTTTTGCTTTGTCTATAATCGTCGTTGCGTCCATTGTCCATGAGTGCTATCAGCCTGTTCACCTGCTGCTCGCCATCCTCATCATAGTCATGCGTAGCTATTTCCATTACTTATTGAAATAAAGAGAGTTTGAAGAATGTTATATTAAGCTTCACTTTAACAAGATTTTAGGTATTATGAATTAAATAGTTCCTTAAGCAGAAAAATATATAAAATGTGGATTAAATATTTAAGCTGCAGACATATAACTAAGCCTTAACGTGAAGATAAACGATAATCAGTGTACGACTTATTTGACAACAAATTAACAACAACTAAAACCAAATCTCGGCCTCTCGCGGTACTGATCTTAATATTTATTTATCTCAAGCAATTCCCTACTCAAACTTACAGTAATCCACCGGATTATATGACTCCGGGCAGCGCAGATTAACAGCACTTAAAAATGGCACCAGATTCTGTGCGCCTCCTGCATAAATGCACTGACCCTCGGCAATGGCATACAGATGATCGAACATGGAAAAGGTTAAGGCGCTGGGCTGATGAATAGTAAAGATGACATTGCGACCCTCCACGGCCAGCTTTTTGAGCAGTGTTATCAACTGATTGCACGTTGAGGTGTCTAGACCCCTAAGAGTTACAGATAAGAATGTTTTAATTTATTTATTTTTCCATGGGTGTGACTACATACGAGGTGGGCTCATCCAGCACTAGCACCGGCGGATTATTGACCAGCTCTAGGGCAATGGCCAAGCGTTTGCGTTGTCCCCCGCTCAGGTTGCCCGTGTGCGTATTTCGGCTCTCGTACATGCCAATGGCCACGAGGATGCTGAGCACGCGCTCTTTCTTAGCCGCTGGCGACATGTGGGTGCCAATCTTTAGGTTCGCTGCAAAGTGCATGGCCTCCTTAACGCTGAGGAACGACTGCAGCGACGTGTCCTGCGTGATGAATGCAACATTTGGCTTGAAAGCCTTCAAGTCTCGTGGTTTGCCATTGATGCGAAAATCACCCGTATAGCCAGCGTAACTGCAGAGATTGTGTAAGTTAGTAATAGAAACAGGTCTAAGGTGCGGGGTTACATTACGTATATCCTGAGAGTAGGTTTAACAGCGTGCTCTTGCCCGCACCAGAAGGCCCGGCAATGGCATTCAACTCGCCGGAACGAAAGTAGCCTGATAAGCCCTTCAGTATGTCTTTGTTTTCTGCAATGGAAAGATGGAAATCGAATGAATATAGTTAAATAAGTAATATTCGTTCTACAAGATATATAAATGATTATTATTGTCGTAGGCATATATATCATTATATAAATATATATAATTGACGTAAATTAAATTTTTATTCAATTTGCACTTCATTTAAGTAACGATCAATGCATAAATTATAAGAAAATTGCTCATACAAGTGTAACATATATCTGGGAGACTTGATATCCAATATTCTATGTCTTGGTTTTGGGCATCAAGTTTGTTATCTCTCTCTTTCTCGCCTAGGCATTTCCATGTCATTTATCTTAAAAGGTTATTTCCCCAATTACTAAACATACATA
Organism: Drosophila mayaguana; assembly: GCA_037075325.1. NCBI lineage: Eukaryota > Metazoa > Arthropoda > Insecta > Diptera > Drosophilidae > Drosophila > Drosophila mayaguana. The sequence continues at coordinate 11,204,249 of JBAMCG010000068.1, read as the reverse complement.
CATATAATAGGCTGTTATGGCTGCCCTTTTCAGCTTATTCCCGCCATTCGGTCGGGTCTATTATAGACCCGAGTACATTTTCTATAGGCATCGGGTGTACAAAGTACATTAAATATTCAAGATATGCCAGTTACTCAAACGTAACTCAATTAATAGCTGTTCGACGAGTATTCATTGATTTTACACATAATTTGGGTTACGAGTGTGTGTGTGTGAGAGATATATATATACATACACATATATATATAATATAGTTACTGTGCCCAGTCACAATTGGCAGCTGATAAGAGGAACCCATTAGCTGCGTTCCATGAGCGCTAATCGCGTTTGCAATGATAATGCCATTTTTTATTACAATTTGTAGTTAGTGACATTTGGAGGTTTCGCTCTGTGTAGGGCTTAAAGTTGTTTCTTTTGTTTTTTATTGCACATCATAGACGATACTTAGTAGTATCGAAGATAATCTATCGATTAACTTGGCTATGTGAGCAATTCCTAATCGGCCAGAGACTCGCACTCATAGCGCCTTATCAGAAGTGGTTTTGGTTTGGGACTCGAATCAAATCTTATCGCGATACGCGACTTTACGAGCAGCGCCACAACAGATGGTTGACTTTTATTCCATCCAGATGTTGCGGCCGAAGGGTCTTTGCCAACACACCTGCTGATTGCAGTAATAAACTCTTTAGCAGGAAGACAAGACATGGCCTTGAGATTGGCATTGCATTCGCAATGGCCACATGAAAAATGTATCGCTAGATCGTCTATTACAGCACGAGTCTTTTTCTAGTCTAAACTTGCACTCACTCAAATACTATATATATATAATATATATAAATATATAACGAGCTAATCTACAGCTGAACCCAACAATGCAGATTACTGAAACTCATTCAATACAAGGCCTGAGACAGCTTATCGCTATACATAAGGCTTGGTAACGACAGAGGTATGTCTTTTTAATTAGTATTAAGAACATTGAAAAGGTTACAAATACCTATATATAGCTTTATACACCTTTTATATACTGATATATAATCTATGTTTGAGTGCTCGAGATTAACATTGTTGCATGATTTGAATATATTTAAAAAAATAAACATTTGAAAGGTTGAACTCATAAAAGACGACGTATCGTATACTTAATTTAATTAATATGAACTGGAATTATTATACCCTGATCCCATTAAAAATGGGAAATCAGGGTATAATGGTTTTGTGAAAAGTATGTAACAGGCAGAAGGTGGCGTGGCAGACCCCATAAAGTATATATATTCTTGATCAGGGCGACGAGCTGAGTCGATATAGCCCTGTCCGTCTGTCCGTCCGTCCGTCCGTCTGTCCGTCCGTATGAACGCCTAGATCTCAGAAGATATAAGAGCTAGAGACTTCAAATTTTGTATGCATACTCATGTATACCCTACGCAGTACAAGTTTATCTTTTTTTTCGATAACTCGTCCGATTACTTTTTTATCACGAATAATCGATAAATTTATTTTGTTTATTCACCGTAATTTTAATACTTTTAGACCTGGAGACTTCAGATTTGGTGTGTATATACATCTGATCAATGCGCAGATTTTGTCATTTACAGATTTTGGATACCACGCCCCCTTCGCCCCCAATTTGCAAAAAACGTATTTTAAGTACTAGAGACTTGTGCTTTGGAATGTACACACATTTGCACATTGTGATCACATTCTGAAAGTTTCATGAAGATAGTCCTACTACAGGAGAAATTATTCAGCAACAAAATTCTCATAGTATTGCCCACACTGCAGCGCAGCCCAAGCGCAGTCGCTGCTTACTGCGCAGTTAGCAGAGCGCGTGCTTATGCGTGCGTGAATATCAACTCTTTGTAGGGATCAGGGTATCTCCTAGTCGAGCAGTCTCGACTAGAGCTTCCTTACTTGTTTATGTTATATTTACTTATATTTCTGGAATACTAAAGCTATATTGAAAATGGGAATTTGTATTAATGAAGATGGAAGCAATATCAGTTCAGTCAGATTTTTTTATAATCATTTCAATATGCCTAATTTTAAGATCTATCTGTAAACTCAAACCTAAATTTTCTTAATTCCATTTTAAGGTTAATTCACTTTCTTTGATCTTCTGGCACGCAATTGTCAACAATATCCGTCGAACAATTCAGAGTTGGTAATTAAGATAAAAACACGCGATAAATATTTTTGTTAAAAATTAGAGCGAAATACAACAACAAAGTCTATGACAAATGCGAGAGGGAAGCTTATAGATATTTTGATTTCGTTGTTTTATGTGCGAAACTGAATCTGTCAAATTCCCCATTAGGAGACTATAGCAGGAAAACTCACTCAGCACGATACGACAGCAATAACAAAGAAAAATCAAATGAATGAAAATAGAAGAAATAAACATGCATAATATTTAATGGATCTTAAGTGATATCAATTAAAACGCGCCAGCGACCTTTATACATATTTTATTCAAGATTTGTTGCCCAGCCAGAGGCTATTATGTATGAATGTGGAATATCCATTCAAAAGTAGAATAGAATTCATGCTAGAGTATTATTTATTTATGGATAATGAAAGGAAGTAACTTTGTGGAAATGTACATCAGGAGGTGTGGTCAAAACTGAGTTGCTGAAATATTTATTATACATATATATGGTAATGCATTAGAAATTCATAATTTGTTATCAGATAATCCATTGCATGTCCTTATTATCGATAGTTGTCGATCATCGATCGATACCATAACAGCTAGAGATTTTTAATTTATTTTTTACGTTGCTGTTATGACTACAAGGATATTGACTCTTTCGATCCATTTTTCTACATTTTCTAGGAATTTTATATACTATATATAGACTTATAGACTTTAGCAACTAGACACATAAAGATGTCATTATCTCGCGCTAAAAACTTTATTAAGGAAGTCCAAGTAAAACAAAAGTTAATCAACAATTAATTAATAATTTCCTATAATAAAGCAGAAGCTGGTTCGCAACATCAAATGCGACGTAGTCAGAGCCCATATTTGTATATGCGTAAGTCTGTAATATACACGAATGTCCATGAATATATATATTCTTTGTAATATATGTACAAAAGAAGCGTAGTATGATAGGACTAGCAGCTAGCTCTGCAAAGGGGTCAAGGTATCTTCGACAGGAAAATATTATGACAAAACTAAAAGAGAAATTAATAACATTTCAATATTTGGCAAAGTTCTGGGTATATTTCAATATTATTGTAAATATAAAGTAAATTATATATTATATACAATGCCAGCCTGTGTTTTACGAGACTTCCCACATTCCACACGCCAGTTTGCTTGCACCTAACCAAGTTAGATATCATACATATCTATTTGATTTTATTTTATTTCTAATCAGTTGTACTTATTTAATAATTTATCAGTTTTCGGTTTTGTTTTCCATTTATGTTAGGCATTTATTCCGTGACTGTGATTTATATTTAATTGTAGTTTTCCAGGCATTCTATTAGATAAGCAAGTAGGTAAATGTTATGCAGTTATGGAAATTGGTCACTGTGGCTCGTGGCACATTGACTATCAGGACATTAAATAGTAACCGAATGAGTTAACTTTATGAGTGGTATAGCCCTATCTGTGTAATCTATCTTTTATAACCCAACTGTTTGTCATCAGGAGTTTTGACAGGTCTCACATTGTTGTTAAATGAATCAAAATGAGTTCCCTAATTATATTACATTATATATATGTATATATAAGCGTATATATGTGAAGACTACATGCTTTAAGTCCCTTGACAAAAGACAGAGACATTTATTACAGCGCTTACAAATTCACACACACATTCATACATATATGTATATATATTCTCATATCTATATGACTCGTTGCTGTTGTAAATCTTATCGGCTTGCAATATTTGTAATATATAAATTTATATACATATATACCAATAACACTCACACACACATATGAATCTTCTGTGTAAATATTCAAATCACTTTCGTCAAAACTCACAACTCGACCCCAACGACCCCCGTCAAATGATCATATAACTATTCTATTTAATGTTTATACGAGATATGTACGATACTCTATATATAGACGATATATTTATATTTTTTTAGATTTATTTAACTGTTTATATAATACACATTTGCTATTGACACCTGACCCTAGTATTGATTCGCTCAATTAGTAATATTGTCTAGATCTGTTTTCTATATTCTTTTGCAGTTTTTCACAGATTTTCTTTTCTCATCTTTATCAGCATTTAAGATCTGATTAGATTAGCCCCCGCGCTCTCTTTTCCTTTGAATTCCGTGAAATACTTGAGTTCAAAATCTAGCTAATAGGTAGTACAAATAATGACAGGTGTATCAATGGGTATTATGTTTATCGCTTATAAAAAATGGAGCTGTAGTAGCCAGACTAATATAATACTAATTGAGCTGGCACTGATTGCAAATATCAAGCATTTATTCCAAAGAAAAATTTCAAATCTGATGGAAAAACCAAGGGTCTGCAGTCCGAAAGTGCTTTCAGAGCTAGAGAATAATTAGATAGGTATTATCGGGGTATTTAACTAGCTTAGAATCATTGAATTTAGAATTAAAAAATAAAAACATTTGGATTGATATGGTATATTAACCACATAATATCCCGCTCACAGGGTGCTTCTTGTCAAAAAAAAGTCTCATTATTCTTTGTCATACATGGAATATTAACAAATTCAATGAACCGAAGCAAATGTTACAAAATAGATTCGAAAATTATTTTAACATATCAAAGAGCACTGAATCAGGAGAAAATAAATGCTCACAGCACGTTTAACTGATTTGTATTTTACTATAAATTAAGTAAAGGAAATGCGAACCAAGAGTACATGTGAAATACATGTGAAAATAAATGATCAGAGGCTGTTCCACAGTAAAAATTTAAAATAAATGAATATATTCTGTTTTGTAGTAAAGAATATATACATTATGCATGCTATGCGAATCGAGTGTGAAAGGTGCCTAACTCCATATTCATAAATTATATGTTCGTATTAAGAGTGAAACATTATTATTATTGTTACTATTTTAAAACGCCTGTTCTTGAGCTTTCGTAGTTTATTTCACAAAGTATATATATGTATATATAGCAATATAAATATGATTTCAGCTAGATGCCACGCAATGTCTGTCTGTTGTTTTGGTTATCGAAACATGCATCAAGGCGTGGCTGGAAGTGGACTGGCAAAAGAACGGTCGAAACATAATGGCAGGTTGTAAACTGATAAAACAAAATAGAGTGCAAACAAAGTAGTCAAATGCTTAATAGGCTTTTAATGAACGACAACGTTGCAGTAGTTGGCTTACAGATTACAGGGTGATTCAGGGATACCAAAATACCTGGAATGTTTTATTCAAGTCCATAATTTTAGGTATTTCATAGTTAAAGTCTCACAAATGCATATTGAATATGCCGCATGGCCGATTTGGCAAATTGTTGATGTCATATGATTTTAATTTTTATTGGAATAAACTTTCAGTGGCTAAAGATTATAAAATACTTTTATAACATTATAAATGTGTCACAGGGTTATCTTAGTTAATAGATTTATAATGATTATCGAATGACGTACAGGGCACTTCATAGTTCAAAAGTATCCAATAGAGAAACAAACATTGAATAATAGACAGGGTGTTTTAAAGATGAAGATTTTTTACTTTGAACTACATACAGGGCGATTCATAATAAGAAAATGCATGCTGAATAAAACACAGGGCGCTTTATAGATAATGACAAACGTAATGAGTGTTTCATAGGTAAAGATCAATACCATTTACCATAGAAAGATAAATAAATAAAGATAACAAAATTTATGACAGGGTGCTTTGCACCAAATCCACGAGAATTCACACATTAAAAGAGGTCTACAAAGGCTTTAAGCGGAAAGCTGACGTTCATTTAAAATAATTCTATAAAATTCTAAAAATACATATAGTATTTTTTTTTTTTTTGTATTAAATATATCTTTTTCGACTTACCTCTCCTGAAAAATCCAAATTTTGCACTATGTTTCACATTATCGAATTGTATGTCGATTTTCTTGATTGTCTTGTATTGCTCATGGGGGAAAATTGAGCTAGCAGTGCTGCTGCTGCTGTGGCTGGTGGAGCTGCTTGTATTTTGGATCGCTGGTGTGGCTGCTGATGCGAGAGCTGCAGCAGAGCCCAGGGGTGTGACATAGACGGAAGAGCTGCAGGAGAGCGCAACGTTTTCCACCTCAGCTAGAGGAGCTTCGTGAGCCTCTGTTATTCTCGTCGCCGTCGTTGTTGTAGTTGATGGTTGGATGTGCAATGTTAAATGTGGCGGACGCTTCGAGGTCAACTTCTTGGCGGGCACAGGTGTGGTTGGACGGGCTGCTTTTTGCTGCTGTTTGCTATCAGTCGCTGTTGCAATGTCTATGTCGGAGGCGGCTTTCAGATTGTTTAGCCTGATGACGTCACCGGCAGCGCTGCCCGTGACCGTTGGCGAAACGGCACTGGCCAAACTCCAGCTGGACATGTTGATAAAATTCGTGTAGTTGTTGTTGTAGTTCTGGTTGTTGGCTTTGCTGTTGTTGTTGTTGGTATTGTGTTTCTTTTGTTTTTTTGTTCCTCGACCTTTGATCTGTTCGCTTTGTTCATCAAATGACTGTTTTACTTTAAAATTATACTAGCTTATTTGCTTTGTCTTTACCACACGCCGCGTCGAGAGCACGTCAAAAATTGTGTTTAAATAAATTCTAATTCCCTGAGCATTCGCTTCTAATCCCTGTTGCTGTGTCTCTGTCTCTTTCTCGCTTGGCGGTCGTGCCTACAGAGGTGCGACGAAGAGAACAAATTTGCATAAATAAATTTTTTAGGCCGAAAAAATACTAATAAACACAAGACTCGAATGTTTGCTAAACGCGTTGATGAGTTCTGTCTGTTTATTTGTTTTTGTGTAGCTTTTTTCTTCTTCTTTCTTCTACATACATGTACATACATACATATGTAGAAAACGGAATGAGCGGCGCGCTCTTAAAAGTTGCGTCGTATGTGTGCGTCTGTGTGTTTGCTTGCGTGTGTTGCGAGTGGGTGTGAGAGTTCATTAGCTTTTTAGCTGATTGCTGCGGGAGAGGGGGATGGTTCCGATGCACTGTTGCTAATCAGAACTTGCCCAAAGCATGCGAGAAGAAAATAGCACACATAGAGAGCATAAACGGTTAATTGTTGTTATTGTTGTTTGTAAACTTTTCGATTTCATTGACAGCTGCTGGCTGTTGTCGTTGTTGTTGCTGCTATTATTGATAGTGTCTTTGTCTTACACGTGTCGACAGATGCTCACCAACTCTTGCAGCATTGCTATGAATTGAAAGTTCGCTCCTAGAGCGCCTACTTAACTTCAATCTTATTTAGTGCAGTAACAAAGTCTAATTAGTGCAAAGTCTACTTAAATCTCCTTCACTCTCTCGCTCTCTCTCTTTTTATCTCTTGCTCACTGATGCTTTTTGTAAATAAACGCGCTCAACGCTTAGCCCATGCAAATGCATTTGAGGCAAGCAAATGAATATTTATTTGTACGAGAGAGTGTGTGTGTGTGTGTGTGTTTGTACATGCATGCAGTTAAATATATATAAATTTATATATATATGTATGTATATAGTACGTATTTTATATTGCGCGTCTTCTGCCTTTGTTAACAAGGGCACACATCATAACATATAATATAACATTTATTACTTGTTTTTTATTACTTCTGGTTACCGTGTTTTTCGTCTTAGTTTTAATTACTGTTAATTGCTTGATCTTTATTTTAACTTTTTTCTTGGTTTCGCTTTACACACACTTTCGCTCTCGTTTTTTTCGCTCTGCTGAGCGCCAAAAAAGCCAGCTGATTACTACATATATTAATATATATATGTATAAATGTATTAGTGAGTGCGTATGCGTGTGAGTGTGTGTGTTTGTATTGGTGAGTCTTCCTGTTTTATTTTTCGGCCTATTCAGATAGTCTATAATTCAATTGGCAACACTACCGCAACAGACACACATTCGCACGCACAAACTAGTTCTTATTAGAACTAACGCCTAATATTGTGTGAAATGAGAACGTGTTGCTTAGGCTCTTTTGCGGCTTATCGCAGGTTTTAATAAAAATTGTTGCACTGAACGTCAATGTAAACCACAAAATATTATTTTCGATTGATTGGTCAAAAGTTACTGATTAGAGTAACATCGTTCTTAATGTTATTGTTGTAACACAATCGCTGCTGATATGACACCAACACATGCACACTGATACACAAAGGCAAACACACATGCATACATGCATACATATGTATGCACATGCACGCAGGCCGTGGCCTCGTATTGGACATTAACACCCGCACACACAAACTGCATTATTTTTTAATACATAATTCTTATGATGAACTATTTACTCGAATTTCAGCGTTTCACTTATAATTATCGCCTTTTGTATATATTCGTTAGATTTCTTAATTGTGTTCAACAGGCGACGAACGATCCTCAGCGACCGTTAACATGGCACAGACTGTTTTCATCAACGAAATACTGTAAATTATATTCTGCTTGTTGCTGCCCATTATCTCACACTTGCTTGCGCTCTCTGCTGCCCTGCTTAGCTCTCGTGCGCTCTCTCTCTCCGCATCTGTCTCTCTCACTGCTTCTTGACAGTGACGCGCCTAATTCGCTTATCAGCTGTTTGCGACCCCTTTCAAAGCCTAACGGACAACGCCACTGGTTTTATTATGAATTTATATTTGCTGCCCTAGCGGGGGGTGTCTTTTCCAGCCAGCGTTTCGTGCATTTATTAGGTTTGTTGTTATTGGTGTTTTTTTTTTGTTTTGTTGTTTTTGTGTACGACGCATTAGCGTTCTCATTCAGCGCTCTAGTGCTGAATCTTTTGTGGTAGGCATTGAACTGAACTCCTTTGTCATATTCCCTGTACGTGCTGTGGGAGCAAAACCGAGTACAAAAACGAGTTTGACCAGTTATGAGAGTTTGTCAGAGCCAGAGAGTGTGTGTAAAATTGCATGAATTCGAATTAAAAACATAACATATATCAGCTGTTTAGTAAAGGGACCCAACCCAGGAAATATTTTGCATATCTTATTTAATGAATGTGAATATGTTAAAATTATACAAAATGTTAGTTGATATCCCATAGCAAAAATTATTTGTATTCAAAGTTATAAATTTAAGTTTCATATTTTAAAAAATAAGCAGTTAATTATCGAAATACTATTGCCATGCGCCACACACTGCGGTCACACTGCTGTTTAACAGCTTAGGAAAATCTGTTAACTTGACTGTCAATTCCGAATATCATATCGTCAAAAATAAAAAATGTTCCAACAAGATAAATTAAAAATAAAATCTAAAATATATACACAATTAAATTTAATTTTAATTAGGACAAATTGGCGTCCAATTTTTTATGTCATTCGTTTACAAAAATTTGAATTGTGCAGTAACTGCAAAAGCCACCGATATCACTATCGATACACCAGGCGGTGTTATCTCTAAAGAACTACAATCGCGCGACAGCTGTGCCCTGGCAAATTGCTATAAGTTTTTCTATACAGCAGCAGCCGCCGACGCAAACAGAAGCAGGAAAAAGAGGAAAACGGGCAACAAAAAGCAAAAACGAGAATTTTTTGTACTTTTTTTAAAATAATAACAACAAAGCCAAAAAATGACTGATTTGCGCAATGAGATGGACAGTGATCTGGATCAAAACTACTCACTGAACAGCAATGCGGATCCAAAGAATATGCAGGAGCTAACAATTTATGTGAGTAATTCGAATGAAATGAAGACACTTAACAGTAAATACAACAAACAAAACGATCCAACTGCCCACTCCCACTTTTCATTTCTCTCTCTCCCTCCCCTCACTCTCTCGCTCTTTCCCTTGCTGTGTACCTCTTATCTATCTTAGGTACAAAATCTGTTGCAGAACGTACAGGACAAATTTCAAACGATGTCAGATCAGATAATCACACGTATTGATGACATGGGCAATCGGATCGATGATCTGGAAAAGAGCATTGCAGATCTGATGAATCAGGCGGGTGTTGAGGGAACGGCACCGGAGAAATGAGTGAATTCAAGATATCAGTGCCCAGTGCCACGCCCACAATCAAGGCATGCAGCACCACAATTACATATACATCGAACATCTACACAACATACTACATATACACACGTACATACACAACTACTCTCACACTTTTGTAACAATTCCAAAATCTCACATTCAGTCACAACCCATGCAATTGCTCCCCAAATGTATCCAAGCCACATTTTGCTCATTTCCTATTTTTTGCATAGTTTTAAGTTGATGTCAAAATTTAAGTTAAGTGCATTTTGGAAAGTTTGATTGTTAGGCAATAATTTGAAATTTTTGCCGATACACGTTTTTTTATTATAATTAAAATCAAGAATTGTACACACCAAAAACGAGAAAAACCCCATCAATGCATGTCAAACTGTTTAGATCTTAAGCACGCTTCGATTCAACAACTGTCACCAGGCGACGTCCGCCACCTCCACCCTCAGTTGCTATGCCAGCGTCTCGTTCTGTGCGCTGTTTGCGGAATGCCACCTGCAACGGGACAAGTGGATGAGGAGTTCAGAGGTGGGCAGGAGAAAGAAAACGAAAAGGAGGTGCAGGAGGTTCCACCTGATTAGATATACATTATTATTATTGCTATAGCCTTGCAGAAGGATAGTTCAACTGGTTTATGAAATATGTAACAGTTAGAGGATAACTCCAAAGCCTTAATCATTTATGAAGAAGTTGGATGTATTATCTTGGATCTGTAGATGAACTCTATATAACATTTTATGGCAGTCCTTTGCCTACATCATATATTTGTATATCAATATATTTTGATAAGCTGTTAAATCGTCTACAATGATCTGTACTGACTACGTAACATATCAGAAGTTTTAATGAGATCGGCTATATCAATATCTCTTCTATGGGACATCCTCACAACAGATTTGAATTCTAGCACATAATCAGGATACAATATTAAGCTCTTTCTCAAATATTCTTCTGCAAGCGTATTTCAACTTCGGCTACCCGAAGATAACATTTCTGACTCCCCTCGTTCGATTATTATTGTTTATATGCGATAAATAATGAGAGGCGTAGCGTGGTAGCCTGGTAGTCAAGCGAGGGCGAGCTATATGCAAATGAGTTCTAGTTTCGAAATTCTAGGTTTCTAGTTGTGTGGCACATGGAATTGCTTTTGCAATCTTACGTGCGTAGCTGCCACGGCCTTAAAGGGATGTTTGACTGGCTGTCGCACCACTGGCTTCAATGGAGTTGCTGTGGAACTGGCTGAATCTTTGTTTCTGGCCTTGGCGCCAAATACATTCTCGTGTGGCACTCCCTGTTCGCCCTCGTCGTCTGAAACGCTGCCGGAGGCCTCTTCCTCTTCATCCTCCTCCTCAGCGCTTTGTTCGCTTTCCTAGATGATGGCAATATATTATTTATTTTTGCTATTTATTGAGTAAGACTCACCTCCTCCTCGTCCTCATCGTCATCCTCCTCATCCAGCTCGCTGTCATCCTCTTCGCTCTGCTCCTGTTTGCCAGCTCGTGGTATTCCTGCTCCAGTCAAATTCTTTGTACTCTTCGATAGCTTCTGCTGTCTTTTGAGTGGACTCAGATGATTATGATCCAAGCTGTCCATAGATTGGGAGCGCAAACCTTTCTTCAGCGTTGATCTGCGATTGACAGCGGGTTCATCTTTCGTTTTCATTAGCTTTTGAAATTGCAGGAAGTCGTCGCGTTCATCGATGTTGCAGATATCATAGTAGCTTGCGCTGAGCACCTCCAGCGCTTTGGTGTGCTGTTTTATCGCAATCAATATAAAGTCGCTCAGCACTTGCTTCACATCGCGCAGCTTGCGCTGCTCAAAGCCGCTGATGATCTCGTCGATGTCCTTGTTGGTGCGTTGAACCTCCAATTTGGTCTTGAAGAGCTCGGAATCAGCGGCGGTCTAAAGGATTGGGCTATAGTTACAGAGAGGAAAGTAAATCTCTTACTATCTTACATTATTAGCTGCAAATTTTGACTTCAGCTCCAGCATTTGACGCTGGCTGAGCACCTCCTTGTCTCTTGCAATGACAGCGAGACGCAGATTGTCCCTAGTGGATTTGCACAGCTGCTCAAAGTGCGCCAGCTCGTTGACTATCTGAGGTATAAAAATATATTAATTTTAGTTATATTTCAGTTATTTGACTACCCCTACCTTTAGCTCCAACCTCTTCACATTGATATCCATATAATCGGCTGTTATGGTCAACGCGTTGGTGAAGCTCTTCAGTCCATTGCACAAACTTTCATTGATTTCCTCTTCATCTGCATAGTTCTTAATGTGCTTGGCCAGCTCGTCATGTGCATCGCGATATCTAGCAAATATACGTATATATCATAGATATTTATATTAGTACATTCATTTCTTACTTGGCCATTTTTCGTGTTAGCATCGAAAAAGCTGAACACATTTCCATTAAATGGCGTTCTGTCAAATTTATGCGTTCATTGATGATTTTAATGCGATCATCCTTGCTGGTCAGAAAGGAAAACTTGCCGCGACGAAACATCTTTAATCCTCTCCTTATCTTTAATGTTTATAAATTAAATAAAATCGTAAATAAGACAAAACACAAAATCAAAACAAAACTGTTACCAGGACAACGCAGGGTTGCTTTAATTTTACGATATATCGCTCAATGTGTCAAACGACAAATTTTGCTTTATTATTAATAATTGAAATTAAAGTGAATAGTTACGTAAATAAAATAAATCACATAGGTCATTTCTATCTATATACATAATTTCGGCTATAAAAGTCAACTCTTCAACTACTCAGTTCAAATTTAGCGCAATTTGATGGATTTATATATCGATAGAATATTTGACGGCAATCGATATTATGTTTCTATAATATCGTATGTTGAGCTGTAGTGTTACTTTAAATCAAGAGATGGCGCCACTTTATATATTTATTTATATATCACACTTCACTGTAGAGGGCGTCTCAATTGTAACGTCTCAAATCAAATACATTGTTAAGGCTTGTGCCTGTTTGTTAAATATTCCCCGTACCATCCATCAATACTAACAGTGTCAAGGTCAAGAGTATGTGGCGCCCATGACAATGTGTGCGTGGGCGATCGTAGCAGCTATGGAAATGTTGCTATATTTATACATAAGACTCATGATTCAAATTTTACTCATCTTCGCAGTAAGATTTTGTATAAGAGATGGAAACAGAAAGAGGGGAAAAGGGAAAGAGAATGATAGAGCGATAGTGCAGATAAAGTTAGAAGCTACGAAATTTAATTAAATCAGGATGATTCAGTTTGATCAGCTGAACACTGACCTTGAAGCACGCCTTTTTTTTTTTTTTTTTTGGACTATAAGTATCTGCAACCGCAAGAATGTTGCTGCAACAACTTGTAAAAATTCCGCACCAAAACTCGCAGCCGTAATTAATTTTATGAATTGAAATGCTTTTCGCACTTAAGGCAATGCATTGTCGAACCGGTACAAAATAAAGCACAGTAAAATGTGCAGTTAAACTGTGAATCCGGTTGGGGAGAGTATTCATACATACAAGCACACATGTATGCCTGGGTGTGTATGTGTGTGTTTGTGTGACAAGAATACAATGTGAAGAGTCCGCGATTTGTGATCCCAATCTGTGCGACACAATACGACAAGAATAAAACAGTTGGACTGAGTCGAGGGCGTAAAAGCTGGTCTTTTGTTATACCCTATGTTGTCAGCGATGACGGGTATGTTACTTAACTTAAATTTCTGTATAATTTTGGTAAGTACCAAAATTTACCATATAATATTGGGCATATCATTTTTGTTGACTTTTTATACTACTTTAATTTAAATAATTTTTTTAACCAAAAAACTTTTCGATTCATTGTTTTTGATTTTCAGAAATTATAATATAGAATTTAATACAGCAAAATATCTTACGAATACATTCATCAATTGCATTTCAGGGCATTTGCTAGTTGAATATTTTCAAATGTTCAACCCAATTCTTTTACTCGCTTCTTATTGGAATACAGAGAACGTTGCTTGGCGCGCGTTGCTCGTCGTTGTCGGCGATTCGCCGTGAATTCTTAAAGCGAAATAAACTTCAAGCCTTGGTCAAGGGCTCGTTTCGGCTGTGGCCGTTCGTTTCGTAGTCAAAGTGCAGCCAAGAGACATTCACTTTTTAAGGCACTGTTCGTGCCGTTGCATGCGTTCCAGTTCTTGATCGTACATACGCACGCTCTCTCTCTCTCTCGCTGTGTCTCTCTCTTTTGCTGTTTCTCTGTCTCTCTCTGTCTTTGGCTGTTCTTTGTGCTTGGTTAGCTGCGTGCCTTGGTATAAATTAAGCCAAATTTGTACGCATCGTTTAGTCTGAAATCGTATACAAAAGTCAACAGACGCGAGACCTCAGCGATCGCGCATGCAACAACAACAGCCTCAATATTGAAAGCAACAACTGACTAAAACAACCGTAAATAAATTTGCAAATATTTGCTTATAAATATACGTACGAAAATATCTATGTACATATGTATATACAAATATGCTTGTGTTATTTCCGTTTGATGTTTATAAACAACAAAAAGCTGTTTAAAGAAATTGAATATACAAAATCAACAAAATGAATTTCTGGCGCAAAAAAGTGAAATTTATTGATGCAAAAAAAATTCCTAGTGCCTTAAAATAAATATTAAAATTGTTTATGTGCTCTAAACAAATCTAAAACGCGTGCGAGTTATAAGCATAAATATTTCCTTAATACCAAATTTAGAATTGCCATTTGATTTTGCTATGTTGAAGCTACAAAAACTAAGTATACATATATATACATATATATGTATATGCTTATATATATTTTTCAATAAAATGAAATCTTAATGGAAAAATTTAGAACAAAAAGGGAGGATTATATTAAAACTATGGAAATAGTTTAAAAAATGAATTTACTCTTTTCATTATTTATAAAAAATATCTTAATATTTGCAGATAATCCTTCATTATTTATTATGTTTATTTTAAATTATCTCAAAAATAATTTCTAATAAAATTAATATTTTTAATGATAATGGCTTATCGAAGCTGTTGGCTAAGTGATTTTTTAAGCGTTCTGCTATAATTCATAAACTTTAATCGTGATTTGCAATGTGAACGACGATCCGTCGTGACTTTGCTAATTATCAAGAAACACTCAATCATAAGCAATGCAATTATATATAGCTGATATATACTTGATATTTAAATATTGTATGTTAACTGTAATTAAATTAGCTGGAATTAAACCGGGAACTAGGCACTTGTTGCCACTTAGCCTTAAGTTCAATCAGTTAGCTTACATAAACCTTATCGATGCCAATGTGATGTGATTCATCCAAAGCAGTTTTTCACTGTTTACAAAGTCAGCCAGAATTGACCTTGAACTCGGTAGGCAGTCAAGCAGCAACAAGTGATTATTTTGCAAACTAGCTGATTGACATAATTTTGCTCTCTCTATCTCTCTCTCTCTCTCTCTCTCTCTCTCGCTCGCTCTCTGAAAAGCAAAGCAAAAATACACAAACTAAGCAAAAGGCAGAATTAAAATAAAAAAAGTATTAAACGTGCAACTAACGAAGCACAAATGACAATTGATTAACCCGCATACGAAAAAGGGGCACATGCAACGAACACTATACAGAAAAAGAGAAGAGAAGAAACAAAAACAGACAACTAAATATACATATGTAATAATAAATTGCGCATTCGCCGCGTTTGCCGCAATGCATTGCCGTACACTGGTGGCCATCAGAACATGTCCAGCTGTGCTATAGACTCTTTGCAGTAATATCTGAGCTATTGTTATTATTATTGTATTATTGTATAGTGGGATCTAATCTAGAGATAAGTTTGAAGATAAGCACCAGCTTGGCCTCAAAAATTTTCTGTGAAAAGTGTTTTAAAATCGATTTTATTTTATAAATGCAAGATCTCTTTATGGATCAACTAGAATGTGATATCGCTTACTCATCTTCCACTATAAATATGTTTTCCTGACTATATTTCCCAGGGCTGCATTAATCCGTTTTTCAAGTTTGTTTCCTTCTTTGTTCGATTTTAAAATACTCTCATTTTTCGGGACACCAAGCAACTGCCTGTTCCGCCTACTTCTTAATCCGGCCCGTCTTTATAGCCCAATTCTCTTTGAAGTAAACCAAACCTATCTATATCTATCTATATCTAGGCGTCTATATAATTTGTTATGCATTTTGCTTTAAGCTAAGCTAAAACTTTGTCTACTTTAGCATTTTCTTAGCTAACAACGATATTGTTTATATATCGCCTACTCATCAGCTTCCCACTGAGAGTCTCATACCCTCTCTGACCCTCTCTGACCCCCTCTAATTGAGTGTGAGTGGGTTTGGCTCTGCTTTGAGTGCGGACGGCATATATGAATCTCTCTAGTATTCTCTGTATTCTCCCCACTAGCCTCACCTACACTCTTTGTGTGTCGCTCAATCTGTTGCGCTCATTTCACTCAGTGATTTCTGTTCGTTCATTCTGTTTATTTGCCGTTTCCTCGACGCATTTCAGCGCATTTGACTATTGTTTGTCTTACGAAACAGAACCAAATCCGGCAACCGGTGCCAGAACAACTCAAATCGAAAATCCTAAACAAATCAAAACAGATCTTAACAAAGGTGCTTAAAATATATAAAAAAAAATAAATAAGAACATTTGTTAAACTCAAACAAAAAACAAAAGAATAAATAAATAAAGATCGTGTGAAAATAAATATGAAGCTGCTGTGCGGTGTTCTACTGATCGCGCTGGCTGTCAGCGACGTTTGGACTTTGCCAGGTAAGTTCTAGACTTACAAAAAGTAAAAAACAATAACAGAATTTTAAATAATATATACAATGTGTGCATGTATAAACAAAAACCAGTTTGAAGTCGTCTAAGCTGGCAAAAAGCTTTTATATATTAAACAAAAAAATAGAAATATAAATTTCCTCGTATTGATGCTCATTTTTTATATTTTTATATTAAATATTGATAATGTTGTTGAAGAACTTTTGAACTCACAACTGGCTTTTGTTAATGCAAATTGATAAGCTACGCTAGAAGAACAAGAAAATTATATAAAGTTCTAGAAGAAAACAATGATAAGATGGAAAAAGTTTCCCTGCTTTCATTTTAGGTATATTTCTTTCTAGGTGAATTTTAAATAAAAAAGAAATTAATTTTATTTAACAAATCTTAAACGTTTGATTGCAATTAAGAATTTTCCACTTAAGCCATTTGGATATTTTCGCAAATTGGAATTTATTTTCGAGTAAAATACTCAAAGCACAAGATATTTTCTCTGAGTGCTGCAAACTTGTTCTTGGAATTACGCCATTGTATTTGTAATTTGTGATGGCATAATGATGCTCGCGAATTTTGATAAGAACGCCGTTGCTGCCAAGCACTTGACAATCGGCAAAATGCATCCTGCAGATGCAAGATGCAAGATGCAAGATGCAAGATGCAAGATGCAAGATGCAAGATACAAGATGAAAGCTAGCAGCACTCGCAGTCGCAGCTGCCTCATCATCGTCGTTGTCGTTGCTGCTGCCACTTGAATGCATAAATTGCAGCAGCTAAAGTTGAAGTTGCTGAATTGGTTGCAGTCGGCGACAGGGGCCGAAGGGCGGCGCTGAGAGGGGGAGCGGGTGGGCTGGGCATGGCAGCTGCCACCGGCACTTGAACTTGTCAAATTTGCAGCAGTCAAATTATTTACCAAAGAAATATGCGAATTTTATGCATAATTTCAGCTAGAGCAATGTACAATTTTTTTTTGCTTACTTACAAATTTAGAACTACAAAATTATATTTAGGACTTTGCTGAAAATATTAAAATATATTAAAAAATATAATAATAGTATAAAAATTATTTTTATGAAGATCTTTCACCTTCTTTTATTATTAATATTAATTAAAATACATGCATACATGTATATATATATATATATATATATATATATATATATATATATATATACATATACATTCATATGTCTAGTTCTTATGCTTAAAAATGTATTTTCCCAGCTGTCTAAACTAGAATTTGTTTCTGTCATATTTGATTACATTTTATTCTCTGTTATTAGTATAAACAACAATATATATTGGAATAGGAAGTGGAATTGTTTTTAAGCATAATTGCTGTTTAGTTCTGTAGAAATTATTATGAATCATTTTTGCTGATTGTTATGATGATATGAACAAAAATATAAGATTAGGAATTTAGAGGCTAAGGAAAAGAACATTTTAAATACAGGCTGGAACAATCATGAATAAAAGCTTGCCTGATTTATTTTTCTTATCTGTATAAAACATAATAGATATTTTCAATAAATTAAATGTAATTGAAAATAGCTCAAATTGAATTTTGGCTGGCTAGATAAACTCATGGCTTGCCTGCTCTCCCTGCTTTATAGCCATGTTTTATGACACACGCATAATTGCTTATATATGCAAAATATATGTACTTGAATTTTAATTCAAGTGTCATATATATATATATATATATATATATATATATATATATATATATATATATATATAGATATATATATATTTATGTCAGTTTAATGAACCCACTTCTTGAGAATTGCAATTTCTTTTATTTATTTTTATTGGGCTCTCGTCTTGGCCTGATTTCTTCGCTGCGCTGTTGCAATTTGTCCAGTGCAATTGTTCTCGAGCTCTTGAGCAATTTCTTCTCTCGCTGTTCCTTATTTTATGTGCTTATTTTCTTTTATATTTTATATTTGACAACATTTATGGCAGCTGGCGGCAGTAGCAGCCAGGGCCACATGCAATTGGGTTAATTGTGGCTATAATTTGTGTTTAAGGCCTTTGCCATGAAATAAACATACGTGCATTCGTATGCCCCTCTTAGAGGGGCCTACAGAGGGGGGATTCCACGTACAAATTGCAACTGCATGTTGTGCAAATTGCAGTTAAATTCAAATAAATCATTTACTTTTCTCTTTCCTTTTTTTTTAGTGCCCATACTAATAAATTGTCCTATAATTATATTATGAATTATTATTTTCGTTGTATAAACATTTCATTCCATTTGTTTATTTGCCTGTGACGCAATTTGTTCAATTTTGTCACCGTTATGCTCATATATAAATAAGTTTATACAATTTTTTAATTCAATAGATGTTAATTTTTTGTGTTTACAAAAACAAACCATGTTTGAATTAGTTTTATAAATTGCAGCTAATTAGCTTGGGACTGCATTGTGAATGGATCAATAGAACTTTTATTTATTGTTTTTATGGTGTGACATTTATTATTTTTAGTAGTTATATGAATACGCAATCAGATATTATAAATAAATTTTAAATATAATTGACAATCAAATAAAATAACTACAAAGCATAAATTTGATATAAATTATAATATATTCCTAATTTTCTATGAATAAATCCAAAACATTTTGAAAGTATTTTAATACATTTGATATAAATTATAAAATATTCCTAATTTTCTGCGAATAAATCCAAAACATTTTGTTTTAATAATAATAAGATACCCAACTTTGTTTTTTATTTATATTTATTTAAAAAATAAAATATAAATATAAATATTTTATTTATTTTTGAAATGCGTATAAAAATGTAAATTGTAAATAATTTAAATATATTATTTATATTTACCACCTATATTACATTATACTTCTTTAAATATATTACTTCAAGTTCACTTTTAAATTTATTTATGCCATTCGACTTTGCCTATTTGAATTTTCAAAGCATGATAAACAATTTAAGAAATGCCAACACAAAGTAAAAAGAAAAATTTTAATTAACGAAATGTATAAACAACAACCTTAATATTTGCAAAGCAAATTCATTTTACAAATCAAAAATAGAAAACATGGCTCGCATGGGCGTGGCCAAGGTTTTTTTTATGGGCTTCTTGAACTCGAGTTCAATTGGGATTTTAAATACAAAATAAACGCTAATACAATGACTTGAGGTGATTCACAGGTCACGCAAAGTTAGGTGTATCAAAGTGTTTCAAGAATTTCTCTTTTCTCTGAAACTTGCATTATTCATTAACATTGTTTAAATGATGTATTACTATTGTTAATTTGTGTTAGCACCATTGTTAATTTTGTTTATGGTTGCTGATCAATACTGTTATGAGTTTTCCAATAGTTGATATTTTTATGGGTATTTTTATTTACTCCTGGGGCAGTTTACCAATTTGTGCTCCAGCTCAGCAGTGTCCTCCTGCTTCAAGCATTCTTTTTTCTCAATACGTTTTCAGCGAATCCAGCAGCTGTGCTCTATTATAGTCTCTATTGAGACTTCTCCGATCGTTTCAGTTGGGGCCTTCAGTCCTTTCTTCATAGTAAAAGAAAGTTTACTATGCATTCCCGAAGTCGTTTAATTCCGCATTCGCAGCATAATCAGAACGTATTTGTATCAAAGCTCCTTTGCTTAATTTATATTCAACCGCTTTAGATCGAGGGAAGTTTTCGGTATCCATTTGATCATTTAATCTTTTTCCAGGAGCCGATAGTCTGCTGCTGCAGCTCCTGCTCCAACTAAACCTACAATATTCCATTTGATCAAAGTTCCCAGTTTAATTATGTTGATATTATTATTATTATTATTATTATTATTATTATTATTATTATTATTATTATTATTATTATTATTATTATTATTATTATTATTATTATTATTATTATTATCTTAATTATCAGAATTCTTCATGCATTCATTATCTAGGGTGAGTCACGATGCTATTTGTTAAATTGCTGACACGTGTGCAAGAATATTATCCATTTGCTTGCTCTCTCCTTCCCTCTCGCTTGCTTTTATTTTTGTATAATTAAATTGATGAGAAAAAATGTGAAAAACGCGTTAAGCCGCTTACCAGTTTCATTATTTTTATTTATTGTTTTTTCTTTTTACATAAAAGAAAATATTTATATTAAGCCACAGCAAATAAAGTATCCAAATGAATATCAAAATGAATTCAATGGCAAAGTAAATGCCACGTTCTATAGATATCTCCATTAGACTTGCCGTCTTTACTGTCAATTCTCTAATGTTAATTGTTGATTAGCTGAAAGTAAGAATTATTGTGGATTTTAAAAAAATGCTTTTATCGCAGCTGGCTTTGCTTAGATTTCCAATGAATGATTGAATCAACACACGAATAAAAATGAAATATTCGCAAGTGTTTGTGATAAGTGTTGCTTTGATAGCCAAACGTTGATATATTGTGGGGGGCATGCCTTAAGTTGGTTCGCTGAAGTCGTTTCTAGTTTTCATTTGAATAAATAACGAGAAAAACTGAGCGCTCTAATGACTGTAAAAATTGTATTTAAATATTTATGAGTTTGTGAAAAAATTGTTGCTAAAAATAAAACTAGAAAACTGAGTAAGAGTGAGCTACAGACGGGAGTGCCTGACCAGGGGATACCCTGAAGGCTGTGCAGCTCTTCATACTGATCATGAGGATGAGTTGTAGAAAATGATAAATTTGCACTGCGTATGGACGGATAGACGGACAGACGGACAGGGCTATATCGACTCAGCTCGTCGCCCTGATCAAGACTATAAATGCTTTGAGGACTGCGATGCTTTTTTCTGCTTGTTACATACATTTTAACAAAACCATTATACCCCGATTTCCCATTTTCAATGGGTTCACGGTATAGAAATGATGCCACGTCGTTTAAGTTTATTAAGCTTTTTTCTGCAAATCCATTAAACTACAAGAGATATAGTTTGTATAGGGCTAAAGCTATACGCTAGCAATTTTCTAATTGATATAAACAAAAAAAAAAAAAAAAAAAAACAGCATTCTGAATCATATTATTTTGTATACATATATAATAAATTTCTTTCTTGAATTTTGAATTTATAAATAAATGAAAAGAGTATGCTTGATATAAAATCTGAAATACTATAAAAATAATTAAAATAAATATATGAAAAAATTGCATTTGAAGATGTATTTAATATATAGTAAATCAACAATGAATATTCTCCCTCTTTACTCTTCAGTTTGCAGTTATCTAAAGTTCTTTATTATGCAATAAATGCATAAATATTTGAAAATGTTCCAGAGAGAGCAGAGTAAACCTGCAGCTTTAGAATGAGGAAACTTGTTTTCTCTGCTCTTTGTAGAGCGTTTTCACATTTTGATTAATTTGCATATTTCAATATGAAATTCACATTTAGTTTTTGGTGTGAAATCGAAGCTGGAATCGAAGCCACGTGGAGAATTATTTTGGTCTACTGCTAATTGGCTTCAATTTGAATGCATTGTTGATATTTTGTTGAGTTCATCGCAAAATTAATAAACAATTTCGTTGTCTGATTGCTTTATCAGCTGCAATTTCCGGCTATTACAATGCACACTCACACAGACAGATTTAGCCAATTGTCAACCGTCACGAAAAGCTCTAAGCTAA
Organism: Drosophila mayaguana; assembly: GCA_037075325.1. NCBI lineage: Eukaryota > Metazoa > Arthropoda > Insecta > Diptera > Drosophilidae > Drosophila > Drosophila mayaguana. The sequence continues at coordinate 11,181,688 of JBAMCG010000068.1, read as the reverse complement.
ATGCAATGCTCTGCCCCGCCTCCCATCATGTGCCTCTAATGACTCAGTTGAAAATTTTAAAGCTGAATAATCATAAATTTTGGCCAACTGTCTGTCTATTGGCTGTAATTGTGATTGAAAGCTGCACAGGCACTTAGCTCTGGTTCAATGTCACGTAAGCGCTGCAAGGCCTGCCACAGTGGGTGGCACCTGCTAAAAGGGGGAGGGGCCACCCTCAGCTGCTGCTGGTGCTGCTGCTGCTACTGCTGCTGGTGCAACAGCCGGCTCTTTATGTTAATTTATGTGCTGGCAAAATGTGCAAGCGCCTAATGCTCAGCCACGCATGGCGCAAACCCAAAATCAGAAATAAATTACGAGAGGAGGCGACGCGTGGAACGGGCGCAGCGAGAGCGAGAGAGTGTATGACACTGCAGAGGCAGTTGCTCAAATTATACACATACCCATATATATATATATATACATATATGTCTATATATATATATATGTACATATGTGAATAATTGTGTATTATAATGAAAATCCTAGAGTATTACTCAAATAGTCAGCTGGCAATGTCAACGTGTGCAGATTTAAACGATTGTGTGTGTGTGCAGAAGGGGCATGCATGTGTGTGTGTGTGTGTGTGCGTGTGGGGCACCATTTTGCGGCTGTAAATTTAATGAGATTCCTGTCAAATTAATTTCCGGTTATGATTAGATTTTCGTTAATGGCAATTTGCGGTTTTTGCTGCCAAACCAAAAATGTTCCACAGACACTCACTGGCAGAGACAGAGATCTATATCTATATCAATGTATATATGTGTGTGTGTATGTATGTGCATATCTGGCTGTCACAATGCATTTACACTGTAATTAACAATGAATGGAATGCAGAGAGTGGCCTACGACTCCACGCTCACATTGATTAACATTAAGTAGTTTAGTAATCATAAATCATGCTCGCAGGAGTCGCTGGCAGGAGTAGCTCTGCCTGCATGCCTGCCCGTTGGCATTTATGAAATTTCCTTGGCTTGCATCTTTGAAGTATTGGGCCACATTGACATGTTGCCTGACTGCACATTTTATCCATTTCGAGCCATTCTAATTGACGGCTTTGCTAAAATACTTGAATATTCAAAATGTCAGTTTAACTTGTTGGCATTTGCCTAAGCTTGTCTTTGACTTTTAGTTATGCTAATTATGCTTCGCTGGAGTTTTCGTTACATTTGAATAGATTTTGTAATGAATCTTTAAAGTAGGATTGTCTTATTGAAAGGCTATCTATCTATATTTTAAGAGTTGCTTTAATTACATTCTTTACTCTCTTACAAAACAAACTATCTGTCTCTTATAAGTTCCCTCATGTTTGACATCGCCTTTCTATGTGCTTCTCACAGCAATAGTTACCAAAATATCTCTCCTAAATCTTCATTAATCTATTTGTAGTGTAAATCTTTATTCCTTACAACTCTCAACTCCATACGCCGAAATTCATTGCAGCTGTGCGCGAAATTCACCTACAAATCAATTCAGAAAATATATTTAAAATTTTGTGCACGTGCTCGCCGTCAAAAAATATAAAAATAATAATAAATCTTAGCTCTGGCCATTGATTGAGGAGTTGGAGGCAAACTCAAAGCTTAAAAAGTAAAAAGAAACGCCTAAAATTAAACAATTTTCGTTTTTGCTGCTGGCAAATAATTTGCTACATGTGGCAGTTGGGATGAACGACAAATCATAGCCATTTGGGCTGGTAAGTTTCTTTTTATTTTTTTTTATTTTTGTATATTGGTAGAGTTGGGAGTAAACGGGACCCGTGTCCGGGTGCCAAACAATCAAAATCAAATTCAGACTGGGGGAAAAAAACTCATTTTAAACGCGACAAACGTAACGTTCAATCTTCCAGAACATTGCGTACGTGACACGATTGTCACATTTGGCATTGCCAGCAACAGCAGCAACAACGACAACAATCAAACAACAGTCTGTAATGGGGCTTACAGCGGAGCCGGGTTTTTATTTAGGCATTTTTCTGTTTTTGTTTCCCACTTCTTGTTGATCTCTCGCCAAAATGCAAATGAAGTGAATGAGAAATGAATGAATGAATGCGTGAATGAATGACTGAGAAGTGAAAAACGAAGGCAGCACCTGACTTACCTGCCGATTGCAAGACAAGTGCTCGCCACCTGACCCAGCGACCCAAAAAATTAATTAAATTTAATTTTATTGTAATGCAAATTCTATATTTGGCTTAGCGGTTTCTGCCATTGGGGTCACAATTTTCTCCTTATTGATAAACACGTACATTTATTTATTTTCCTGTTAGCCAAGGATTTGCGGGCAGCGGTTGGCCGAATTATTTGGGTTGTGTTCAATTGGATAAACAATTATAAGAAAAAGTCGAAGGGGAGAAAATCATAACAAATATTTTCTTTACATTGAAATTATTTTATAATTTCTGCGTATTTTAATGCGGAAAAATGTAAACATTGAAGCGGAAAAATTCTAAGAAAAATTAAATAGCTTATGTATTTTTAAATATTATTTTTTAATTATACATCTTATATAAAATTAAAAAATGTTCTTTTTAAATAAATAAATAAAAAAATATTACAGAAAAATATGTATTCAAAAAAAAAAAAAAAAAAAAAAAAAAGGAGTACATAAATATATGTTTGTGTTATCAATTAAAAAAATATATTTACATATAAAAAGTGAGAAAAATGTTTAATTAAAATTTAAAATTAAAGAATATAAAAAAATATCTGCCAATTTCTGAGTGTATGTTGCAGATGAAACTTTTGATTTGCGAGACTTCACTGCATTAACATTCAGGAGCTCCCCCAGTTTCCCTTGTTCAATTCCCTTTTAAAGCACTTGCAACTTTAAGCTTCAATCCCAGCACGTAGCACCAAATGAGGCAGGAGAATCGGCTGTGCTGCGACAATATTCAGTGCACGCCCGCAAAGCACGCCCACATTTTCAATTACATACAGGCGCAAGGCAATCGCAACGGACTCTCCGCCCTCTCCCCCTCCCACCCCTTGCCAGGCTAGTGCCTCATTCCCAACTCAGTTCAAGCGACCCCTATGCCGCCAGCTGACAAACTGACAAACTCAATTGTATGCAATTTGGGCTAAAATGATTTCAAATCAGTTGAAAACCAATGCAGCTCAAACTAAAACGAATCAGTGGCATGGGCGTCGTTTAATGGGGGAGTGGAAAGGGTCCTAAGGAGTGAGAAATCACCAGCGGTAGAGCCAATGTCCGTTGGCCGAGATGCCAGTTAGTTAGTTTGGCCAGCCAAGTGCGGCCTTGTGTCACGTTCAAGAGCTCTAAGCAGGGGGAAAATTAGTTTGATGCACGCACACACACACACATACACCTATATACACCTACACACGTGGATAAGCGCACACATCCAAAGACTGCCAGTTGACTGCCTGTCCGTGTGTGCCCGGGCGCTGCACAGTGTCAACAGCATTTGAGCCGAAAGTGAAACTCAAGCCAACCCTTAAAAGGAAGTCATTCCTTCTCTGTCTCTCTCTATATCTGTCTTTCGCTCACGCACACACACACACCCACACACACACACAAGTGAAAGTGCTCCTGAGCACAGTTGAGCCGTCTGTCCCCAGTGAAAAGCCATTCAATTGATGTGTGCTGATATTTTGTTAGCACGCATTTTTGCAATCCCCATGCTAGAGCTGGCCACGGCTCGTGCTTTTCTAGCGTGACACGACAAAGGTTAATCACACTTTTTTATTGAAATATATAAACTTAAATTAAAAAAAAAAGAAAAATAAAAGAATAAAAGATATATTTAGATATTAACAAAATTATTCATTTAGTTAAATTATTAGTTTTTGATTCTATATTTTTTTATTTATATGAAAAATAACGAAAATAAAATATAATACTTAAAACCTAGTTATTAAATAATATCTAGTTAACAATTAAAACAAAAAATTCATATTTTAAAAGTATTTAATAATATTTATTTAAGTACTGTCCTTCAGAGCGTCTAGTTTTCAACTGAAGAAGCGACAGCAGGAGACTTATTTTTATATAGGTTGAGTCTCTCACTCAAAATTAACCTCTTAAGCATATCCTTTGAAGGGATCATATAGGTATTGAGCATTATCTGTCTAGAGCAAATTATTTCTTCTCTGTTGACGCTCTTTTTGGTATGCTCACGATGAGGAATAGGGAAATACTATATCTTTTGACACAATAGTGTAGACCTTGAATTATAAAAAATATATATAAGTAAATAGATAGGTCTAGTAAATATATTTAATTAATATATATAATTGATTCCTTGACGGTGTAGACCTTGAATTATAAAAGCTATATTTAAATATATAGATCGGTCTAATAAATATATATATATTTAATTAATATATGTAATTGTTCCCTTGACGCCGTGGAAAATCCGAGCGCACTGAAATTAAGCTTTAATTGCTTTTGAGCTGATTCCACTTGATTGCAATGATCTAACTTGTTTTTAATATTTATAGAGTTAGAATATTGAATTTTAATTATAGACTGTCTGAATGCTTTTTATATACATGATATGGCGTCCTTCTAATTTCACTTCAATATGAAACTTCAAGTTTGTCTTTGTTTCTATTAAATGATTGATAATTAGTGAAAAGGCATTCAGGTAAAGATAAAACTAGCTTATGTTTGCTTTTCATATATTTTCTATTCCAAAGACAAAGACGGAGACTGCCATCACTATCCAAAAGTCTCTGCAGTTAGGGTCTGCTACTGTTGCTGCTGTTGTTGCGAAAAAGTAAAACTTTTAACAAATGATGGACGTGCTGTAAGGCACGCCCCTTTCACACACACACGCTGACACACAGCCTCCTCATATCCACAAATACGTGGACTTCGCTTTCCCTTTGCTTTCAATGGCTGCGAGAATGAAATTTGTTTAACGACAATGGCCGCAGTGGAATCGATGCCGCCTGCTTTACATTTGCTTTGTCATTGTGTGGGTGTGTGAGACAGTGTGTGTGTGACTGAGCGCTGGGGCTGTGCAGTGGGGTCAGCTGCCCCTTTTGGCTAGCCACACCCCCCGCTCCGACTGCTCGCTATCAATTCTAATTACAAATGTCTACAATGATTTTTCGGTCACCCTAGGCTGGGGCAGTGCAGATGCTGATGATAATGATGCTGATGATGATGATGTGGATGCTGCAGGTGGCGATGGCTTTGGCTCCGGCTCTGGCTATAGCTCTGGCTATAGCTATGGCTGTGGCATGTGGGACTTCGGTCTAGGCTTGATTAATGTCACGCGCAGTACAGGCATAATGTAAGCAACAAAAACAACAAAAACAACAACAACAACCACATCGCTCATAGGGGAAGGTGGAGGCGAATCAGCAGCTGCGCTTGGTCAGAGTCCGGCGTTGCTGTTGCGGATGCGTTGCCTATTAGAGGTTGCGGCGTAGTTATCTACGCGACTCCCATTGACTGGCGACTGATTGGCAGCGGCGTGAAAGAGACCATGACACTCTGATAAGCAACAGCTACAGAGAAGAGACTGTCCGCTGCTAGCGAGACTCCACTGCGGATAATTGGCAACAGACATTGAGTGGGCTCTCGAGGCAAGGTGGAACTGGATTGACCTAAAAAGAAAGTATGCAGTGAAAGCGAATACATTCACTGCACACTTACAGTGGCTTATCTATAAAGTATTCTAGATCAAATATGTTTACTTTTTAGATTAGATTATATCATTAGTAATAGACTTATAAATATTACATTAGAGACTAATTTTGTACGTTTGAGCCAAACGAAAAACCTCTTCAGTTATTTAATTGATTAAATTCACTCTAACGTTTTACTCAACGAGAAATTAATTAAATAAATTGAGCTGCGGGCTATTTTCTTTCTTTTCTATATTTTCTACTCAAACCCAAGCAAAGGTGCAATTTTTCGCTCCTGTTTTCAAAGTTTCAATTACATTTGATCTCAATTGAAATTCACACTTGATTACGCTTGACTTTCCAAGGATGCCAAAGATTATTTGATACTAAATCAAATGCTAGCAAATAATTTGTTATAATTTTGCTTCATATGCAGCCACAATTGAGGGCATAAATATATATACACCCACACACATACAGACAGATAGAGAAACAGACAGACAAATATGATGGAGACGCTTTTCACTCTACCGCAGAACACAAATTCGTTTGAAATATGATATGAGCCACAGGCAAACATGAAATACGACGTAGACCAAATAAAATACTATGTGACGATAATTACAAAACTGTTCGTGCCACAGCCATAATTTATGCTGCTGTGTGTGTGTGCGTGTGTGGGCTTTGGCTTTGTGCGCTCAATCTCGTCTCGTTTGGCTGGCAAATTGCTGCAAAATATGAAATGCTTTTTCCAGCCAAGCCAAGCCGAATTTGAGCCCAAAATGGTAATTAAAATGCTGGCCAAAAGTGTCGGTTGCTCTGGCAGTACCCCCACACTCCTGCACCCTCCCCGCTCTCTTGCTCTTTCCCTTCTCTCTCGAAACCATGGCAAAGCACATTTTGAAATTTTCAAGTGCCCACGAAATTGAATAATACCAGCTTTGGCCAGTGAAAAACCAATTACTTTTCAGCTTCGATTGCCCACATGCATACATACACACATACATACGTAGATGCATATTCATATTCAATATGTTTCTAATTCATCACTCAAAAGGTTTCGTCATACACAAATCTACAATTACTTTTGATCAGAATTTCAAATCAAAATCAAAATCAATGTCGAAATTTTCGATTTGTTTGCCGTTGCCGTCGACGCTGGCCGCAAAAACTTTTCTAATTAATAATTATTATTACAAAAGCAATTTTTTGTTGTACTTTTTTGTATAGCTATACGTTTTCAGAAATTATCGTATTGCAATTTTGTAAATATTCGCAACTTTCGCCGCGGGCAATTTCTCATTAAATTCTGAACGCGTTCTATCTATCAATTATTTTACAATTTTGCGCGCAAATCAATTAAACTTTTCCCACTTAGTTTTTTACTGTTCACTTTTTGTTGCTGTGTTTGTGAATACCCTGTAGTTTAGGGGAGCATAGTGGGGTATAGTTGAGTGGAAGGCAGAGTTGACAGAGAATAATGCCTCTAGTCTATTTTAATATCTGAAAACTGAACTGATTTTAGCTCTAATATTTTAAGAATATTTTGTATTTTTTTATATAAAAAAAGTTTTCAAATTTTAAAAAATTAAATTGGAATTAAATTTGTTTTCCTTTTTCTTATATAATATTCTGAAATGGAAATGACAATTTAATCTTAAATCTCAACTCATCAAGCATTGTATAATAATTACAATTCTCGAACCTTTTACAGGGTATTAAAAAGTTCTTCTTCTTTGTCTACTTGCGTTTTTTATGACGTATTTTGCTTTTTAGTTGTGTGCGATTAATGAATTTTTAATAGCCCGCACTTTGGTTAATGTAAAAAGTTGGCATAATAGTTACAGGATGTTTGCCCAGACCTCCCCACTCTGCCTCCTGCATGTACTAAAAGGCAACTGCAACGGCAGGGTATGGCCTAGGCTGGATGCGGGGCGTGAGACAGGTAATTATGGTGGTCGTTGTGGCGAATTGAAAAGAGTGGCTGCAGTTTGCTTCGAATAGTATGTAAATCTCTTAAAGCCTTTTCCAGCAATGATTTAGTGAGAAAGCATTAAGCGAGATTTACAAAGTATAAGAATATAAGAAGAATGTGAAGCTGAGAGAAAAACATTGAAAGTGAATGGAGTTGATATGAAACTCAGTGAGAAATGCTTTCAATTATAAAAAATTGAAAAAATAATAATAATAAAAAAAAAATTAATAAAAAAAACATAAATAAGAAAATTCAAGAGTTATTAATTAATAATAATAATAATAATAATAATAATAATAATAATAATAATAATAATAATAACAATAATAACAATAATAGTAATAATAATAATAATTTATTTGTAATTAAAAATAATTTAAAAATATTTAGTTGCTTCCTGGACAATTCCTCTTCGCTCTTTCATCACGACAAGTCGCTAAAATTGAAGCAGAAATAAAAAGAAATCGCAGCATAGTTAATTATGCAAAATTGTACAATTATGCTAATTAATTGACGCGCAGGGCGCCTGAATCGTCCTCCAGGAGCGCTGCGCAGTCTTAAGCGTATTGGGCGCAGGTCCGCTTCTGGCAATTAGCAGCAAGTCGAGAACTGTTTCGGCACAAAGAAGAAAAAGCAGGCAACGGCAATTGTTGGGCACAAGCCCCGCCCCTGTGCCCGCCTCTGACCCTTTGGGGCGCACAGTTAGCTTTACATAATTAGCAACAAATTCGTTATGTTTAGAACAAAAGCGCCGAGTGCTGCGAAATTTTGCCAACTGCCTTTATTAATTTCATAATTCAGAAAAACGGCAACAATAGATGCAAAGGTCGGGGGGTTGCGGGCGAAGGGGAGGTCAGGCTTAATTATTGGAAAATTAATGAATATGCCATGTAGATGTTTTCATTAGGGGTACGCCTGCTGCTTTGTATAGCATTCACATGATTAATAACGCTGTTATTTTGCCTTTTTTTTTGTTGACTGGGCGTCTCGCTCTCCGCCCACCTCGCACAGCACTTCACTTGTGCTGCAGCACATTTTCATTTTCATTTTCATAAATTCTTTGGCACGCCAAACCCTAGCCAACCCCAGACCCCCACTCAAACATGTTTCAATTTGGTTGGCAGCAAAATCTGCCATCGCTACAGCGAACCCCTTCAGGTATGCAACATGAAGCCATGAAATATTATATGCAACAGTGTAGCTGACTTTTTGATCTGCTTTCCGAATGTGCTCAAAATATGCCGGAGGGGTATATTAGTTTAGCTGAAATAACGTAAATCATCTAAGATGTGATGGAAGCTGAGTTACATGAGATATTTCATTGTTAAATAGAGGAAAATTACGAAAAGCCATCGGAAATTCTTCAAGCATAATTACTTGAGTTCATTGGTCAGTTGTATATACCCATTGTTTTCAATGCATATGCACATAAATATCCATTCTGCATATTTGCCTGGCTGTAGCCCACTTTCATGTGCGCCATAAAAGGTAAATATTTGCACTTGTAAATGACATTCGTATATGTGACCCCAGCCCACATTTTGTTTATGCTTCTGTTTCGTCAACACCCTCGCTCCCCGCACCACTTTAAGCCAAACATATTGCATGTGCCGTGTGTTTTACTTATAAATCGGCTTAAAAAAACGAACAGCAAGTGCATTCGTTTTGTGACCTCCTCTGGCGCATATGGCAAAGGGGGTTTTCCGTCCACGGGGTCACGTACATTTCAGCATTTTACGTACGCATTTTACGCAGCATGTAAATCTCTCATATATCGCATTTCATGCCAAGTCAAGCCAAGTCTTTGCTCGACTTATTTTTAACATCGTTAGTTTTTTCTTCCTTGTTTTGCTGCTGCCGCCGCTGCTGCCACTTGTTGTATGTCAGTCTCAGCTGCTGAGATTTATGAAGTGCCACATGGCCAAAGGGGGACACAGATTTATCTATGAACCCAAACGGAAAGCCGCCTGAATGAACGCGCTCTGTGGCAGTTGTTTATTTACCTCGAACGGTTTATTATGGAAGAGCGGTCTAGTTTTTCAATGGTTAGCGAGTTCCTGGTTTTACACGGGGAGTAAAGATAAGCAAACAGGTGTCCCAATGAATAATAATAATATAATAACACCTAAATTAGATAAACGAACAACGAAAGTACTTATTTCATATCATATTTCATTTAATTATTTAGTTTAATTACTATTTTTTGAGTATCGATATTTATCTATTTATCTATTCAAAGAAATATGCAAGTCGATTTTCGTGGAACAAATTGTACTTGGTCTTTTTTACAAGAAAATGGGAAATAAAAAATATATAATCGGTTTTGGAAACTTTGCAACCTGCTGGAAAAACTTGATATTTTTCATGTGAAAAATAATGTATTAAAAAAACAACTAAAGATAAAAAAAAAATTAAATAAATATTTAAAAAATAGTCAACAAGTAAGGAAGCTCTAGTCGAGACTGCTCGACTAGGAGATACCCTGATCCCTATAAAGAGCTGATATTCACGCACGCATAAGCACGCGCTCTGCTAACTGCGCAGTAAGCAGCGACTGCGCTTGGGCTGCGCTGCAGTGTGGGAAATAATATGAGAATTTCGTTGCTGAATAATTTCTCCTGTAGTAGGACTATCTTCATGAAACTTTTAGTACGTGATCACAGTGTGCAAAGGTGTGTACATTCCAAAGCACAAGTCTCTAGTACTTAAAATACGTTTTTTGCAAATTGGGGGCGAAGGGGGCGTGGTATCCAAAATCTGTAAATGACAAAATCTGCGTATTGATCAGATGTATATACACACCAAATCTGAAGTCTCCAGGTCTAAAAGTATTGAAATTACGGTGAATAAACAAAATCAATTTATCGATTATTCGCGATACAAAAGTAATCGGACGAGTTATCGAAAAAAAAAGACAAACTTGTACTGCGTATGGTATACATGAGTATGCATACAAAATTTGAAGTCTCTAGCTCTTATATCTTCTGAGATCTAGGCGTTCATACGGACGGACGGACGGACGGACGGACGGACGGACGGACGGACGGACGGACGGACAGACGGACAGGGCTATATCGACTCAGCTCGTCGCCCTGATCAAGAATATATATACTTTATGGGGTCTGCCACGCCTCCTTCTGCCTGTTACATACTTTTCACAAAACCATTATACCCTGATTTCCCATTTTTAATGGGATCAGGGTATAAAAAACAGATTTGTAATGATTATCAATTTAACCAAAGCTTGAATTGATTCTAAATATTTTTAAAATTGCAATCTCATTTTCAATAGAAAAGCATAACAAAAATATTAAATAAAAATTAAAAAATTGCAAAAAATATGAAGTTTAATTATTATCAATTTTACAAAAATTTAATTGATTCTGAATATTCTTAAAATTGTAAAACCAAAACTTGTTTTGTTTGCCAAATTATAAAAGGTAATACAATTCGTTAGATCTTTAAATTATTAATTAAAATTGTAACCAAATATCTGCACAGAATTAAAGTTTCTACTTCTAACTTGACTTGGATTTCTGAGAAAGCTAGCTCTTTATAATTTCGAGTTATTTTACAAAGCGCTCTCATCAGCATTTCGCTGTTGGCCAACCTGAAATGACTCGACATTCAGAAGGTCAGCGACGGCAGTCGAGATATTTTGCTATAGACAACTCGCCCGGCGCTACAAAATATGCTAAATGAGAAGTCTAATAAACGCTAATGAGGCCACTAAATGATTAGCACAAGGGGCAGAGGAAAACTCTCGGATTCGCTGCGTCCTGCGGTTTCTGCTTACGAATTTGCTGATTTTGCTTACTTTGAGGGCAGCTCGGGCGGCTAATTTATGAGAGGGCGCGGCTAGTCTTAGCTATACTTTTAATGAGCATTAATACTTATTTTTTATTTATATTAATTTAAATTCTAATTTTAATTTTCATTTTCATTCTACTTGCAGCACGCAATAGTCCGCAAGATGATGCGGAGGTGATTCGTCTGCCACAGGCTCAGCCCGAGTCGAGCGATCCAAGTTTCCATGACTTTAAGGGCGTAATTGATACCGGCGCTGGCAATCCGTTCCTGCAATCGAATCCATCTGTCTTCCGCTTTAACCTGGGCCTTGCCAATACCTTTGATGGTGAGTTCTTCTTCTTCTGTTGGTGTTATGGCTGCCACGTGATGCATGTGCAATTGCAATTGCATTTAATTACAATTTGATGTTGCCCTGACCTCAGATGCGTATAATTACAAAGTAGGGGCTGCACTTAATGCACTTTTCATTATTATGGTTATTACATGATGAGAGATTTTTATGCCCTGATTGAACAGGAGCAGGACATTAAATTTCCAGTTGCAAAAAGTATGTAAAAATCGGAGGTAAACAAAAAAAGATGTAAATGACTTATTGCAGTCGAAAAGATTTAGAAGTATTTAACATGAAATTCCGAGAAGTTTTTGGCAGAAACATTTAATATTTTACTATCGGTATTTATTATTTGTAAGGAACTCGACATAGCTTAAAATCAAATTAATAAAATATTGTTACTTTTTTTAACAAAGATGTTCTAGGACCTATAGATTCCTTGGAGGGTACATAGGATGATTGCTTTTTTTTTTCTTTTTTGCCTTTTCCATGTAATTTAAAAAAAAACAAATTTTTATTTTGATATTTCAACTTAATTATTGAACTGTTATTCAATATGTCGCACTGACTTTTGCCTTATGTCTAGTTATTATATTCGAAATCTCAAAATTTGTTCCACAACCTCAAGCCTTATACAAATTTGGCATCTTGCGCTAGCTAGTTAGCTTTCATTGCTTGACCGCAAGTTCTTCCACACCAGCTCCTCGTTCAGCTTAAGTGAGAGTTCTAAGTATGCCGCACAGATAAACTTGACGGGGGTACTGGAAAAATGTAAACAATTTATCAAAATATTATGTCAAAAATGTTGTATGGGCCAGACAAAGTTTATGCCTTGTACTTGTCTTCATTTCTTTCCTCTCACTCTCTCTCTCTCCATATATAAATTTATATTGATATGCATGTGCTGGGTCGCAAAACTCTGCTGACCATTAAAACTGAAAAGTTTGAGCCCTCGGGCGAAAAAAAATTACAGCAACAACAACAGCCAGCATAGGGAAAAAAAAACATTTATAAAATGGCCGGCTCTTAACTAAGGATGAAGAAGTGGCCAAAACTTCATAAATCTTTTGCTAACTAATACGCTGACAAAAGTTCTTAAGCCAATGGCTCGTTTTATATGCAGAAAACTTTTATTCGGCATCAGCTTCAAAGATAACAAGTGAATAACAGCAAAACACTGAGAGAAAGTGTGTGGCATTTATGAGTAGATTTTATACAATGATGGGCTGTCCAAGGGTTCGAATTGTTGAGAGGGCGGAAGGTTATACTCTAATAGTTACTTTACCATAAGTTCAAGGCGTTCATTTTCAATTAGTTAACAGTTTGACTGTTAGTTAACAGTTTGACTGTTAGTTAACAGTTTGACTGTTAGTTAACAGTTTGACTGTTAGTTAACAGTTTGACTTTTTTTAACAGTTTGGCTGTTAGTTAACAATTTGAATTTTATTTAACAGTTGGCTGTTAGTTATCAGATTTTTGTTCCTTAATTGATTTATTTTTATTTAAACCGCATGATAGGTATTTGGCATTCAATATTATATAATGCCTAGAATTTATATTATGGGAAGCTAAGCTTGTATGAATTGCAATTCATTTAAAACTAAACTTCTTTATATATTGAATATTGAAAACTTTGCCACTTGCCTTACTTTAGGTACTATAAAGCCTTAAAGCCTTCTTAAAGCCTTCCATTATAGCCCTAACTTGAAAATTTTAAAATCATAGATTTATATTTCGCTTCAGAAATAAGTAAAGCTTTCACTCAATAATTCAAACAAGCTGAAATGATGCCAAACTAATAGTAAAAAGCCCTTTTTACAGCTTCTAGTACCTAAAGAACCTTCAATAAAGTTCAGAGGTCTTTGTTTGTAGAACGATGTCAAGCATTTGGCTGGTCAGCTATTTGAGGTACACTTTAAACTCATTAGAATGCAACAAGCAAATGAATGAGCCACATGCCAAAGCCAGGCTAACAATGCGGTCAAGTATTTATGACAAGGTTGGCGACAAGAGAGAAAGAACGAGAGAGAGAGAGAGAGAGAGAGAGAGAGGGGGGTAGGAGAGAAAAACAGTAAGCTACAGCAGAGAAAGAGCGAGAGCTGTTACAGTGGATGGTTAGATAGATGGTAGACTCTGGTGTGGGACAAAGAGGATTAGGTAACGAGCAGACGGCGACACAGAAAACGCTTCTTTTATTTTCTTTAGTGCGTTTACGGATTAGGGAATTTAAACAGAAAAACGCATTAGCTAGGCGAAAGGCGTCTACCGTCTGGGCATCATCAAAGAGATGACAACAGCAACAACAATAACAACTAGAGCCAAGTCCATTCCAGATGACATTTTTGGCACTTTGCAACACCTGCGTTAGTTCCCAGGGCGAATCGCCTTTGTAGCTGCGCCCGTGAGCGCAGAGCTATTTCAATTTGACAGTGGCCTCTCTATTATTATTATACCCTATTGTTTAAATTAACCAGAAAGGGGTATGACAAAGACTGCAGCTGCAGACGTGCCAGGAAGTGCTTGGGAATCATCGATGATTATTACTACTTAGAAAGCTATCGATAAATATTAATTTCTGGTTTAAAGCTATTTTAAAGCAAGTTAAAAGCAAAAAAAGAAGCTCTTGATATATCAGTGTTATTAATTACTTTATTTATTTAAGGCAAAAGTATATTAATTAGTTTACGTAGCAATATTAATATCGATTAATATCGCTTTCTCACGAGTATACTTGGACTTCGGTCTTATTGTTTATAGTTTTATAGAAGTTGCTGTTCGCAGCGTTGTTATTCCAAATTCAGAAGGGTTTTTTATAATGAAACATAATTAAATCGATGAATATCGCCATTCATATTAAAAAGTACTTTTATTTATGTTAATCGCCTACTATCCATGCTCCTCTTCATTGTGCAGAGTATAGCCTCGTCGAGCATACCCGCCTACATCACTACCACTTTTATTTTGCTTGTTTTCGCGTTAAATTATACCACAGACAACATTTTTTATGCATTCCCATTTTGCAGACATTTTCCGCCGTCTGCGCACTCGTCTCTGGCACGTCGCCGCGGATGAGGATGATTCGGTGGCTGGCTCTGGCGACTCGGGCGAGTCTCCTCTTGGCTTCGGTCTGCGCCCGCTGACCCCACTGAGCACCAAGAATGGCAATACCACATCGACGGTTAAGGTGAGCCAAGATCAAAGTGTTACAGCAGTGTTCGAAATCTCAAATGCATTTCCAATATAAAAGGTGGTCGATGGTCACAAGGTGGAGATCAACGAGACTGTCTACGGCGACTCGAACAGTCTATTCAAGGTGCGCTTGGTCAATGTTCGTCCGCTGGAGAGCGGCGAGGAGGTGGTCGAGGGCGTCACCAACAACCACGGCGATTTCAAGCCGGTAAGTTCGCCCAGCACATCGGCGCCAGCGACGCGAAGCGAATTGGACGATCTGGAGGACGACAACGATCGCCGTGAGCCGCTCGAGAAGCAGCCCAAGGACAATGAGGTGCGCGACATCGATGAGCCTCAGGTATAAAAGCATTAACAGCATTTCCAAGCAACTAAAAAAAAAGAAAAATATACAAAAACAATATCTAACCAGGAAAAGTTTGCAAAATGCCTTGCCAATACATATATATAATAAAAAATTTGCGTAGCGCTCTACTAACCGATTATATATATATATATATATTTGTATATATGATATATAAACAACATGTATATTGAGCCAACTATGTAAACTTGTCATGTATATAAAAGAAAAATTTCTAATATTCTTTTTTCAAATAAAGTTTTTGCATAAAACTAAAAATATAGAATTGTATATATATCTATATCTATATCTATAACTATATAGAACTTTTAACTGTGAAGTATCCAAACTTTCTTTTCGTGCCTGCTTTTATTTCGCAACTAATCAATCTAATCTTAAGGCAACTGG
This sequence comes from Drosophila mayaguana, assembly GCA_037075325.1. Taxonomy (NCBI): domain Eukaryota; kingdom Metazoa; phylum Arthropoda; class Insecta; order Diptera; family Drosophilidae; genus Drosophila; species Drosophila mayaguana. The sequence continues at coordinate 11,165,996 of JBAMCG010000068.1, read as the reverse complement.
TTTGTGGGCGGCTCTGGCTGTGGCTGTGGTAATTTTATTTTTAATTTAAATCTAATTTTTTGTAGCTTAAATATAATGCCCTCACTTGGTTTTTATGCAATTTATTTATTTTTAATTTTCAATTGTTTGCGTTTTTTTTCTGCTGCTGCTGCTGAAACCATAATTAAGTTTTGTTTATTTGCCTGGTCAATAAACTGTCAGCCAACCGCCGCATTCATAAATATTTTATTAACACGACAAAATGTTTAATTATGCAATTAGATTTTCTACTTTTTTTAATACTCTTTGGCAATTCCATGTGAGTTAGTGGGATCAAATAAGTGAGAAGAGCATTTGCAATATGAACTATTACATATATTTGTTTGCAAATATCAATGCCTCAATAACTACAATTTATAAAAATAATTAATTACTCAAATGATTATCAATAATTATTGTCCGCTCGATTATATGAATTGATTCATCGATTACTTCAGTTTACTGGGTATCTTCTAGTCGAGTGAATACCACTACCACTGGATAAGCTCATGTCTTTTTTTTTATTGTAATATTCATATATTTGAATTAGATGTATGAGAACTAACTTTTTTTTTTGTACGGATTGACTTCATTGCTTCCAAATTAATAATGTAAACAAATTATAAATTTGTAGTATATATGTGTATATATATGTAAATTATGCATAAAAAAAAATAAATGAGCTTCTCATTTCTAATTTCATAGAAGGCAAAAAATTCACAGAGTATTTGTATAATTAAGGCGTTGTTTTGACAGTTGAAAAGTAATTCTAGTTATAGCTTTTGTTAGAAAAAAATTCACTTTTAATGAATTTGACTTTATAAATGCATTCAAAATTTACCTGGAATTGAAAACCATTTCTGTTTGCAGTGTGGTATAAATATCGAAATATAATAAGTTTATATTTAAATATTAAAATTATATATCACTGATTGAGTTTAGAATTTGCTTTTTAAAGGCAATTTTTTTAAGAATTAATATTGCAACACGATAAAGTCTGTCCTTAGCATTATAGTAAGAGTTTTCTGTTTTTATTTTTTTTTTGTTTTCGTCTGCCTTGCAACACGTTGCAGTTGATGCAGCAATTTAACGGTACATGCATCATATATGCGGTTTTTCAAGTCCATTAATTACTTTTAGCCATAATAAAAATTAATTTATATTAAAAGTCATGTGCGCCAAGCGCATAAATCCTTGTCTTGGGCGTTTCTCGCTGCTGCTCGTGGGCGTGACCATGCCCGTGTTATATTTATGAGAATTTATTGTATCGAATTCGACGAGCACGCGACTTGCGAGCATTTTGCGTGTTGGCAGTTCAACCTTTTTTTATTTTTATTTTTATTTTTTTTAAAGAGTGGTTTTTCGTGTGAAAAAGGAGTATACTGATGTCGAATTTCGTTGTCTGTGCGAGGCTTGAAATATTTATTTATAGATGCTGTTGCATGAGAGGAATTATGATAAAATAGGGGATTGGATATTCGATAGGAAAAGAGTGACCATATTTTTAAGTAAGACTTAATTAGAGGTTGTTAAATGGAAGATTTAAAAAAGATTGCGTACATCCAGTACAAGCAGAGAGAGAGAGAGAGAAAGAGAGAAAGAGAGAGAACGAGAGAGAGAGAGAGAGAGAGAAAGAACGAGAGAGAAAGAGAGAGTAAAAGAGAGAGAGAGAAAGAGAGAGAGAGTGCGAGAGAGTGAGAGAGAGAGAGAGTGCGAGAGAGAACGAGAGAATGAGAGCGAGAGAGCGATAGAGCAAGAGAGAGCGATAGAGAAAGAGAAAGAGAGAGATAGAGAGAAAGAGAGAGGTAAATCCAAATAAAATACAAAATATGCTACTAGGGAGGAATCAAGCATAGTCGACAAAGTACATACTACTATTATTATCAGCCTATTATTAAATTCGGTATTCTTAAATTCAGTATTACGCAGTCGACTACGCCCGCTTTGCATTTTCCCTCCTTTTCACATTTTCCCTTTTTTCATAATGACATAAATCAACGCAGAATTAATAAATGAGCGTGAAAAATATGCAATGCGCAAATTATGAACAGCTTTAAAGCCGAAGTGCGACATGTCAACATTGCTACAAATTTAAAGTGTGGCAATAATGGAATAGGAAGAAAAACTATTGCACAAGTCGCACAATTTATTCAATTTATGCAGCTATATAGCTATATACAATTTTTTGTATATTTGTTTTCATCTCTCCTGCGGATATTGAAAGCTGCGGTTTTTGGCACCCCAAACTCAGTTTATGCATTTATTTGGAATATACATATGTACAGTGCATGGTTATAAATATTAATATAGAGTAGCACACAAAGTACATTCCCCACTGCATACCCCCGGCTGCTGCTGCCAATGCTATGTTTTAAGCCCCTGGCGGAAATATTGCAAAATTGCTGAAGGCTGTTAAGCAATTTGCCTGTCGCTTGGCACAAACAGTCCCAAAACTCGACGTACTTGTGTATGCAATATTTTATTAATATTTTCCTATTAAAAAACTGTGCAAATATTATATAGTATTTATTTTTTCTATACACACACACACAGAGAAATATATTTAAACCGCATTTATTGCATATGTATGTCGAAAGCCCTTCATAACTTTGTAAAAATTACACTGTGCACTTGCATTTCAATTTGTTATGTGCCCGGCTCGACTATTTTTTATGCGCTATTTAAAACTAGGGGGCTGGAGGGCAAGTGGTTTACGTATGGGGTCGGGCCCCCAAGCAGTGTGCGTGCTACAAAGTGTGCGTGAAATGAGCAAAAGCGCAACGAGAGCTGTGCGAACTGTGGACTGTAAACTCTGCACAACACACATCAAATATGCAGCGTAAAATAGACCGTTAAACTGCGAACAAATTCTCATACGAGTGTGGAGCAGGGGCTGTTGCAGCAGGAGGGCTGCCTCCTCTCAAAATTGGTCACAAATTGGCCAAAGTTCTGCAGCTGCTCAAGAGACTGCTCAAAAGTGAAATCCTCAATCGAAGGAAATGTTTTCGTTCATGAATCGATACAGGAATTTAGGAAAATGAATAATTTCACGTTTTTTTAATTATAAAAAATTAACTCAATATATAAAAAATAATAAATATATTACATATAAAAAATTAACTTTTTATACATACATATGTATTAAAAATCTTCAAAAATTTGAGCATTGCAATTACTCAATAAATTTGCATAGGATATTCCGTCGTTTAAGCGCCAACACAAGCTAAATTCTCGAGAATTTCCCCGGAAACAATCGTTAAGAAACGTGACTCAATCTTGCCGTTAGCTAAGCAGCTGAGCATCTGCTATACTATATATTATATTTGTGTGTTTGTATTGTAACCCTACCCTGCCCGGCAACCAGTTATATAATAAGAATCATTCACAAAATTTAAGTGAGCGTCGCAAATAAAAATAAACTCGGCATTGGGACAGCTAATGCGCATTTTGTATTATTAATACAAATTTCTGCGAATTTGTACAATTACTTACGGCACAGCGCCATATAATATCAATCAGAGAATAGAAAAATAAAAACAAATGCATTTGTTGGGGACTGCTGTCATCTTAATAATTATCATCTTAATAATAATGAACTTGTGACGTTACTGTTACAACGATCTCGACCGAGTGACCAACAAAATCGCATGAATGACAAGCCGGGGGCGCTCAGCTCTTTGCATGCTAATTTCTATTTGGCAAGGTGTATATTAATAGAATTCAACGAATTGTTATCAGACTGAAGGTGAATCATGCGTGAGCTAATGCATAATAAGCAGAAATGTTAATGAATGCTACGTATGTTTGTAAAATGACAAAAGCGAGAGTGAGAGCGGATAAGCGAACAGCAAAGAGAGCAAAGCTCTATTTAGAAAACCTGTTGAGTAACATTGCTATGTTAGGCGAGAGTGAGAGAGTGCGCTGTTAACAGAAAAGGAATAAAGCGCTTCAGGGGATAGCAGTTGACAGACAGAGTGTTGCCTCCGAGAGTTAGCTCGGATGACCGATTTTAACAGCGAATGTTAACCGAAAGCGAATTAAGCTCTGCTTAGAAAATCAATTGAGTAGAGAATAAATTTAAGTGAGAGCGAGAGCGTCAATGTTAAACGACATTCGTGTGACAGAGTGAGTGTAGTCTGAATAGCGTATGTAGAAGCTCAGCTGACTAACAGAATAATGCACGCTCTCTCGCTCACTCTGTTTCGCATTCTGTGCGCTCAAGCTCAGCTTAAGTTCCTCAACATGAGTCATCTGCTTGTATAAAAACAATGCTTTGATTAACAGCGCTTTAGTGCGATCTTGCGTATCAAATAGAACACAGTTTTTGCTGTAAGTTTTCTTTGCATTCAAATGCTTTAGTAATAATTGTTATTCTATTAATGCCTAAATTAAAAATCTGCATGTGACGAGTGCTTGTATTAAAGCTATTTACAAAATTGGTAAACTCTACAGTAATCAAAACTTTTATTTCATTTATTTACTCATACACACGCGCACACATACATAAATATTCACCTACGCACATTGATGCACCCGCCACTCATTAAACACAGAGCACGAAAACAAAAGAAACTACTGCCACAAGCCCACTTGCCTCTGTAGAAGACGCCGCACTGGATACCCTTGCAGACGCCACAGACATCAAACAGACTGTGCAAACCATAATGACCACGCCAATGGCTGAATTGAAACAGGAGGAGCAGCCTGAGCAGCCTGAGCAGCAGCAACAACAGGAGTTGGAGCTGGAGGTGGAGCAACAGCAGCTGGCCGAAGCTCAAGATGGCGACACAATGGCGCATAATGAGGAAACGGAAATGCCGCTGCCAGACAGCGACAGTCATAATGCGTCGCAGCTCGAGTCCTTGGCAGCTATTGAAAGCCTTGGCGACGCATTGGATGACGAGTTGGCCGCGCCACAATCAGAGCAGCTGTACAGGGAACGCGAGGAGCTGGAGTCCTCAGACGATGAGGATGAGCGTGCAACGCCCGTCGAGATGAGCGAGACCTTTAACGATGAATGGGCGACACTGGACGAAGATGCGGCAGCCTTTGCAGCTGCAGATCCCGACAACGATTTGAATAATCACATTGACATCTACGAAAACTTTGTGCCCGTGGATCTCTCCAATGATATTGCCGTCAACGATGTGGCCGCCGCCAATCCCAACTATCCATATAATCCAGATGCCGAGCTGATTGAGCTGCCCGGCGTTAGCCAAACGATGCCCAAGTTCGAAAAATTATCTCTGTTGCCGCCAACGCCGGCGACGACTCTGATGAAGTGAAGGCCCCAGCACAACTAGCCTAGTTATCTAATCTTAAGTGTTCTAGCCTTGTAAGTCATCATTTCATTGCTCTCCAATTTAATTCTAAGCATGCCTTAAGAGCAGCGCAATACCTTAGGCGCGTTGCAAGGGCGCCCATTAAATTATTATCAATATTTGCAGTAAGTACGAGTATTAATGCATTCACCACAAGCATGCTAATATATTTATTGATCGAAAAAATATATATATTAATAACTATAATTTTTCATAAAAATTTTTACTACTTTGCAAACGTTTATTTACGACCATTCAGAATTGATTTTTTGTTTTATTTAAAACTTAAATATTTAAGTTGTGAGTTTTAGAAATCGATATGCCCACATGCTCCATCGTATTCTGTTGATATATAGCTTGGTATGATAAGGTCAACACAGCTTATGTCAGATTCTCTAAATAAATTTATTGCTTACTATGGAAAGTCCTCAAAGTACAGTATTTACCATTTTAATGAATGCTTGTAAAATAAAATATCAAATACAAGACAGAAATAAATAGGAAGGGAAATTTGAAATTGTCATTAAATCTCATTTTGGCGTTGAAAGTTTCCATCGGGTCTGCCAGCTGCTGCAGATAACAGCAGGAGTTCTGTAAAGAGTGAGCAGAGTTGAGCATCCGGCATACTCCCCCAAATGTTGGCACTCGCTCACCTTGCGGCTTACAATCTTGGCAAATGGTCTGACCACAGCTGATTCCAGTCCAGATCCGAGCCAATTCCAATGCAGAAACTCAATGCGAAAGAGATGCTCCTTCAGCTGCTGATTGAGCATTTGAATGCGTCTGTTGCAAGTGGCGAGAATAAATACTTTTAGCATTGGCGCCACGAAGCTTTCAAATTCAGTCAGTTGATTGATGGGGCGATGATTGATCATTTTGTATAGATTGTAGGCCATGTACTGAGCTTGCTTGAACAAAATGAGAAACAGCACGCCAGGCACTCGCCGCCAGAGTTTTCTAACACTTCGATGGACGCTCTTGATGCGGGAGTAAACGCTAAAGATCTCTATTAGCTGACGACGTGAGTGAGCGCTGGGAAAGTGTCCCTGTCGAGGATTCAGGTAATAAGTGCCTAGGTTTCTGTGCATGGCGCCCAGCCAAGCCAGCAGCAGCAGCTGATAGACGAAGTAGGCACAGAAGTAGACCTCGAAGAGAACTATGATGTACGTCTCACAAAAATAGTGATTCCAAATATTTCTCAATTGCAGCGTAGTTAAAAGATATTGCAGATGATAGAGCAGTAGTATATCGAGTTTTGTCCTTAAGCTCCAGCTGCCAAAGCACAAATGCACCATTTTATTCAATTTGATTATATTATTGATCGTTAGCTGGCAGTCTGCACTGTACTTGGGATTATGCGCTAACCGGAAAAGATGCAGCAGCATCCAGTTATTCATCAGCCACGTCATAAAGAACAAATAATTTTCGAAATCCTCGCGCTGTGCCTCCAATGGCGATTGAGGCCAAAAGAGAAAACCAAGGCAATAGCCAACCACATTGTAATTATCTACGCATAGCAAACAGATCTTAAGAATCCATTCGAGACCTCTATATGAATGTTCCGTGCACAGCTTTTCATTCTGCGAATTGTACTTGAAGTAGCCGAAGCTAGCGATACGACAACTTAAATAAACCGAATTGCTCAACACTCGAATGGTTGCTTCGTTCAGAAACCGTTCCAAACGTTCCATCAGGGCCAACTTATTTCGATGGAGTGAGCCCAAGAGCCACCCTCAGGTCCACTGAAATGTACCGAAGTGTGAGAAATGCTCATAATAATGGGCAGAATAATTTGTGGTAATTATCCCCAATGATATGTTCAATTTGGGTATTGGGTCAGGCTATTGTATTTTCAAAATGAAAGTAGTATATCCCAAGTGAATTGGAACTCAGCGAATGAATCCAGGTTGTGTATTAAGTGATAATTAGTAAAGCAGCCAGCAAGAGAGGCGAAAGATATCATAGGTTATGTATATGAGATATCATAGGTTATGATAAAAAGAAGATCATGTAGCTAAGACTATCTATTTCCTCCACATAGGAGATTTGAAGGAACAACATTATGGTTAATTATCAATAGATACACATCTAACGAGGCTTTCGATAGTTAGCAATGATCAAGAATAGCGGATGCTAAAGAAGAAGAGTGGGAGTGTAATTTTGAGTGAGAAAGCAAAGAAGAAGAAGAAACGAAATAGAGCCGCCTACATACATATGTTAAAAATAATTAGAGGCTTCAAGTGTTCAATGCATGCAAATGCATTTAATTTCTCATTTCTTATGTTTAACTGATTACATATCCTATTCCTAAGTGTTTTCAAAGTTCTTAACAAATTAATAAAAGTAATTCAATGGTCGCTTCTTTGTTAGAGCGTATTGTAAATTGGACATGGCATTCAGGAAAGCGAGCCATACAAATTCCAAAAGAAATTCAAAATTAATAGATTGTCCCCTGTGCCATATGCGATTCCTGATCGGATCGATGAGTTGCTGTAGACAGAAGCAGTTGAACTGTATGCGAGATAAAATGTTAACTGATCTTATTGAACAATTATATATTGTCTTACCTGAGAATCCAGCATCAAATTCATATGTGGATTTATTAGACCCAGTTCGAGTTTTTTATATGATCCTCTCCAAAGACGCAGTTGCATTATATAAATTTGTTCACTCAGCAGATTGGTTAGATTGTCAATAATATGAGTGCATAGGCCCAACAGATAAACTTTTAGTAATGGAGCCACACAATTCCCCAGTTTCCAAGAAACGAAGAATTTCCACTTATCCACAGTGCTTTTTTCTTGGAAGATTACGTCATATAACTCTTCCGAAATATCTGCTGATAACATGTTAATACAACCGAAGAGGGCTCCCGATACCCTTAGCCAGATTTGTGTAGCCTCGCCGTGCACTTCGCATATACGAAAATACATTCTATATATGTGAATTAGTCGATTGCGATATCGCGATCTGTTATTACAAGATTTGATGTCACTAAGCAATACCCGATGCCAGGCTATTAGGATCAACTGGTACAGAAAGTACGCCCAATAAATTATCTCGAATAATATTATTTGGTATTTGAACACAAGTAAGCGATGGTGTCTTACTATCTGATTCCCCAATTGGACAATAGTGAGTACGAATTCGAAAAAAGATATCAAATATATGCGGTATTCAATTTTGAAATATGAATAATTAAAAGATGATATCATAGTCATATGTATTTCCAACAACTTGTTGACCACAGTAACACAGAATTCATTATTTTTCCAGCTATGAAGGAAGATAATTATTTTTAAAAACTGCCAATTAACATTGGTATAAATTAGGCATTCTAGATAAAAATTATATCCGGAAGCGAATAGGGAGCAGTCCCGAGTGGTATGACCTTCGTATCTAAATATCACATAACTATAATTGAGATAATCCAAGAGCAGTAGAAATATTTTCACAGCCAAGCTAAAGTATTTTGTAACGGTATTATGTCGGCATATATACAATTTGTTTGTATTCACATTGTACTTAAAGTATCCAAATGCACAGAAGCGGCAGATGCGATATAGAACGCGAGTCAATAAATGAACTATCGTGTGGAATAATAACTCTTTCCTGTACCCTCGCCGCTCCTCACACTGTTTTCCATTTAATTGGACTGTCATACTTTTTTGTTGTTGTTAAGACGGATAAGGATTCTCTTTAATCTTGTAGCAGTGGAATAGGATGGTGTCCAATCCGCCGAGTCCAGTGCTTTACAAAGAGTTCAAGTGTACTAATTGAATATGGAAACCAACTTCATTGGGCTATTATTCGCTTCCAGTTTTCATCAGCTAATTCGATGTGCAGGTGGCATGATGCAAAATGTTAACGGTAATGGGCTACTAAATTTCTGTAATTATGCCTAATCAAATGTTCAATTTGGATAGTGGGTCAAGTTATTTTATTGCAGACACAAATACCGCATATCTATTTTGTTCGGACAGCAACTATATTCTTATATTCCGCGAGAGCTATTTAATAAAAAAAGTGTATTTTAATAAGCAAAACTCTATGAAATTTCAATGCGACTTTTTAGATTCTCTAAGGGTTGGAAAATATTTTTTCGGGTTAGTAAAAATCATATTTAATCAATTCTCAACGCTTCATAAAAATAACGGCTAAAATATTGAATGCAAGTTTCGTCTTATAAACAAAACTTTTTTAAATGAATAATATTTTTGTGATGGAATATCTTTCTCTGTGATCGAATGATCTAGTCGTATATTAGAAGAAACAAAGTTCAGTGGGTAGAATTTGAGTTCCAGTACCAGTTTATGATCTAATTGTGTGGAGAATGAGCTGAACAATTGACAAATGTATAATAATATATATAAGTGCTCTCATTCCATTTTACGCTTTGTTTCATAAGTGTTGTAGTATTGGAAACGATGACAGAGTTAATAAAGTATAAAAAAACACGCTTGATTAATATCTCTTTGCTGTTAATGAGTTGCGCGTTTAATTGATGGTTAACTTATGGCCAGTTAATTACGCATTATCCTTTTGGCCTGTTGCATATAAACATTTTTTTAAATCAGCGGTCGCTAAGCTGCTTAAATTGTTTTTCTGCTGGCTCGCTGGTATTTGGTTATTAACAGATTTCTGTTAAAGCAATTGCAGCTGCAGTAAAGTCGTCATATAAACGTTAACAGTGTTATGCAAAACAGAAGAAGCAATTAACATTTTCATAAGCATATCTTGAGAGTATGTTAGGGAGAGGGAGAGAGACGACAAAGAGCAGCGTGAAATAAAATAGTACAGTTACACATAATTATGTGTGTAGACGCAGTATTGCTCAACTTATGTGTACGTGTGTGATATGTGCAAGAGCACATATGTAAATATTTAATAGAATTGATATCTTTAAAGCACTGTTGATTTATGTTGTGTGCAAATAGCAGAAAAGCAGTTGTAATTTTTGCCATTTCATTTTATATTTACCTGTTTTAATATTTACGCGTCAATTTCATTTTGCTTGCGTTTGTGTGCAGGCACTTTATGAATATTCCTATACCCATTGCCCAGCACAGTTGGGGTATACTGTACCGTATAGCAGACAGAGCTAAACATAACAAAAAGCGTGAATAGAGGACAAAACACAATTGCTGTAAATTTATAGATATACATATGAAAGTATTGCAATCTACATACATATGTACGTTGGGTTTTGCTGTAAGCAGGGCATTTTTTAGTTGAGCATTTAGATTTTTTGGCTTTTTTTTCGTTTTCGTTTGCTGCTGCTGCTGTTGTTTGGGCGAATTGCAGGCCCATTGAATGCACAAGTGGCCAACATATTTGTACATTATGGGGGACGGGCTTGAGTAGCAGAGTGGGCAATGCCACTTCAACTGGCCCGCTGCCAACCGCCTGGCATCATCATCGCCATCTTTATCCCGATGATGATGATCTGCAGCAGCAGCAGCAGCAGCAGCAACATTTTAACATTTTTCTGTGCATGCATAAAGCATAAAGGTAAGTAATTATGGGATTGCCTCATGCCGCACTGCCGCCCGCAAGTTATCCTTTGGCAATTGGCGCCTTTTCAAGTGGCAATTGACGGCGGCAGCGATGGCGGCAGTGCTGCCAGCGCAATTTGTCTGCTTCAGTTCTCTGCTCGCTTTTGTATTTACATAGCTGTTCCATGTTGAGCCTCGACTGCAACTTTTCAATTTGTATTTTGTATTTGTATTTACAAAAGTGGAATAATACGAGAGTATGCCTGTTAAGTAAAATCTATTTGATATGAAAAGGGATTGCTTATTACATTACATATTTGTATTGATTTCACTGTAGTTGAACAACATTTCTGTTATCTTCAAATTCCTGTGTTAATTAACAGAGTTTGACGAGTTTTGAGTGAAATTTAAAGCAAACTCATATTTATATTTGTATTAATAATTGCATTTGTACTATTTTCTATTCATTTTGAAATTTGGGTGTTCTGTTCTTAATTTGCATATTTTTCATTCATTTTTTGCATTGTTTTCTTTTAAATTTCGTTGCCTTATTTGCACGTTTTTAAATGCAATTTGTGTATACAAGTTATTTCATAACTCTGCCACCCTTTGGTTTTTAGCACAGATGTTGCTGTTCGCCACACTCACACACGTGCCACAACCGCAACATGGTGGCTAGAAGTGTTTGTGCCGTAGTATCCCAGCAACCTGGTCCTAAACACCCGGATACTTAATGATGCGCCCCGCGCGAGGGCCACATGTCCTTTTGGCACGCTGGTCCGCATTCTGTTCTCTAACTAAATATACATTAGGTGGCAACGCTTTGAAACTCCCGTTAGAGCAGATTTGGCAGAGATTAGCGCTGGAGGTTTCTGTGGCTTCTTCGCTTGGCTGCCGCTGTCGCTGCTCAGCGAGTGGAACTTAATAAACTTAATTTAGTTCATTTTAAATATTTCTTTAAAATTTAGTCTTTTGCAATTTATTTAAATAAGTAATCAACACAAAGTACAGAAATTCTATAGATACAGCTTCATTTGTTTTTCTTAATTTCGTTTTCCACCCGCTTCAATATGGTATCCATATTGGTAACAAGCTGTTCCAGAATTTCCTCCAACAGAGAAACGCGATTGTTGAGACTGGAAGGAAATAGAAGCACAGTTAACCACTCTAGAATATATATAAATGATGTGGTACCTACCGAAACATTTCCTTATTCTTAATTTCATTAGGTACATCTGCAAAATAGTGTGCCCTATAGAAACAAAAATATTATAATTTTAATATTTACATTAACTTATGATATTCAATTACTCGGCTTCCGTTAGATTTCTGCGTAAATGAACCCTTTCCTTCGCTTGGTAGGGATTGTTAGCCCTATCAGCGCCTCCATCGGCTACCGTGGACTGCTGCAAGACTGGATTTTGACGCTTGCGTCCGCAGTGCCTAATCATATAGAATAAAGCTGCGATTTTCTTATAGACATATGCGCCCAGCTGACTGCGACCCTGAGTTATTTCACTCTTAACCGAATTGTACGTCTCCATGATGATGGCCAAGAACATATTCTAGAATAGTAACCAAATTGTCAGTAGCATTTTGATAAGAAACATCTCAATATCTACCAGCAGAATAAAGAAGACCAGCAGAATGTAAGTGAGGAAGTAAATGGGTCCCAGCACCCGGTTAGCCTGCTCAATGAGATTGTATTGAAAGTCGCCCAGAATCATGCGTATCATGGTCAAAATGGATGTCAGAAAATTACGAAAATCTGGATGTTTAGTGCCAAACAGCAGCAGACCTAACTGGGCATAGGCCAGAAATACGATGCCGAACATGAGACTGAAGCCAGCCAAATCCTTCGAACACTAAATATGGGCACAAGTTGATTAAGACTTCTCCTAGTAAATTGTCATAAATTGTTGTTACTCACACGTCGCAATGTCGTTGTAAACTGCACGAGTGTCTTATTGAAACTAATAAATTTAAAGATCTTAACCCAAACGAGAAATGCCAAAATGGCCATCATATCCACATAGATAGTATTCCACAAACATAAAGTGTCCAAGCTCTGGTATTCTTGATTGACCTTAAATGCATCTACAATTGAATTCACCTTGAACATGTGCCAAACGTTATAGCCCATAGCCAGATATGAAAACTGAAATGTGATAAATTGAGTCAGAAGTTATATGAGATTGATGAGGTAGCAACGTACGAGTAATATAAGTAAATCCTGTATATTCATTATGGACTTGAAATAATTCTTGGGACCAATTCGACGTATTGCAGTTATTTCCGAAATGGTATAGTATACAACCATAATATACCAAAATACATATACGCAGATCATAGCCAGACTTCGATCAGTTAAGAATGAGAGTTCTTTCACGGTCTGCAGCTGACTTTGAGGTATGACACCACCGGTAGGCGGTATTTCCGCAATAAATCTAGAAACAATGAATATAAATTGGAATATAGAATGTGAACCATAAACATCGTGCTGGGACTGGCCGACTTGTAGATACCCTGTTAACAGCTCCTCGGCTTCAATAAATTCAGTAAACATATTCTTTTCTGTGTTATATTTAACTGTGCTATAGTATAGCTATAGTATATGAATATTGTGTATATATTTGATCTGATGTTGAAATGGGTAAGGGCATAAACAAGTTAAATGTTTATAAATATTATATACTACCCCTTCATCGACTTACTTTACACTCTGAAATATATCGGTATTTGTGTTATATAGATTAAACTCGATAAGGCAAATCCGCGAGCCGCGATCCAGCCAATGTAAATCCTTCAACCTTTGGATAGTCTGTAGATTTTTCTGCTTATTAAATGATAAGTCGACGGTATAGCCGCCAGTACTATAGATATTCAATTGTGTCCACAAGGGAGTCGAGTCTAAGTCCTGCATCGTTCTAAATGGTGTGCCCATGTGATTGTCTAAAATCTCTTCCTTTCCTGATGAATACTCTGCATAGCATGTGTTGAAGTAACGTATAAAGGCATCGTTAACATAACAGCTATCCTTGCGCACACGTATCTGCCGTAGACGAGGAGGTCCCAGCAATAGGTTCTCATGCAAAAAGACTCTACCTAGTAGATTTGTCGTGTTGGCCAAATGCGGATTACGCTTGTTTTCATCTGGCCCGTCAGGTCCTCCTCCAGGTCCACCTCCAGGTTCACCTCCAGGTCCTCCTCCAGGTTCACCTCCAGGCTCACCTCCAGGCTCACCTCCAGGTTCTCCGGCATCAGTCGAAGCATCTGGATTTTCAATTTCCTGAAGGTCCGAATTTATGCCCGTCATATCGCCGTGTAGATTTACGCAAAAATTATAGACTAAATAGTCCCAAAAGTCTGGTATAGTCAGGACCTTTTCGAATGATATTGTGACCGAGGGAGCTATAACCATATCACGGGTTGTGAAAAGTCTCTTTATCGTATCATTAAAGTAGAACATATAGGGATGACGCACCGACAGCGTGACTGCAATGGAAACACAGTATTTACTAATTAGACGAGGAATTCAAATGTATAAAAAGAAACTCCACGACTCACCCAATGAAGTTAAAACCAGAAATATGATAAATACGGCAAATTCCATGAGAGCATCGCGCACTTCCTCGTCGGTTGTGTAGAGAATGCGCGAAGCTTTCGTTCTCATACCCTGTCTGTCAGTTAATGATCTACGTCTAGTATCAGGCTCCGTAGTTGTTTCAGAGATCTGCTTACGCCTAAAGAGCCATGCAATGCTCATCTTTTCCGGTGGGCGCGCCCCTTCTGAAGTGAGCGGCTGGGTGGAGGGGCTAGGCGAGCCTGGAGTAGTATGACCGTGCGGCTGGTTAACATTCTCCGGCAGGGCTATATGGCGACCCGTAGGTTGTGCTGGCTCATCTTCTGGCGGCTGGGTACGCTGAGGTCGTGGCGGCGGCAGTGGGCGACGACCGAAGCGTTGTGTGCCTTTGTCTGCGCGATCTGGCCGCTTTGGGGGATCCTCTCCATCTTCTACATCCTTACCGTTATCTTTATCTTTATCTGTATCTTTATCTTTATCAGCCATTTTGAGTTTGCCTTAGAATATTTTCTTAACTTTTTTTTATTTTATTTTTGATATTTCTTTTTGTTGTGCTGTGCTACACAAGCTCGACCAAACTGAGGCGAACGGCCAGGGCTACGACAGGAAACAGCTTGAAGTTTGGGCAATGATTGCTTTGACCTGCCAAACTGTAGAATTGTACTGGGGGTCAAGTAGAGAGTATGTGTGAGCGTGTGTGTGTGTGTATGTGTGTGGGTGCACATAAAAAATGGCAAGGAATGCAGCGAACATCTGCACAGCAGTTGCATCCTTATAGCCAAACATATCCTGCGATTCTCCCCCATATTCATATGCATATTTCATGCGTTAACGCCAGCATTTGAATTGCAGCAGCAACGCCAACAGATGATGGTGTGCGCAGGAGGCGATGGGGCGTGGCTGTTGGCAGTTTTTGATTTATGTGGCTCGTCGGCCAGCTCAGCGACTCCTTTGGGCTATCAGCGCCCAGTTGAGTTGTCAGGACACATAAAAAATGCACCAACAATCGCATAAATGTGTTAAGATCCCTCAACTAAATCCTTAAGAATTTCCTGGCTCCTGGCAGAACATAAACCAATTTTCGCTCTAAAATTAAATACAGTTTTTACTCACTTTGATTTTAATGTTTATTTTATTGAACCGTTTGCTTGTTTGCATTTATTTTAACATATCAAGTTAACTTTCAGTATTCACTAAATACATATGTAATAAATCTTTACTGATTTAGGTATTTGTAAAATTTAAGTACACTTTTTGTTTTGTATAATAATAATTTGAATGATTTAACAGAATAGTTTATAGCTATTGAAATAAAATTATAGGATATGATTAGGCTCTTCTTGGTGACGAAGTAAGAATTATTTTATAGCTTTAGCTTAGGTTAGCTTTAAGAAACAATAATCTAGGATTTTATATATTTTTTAATTTAGAGTACGACAGACATACGAAACAGTTTTTGTGAAATAATTAAAGCTAAGTAGCTGCAAGGATTATTCCCTTTTTTTACTAATTCTTAAAAGTTGATTTAGTTTTTAGATTGCAGTGTGCGTGCGCTACGAACGGAATTTCGAATGTTTTTGTGTGTGTCATAGAGCTATGACTACTAAAATATATTAATATATATTTATCTAAATAAATATAAATATATATATGAATGTATATATATTTAAATATATATATAAATATTTATCAGAGCTAATCTGGATATTGTTTTGCAACCAAACATTTTTCTTTATCCAAATTTAAATCCAACACATTTTTTGTAAACCTTTTTGTTTTATTACTAAAAACTACAAATTAATTAAGTATATTTTTGTATTTTTTTACGATGTGATTTTTGATTGCGAATTTTTAATTGTTTTTCCCACATTTGTTTCTTCTCTCATTTTTGCTTAACTATTTGGCTTTGAAAATACTTTGGCGCCACAACGCAGCTCAGTTTTTATTGGGTTTCCCATTTTTTATGAACTTTTTTGCAGTAGTTTCGAGTTTTTTGCTTTGCCAACCACATGAATATAAAATTTAATGCACTAGAAATTGATTTTTCAGCAAAAGTGATTTCAACAAAAGGATGCAACTTTTAAGCTACTTCTTTGGTTGGTTTCTGTGTGAATATTTCTATTTGAATAATTATATTTTGTATATTTTTATTTTATTCACCTTTTGTTTTGTGCATTGAAAGAAATTGTTGTTTGTGCCCCCAGTTTATTTATTTTTGTTGCTCTTTTATTTATTTATTTATTTTTTGTTTGTTTTGTGTTTGCTTAACGTTAGATAGATTTGATTAATTGGTCCTTTGGTTTCGAAAACATTTCACGCTAAAAGGCACAATATGGAACTACTCTATTTCTATTTGTGTTTTGGGATTTGTGTTTGTCGGCGCTTGATTACGCTCAGGTAGCTACTTAATAGGGCTTGCCCAAATCCTTGGGCCGCTTCAGCTGAACCTTCAAGCGCTTTGTGCCTATTTGAAAGCCGTGCATTGCTTGTATGGCCGCATCAGCTGAATGCCGATTGTCGTAGGAGACGAAGCCAAAGCATTTCGATAGGTTTGTTTGCTTATCGATGAACACTTTGGCCGATAGCACATTGCCAAAGGGCAAAAATGTCGAAGCGAGATCGGTATCTATGAATTCCTGAGGTAGATGATAGATAAACAGATTGCTGCCATCGGGACCTGTAATTGAAGTAGAAGATAATTTAGTAATTTGCGAGTAGTTCAAGAGAGTGCTAGTACAGTGAACGCTCCGGAATGGGATGGGAGAATTGGAAAGCCAGCAAAGCTAATAAGCTATAAACTCTCTGACTGCTTATACAAAATTCTAATTATCCATCAAGTCAAGGTAAGGATTAATTAACATGTTTTGCAAGTAAAGTCTTACCAATACCTAACTGATCAATTGAATAGTAAGCGATCAAGCCATACTCTACGTCGATCAATACTTATTAATGACTCACTGATTATTGCATTAATAGGTGATCAAGTTATATTCTGTTCAATGATCAACGACTGATGACGGATTGGTTTCCTAGTTCACATGATCATCTATGATCTACTTATAGTGCTGACTGATGTGTTATACGACCAAAGTCTATAGTATTATTTAGAGCTGATTAAGAGGGGACTTGATCTATAGTCTGATCTAATGAGAATGAAATTCGTAATTAAATATTAATTACTTATTAACCATTAGTACATTGACTAAACACTATCATTGATCAGCTCATAATCTACTCAAACTAATGATTCTTTCCTTTATACAATATTAAATGCCAGAAAATAACTTCCACTTCTACTACTCTTTTATTGATCATCTCCAGATCTACTCAGCTTTATTGAATTTTCTATTTCTCAAATTTCTCATTAGGGAGCATTCACTGTAGGCTCACTTACCCTCGATCTGTTTGCCTGCCACGGTCGCTGCGGCGGCTTGCAAGGCGCTGGCATTCAGCGTCTGTGCGGCTCCATAGGCGGCTGCTGCGGCACTAGCTCCGTTGGATAAGCCGGTAAAGGTGTTGGTGCCGTAGGGATCTGCGGCGCTGGGTGGCCCTAAAAGATTTTTCGAAAAGTTTAAATTTATATTTCAGGGAATATTCAACAAATTGACGCTGCACTAGGGGAGAGAGAAAATTGTGTAGAGTATGATTGTGGTTGTTTATGTTTATGCAAGTTGTTCAATCAAAGAAGAAAAACAAATTACACGACAAACAGAGGCAAGGACAGAAACTTAAGAGCACGCCCATGCCCTCACACACACACATACACATACATACACAATACAGAGAACCACACACATAAACACTCAAGTGCTCTATGTGGCGGAGCTGAGTTAACGTATATGAAAGCCCTGCTTTATATATTTTGACCCGTTTTCCTTTGCTATGCCCTTTTATAGGGTATTCGTGTTTTGTTATGAACTGTGCACGGCATAAAGGTATAATAAATGCATATATGCTCTAGATTGATAAATAAGATATAGACTGTATATAGACTATAGTCTATAGTCGATTCAATCCACTCTGATGTATATGATTTTAGCAAGTTTTTCATATACAATTTTCCTGTAGTTGAGTGTATTAAAGCGGCGGCGTGCCAATAATGCAATTTATTTTCTTTCTTAATTTTTTTTTGCGTCTTGTTGTTGTATTATTTTAACATTTTTTTTTCGCCTGCTGCTAGCCTTACATTATTAAATTTTATATCCTTTTGTTGTAGCATAAAAAAATTTGTTGTTAGCCTTTGTTGTGTGCACGCGCCTGTTTTTTAATTGAGCTGAGCGCCCAAACCAGCAAAGCCCAAATCCCCTCAACCTGGCCTTTTGCTTTGTGCAGCACACACACACACACTGACAGGGAAACATTTTTGTAATCTACTAAAAATTTATTACGTTTCCTCCTCGTTTCTTTTGTTATTTACATACGTGTAATACATAACAAACCAAAAGAAACAAGCAGCGCAATGAAAGTTTTGCATTTCATGTGCACTCGCCATGCGAATGAAAAAACGAGATGAAAATCATCATAAACATGGCCAAAAATTTTTTATATACGCTCAAATTATGAGTTTACATTTTTTACGCTCAACATTTATTTTTCGCGCTTCCCGCACAATTTTGAGATATTAATTTTTCAAATGCCCCGCAGCCTGCTCTCTGTCTAATCAGTGTTGGAATATATTTTTATTTTCTTGTATTTAATTCTGTCCCTAACATATATTACATAAATACTAAAAATGCTAATTTATCAATTATATTATTATATATATATATATATATATATATATATATATATATATATATATATATATATATATATGTAATGTAACTATTTTAATGCCTATTGCCAAATTTTTTACACTGGATTTTTATTTATTTTGATGATTTGATTTGATGATTTTGATGTTACCCATTAAAAATTTGTAAATATAGGGTGCAAAACTGTAGTAAAAAGATATAGAATAAGCAGAAAAAGCTAAAAATCGCTTTCCGTCGCCCTTGGAATGTTTCGTGCTAAATAGTGGAGTTGATTAGACAAATTTACTTTAAATATTTGTTTTATTTGCATGGTGTCTTGACTCTAAACCTTAAATAATCGATAAGAATTTTAACTGTCCTTATAATCCTTATATTTTTCCTGTCATATAATAATATTTTTTTGAACTTAACTTTTACAGGGCAACTACCAGTCTGTCTTTTCTTCCAATATTCATCTTTCTCTCATATTGCAATCAAAAATTTGTACTTTTTTTCTGTCAGTTGCATTCAATTCAATTTTTTGTTGTTCAAAATTGTAAAATTGTTCAACGCTTTTTTGTTGTTATGGTTGTGGCACAACAATTTTTATTGACAGAGTGTGTAAATAAAAACTAGGTAGAACTCTGAAGGGAACAAACAAATGGAAAGGAGGGAGGGGCCCTACGACTGCATGTGTTTTTAATTAACAATAGGCCGCTGGTGGGCGTTCTTTAAGGTGACTGGTTTAGAATCAAGTTGCATGGGCGTATTTCAACTTATTCAATTTGATGTGTGAAAACAAAAAAAAAAAAACTGCCTTTGCATTGTATTTTTATATTTTCAATTTAAATAAATTGAAGAGTTGGTAAGCACAGACTAAACTCCTAAGAGATATCTGTTTATATATTAGGCATCGTCAAAAGTATTTCAATTTGGATATTAAAATACATCTAATGTGAGTTTTATGTAGGTAGCTTTTTAACCATAAAAGTATTCAGATGTATTGATTACATTTGGTTTATATTTAAGCGGTATATTATTAGCAACAA
Source organism: Drosophila mayaguana (assembly GCA_037075325.1). Taxonomy (NCBI): domain Eukaryota; kingdom Metazoa; phylum Arthropoda; class Insecta; order Diptera; family Drosophilidae; genus Drosophila; species Drosophila mayaguana. Next base: position 11,145,797 of record JBAMCG010000068.1, on the reverse strand, counting down.
ATTTTTATTAAAGGCATTTTATTATTATTTTTATTTGTTTTAAATTTTGTTCTCTTAGGCTTATTCATTGTTATATTATTTTGTATTTATTTATGGTTTTTTTATTTAATTTATACAAAAAGAAATAATATTTCTATTATTTTAATGATAACTGTTTATCTATATTTCTCAGTATGATCTGAATATTATTAAAAAAAAAAGTATATATATATAGAAAAATTGGTTATTATTATGATAACACAAATTGAAAACATATATGTTTGCTTGGCTACTTTCTGGGAATTTGAGTATTTGCTGTTATACTTGCAATTAGTTTCGGTGTAACATACTGCTGGGAGTAGCTGTTTTGTATGGCCTCAGCATGGAGTTATTTATTTGATTAGTATTCGGGTTATTATTTGTTGGGGGAACAGGGCAAGGCGCATGCAGGCGGCATATAGCTGCAGGAACGTGGAGGCGTGTATTGGGTGTGTGTGGGTGGTAGTGCAGGCGGTTCTGTGAATCCACTTTTAGTACACACAATTTCATACAGACAGTTAACAGTTATATACACACACACTCACGCCCGCACACACATACAGACATACATACATACAGACACATAAATACATGTACGAACAAAGAGATTGTCATCTACTTACAGAGCGCGCTCAGCGTGAGCGCTTGGCTGGCGCTCGCTGGCGGCGGTGGCGGTGCCACGCCCATTAGCTGTGCCAAACTTAAATTGTGATGCGCATGCGTGACCAATTGTCCAGCGTTGGGCGCGAAGCCTGCACCAAGCTGACGCTGATGACTACTGAGAATGTTGCTGCTGGGTAAGTGGCTGTTGTTGCTGCTGTTGCTATTGCTGCTGTTGCTGTTGCTGTGGCTGTTGCTGCTGTGGAGGCGATGGCTGTGACTGAGGCTGCTGATGCTGCTGCTGTTGCTGTGCTGGCTAGCATTGAACAATGTTACCAGATTCTGCATAGACATGGATGCACTGGCGAGCAGTCCAGTGCCAGGAGCATGCCCGGCGGCAGCGAGACTCCCGCTGCAGCTGCCGCTGCTGCCGCCGCCGCCGCTGTAGCCGGATGCTGGTGATGCGATGCCAAGTGGGAGAGATGATGATGATGTTGGGGGTGGTGGTGGGCCTGCTGCGGCTGATGCGGGTGACCCGGCGACAGCTGCTGCTGCTGCTGCAGCTGCGGCGGCGGCGGCGCCTGCAGCCGATAGAGTTGCTGCTGTTGTGCTGCCGGCAGCGCCGGATGATGGGCCGTGTTGGCGGTGGTGGGCACTGTTATCCGGTGGGTGGAAATTTAGTCCTGTTTTCAGTTTCCATATTTTTGTTTTTGTTTTTTTTTTGTTTTTTTTTTTTTTACAGTTTTTGAGTTTTGGTTTATGGTTGTAAGGTTTGGTTGAGTTGGTTGATTGATTGATTGATTGATTTGTTTTTGTACATGACCACAGAGTCAATCATAGACATACCAAAAAATGTTCAACGAATATTTATATATATAAAAAACATAGAAGAAAACACACACCCAATTGGATTATTTACATTTACAAGAAATTAAAAATTAATTTTGTTGAAATTGTTTTTTTTTTTTCGTTTTTCATGTAAATATATATAACATACAAATCATAAAACATAAATAAACATAAAAGGCAAACAAATTAAAAGAGGGAGAGGAAATTGATATATAATAAAAACCAAAACATAAAAATAGAAAATAATAATAAACCAAAGTAAAAAATTAAAAACAAATTTTCAAACGCAATTTTGATAAAAAAAAGGATAAACCAAAGTAAAAAATTAAAAAAAAAAATTGTAAAACGCAATTTTGATAAAAAAAAGAATATACAAATAAAATATTAAAAATAAAAAACAATTGAATAAAATTACTAAAAACGCATAGACATAAATTAAGTCTCAAATGCAGTTAGACATATAATAATAGCTAAATAATTAAATTAAAAATAAATTAATAAATATGCATTTGCATTAAAAGGCTCTAAGTAAGGCTGCTCGAAATGAAAGGCGTGGCGGTAGTTTTTTAGGGCGCTGACCAACGGCAAACTGTTGTTTACGAGTTCTCACTAAATTAGTTGGCAAGCAGCTACACAAAATGAATCACTGCAGAACGTGGGGTAGAGCACACGATAGAGGGGTAGAGAGAGAGAGGGAGCGGGCGACACATAGACTGTCAGGCACGGGTGTGTATGTGTGTTTACATATGCGCGCGTGTGTGTGTGTGTGGATGTGTGTGTGTGTGTGGCATGCCCACAAATATTGATGAGCACAGGCATGGGACACAACATTCAACAAAACAGGCAACGTTTTTAGATACCCTTCCGCTAATTTCACAAAATTTTGTTACTCTTCTTCTTCTTTTTTCAAAATTTTTTCAAGAAAACTGCACTTTGAATGAGCTGCAAGTTGGCTGCTGGAAAAGTCATTATTTCAACTATCATAGACTACATTTTGTTGTTGGTTTTATTTCTATACTCTATTATCATCCGGTTAAGCCTTTGGGGCTTTGTCGTCTTCATAAAATTCTCAGTGCGCTTCACCTGTGGCCTGCGATGCACTGAGAGAAATGTTGTTGTTTACATCTGTGCAAATGAATATTCATTTCGAGAAGATGCTTTAATGAGGACATAAACCTTGAGCTATAGTTTTGTCTTAGGCTTTTACTAATTAAAACAAATAAACATTATTTGCCATTTTCAATGGGTTAGAAAAAACAGCTTAAGGCTGAGATTTATTTAAACCTGTCTCTCCTCAAAGTTATTTCTATATCATTCCACCCCCTTTAGCTCTCGGTGTATACTCATTTGGTCTTCTTTTCTTTACTTTTTCATCCTTTCCATCTCGTGCATTTGTTTACATGCCAGCGTCCTCCTCAGTGGCCCGAGGCTATTGGGTATCATGAGCGCCCGCCTCCTTCTGCTACCAGTTGCCGCCGTTGGCAATTCTTATGTCTTTCTTAGGCCTCAACGAGCGCTGCCTTTGATGCTGCGCTGCCTCGGGTTTTTGGCATGGCTCATAAAAATTGCAGCTGCAAATATGCCAGAAGTGTGGGCAAAGGCATAATTTCTGCTGCATGCAAATTTTGCTAAAGCACACGCTAAAGGTTTCTGCACATGCTCGCATGCCATATTAAATAATTAGCAGCTGCCATGCCCTCTTCAGCTGTCTGGCTCTTCTCCACTAATTCCAGTGCGAGCGCGAAAAGTTCTTCATAGAAACTTTCAGCGCAAATTGGTTAAATCTGCCACATTTACAGGTTGCACACTTAACCAAAAGGCGGATTTCCATTTTATTTTTGTTTTCTCTGTTAGTTTTTCTCATTTCTCTCTTTGTGGTCTAACATAAAAGGCACGTCCCATACATTTGCTGACCATCAGGGAGCGTCCCCATTTAGAGTCCAAGTCTGAGTCTCGGCGTCCGTTGCTGACATTTAAAAAAAGTCATTTGTTATTCAAGTGGCATACGTCGCTCTAAGTTGCCTCTAACTGCCCATCTCTGCCCTTGGCTGTCACCGCTTACCGCTGTCGTTAACTGTTCCTCATTTGCCGGCTGCAGAATACTCCAATTGCTGGAGTGTCCAACGGCTTTGCTATGAAGTTTGTCACACTGGAGCGGAGAGTTAATAAGCAGTTTGTGCTTATGGAAACTAGGAGGCTCTAGGGGGCTCTTGGTCATTAGCTAATATTTGTTTGGCTAATTTATATATATATTTTTTTGTATTTTTAATGTTGTTTTAAATATCATCTTAGCCATTCAGAGTTATTAAAGTTTCTTGTTGAAATGAAACCAGAAAACTAAAAGTTTATGTCACATCAAACTAAAGAAAATTGATTTGTCCGTCAATTATTTGGGGATTCTAAAATTCTAGATTTTCAAGCACTATTACACTGCACAACACAATTGAAATTATTGTCTGATAACCTGTTGTTTCAACAAATTACTCTCGCTTTCGACAAACTTTAGTATTTTGAAAATCTGTTTCAATTCTGTTCAGAATATCCAGTAGTATCTAGTATCTAGTATCTAGTATCTAGTATTAGCCTTATATACCCACAGCTTATATAAAGCATAAATCTAAAGAAATAGGTGCATTTTAGCATTGCTAATATTACAATATTTACATAATATTTAATAACACATCAAATATTCATATATTTTCATATTTTTATAAGTTGCATATATGATTTCTATATATATTTTATATATTCTTTATATTGCTCATATTGAATTTATATTGTTTATTTAAAGAGCATTCACAAAGTCCCCAATGTAAGCAAAGTTACATCAACATCATTTTTTTGTGCGATTACATCACGCGTCGCTCAACATTTGGCTGTCTGTGATTCCTTTGGATCCTTTTGTTGTTGTTGTTGTTTTCGTTGTTGTTGTTGGCAACTCTTGTGCTTGATTTGTTATGCGCAAAATGTTCACGTCGTCGAGACTGGCCAGACAGACTGGAACGCTGGACGGACAGAGCACAGTTGAGAGTTGTGCTGTTCGGCATGGGCGTGGCATGTTGGTCATTCTAATGAAGCGCCGTTGCATATGCAACACGTTCACATTGACGCCGCGTACGTGTCGCAGTATTGGTGTCCGTCTGTAACTGTAACTCTGTGCATGTGTATGTGTGTGTGTTTGTTTTTTGTTTGTTGTTGTTGTTCCATATCTTTGGCCTGAAATCTGTGCAATGCCTTGGCCATTGCCAGCGCCTGTCCACCTTTTAATCCTATTAGAATTTTTGTTTTATTCATCATGCTCTTTAGTCCGGCCTGCTCTTCAAAAACCCACTCGGAGCTACCCTACCTTAACCTTATATATATATATACCTACATACATATATCTCTACATTGTTTTTTTTCTCTCTTCTTTCTCTTGTTTTGTTATGCTCTGTTCTACATTTATGTAAATTTCGTTTGCTTAAATTGAAATTAATTATTTGACAGTTGTCGCTTGCAAATGACTGAAGCGACGCCGGCTTTGGGTGGACGAGTCGGATGGAGGAGGGGGAGGCTGCAGTGGTTGTAGGTGCATGGCACTGCCTCCTGTCCAACTGTCCAATTGTTCAACTGTTATTCATGTCTTTGTTAGTTTCTCTTTAGCTGACTTTGTGTCAGCCGAGAAGTCGCTTGTTATAAATGAAACGACGACAGAGTTGCCAGAGAACAGAAAAAAGTTAAGAAAAAATAGAAAAAATCGCTGGCATTTGCAACTTTTACATTAATTCTTGTTTACTTTTTTAAATGCTCAACAAATGACTGCTGTGTACGAGCGCTTAGTTTGCCCCATTTAAAGTCATTTATCTTGCGGGAAGCGCTATGAAATATTGTGGAAAATGAATCTAACATTTTACCTGCAGACCCAACGTAAAATGAAAATTTATTAAAGCTAGAATAGCTTGATTGAGGAAACTGGACTAACCGAACCTTTTAAATTAAGAAATCAAAATAAAAAATGTAATTTTGATACGAAAAGATATTTCAATTAATTTTTGTTAATTTATAAATACAATTAAGTTCTACTGTCTGCCATCTTTATTATAAAATGCAGTTTCCTGAGGACTCAACTGATCAGCTTTCACATAATTTTGCAGCTCATTCAATGTGGTTTTCTTTGCTTTTTCTTTCTTGCCAATCATTTCCATTGCTTTGGTAACCTTTGCTGATTACCTCCTTAACAAATTCGAATTCACACACATAAAAAAAAAAACATTTTACACACAAAACGAAATGCAAAACTAATTGAAATTCCATCTAAACAACGAAATTTCAACGGCGAAACGAAACAGATAAATTGATAGATAAATACGAAAAAGAGTTAAACAAATTATTTGGTAATGTGTACAACGCATAGATAAACTAAACACGCAATTAAATAAAACAATTAAAATTGATTTTTGGTTGCAATTGAGAACAAATAATTAAAATTTATACGAAAAAACAAGACACAAAGTGCGCGCGATTAACACGAGAAACAGTTGAGAATATTTATTTTTTTTTTATAGAGCAAAATGTGTAGCAATAAAGTAATCGAGAAATATATATAGAGACAAATGCAGATATGGAGGAAGAGAGAGAGAGATAGGTAAAGAGAGACAGAGATAGATAGAGATAGAGTAGAGGTAGAGGTAGGAAAGGAAACACTGTGGTTTTTCTGTTTTTTTTTTGTTTCTGTTTATGGCAATGACTAACTGAGCTGAGGGAACATTCCGATTGGATATATTGGTTTTGGGGGGCTTATTAACTAACTATATCGGCCAGGGCTGGAGCCTTGCACACTCACCTTGCAGATAGTGGGCCGGTAGGAGCCCGTAGGGCTGCATCTGCTGATAGAGCTGCAAGTGAGCCGTTGGATCAGCGCTGAGGTAGGCAGCTGCTGCAGCGGCTGCCGCTGCGCCCGGCGTCTGGGCATGATGCGGACTGCTGCCGAGCAATGCCGGAGCTAGCGAAGCGCTCAGCGCTGCCGTCGTCGGCACTGAAACGAGCGTCGGTGTCTGCGCTGCAGCGGCAGCGCTCTGCACCGGCGGCACTCCAGCCAGAGCTGCGGCCATTGATGGATTGGGGCGCTGCGCTGCCGGCGCTGCGGCAATCAGCGCTGTGGCCGTGTTCGCTGTGGGCGTGGCAGCCGCTGCTGCAGCGCCACTGGGCGTTTGTGTCAGTGCACTGATGCCGCATATGGCCTGCAGCTGTTGCATCTTCTTTTGATCCTTCTCCTTTTGCGTGTCGGCAAACTTAACGACCAGAGGCGCCGAGCAGCCTTCCATGGTCTGGCTCTGATGCAGGGCCTGAAACGATGAGAGCGAGAGAGGGTTGTATATGGAGTTAGTGTTTTCTAGATTAAGCAATATACTGATGAGTGATTGACTGCAGGAATATATGACATACATTCATATACTCTCACTTTAATGGTGTGGCTGATTGACACATTGACTGATTGACTGATTGACACAGACACAGACACATGGATTGAATTTTTTATATTTATTTTAACCGATTGATTTTATGGATAACTAACTTAATTGACAACTAATTGAGCTATTGAGCAAGGAACTAAAAATTAAAAAAAAAAAAAATAAGAATTATTTTTTGAGTTATTTAAAAAAATAATTTTTATTTATTAAAATTAATTTAAATAATAAAAAAAAATTTAATAATAATCAATTATCATATGCAAATTTAATTTTAACTTTTATTTTAAATTTTTATTATATTTTATAATATATTTATTTAATATATAATTTAATTTTATATATATATATATATATATATTTATATATTTATATATTTATATAAAAATTAAAAAATAAAATCTAGATGGCTGATTAATTGGCTGAAAAGCTTGTTGATCGATTGCTTGATTGATAGTGACTGACACTCATTAATGTTTGATTGACTTGCTCAATCAAGTCATACCAAAATGAATTACACTTGAGAGAAATTAAGCTAGGACATCAAACTGAGCAGCGGCATAAATTGCTTCACTTGAGAGAAATTCCAAGCTCATATTTCCAAGCAACCACTATAATCAAAAGTGCGATTACCAATCATAGCTTGTAAGCAGCTTCTGTGCCACGTTCCATTGAAGGTCTTTGCAGGCTTTGGCAACTCCTTCATTGCCGGCACTCAAAGCCCAATTTGTGCGCGGCACCGACTCAAACCGGCAAGGATCGAGTCAACTTTGGCTGCTTGCATAAGTTTTATGGGTGGAACAAAATAATAATGACGCGAACTTAAGCTGGAGCAATAAGAAAGCCGCTGCCTGGCCAAGGCTTCCTGCTGCAGGATCAGCCCGGTTGCTGTTGATACAAACCGCAGCAATTTAGTCTAAGCGACTTAATTTACACCTTTTACTAAGCCCGCACAAAACAAACAAATGGACACGAAACTAAAACATAAACCAGGCCAAATCTCGCGCGGCATTAGATGCAGTTCCGCTGAGCAGGAGGTTGCGGGGTGGGCTAGGGGTGGCTGTGGGGTAAGAGCCGAGCGCCTGCAACGGAATGGGCCCAAGCCACTTTAGTCATTTCCCGGTTTATGTAGACTTTATCATTGAGACCAGGCGACGAGCCTCGCCAACTTCCGCTCAATTGTGGCCGGGCCGACAGTTTGTGAAATTCTGGCTGCTGTGGCTGCAGCCCCTTGGGTCCTGGCTGACTGGCTGACTGGTTGCCAGTGTCCTGGGTCTGGGTATGGGTATCAGGGTGTTCTGGCACAGTCAACAGAAGTGCTCTTTAATTACATTGACTATAATTCTTGCGGCTGTGGCGCGACTTTTATGACCGGCTGCTGCTGTTACTGCAACTGTTGTTGTTGCTGTTGCTGTTGTTGCTGCTGCTGCTGTTGTTGTTGCTGTTGTTGCATTTTCAGTGTCGCATCCTGCTGCTGGCAACAAAGTAATTAGGCAAATTTCCGACTTTTTAAACAGGTCGCTAAAGTTGCCCGCCGTAATAACCTTGTTGCCAAGCCAACAAGTTTGAGCAAGAAATGGGAACAGCGAGATGTGAATTCATTAAGTACAGAAAAAAAATGTTTGAGGCTGACGAAGGAAGCATATAAGTAAGCCTTATTGATTGGTAAATTTAAAGACAGGCGTTTTACAGTTGTGCAGAAATAGGTTTGAGCAAGCAGAGATTTGTACCAGGAATTCTAGTAACCGAAAGAGAGAAAATAAAAATGTTTTCTTTTAAGCAACAGATCAACGAAATTCTTTCTTAGTTGCTCTGCTAAAGCATGCTAAATAAGCATAAAAAAATCACTTTATTTTCTTCCGCATTTCTTTCGTTGTCCGTCCGCGAATTTCACTCTTTGTGCAGCTGGCTGAAAAAAAAAATCGAGTTAAATGACCTGGTAATCAACATGAAATTCCGCTCTACAGTCCGAGCCAAGTGCCCAGAAACACTTGACAAACTAGCGCGGGCACAAAATCTGCATGTGATGAGAAATTGTGTATCATCATTTGCTGAAGAAAAAAGGAAAAACATAAGGGAAAAAGAAAATACACAGCAGCAACCACTAAAAAGCAAGATAGAGAAGAGACAATTGCTGGGTGGTGGGCGTGGCTGTAGCAAAATAAATTGCTGGCTTTACAAACATGGCACATTAATATTAAATGCATTTCACTCTTCGCTCGCTCGCTCGCTCGGCATTGCATACTTTCAGGCGTCAATGGACTGCAATGACTTGCAGCTACTGGCCTGCCGCGCCCGCTGCTGGCCCTTAAGCTCAGCGGTCCGCAGTCCCTAACTCTTTCTCCTTTAGCCAGGCAGCGCTGACTTGCCAAATCATTTGGCCAGCAGCAGCGGCGGCAGAAGCAGCAGCGGCAGCAGAGGCAGCAGCTCATTGCGTTTGGCTTGGTGCGTGCTTCGCATTCAGTAATTTGACTTCAAATGCATTAAAATTGCACAACAAATACACACACACACACTTGCGATATATACATGTATATACATACATTTATATGTATTTTATGTATTTGTCTGCTTGTATATAATGTAGCCCGCCCGCAACACATTCATCTTGCAAAAGGCGACAAATTATGTGCAATGCACAGACACAGAGACAACATGTTTGAGTCGCCCACACTTTGGTCCACCGTAAACACAACCCAACGCATACACACACACACACACTCAGCCTCACACTCTCTAGTTGCCTTTAGTGTGGGCTTTACATGTGTTTGTGTTTGCCTGTCGGAAGTTTGTAATTTTGCCTGTTTCCGGCACAAAACTTGCATTAGTGTGCACATGTTAGTGTGAGTGTGTGTGTGCGTATGTGAATGTGTGCGTGTGTGTGACCATTGCAGGCGGGGGCACATGGCTTCTGCTATGGAATCTGTTTGGCTCTCTGCTCTGGCGAAAGCATTGCCGTTGACTTCTTCCGCTGCCAGCGGCGGCGTCTTGCTTGCATTTCTACTTCCTGTTGCCGCTGCTGTTGTTGCTTTTGCTGTTATTGCTGTTGTTGCAGCTGCACGCGGCTTATGCTCAGTCATTTAGAAGTGAATAGGATATGCCAGACTAATAACTTAAATTTATTATAGGCATGCGCACAATTAGCTGCTGGACATACCCTCAAATATATCTAAAGAGGTTGACCATGAATAGATTTTTGAATAGGAATCAGAAGTTAAGAAAGGACAGCTGAGGGGAATTTTATTTGTTTATAAATACTTGCGGGATTATGCTATGCTACGGCATTTAAATAGAATGGACTGAGCACTAAATAATAATAAAAATAAAAATAAAAATAATTAAAATAATCAATAAAAAATATATATATGTTTTACAATTTTTTAAAGTAGAGAGAAGATATTTGATATAAGCTTTTACACAGATTTATATTATTTTATTTTATTATATATTATATTATTATTATTTATTAAACAAAAATATTGCTCTCAGCTTGAATTATCTTATGCAGCAGTATATATAGTCTGTTAGGGTATCCTTTGGCTTAAGCAGCTATAAAATGCCTGTAGCTTCTCGCTTTATGTTGCCGTGGAGCATCGTGTTTTATATGCGCGACTCTTGCCGCCACAGCAATTAATCATTGCGACAGTTTTGCGATGCGGCGAGCACAGATACTTTCACACAAATACACACACACACACACACGCAGGCATTATGTACAAATGACAGGCTTAAAGCTTTAAGCGCACTTCACCCGACCGATCCACTACTTGATAATATAACACATATATAGAATGTGCTATCACAACTTACCTTGATCGCCCCAATGGCATTCTGTTTGGTTGCGAATGTGACGAAGGCGCAGCCCTTGCTCTGCCCCACCTGATCCCGCAGCACGGTGCACTCCTCGATGGTGCCGTGGCCCGTGAACAGTTGCCTCACATCGGCTTCCGTATATTTTTTATTCAGCATGCCAACGAAAAGTTTGCGCTCTGCAAATAACAACAAAATACATAACAAATTATATGAAAATTTTACTACGAAAACAACAAAAAGTTGCAAAAAATTACTAGAAATTTATATAAATGGAAAGTTCAAGTGGTAAATGCTCAAGTACAAGGGGCGAGGGGAGGAGAGCGAAAGCAGGAAGCCAACAACATGGCGACAATTTTAATTGTTTTGCAGAGTGAGTGATATTATATACCCTATACCAATATACCCTTTATTGGTTTTATAAGTGAAATTTGTTATAAAATATATAAATAAATTATTTGAGGGGAGAAAGCAGCTTTAAAATTGGAAATGAATATGATATAAAGAATATTTAGGTATACTTATAAGATCATTGTGCCTTACAGACTTAACACACCCTTTATACAGTTTTATTTACTGTTTTACAGTCAGTTATTATTAGAATAAACTACCTTCCAGTCGATTTATAGAGCATGTTGCACTCGACTCACATTTAATTGCAACGGGTTTTCCCTTTTCATTTATTTTATTTGCGAGGCACAACTTAATGGCAAACAACAATTCATAATTATGCTCTTAAGGCAGTTTGCTCCTGCATGGAGTGTGGAGCTCCAGCTCCACTGGTGACTGCCTCAATTTGTTGCTTATGGCGCTTGAGAATGCTTGGGTAAATAATAAACTTCAACTGATTTAACATGTCGTATGCGTAATATTTTATGCAACATATCAACCATAATTAATCAGGCAGCAACTTTAAAAGTGATTTTCTGCGCTATTGACAAGTAGCTGTTGCCGTTGCCGAGTGCAACTGCAACTGCTGGCAACGGCAGCAACTTTAAGTTGCAACAATAAATCCAAGGGATGAAGCTCGATTGCTGCTCGGGCTCGCCCCAGTAGGGTATTTGTGTGTGCAAAGTTTTTGCATGGCAATTGCTTGCTTTATCTTGGCCCAAGCACAATACGCATACGCAACGTACGCCCATTGCCCGCCCACGGAGTCCACGCTCTGGTTGATGGCTGGGGGGGGAGGGCGCAAAAGTTTTGGAGCGCACATGCAAAAGACTAAAAACGCAATCGCAACAAATCGAATCATTGCAACAACAAAGCGCATGAAAACTTTTCATTTTGCAACACTTTAGAGAAGCGTTCCCAAAGTTTCCGTTGCATAGACAACGCTCATACGCAACGTGGTGTCGAGCAGGAGCGGGACCAGCGGCAACAATGGGAGGCGCTGGTAACCAATTCCAACTGAAGCTGGCTTCCAAAATAAACTAAGCGTGCATTCAAACCACTTGCCAAATACCCTAACGAAGGCTAAGTTGATTATGAAGTGAAGGTTGTTGGGAGAAAAATATGAATATTTCAAAAAATAAATTTAAGTGTTGAATATATTTTGTATGTTGAATATTTGTATTTATATTTGCATATATATATATTTAATTTATTAAAAATGAAATATTAATTTTATTTTTTATTAGTATCATCTTGCCTTTTTTTGTATTTATTGTATTTATGCTTTCTGATTATAATTTTAGTTATAATTGCCAAATAATTTGTTGTTGATATTATTTTGTATTATTTTTGAGTTTTCTAGAATAGAACTATTTGATATATCTCTCAATACATAGTTTTTTTAGAGCATTCGCTCTTTGCCCTCTTTTGGCTATTTTCTCCACATTTTTTCGCTGGCCCTCCTTAGCTCCTTTTTGGAGGGGGGGGGGGGGGGCTGGGGCAGAAGAGGAGCTGCTGAGCTGCTGTCGTAAAGTATAAATATAGAAAATTGTGTCGCTGCAACGGAAGTGATTGGAAATTGTTGCGTTTCGCCTGCAAGACGAAGGTTATGTGCGTTGCTGGAGGGGCAAAAGGGGGGAGTTGGAGCTGTATGCGACGCACAGCACTCAGCTGCAGCCTCAGGTCTTGCCCGCTGGTCTCTTATCGAACGGAAAGTTTATCACACACACTCCTTGTGCTAAATACATACACACACACACACGCACACACATATGGATTGCACTTTGTTCATTCTTTTGTTTGCCTGCCCGCCTGCCTGACACATGTGCGGGAAATTTATTTGAGGTTAGTTCAGGTGTGACACAGAAAGTAACATTTTATATATTTATTGTATGGATTTGCCATTTCAAGTTCCAACTTTCTCGCTAGCAAAAGATAACGCAAACTATGACAAAAAAGAAAGAAAAGAAGAGCCAGAAGAAAAAGAGAAATAACAAATGAGAAAGGAACAAAAACGAACCAACTTATTGCAACTGACTCAGCGACAGGTGCAACGATGTTGTTGCTGAGAGCTTGTTAAGCACCTCTTTTGCAGCTGCCGTATGGATGTGAGTGTGTGTGTGTGAGAGAGAGAGAGGGAGTGTGTGACCATTGCTGATTGGAAAGTTTTATGCGCACGTGATTTTGCACCGATAAAGCTGGCAAAGCCCAGCCAAGTATCTTTAAGCATCTGCAAGTATCTACAAGTATCTGCATTGTATCCGCGAATGCGCATTCGCTGCTACTGACATGCCGTAAATTTCAGCTAACGATAAACCAACATCAATATATGGCGCTGTTCGGTTGCTGCCAGCTCGTATGCACTTCATTTGGGACATAATATATAATGCTTTAGTGAATGCCATATCATATAAATTTGGTAAGCTTTTAAGAAATCAGAGTCTATTGGACTAGACTTGGCTGAACATAGCAGATGGATCGATTTTAAATCATGCCTGATCTGCGCACTTTAATCCCACTTTTTGGGTATTCAATTTTGATAACTATCCCAATATATTTTCAAAGCACTTTATACTCCTATAAGGCGCACCTCGACCTCTTCATAGTTGTCATTCATACATCCACATCCTTAGACCTTAATGGCCACTGCATTATCTCAGAACGCAGTTGTTCACTCACCCAGACGCCCACACACTCTGAGTTTTCTTAGCGAATTGCACTGGCTGGAAGCTCATTTAACCAAGTCACGGCCCGTCTCGCTTTTCGGCTGCGGCGCAACTGTAGCTGCACTTGGCCCATTACAGTTGCAGGAATTGCAATTTCACGACAATTACCACAAATTGGTTTCCTCAAACCGGCAACGCGCACTTTGTCCTCTCGAGTTGCAGCTGCTCGTTTTGGCGCTCTGCCTCTGTCCCTCTGTCCCTCTGTCCCTCTGTCTCGGCTCCTTACAATTATGCGAAGAATGAAATGCGCATAAACTTTCTGCACAGGCTTCATGCGGCATATAATTTTTGGGAAAACATCTCCCACAGTCCACAAGCCCAGCCACGCTTGGCGCAATGCAAGTTCATCTGACCTCGCTGACTTGGCATATGATGTCGTTGACTGTCTTAAGATTTATGTGCCGAGTCAAGGACGGAAACTGCACTTATGTGTGCTTCCCAATCTTTATCCCAGCACACACACACAAACACACTCTCTTTCTCTCGTTATCTCTCTCTCTCTCTCGCTCTCTCTTTGTGTGTGTGTATATGAATTTCACTTCACACTTGAGACATCAAGTTTTGTGTCAAAGTTGGCCTAGCCGGAAAAAAAGCAAATGTTGCTCTCAAAGTTTGAGCTCAATTTTGTGTTTTTATATCCATGATCTTTTATCTTATTGCAGTTGGCTCGAAAGTTAACTCAAGCAGGCCCTGCATTCAATTTACATCGCAATTAAATTAACAATTCCATTTTCATTTTCCTTGGGCTTTGCTTTAAGATCTTGTAAGCCAGTGCCGTACGGAATTTTCATTATTACAACAATTTGTTTGCCGTGCATAAACAAATTAAGCCCTTTTGCAAATGTTTACCAGCTAAGTATCAGATGCAAAGCATACTTTTAGGCCAACAGACACGCATGCATGCAATCAAACGCACTTAAGTATGCTACGAAAATTACAAAACATTTAGAGCAACGGCAAAGGTAGGATATCCATGCCTAAGCTGAACACTGTACACTCTTTTGGGCTAAATCTAGATATAATCTAATATATAATAATATAATAATCTCTATATCGAAAAGAAATTATATATTATATATTATTATATATTCTTGAACATCAAAGCATTCTCATTGCATCAACTTGAGCCCAAGGTAAGCGATAAGGAAAACAAAATTCAATATATTAATCAAAGCGAAGGCATTCTCAGTTGCTAGCAGAATGTAGAGCAGGAGAATAAATGCTTGAAGCGCTTAGGATTTGCATAAATATATTTATGCATTCAGATGCAGCGTGCAACATCTCAAGCACAAATATAAACGCACAAAAAGATATACATATATACATATAAATATATAAAGGCAGTTTTATGGATTGCCTGGAAATTATTTCAAATGTGCTGCCGCATTAAAATGCTTTGTTTTTGGGCAAGCAGAAGAGCAAAACCCAGAGAAATATTGAGATAAATATATATATGTATATAAAGTCAAATCGTAACTGGGGGCCAATCGAGGGAAAAAGGGGGGAGGGGAGGGGCTTGACAAGCGTGCAACATTATTCAAAGCATAGCCGCAGGCGTTACGGCAAAAGCTGTAAAGCAACACATGTGTAAAAACAGATGTGAACAATCTAAGGCTAATGGCTGGTATAGCAGTTGTGTGTGTGTGTGCGTGTGTGTGTGCTTCTGGGCTTCAAACTAATAAATGCCAAATAAATGCGGCATTAGTTCAGCTCAAATAGTTTCTCATAATTTTGGTTGTAAGCACAGTTGGACTTAAAGTGCGTACGATTTAATCTGATGTAATAAATATTATAATTATTATATTATAATGATATAGTAAATATATATGTAAACGTTTAGCTTGGACATGATTTAGATCGATCTATTCCAAAAACAATTTAATATGGAAATTGATATTTTAAAAGCAATCTAGATAAAAACTGCATCAAAGGACCAACTGAACATGTTCATACGAAATTATTTATTCAAAAAAAATTATTTAAATTGTTGAGCATTCACCGAATATTAAAAATGAATTGATTTCCAAAGAGTATTTTACTTTAGTTTTTTCTTGCTTAAATTTAAATTTTTGTCATATATAATTACACATAAAAATAACAATTATAAATGCCCCGCTTTGCTTTTGCCGAGCCGGCTACTTGCGTGGCTTACAGGGCGTATGACTTATTATTTATATGGTAAGCATTGCATTACCATTAATTAAAATGCGTCTGCTTTTTATATTTATGGCAACGTTTTTTATATAATTGTTATTTAAAAAATTGTAATAGCTCCAAACTCATTTCATAAATACTTTATTTTTTTGTCGCATTATTTTTGTCTCTCCTCTTCTTACAACTGGGAAATTAGTTGAAATTCCGTTTTAATTTCCGTTTCCGCATCAACATTTTTCGCTTGTCAATTATTGCAGAATTATGCAAATATGTTGTCGGCGTAGCGCAGAAAAAAAAAATATATATATAAATGGGGAAAAAAGAACTTGAAAAATGTCGAAAAAGTGCGCAGTTGCGCCTCTCCTGAAGTTTCAGGGGGGCGTGGCCTGCCGCCTAATTGAATTAAAACATAAAAATTTTTGCACCGCAATAAGTTTTCGGCTGCGTCTAACGATCCCCCTGGGTAGGCTATAAACTTTACCCGCCGAGGGAACCGAATTTGGTGGCACCTCCAGAGATAAGAAATGGCAACTGAATGCCATTATGGCATGCTGCGTGAGTGTGTATGTGTGTGTGTGCGTGAGCATCCATATAACGCTTGTTGTGCTCTCTTTTTACTGCAATTTGATATGCTGCAATAACTTTGAGTTCATTTTGACTTTAAGCTCTATTAAAAATACATTTCACATAAATGTTATTTTACTGTTATGCAGTTAAACAGTGCTCTATATGTAAGTGGGTTTACCAACACTGGAGAGCTACAAATATTTATTAATATTTATTAACAAACATTAAGCGTAAAGTGCTTAGCATCTAGCTAATACATATATACATATGATAAAATTAACTGCTTGATAGAGTTTTCATTGTCAATAATTAATCAATAATTCACATGCATAAATATTTGTGAATGCACAAATATACATATGTGTTTTATTATTGTAATTTGTATATATTGCTATTATTATTATTATTGTTTTTCAATTCCCATTAGCTTTTCACATTTTATCATAATTTTTTTAACAATTTCTATTGAAGCCTATTTGACTTTTATTTTGTTGTTCGAATTTGGCTGCGGCATTTAAATGTAAACTGGCAGCAATTATGCCGTTAAGTACGATTGTAAAAACATGCGCAAATTACGTGGCTGCTGTTGCTTTTGGCTCGTTGCTCAACACTTTTGGCAACTCATTTGCAAAATATGCAATAAATATTTATGCAGCTGAGGCGCCAGCAGCAGCGTTAACTACTTAACAACACAAACAGATACAAATATGTGAAAAGTTGCTCCTGCACACACACATGCACACAACCAACTGGCAGCACTTGAATAGAGGCGCCACATGTGCATTGCATTCTCATTTGTTAAGTCTGCCGTTTAATCTGCACAACAACAAACAACAGCCACAGATTGCAGGCTCTGCGTATTTTTCGTGCCTCTCGTGGCATGTGTTTATGTTATAATTGAAAAAGGTAAACGGTAAATGTTTTGCATCTGCGGATCATGCAAATTGCATCCTTCACTCCAGATACGCAATTGTATTAAGCTACAAATTTTAATTGAAACCTAGCAGAGCATGTTCCTTGCCGCCTTAGCCAAGCTAAGACGACAAAGTAGTTTTACACTGTTTAGCTGAAACTTTAGATTTAATATGCATGCATTTTAACTATTTTCGAAGTCGCTGTGGATCAGGCAAAATGCATGTACATTATATATATATATATATATATATATATATATATATATATATATATATATATATATAAATATACTTTAGATGTTATTAAAAAAAAAAAATAATATTATTAAAATAAAAATACAATTTTAAAATATTACTTAAAATTAAATTAATATTAAATATCTAAAAATAAATAAATAAATAGTATATAATTTATTTATTTATTTTTAACTATTTAAAATTTGTAATTAATGATTTTTATATTATTAGTATTAAAAGCTTATTTTAAATGAAAATTTTAAATTTCCCTGCATAAATGTAAACAAAATATTTATTTATTTATATTTTATTTATTCAATGCATAATTTGCCACAACTTTGCCAAATTTAAAATGAATTTTGTATTGGCATATCAATCATGTTTTTATCTCTCCACCTTTGCAAAATAAATAATTTTGTTTTTACTTCTCAATACTCTTATAAATATTACCTTTAACATTTTAATTATTTTCTTTTGTGTTGACAATCATTCCAACTGCATGTTATTATGATTGCATTTCCGTAAATTTGGAATTTTTTTATCTTGAAATCAAAGGCAACTTGCATATTTCATTTTGCGTGGCCGCACACTCTAATTCTCAGGACAACAAAGTAATCACCTGGCATTCCATGCTCCCTCTCTTTCCCCCTGTCTCTTAGTCCCTCTTTCATTCTCTCTTGCTCTACCCCGCTCTATCTCATGCTTAGCTCAGTGGCTGGGCCCCTGCTGATTATTATGCAAAGCGCATGGCGAATAATTTTGAGGCAAATCAAAAAGCAGCGCAAAAGTTACAACTACGAGAGAAGCAGAAAAAAATATGAAGAATATTGCAAAGAATTTACGACTGTCAGCGACAACGTAGAGAGAATTTGGTCGCATTTTGAGTGAAACTCCCTCGCTGCCAAGTTGACTGACTGACTGACTGACTGACTGACTGACTTATTGACTGACTGAGCAACGGACTGACTGAGTGACAATCCAAGTGTTTTTGACGTGACGTTGCCTCCAAAGCCGCAAATATGCAGAACACCTCAAGATTAAATGTG
Organism: Drosophila mayaguana; assembly: GCA_037075325.1. Taxonomy (NCBI): domain Eukaryota; kingdom Metazoa; phylum Arthropoda; class Insecta; order Diptera; family Drosophilidae; genus Drosophila; species Drosophila mayaguana. The sequence goes on along the minus strand of JBAMCG010000068.1, from coordinate 11,127,039 downwards.
CAGCACGCTGTGGAGTCGAATGAGAATGACACAAGATACTTTACGACGTCAAGCGAACAGCATGTGTGCATGTGTGCGTGTGTGTGAATGTGTGTATGAATGTGTATCATGTGCATGTTGTTATTGCTGGCTTTGTCGAGAGCAGCGCTCATTGTCTCACATCAGCATTAAGAGGCAGCACGTGCGTCACCAGAACCAGTTCCAGCTAACAGACACGACCGCCAACAACGTCAGCGGCAATGCACGAGCCAAATAATGGGACGAGAGCACAACAAAGCTGAAAGAGCAGCTCAAAAGCAGAAATTAATAAGCACGCTGTAATTGAGTTTGGCTAAATGTATCTATGAGATACGGCGGCGCTGGTAGAGGTTTATTCTGTACCTTATTAAATGTGTGTATAGCACCTGCTAGATACAGTCATCTGCATATTTAATAGACAGTTTACAAACTAGCAAACTGTTGTACGCAGTAACCATATAAGTTTGCTCATATATAAGTTTGGCAGGGGACCAGAATTATTGTCGCAATAATCGTACGAACGCTATAAGTGTAGTCGGTATAACCGGGCTCTACTGTATATCGAGAGACCACATAAAAGTATCTGCACAGCTGTAACTCCCTTATCTCATTCTGAAACAATTAATTACACTTAAATAGACTATAAACTGTATGACATCCAAATTTAATTATCTGCGTGTTTTATTTCAAGACTCTTCAGGCATTCACATATACCATATACTAAGCCATTTATTATGTATTTAATTTGCATCAAAATTTCATTTGGAACAAATATGAAAACTGAATTTTTCGTATAAATCTATTCTAGAATTTATCAACGGCAACATTCCATTTGCAATTTTAAGCCATTTAAAGACCTGCTACGTCTGTCAAAATGCATTTGGCTAATGAATTACCTTGACTTGGACTGCAGCCAAGTGAGCAGAATAATTTGTGCTGTGGGATCTTTGGATCTTAACTGGCTTTTGGGTTTTATTTAGTAATTACGGCCAGGCAGAGTAATGGGCATGCCTCGAATGCCAAGCCATGCAAATTCTAACCACAAAATTCGAATAGTTTTCCCAATGTTGAATGTTTCAATTTGTGCGTAGTGCCAGCCACTTGAGAGACACTTTCAACAAATGCAAAGTGCTTGAGAATGTATAAAAAACATTTATAATGCGAAATTATAATAAAAGACTTGCTGAGCAGGCAGTCAATAGGCTGCCGCGTTGTCTGTCTGGCAACAGTCGCATATGCATTGCATCCACTCATCTCTGGAGCTCAGGGCAATGTGCCAGCCAAGCACTTGAGAAAATCAAAAGGGGGACGCCGGCTGGCGTGGTGAGGGGATGAGGACGGGGAAGGGGGGGACTGAGCATTGGTGGGACATTAGAATAGGAATTGCTGGCGGGCAGCGGTAATTGAATGAGCCAGCAGCACAAAGCACACTGCAAAGCGTTTCGGTCAGCTGTATAAAAATCAAAGTGCCCCTTGGTAGACTAACAGATGCCCTGTAAATCATTTGAGTGGCTCTAAGGCCACTTCAATTGATATGAACTCTATTTCAAATTGGATTTATCAGCTAAGCTTTATTTTATTTTGGACTCAACTTAACCAACTGCTTATACGACCATTTATAATTCCTAGCTACAGGGTATCTCTATATATTTATGCTCCATATACATATATAACACACAAATGAACCCTTCAAGCAAATACTGAAATGAACCTCCGTCTGCGTCTCCGTCTTCATCTCCGTCTCCTTCTCTCCGCTCGCCAGCAAAACAGTTGCAGCCCCATTGCTTCCCCAAACGCGTTGACGGGCTCCGACTGCTGGCAGTTTGGCGATTGCCCAAAACGAAGAGCGAGAGAGAAGGACAGAGATAGAGAGAGAGAGAGGGAGAAAGAGATGGGCGAGCGCTGCGGAAATTGTGGCGCTCGCGGCCCGGAAGTGTTGCCAACGTAATCGAAACGTGCTGGCTTTGGCAACGCCAACGACGGGGGTTCCTGCTGCGTCCTTCGACCAGCTACCAACTGCTGCTGGCTGTCGACGTCGCCGTCCGGTCAAAGAATGAAGCACAGTTGCCACGCCTGCCCCCGTCTGCCACCGCCCGCCCACCAGTCGCCAGTCCCTCGTCAGCCTTTTTTGGCATGTCACACACATCTAGCTGGGGGCTGCCAACTGATTTAAATGATTTTGCACATTTGTCGCAGCGGTTGGCAACGCGCATGTCATTAGCTGTTATTAATGCTAATTGTGTATGAACAGGTCGTGCTTTGAATGGCAGCTCATTCTAATTATCTAAAGGTTGACTCCGGTTATTAATTTAAGAAGTTTTTCTTTTCTCACTTTTCAAAATGCTGCAGAATATCTTGCTCTCTGACTAAGCACACCTTTAATAAGAGCCACATTTAATTAGCAAACATTTCGTTCTCTTTGTAAACCATACACACACACGCACACTCATATCTATATATATATTCACATAAATTCTTCCTTTTACACTCAATTCAAAACTTGTCTATGCTAAATGAGCGCCCTCAAGCACGGCTCTCGGTACAAAGCGCAGCGTAGGACAGACTTTGACTATTGGCTATTGCATATGCAAAATGAAAAGTGCTCTCAAGCTGAGCGAGCGGCAAGCTACCGCGCCCCTTGCCCTTCCTTTATATATATATGATTGCGGAACAATGTGCAGGAGACAGCTACATACACCGAAGCGCACACAATTATAGATGCGACTGCTAGGGCTGAGCGCGTGAAAGAGAGAAAAAAGAAAAAGCACGAAAAGAACTCGTGAGTTTTTCTGATATTATTTTAATAAATAAATATTTATTTATTTATTTATTTATTTATTCTCTGTGGTCTGCAATACAAAAATACTTTGTGCTTCACTCGTGTATTACGAGCGTGGACCTGATGATATATATCCTGCTTAGTAAGATCTGTTTAGAGTCAATGTCGTGCGTGGCTTAGCAGAAAAGTCTGTCGTTTATATACCGTATATTTTTTGCAGAATAGTACGCTTGTATATATACTATATAGAGAGTGCAGTAGTATGAAGTGGGCATAAGTCCTACAAGTCACTTCAAAGTCGTGTCGGTTGACATGTTTTATTTTCCTTCAAATGAATATCAATCAGTTTGGCTCTATATTCACATAGTGCTCATTCCATTTCTTGCATATTATTATCTCTTCTCATCGTGACTCTTTTCCTTCATCTCTTTGTCTCATCTCCAGCTTACATCAATATTCGCATGCGATTGCTCAGATAAATAGGCAATAAATGTGCATGAGCTGCTCTCGTTTGTAGCTTGTCAAAGTTCAGCAAAGTATTCCGTAGGAAGTTTCGTCTGCCTTTTCGAGTCTCACTCAGTGTACACTAGGCAATGTAAATATATGCACGCCAGAGCCACAGGCACAATCACAGAGAGAGAGAGAGAGAGAGAGAGAGAGAGAGAGAGAGAGAGAGAGAGAGAGAGAGAGAGAGAGAGAAAAGAGAGAGAGAGTCACTCAAATAAGTATTTCTATATACATCTAGTATATATAGAGTACACACTTATTTATATCTCTGCTCGAATGTGTATTTGTATTTATATCGATGTCGGCAATTGATTACGTATTCCGCATGTTGTATTGTCGCGACAGAATTTAATTTCGTTCTTATGGGACGCACAGTCGATCGAGCGACCACTGCGCCACCCATTGCCCAGGGCCAATCCCTCGGACCTCCCCCTCAGGCCTGCCCCCTCTATTAGCTTTATCCACTCTGACTCTGGTCTGTATCGAACTGTAACGCATTCAAAGTTGTTGTCGTTGCTGTTGTTGTTGTTGCTGTCGCCTGTCTATCGCACTATTGTCTATGCAAAATGTACAACAACAACAGCAATGGAAACAGCACATTTGTTGTTTCCATTGAAGAGTCCCACAGAATTCACGTATTTGTGTTCTCTGCTCACTTGTCTGCCATTTGACGTTTCGGTTTTACAAGTGTATAGGTGAGTGTGTGGGTGTGTGAAGAGTGGGCGCATTGGAAAATTTTCAATAGTTCAGGAAATTAGTTGCAAACAAATTTTCTAACCTATTCTGAGCTGTGCAACTCAATTACAATAAAAACAATGGACAATTTTTTTTAAATATCGCTGAGAGAATTTGTTTTGTCATTTTTTCTCAGCTTTTGCTTTGAGTAAATTAAATTTAAAAATGTTTTATTTTAATACGTTAAAAAGGCTTTAAGAATTGTTATGCCATTTCAAATAATTTGAAAATTACAGTAAAATCAGCATAGGAATTATCTTAGTGGGAAATGTAAAGTATTATTATAGAGAGCGCTGACTTGTTAGATTCCTCTCTTGCTCGATCCCTCTCGTTTTTCTTTGACTAGCTCTATTTCCTTCTCTCCCTCTTTCATCTCTCTCCATGACTATGACTCTCCATCTTTTTTTTAAATACCATCAATCTCAGCTGGTTTCTATATTAAGCCTTGCATGTTTTGACTGATATTTTGAGTCAAGTTCATTTCGAGCTTGCACAACGCTCACACGCGTGTAATTTATGCAATTAGCAAGCAGTTGCTAACACTAGAAACTATCATCATCATCAACATCATTAGCAGCCCTAGTTCCAGATCAGAGATCTGCTTCATTTTGTAATTTGTGAAAATATTTTATTTAATTTTTATTTATATATATATATATATATATATATATATATATTTTTTTTTTTTTTTTTTTTTTTTTTTTTTGCTTTTCCTTTGGCAAGGTGCAGCAGGCACAGCTTTCTTGACACTTGCTCGAAATTTTGACAGCCGAGCTTAAGATGAGGCGGGAGTCTACTTCGACGAGGGTTGCCTCTGCCGTTGACATGCAAAAAGCAGCTACGTGACATGGCAATGTGCAACGTGTTTGTTGCTGGTTTGTTGGGCTGCTCAGCTGTGGTTGCTTATTGCTGTTGTTGTTCGTTTGGTTGTTGCCCCAGCGAGAAACGTGTTACATTTATGTTAACACATTTGCGCACGTTGCGTGCGAACGAAATGCAGATAATGACCAAAGAGCATTTATTCTCCCACTCGCTCACACCTCACACACATGCCACAAAATTCTAAAACAGACAACCTTATGCAACCAGCGAGGAGTGAGAATATTTGCACGGGCTGTTACGTTTCACTTTTGACTGACAGCCATTTTGACTCTGACTATTTGTGATCCAGTCCCCTCATCTCAGCTCGTTCCTCTCACCGCACAGTTTGTCATTTGATCTGCTCATAAAATTATTAGTTTTGCTGCTGCTGCTGCTGTTGCTGCTGCTGCTGCTGCTACTGCTGCTGCTGCTGGGCTACGTGTCTGCTGCATCAAATTGCTTTAAAAATATATCATCGCATGCACTTGTTGTGTTCGTCAAGGCATTCGTTCATTCATTCATGCAGTCCTTCATTCAGTTACATTCGCATAGATCTTTATTTATTTATAATCATTTCTCATTTGGTATTTTGCCTTTTTGACGCTGGCCCTGCTTATTTATTATCATTATTTGCTGCCTGTCAGCATTGCTGCTACTTTAGGCAGCAGCAACCACAGCGAATTCACCACAAACAATTCATATCGCATAAATATGCAAGTCATGCGCTCAGTTAGACGACGACGACAGCGTCCACATCGATAGAAACGTCAAAGCTTGCCAGCATTTTGCTTGCCTTGCGTTTCCCATTCCCTTTGACAGGCACGCCTCGTGCCACGCCTCCAGTTACAGACACAAACTGCAATCCAACAAATATCCCAATTCCCAACAGATATTCCCAAATGAGCGAAGAGTGTGCGACTTTACGTGTGTGTGTGTGTGTGTGTGTGTGTGTGTGTGTGTGTGTGTGTGTGTGTGTGTGTGTGTGTGTGTGTGTGCGTGTCTGAGGTTAGAAATTTTGCATGTGGCAGAGCCCCAAGAAACATATTGCGAAAACTTAACGAAGACAGAGAGGGAGAGAGAGAGAGAGAGAGGCAGCGAGAGACTTAGCTTTGTATTAGCCATATTTGGAGCAATCTGTATGCAAGTCGCAACAGCGGAAATGGATTAGATCGTTAACTTATTGATTTGCATGCACAGCAGTCATTTTTGCTGTAGTTAGAATATGGTTCGAGCACAAAACAATTTTCAGAGCTTGAGCTCTGATCGCATTGTAACTCATTAGCATACAAAGGGAACAGACTTTTGAGGGGAATGGCGATTACTTAACCAGCGATTAAATTGATTTTAATTTTTATTGCCCGATGAATCGATAGTTCATAAATATATACGAAAATTAAGATTTATAAATATTAAAACTAACTTTTGCTTTTATTCTATATAGAACATACCCTTCAATCAAGTTTAATTTACTGTAGAATGTGAACTAAAATATATAAATATCTCAAATATTAAAAAAAATATATAGAAACTAGAATCATTTGACATCTATGTATATAGAAATTAGTAAAAATATATTTTGAAGTCAAACTCTAACTTGGCGACTATTATGGAATCTGAATCTAATCATTGTTTTTTTTTTTTTACTTTTTATGAGCGTTAAGACGAACCAGTTTATAAAAGAATCAAAAAAAATAAAGCTAGTTGCGTATTGATTTGCACTTTTTTTAACGCTTTAAATTAATTTGGATATATGTCAATATACAAATATATAATAGAAATATAAATTGAGCCTAATTGACGCATCTGCAACTGAATTTTAATTTCTTTAAATTTAGTTTTTAATTTTATCAATTTTATTTAATAGTATTTTGTGCCAAGCGTAAATAAATAACATTCAAAAATTAATTTAACAAACTAATTTAACCAAATAAATAGACAAATAGTTGAAAATAATTTTAATAAATCTATATGTAAATATACAAATTATTTAAATTTTTTGATAAATGTTAACCTATTTATTTGAACGTTTGGCTTATAATATAATTTTCATTAAATTCATAAGAAATGTATATATATAAATATATATAGTTTTTTTTTTTTTACTATTTAAACGTTCACCAAAAAACATTTCGATTTCTAATTCAAATGCCTTCGGCATCTTTTTTGGGTTACATAGCTGTTGGCAATAAGCCGCAAATTGTTTATTGTGTCAGCTCGCAAGCAACAGTTGAGAGCAACACAAAAAAAGAAGAGAGATAAGGAAAAACAACAGAACAACATCAACAACAAAGGGAAAAACAAAATGCTTTCCACTTTGGCCCGAAGTGCAAATCCCCTGACAAAGCTAAAATTTAATTAGCAGCCAGCAAGCGGCGTTTGCAAATGAAATTACACACAAAAAGGAGGCGCCGCTGCGTTGCATGCAACCGATGCCCAAAACAAACGCCCCCAACACACACCCATACACCCACACACCCACACACACTCGCATGCCGTTACATACATGTATGTAGGCAGCATTAAAATCCAGCCCCAGCTTCACACAGTGGCTTAACATTTTGCCACTTGGCAGCGCGACGCCCGGACTAGAGAGAGAAAAAGCGAATGGAAATAAAATACAATGACAACACATTCACACGCACACACACACATTTACATACATGTGTGTAACACGACACGAGCGCCTTGAAGCAACAACAACATGTTTTGTACACTGGGAGAAACAGAGAGCTGTTCTGCATATCAAATTTGATGACCTTAAGACAAAAAAATATAAAAAATGTCAAAATTGTTATTGTGCTTGTAAATTATTAATAATATATACTTAAATAATAATCAATAATAATATAATATTTTTAATTTGTGACTTTTATCTGCAATATTTGTAGTTCTATTTAAATTTCTCAAAGTTCAGAGCATAAATCAATTTTAAAATGTTTTTTTGAATTAAGTTGATATTTAGTAAATGGGTTCATAAAACTATATCTAAATCTACATTGACATTTTACAATTGTAAAACATATTGTATATACTTGAGTCCATTAATATTTTGGCAAAAATAATTAACCATTTGCTTTAGTTTCGTTTGTTGGAGTGAAGCAAACAGTTCGTCGAATGAAACTAAGTATACTCAGCAATTAATTTGAATAGGGAATCTTTTCGCTCAGTGTAATCCTCGCGAACTTTACAACAAACACGAAAATATAATTTGCAACATTTCGAGGCAGGCAGCAGGCGACGCGTTTCCGCAGCCACGTTGCCAGGTAGCGGGGCGAGCAGGAGACTGAGACGCGGCCGTTGGCCAGGGGGATGTTGTTGTAACTGAAGTTAGTGTAAGCCCGAGATGGGGCTTTTGGCTATGGCTATGGACATGGCTATGGCTGCAAGTAACACTAATTACCTGGAACTAAATATGGCGCCGGATTTGGTGGCGGCAGCCAATACGTTGCCGTTATCGCCGGATACGGCTGTTGGCCATTTGTGGCCATGTTTGTGGGCTGCTGCGGGGGTGGCGAGTGCGGCGACATGCCGGAGCCACACAATTTGTTGTTGCTGTTGCTAGTGTTGCTACTGGGCTGGGCTGTTGCACATGTTGTTAGCGCTGTTTTGGCCGACAGAGGGCGCAGCTGCAGCTCACTAACATTGCCATTTCCGTTTCCGTTGATATTGGACGCTGAGAGGTTGCTGCTGCTGCTGCTGTTGCTGCTGCTGTTGTTGTTACTCTTGCTGTTGCTGTTGTTGTTGTTTAAGCCATTGCTGCATTCCATGATATTTGTATTTGGATTTTTCATATTTATGGGCCGCTAGATGGCGCCACACTCAAACACACACACCCACGCCGAGGGCAACTTATTTTTATGAGCCTCTTGGGCTATATTAAACTGCAATGCTATATTATATTGAAATTTATTTATATTTTTGCATGTAATTTAAATGAACATGTTTTTCTCTACAATTAAAAAGATCAACAAAAAATACCACAATTATTCACTGGTGTATAATTTGAGTTTCATTTGAAACAAACCAAACAAAAAACGGTCTATTCCGTTTTGTTTTGTTTCTGTTGTTATTTTGTTTTATTTTTATTTTTTACACATTTTTAATACGCAGCGCGTGCTGCAGCCTTATTATAATCGCCATCATTATTATGTCCGTTTGTTGTTGTTGTTACACACTCAAGCATACATATTTATATATTAATTTTTATGGTTTGCCATTTTTGTATAACCAATTAATTTGCCATATTGCACCGTTTGCTTTTGTAATATTGTGTTTGATTTGTTTCTGCTCTTTCTTGACGATTGTTGCTATTTTTTATTTTGTTATTTACTTTCAATTTGCTGCATATCATCGCATCATATCGAGCGTTAATGTGCCAGGCATGTCATATGTCTGCATATAAACAGACACACACACACACACTCGCACACACAGACACAATATTTGCAATTGTTATTAAGCTTATTATGGCGATCACATAGCGTAGTTATTTGATTTTGCACTTAATGCCAGTTAGGATTCAGGTAATGAAATTATTTTCAGTTGCCCTCTCCCTGGGCCAAGCTTTCGCCGCAACAATTTTTATGTGCACTTTTTTCGTGCTGTTGCAATTCTCGAAATAGCAAAGCAGCTCATAAAATTTCAAATTCGAAATTGAATATAAAAACCTATTCAACAAAACGCAGCGCCTAAGCAAATTGAACTAAACGGACCAAAGCGAATTTCGAAAATGTCACAATTTGTCCAGAGGCCACGCCTATTACCCCTCTCTCTCTTTCTCGCTCTATGTCTCTCTCTATATACCATTGCTATGTGACACCTGTCTGAAACTCTAATCAGCTTCAAATATAGCTGCTAAATAATAAACGTCTGTGTTTATATAACACAGGCCTCGTTTGTATGTACTATGTACCCCACTCTCTATCGGCTGAAGGGGGCGTCTTTGGCTAGGGGGCGTATCTACGGAACCTGAAACCTACACTAAACAACTGTCGACATAACACAAAAAGTGAGTTGTGAAATGTTAAGCTTATTTGTTTACAACAACAACAATGTACAACTACAACAAGCGAAGTCTCAGTCGATTTATGACCATGTGAAATTCTGTTTTAAGAAAAGAAAGCTGAATCGAGCGTAATATGCGATTTTAACAGTTCATGAAATTCAGTTTAGCAATAATATTTATTCTTCAGAATATAAAAGCTAAGCTCAAAAATATTTATTGTTTAGGGGATTTTGTTTACTACATTTATTTACTTAGCTCATTTGATGTTGATGTTGAGTGTGAGAATTCACAGAGAATAATGTATTTAGATTTCAAATATGTTCGAGATTTTTTATTAAATTAAGTATTTTTGAAATTTTTAAAACTGAAAATCTACTGTCATATAAAAAATACAAAATTGGAAACTCTGCTGTAAAGATCAAAAATTGAAATTCTAAGAAATACGGAAATTTCATATATTGATAACAAAATATATTTGAAAGGAAAACCTTGAGCAGAGCGCATAACTAATGCTTCTTCATTAGCTTTTAGCCTTACCGCTAAAAAGAGCTATCTATACATGCTTGAACATCAATTCTTTCCATAGCTTTCCCTTACTCGTCTTGCAACATCTGAGAAATACAACAGCTCTGAGGTCACATAAGGTTAATCAACACAAAAGACACACAGAGTTCCCCAAAGCCTAAAACATATCGAATTGTTTTGATGACAATCGATTGTTATTGTTTGTCTTAAAAATAGCTGGATGCGTTCATTTCGATTTGCTTGCGGAAAATGAAACAAAGTATATTTTCATGTCAACTATATTTTCTATTGATTTTTGCTCCGCTTCTCGAGACTTTCCACAACTTGTCGAGCTTGTCTATTTTCAATTTCTGGCGGCCCAGCTAAATTGACGTTTGCCTGCCTGCCTATTGACAGACTGCTCTTTCTCTCTGTCTCCACATATATTGAGTTGATGCTGTTGTTGTTGTTGCTGATGGACTATGTTGTTTGTGCTCGGTCAACATGTAGACATAAATATGAGTAAATATTCGAAACTTATATGCTTACATATGTGCATGTATATAGCGGGCATCGGTACAGGTACTATGTGGCATGCTGCACTGAGGAAAGCACAAATATTGATGGAAGTATTTGACAACTTTTGTGGCCTGAGCCTTGTTACACGTGAAGTGCATGCGACACAACGTTGCAACGTTGCAACGTTGCAACATGCAAATGCAATTGATTTGCCACTGCTGCTGCCGCTGCTGCTGCTGCAATCATGCACATTTATAATGGCATATAATGTGTGGCACATTGCAACACGCTGCCAATCGACTGGCTTGTAATCATTTTTTGTATTTGTACCTTTTTTTTTTTTTGCTTTTCATTATTCGTTACGCTTCGCTGCCAGCTACCAATTTGTCAACTCGGTCAACACATGCGGCTCTAATTCTTATTTAGCTTTTTTTTCTACTGACAATTGCTTGATTGCAACTAGAACTGATTAGCCCAATTAGTTACGAACTTTGACCTTAACTAGCCCCATCTGGATATCATATGTGCATGTGCGGCCTTAGCTCAGCGCTCTTTGTACTTTATCTTGACTTTTGCTATCTGCTCAGCTAGATATTTTTCGCTTCATGCGGCTCATTTGAATAAGCACAACAATTATCGCATAAACTTCATAAACTTCACATTTACACTCCGAACCTTTCGGTTAATGTGCGGGTTTCTGGAAGTTTTTAGAGCGTAAAGCAGCGCATTTTCATTTAAAACTGACGTATCTGAAGCATGTTAAAAATAATAATAATAAAGAAATAGATTACGCTGGCAATCTAATTTGATGGCTATAGAGAATTGTCGCGTTGCGAGCTAGATAAAGGGAGAGACAAAGAGAGAGAGAGAGAGATAGCTGAGAGAGAGACAGCTGAGAGTCTTAAAAAGAAGATACTAATGAGATATATATGTATAACGTATATATAATATATATTCTGAAATATATATTATTCAAACAGTTTAGCTGAGTTGCTTTAGTTATATATCAAATTAATTAATTTTTTTTTATCAAACATTCTTCTAGTATAACACCTACTACATATCAAAATAGTAATAATTAATAATACATAAGAGAAATATTAAATATACAAGTCAAGAAGATTTTGACTACATAGTAAGACTCAATATGAAGCTGCCAACTCTTTAATTTTATTAACCTTGAAGAGATTAGTAAATAATATTTAGGTAATGAAATTTCTATTTATAAATATTAAGTTGAGGCATGCATATCATTTTAATCCCAATTTATATATTTATATTTTATAACTTTATCTGCGATATCTAAAATTATGTCTGCTCTTATTTTGACTATTAATATGTATTTTTTTATATAAATACTCAAAATCAAATAGCAATATTATTTAAAAAAAAAAAACGCACACATTTCGTTTTTGCTTTTTGCATGTATATAGGTATTTGTTTTTGGGTTGACGAGCTGTTGACATTTTGTATTTAATATGCCGCACACCTTTGTTGTAGTTGTTCTTGTTGTTGCTCTTTGAGAATTGACAACTGACAATTTCCGTTTGTTGCCGGGCAATACGCATTTGTAGCCCTCCCGGGCTTCTACGTCAACTAACCCAACTGATTATTTTCAATTGGAATTCACTTTGCCTTCGGCCAAATGATTCATTTTCATGCTGACGCCAAGAAATCCATTACGTGATGTATTTATTTTTCTCCTCTCTCTCTCTCTGTCGCTCTTTCTCTTTCGCTTGCTCTTTGAATTTCTGAAAAATTATATATGCTCAAGAAAACATATATATGTATAGGACTGAGCGCTATTGCGTGGCTTGTATCTAGATGTTTTCAATTTAATGACACTTGTGCTAGTTGTTTGCCTGCGGCATCTTTTAATATTTGCACAAATGCGGCATTCGAGGCAGAGTCAACAAATTTTCTCCTATTGTACATAGAGACATATATAATCATATATAAATGAATATATGCAAAGGGTGCAGCTGACCTTGAGCTAGACTTTACGCACGTACGCTCAGGTACCAGATCGAACTCTCAGATCGTGAAGATGCCCGCACATCTGAAACCATTTATGATGACAGTTGGGTGTCTGTGCCTGTGTGTGTGTGTGTGTGTGAGTGTTTGGGGCACACCTCGAATAAACTGAGGCATTCAAGCGTTACGCCAACTGTATCGGAAATCGGTTTAACATTATACAGAAATGTCGCATGTATATATATATATACATATATATATATATATATATACAGAGACATCGAGAACTAGTGTTTGTATAGTTGGCTGTCCATTGTTCAGTGTAACGAATCAGCTGTTGTTGTGCCTGTATAGCAAATTTATGTAAATACATTCGACACGTATCTCAATGCACATTCAGTTCAGGTAAATAGGGTTTATCAGCGGCTACAGTGCTGACTGCCTATGTGCTTGAATTCACCAAAAGTGAGCTTCATATGCGAGAAGTTCAGCAGTGTTAACTGCCTAGATGGATGGAAAAGTCGGAGTAACGCAAATAAGTGGCAGCTACAGTGGTAACTGCTTACGTAAGTTGCAGTCAAAGTCGATTTAACAGAATTTTAACAGCCAGCGAGCGAATGATTTATGACAAGGGCGGGCATAGTACAGTGTTGACTGTGTAAATTAAGCTCAGTAAAAATTGGGTAAGACAAACTAGACTTGGACTTGGAATATCTCTGCTTTCTTAGCTAGGATTCACTGTACTGTACAAAGTACTTCACTGTAACTATTCATATAGCGAACCAACGAGCACGTGCTCAATGGGCTTCACTGTATTGCTTGATGTTCCCACTTCTAGTTAGAGCTACATTTATATTACATCCAAGGGAGGTGTATCAGAAAGGTAGCTAGACTTCTAACTTCATAGCCAAGCTTCACTGTTCTCCAGAATGGCAGTTCTTCACGTTTATTTAGAGCAACGACGACTGCAACTGCAACTACAACTGCTGCATAGCTGATATTGCAATTCATTTGGTTAACAAATTGTATCTGACAGATACGTTGCTAGAGATAGATACATTTTGGCACTCTCACTTGAGGAAGACGCGCGTGCGCAGCTTGAGGCGAACTGCAGCTGCGCGCACTCGCTTGAGCCGCACAGCTTGAGCTATCTGCAAATGTATCTATGAGATACAGATATGCTGTGCAGCATTCTATGCCGGAGACCGAAGAGCGAAGAGCGAAGACCGCAGACCGAAGAAACGTAAACGAAAACGAAAAGCGAAAAACAATGAAAAACGCGACTGATTGCTGGGCGATTGAGTGACAAACTGCTTGCGTCGCTTATTTTGTCGCTGCTGTTTTGCGCTGTCGTGCGGTTTATTTTACTTTACTTGATTTTTTTCTCCACATTTTTATTTATTTATTTATTTTGTTGTTTTTGGTTTCTTTAGCTTTTTGTTTTGCCTCACTCGTAGTTGTAGCACATGCGACTGTGTGCGTGTGTGTATCTGTGTGTGTGTACTTTAGCCATTGTGTACTCAGTTCACGATGTGCCCAACCGCATGGCGAGGCAGTCGAATAGGAATACGAAATTATCATTATTATCGCTGCCTTTTAGTTTTTGGCATTTTTCGTTTCAGTTAAATGGCATTTGCGACTAAATGAAAAACCCAAGCACACAGCCCAGAAATCACACTAAACACACACACACACACACACACACACACACACACTCTAAATACCAATACTATTTTGCAATACTCTAGAGATAAAAGACTCAACTATGAATAAAAACGAAATGAAATTGAGCTAAAATTAGATTTCAATTCAATAAATATATCGTCAATTTAAAATCGGATAATAGATAAAGATAATATTTATAGATATCATTTTTCAGTCAAATTAAAATTTTTCATTGAACTTGAAATATTATATCTATAATTATATATAATATATATATATCTATAATTATATACATATCCATATATCTAGGTATCTACTGAATATATTTCAAGCTCTTTTTGCATAAGTACATAAATTTAAGAAATCCTTCCATGAATTTTCTAAAATAATTAGATTTTTATGTAAATAAATTGTTTTATTTCCATATAGTTTCAGCAACGTGACATCGCTTTCAATTTCAGTTTAATGCCCGCTTTGTTGTCAAGTGTATCTAAGCCATAAATTGGGGGACTCATCAAGTGACGCGTGCTAGGCAGCACTGATCATAGCCGCCACTAGATCACGAGTATCTCATAGATACACACAAATACACAAGCAAACATACACTGAGTGGCGATGCGAGTAGTTTTGTTATAATATGGCTTTTGGCGGAAATTGTTCAAAGAGCGGGTATTTTGGTTTTCTGGAAATTTGACTGATTTTATTATGTCGATATATAGAGAAATAAATAATCTGGCAATACAATATAGACGCTTAACAGACTACAAATTTCTTCTAATATTAATAATCAATTAGATTGAATGATTTTCCTCCTATATAACAAAATTATATTAATGAATTTCATTCGATAGTTGCAGCTGACACCTAGAAATCGAGAACAATCGATTCAGTAATTTAGCTGTAATTATTCTATGAGAATAAAGTGTTGTATTTGTAGGCGCATTACTTATAGATACTGACATATGTAACGAATATGTAATTTATCAGATACTTTCAGCCATCTCTGCTCTTTATTTTGCTATAAACGATTACAAATTGACTTAACTGCCCATTACAGGGTATATTCTACTTCATCAGCACCGTCTACAGAACATTTCGTGCTTTTGCTTCGGAGTTTTGCACTGTGTTTGTGCGTTTGGCAATGCATTTGCATTGACGTTTGCTTGCCACTCGACTAAACTGATAAAAATCAGCTATGTACAATATAATATACGTTATATATATATATATATATGACTTTATATATCTAAGCTGGCTTATATACTTGTGCCGGGACTACCTGACTTTGGATGTTGGCACTGCGAGCGCCGGTCTCTGGTTTGCACATTATGTTTGTTTATTTATTATTGTTTCGCGTTTCAGAGCCGGCGACAGTTGTTTAATTTATCAGTTAACAGCTTTGTGGCTTTGCAGCCATACGCTAAAAGCTTCAGTTGCTTCCACTCTCGATCATATTTCAGCGGATTTATTATTTTTTTCCTCAGTTTTCTGTATGTGAGCTTAAAAAAATATTTGTGAGTACCTAAAAAGTACTCATTGCCCTTGTCGCTGGAATTAGAAACGAATGAAAAAAGATCCGAAAGGAAATACTAGAAGCGCCTAAAACCGTAGTGAGACCAGCGTGGTTGTGGCTGTGTCTGTGGCTGTGGTTGAGGTTCAGGTTTTGGGTACGCTCGCAGCGCTTATCTCGACAAGAAATTTAATTAAAATAAAACCATATGCCGCAATTGAAACGCCCCCTAATTACCAGGGACGCCTCAACAATAGACGCAGATACAGATACAGATACAGATACAGATACACAAAGTCTATGGGCTACTGGGGATAAAAATGCAAACAGACGCCAGCAACAAAGCACTTGAAAAGGAAAGGCGGGGGAGGGAGGGGGGTCTGGCCAGAAGGGGGTGTAGAACACAAAAAATAATAATATGCGGCATATTGAAACAGACGCAAAACCATTTTCGATAATTGAAAATAATAATTAAAATTCTCTGATTGAGGCGCATTCGCTTTTTGTTGTGCACCACAACAACAGACGTCCACAATTGGAGTGAAAGAAGCTATAAAAAGCAACAACAGCAAAAACGACAACAATCGACTTGCAGCTAACATACACAACAATTTGATATTCAATGTTGAGTTTTCAATACCGTGTAACTAATGTGAGTGTTTCAGGAAATGGGGTATATGGCAGTTGACAGACTGTGAACTGGATAAGTCAGACAACTCATAGCTCGAATTTCGTTAAAGCTCAACTATATAATATATATCTATATTACAGCAGATAGTTTCAGGCAGCTGTCTATGCAGAACGACTTCTTCCAGGAATATTGGACACAAAGCGCTCGAGGGAATAACATGAAATTGATGCATATTAATTACTATATTTGGAAATTGGAATAGTCTTAGCTTTGATCACTGCTTGTTCAGCAAAAGCAGGTCTGGTATTTTCTATAAATAATATTATTAAATTTATAGTCATAATAGTTAATATTCAAGCATTATATAATCTATTATATATTTATATTATATAAATATTCTTAATTGTTAAATTATTATATATGTTTGGTATATCTATATATCTATATAGTCTGATTTTTCGATTTACATATTTTCTGCGACGTTTTTGAGTGCCAAGTTTCTTGTCACATCTCAAATTTGACATAAATCAAACAGAAAAATTTAATTTTAAAAATCTGTTTTGCTATTATATAGTTTTTCAACAGCCTATAGTAAGTGAAATCTAGTATAAATTGAAATTAATCGGAAAATGAACAAATATTGAAAATAAATAATTAATGGCTTCTTTTGCTAAAATCTTAGCAACCTCAAACGAAATACTGCTTACAGGGTAACTGCAATTCTAGCAAGCTCGTCTCAAGGTCCCATTTTTCTCCTCATTTTAATATGCAGAACTTGTCGCCTGCCTGGAGAGTCGTATTGCTGTTGTTGTTGCTTCTTCTTTGTCAGTTTTTTCTTTGCTTTTCCAATTCTTTTTGCTTTCGTCTCTTTGTCTTTCGTAGAGGCAAAGCCCGTTAGCCGTATTTGCGTCTTGTGTCCAGGCCATAGAAGTCATCGTTATGGTGTCCCCAAAGTGCGCCTGGCTTTGTTCTGTCCCCACCCCATTTTCTGCCTCTGCCTAGCTCCCGCTCGTTGACTTTTTAGAATTTATGAGCGTTCTGCATTTGGGATTCCAAGTGCGTGATTTCTTCAATTAAATGCCCCAAAGTCTTCGGCTCTCGTTGCAAGCAGCCGGCGGCAGTCAGAGTCGCACCACTTGTTGAATGGCATTGCACAAGCATGTGGCAATGTCTTTGACTCTGCACAGCCCTCCCCCCAGCGACCCCCTCTAGAATATGATGTATGTTAAGCATGCTTGTTTGGGGAGGGCGACAGTTCACAGCATTGTCTGCGCCATTCTAAGACTCTTTCGGACAATACTTGTGGTTCAAGTATAGCATTTAGCATAATTCTCAAACAATGACAATAGTTCAGTCAATAGCATAGATGTGAATGGGAGAGAATATAATAGAATAGCATGGCATTCGCTTGTTTGCAATTATGGTTAAGAAATTAATTTGCCAACTTGTGCAATGCCAAATTATTCACAATTGAAGTTGAAGTTGGCTATGAAAAACGGAAATGGGAAGTCTTCACTAATTAGTCAAAGATAATTCTTTTATCAGTATTTAGATTTGGGCTTTAGGCAGGAAAATGCACTCAATAACTTGGGCACTTAATGACTCGAGACGGGAAACGCTAGCAGATAAAAAAGTATTTAAAAACTGTTTGAAATTGCTGAAAAGGTTTTCTCTTATAGGCGAATCTTAAGGAGTTCAATGTTATTTCGTAATATATTTAATTAATTTTGAATTTCTCTTGTTTCTATATACTTCTACAACTCTTCTCTACTTGTCAGATAAGAGATTTCATTTTCCGATAAATGCAATTTGTAGACCTTTTTCAGGTTTGTCTTCAAGCGATATTTCATTAGCTTTTGCTACGCACGGCAATTATGCGCATATTTCAATATGGGCGCAACTGAAGCGTGTTGCATGTGCGTGTGTGTGTGTGTGTCTTGTGCCACATGACAAACTGCAGCTGCAACAAGACGAAAACGCACTTGCAACACGCAATGCAGCGTTAAAAAACAATTTCTCCATTTGGTGGCATTCCACAAATGCTTTTAGCAATGGCTCGATGCGGGCCACGCAAGCGCAACTAGAATCACACATAGATACAGATACGTATCGGGCGAGAGCTGCAGAGACAGCTGAAGTATCTGAGGTATTTGAGATACATGTACATACAGATCAATCATTATGGCTGCTTGTGGATTAAAGAGCAGAAATGGCGATGAAGACAGAATTAGAGATAATGTATCTGTGGTATTGATATACGTAAAAGCAGGTGCATATGTGTACAGAATGATACTAAGCAACAAAATATATATAATATAATATTTAGAGGCATAACTAGTTCATAATTAGAAATTTCCTATGAAATATGTAATCAAAGCAAATGAAGTATCTATTGTGCAGTGTGGAAATGCATAACATAGATGTTTAAATAAAGTATCTTTGGAAAAGTATCTATAAAAGAAGGAGATTATTAAGTAAAATCAGGTAAAGTCAAAGCAAAGTAACTTTGAAATAAAGATACAGATAAAATATTTCATTCATTCATCACAGATATACGATATCTATCTACATACTTATATACACCATAAATATTACTTCATGTACAAGCATACTATATATTACTTTGTTGCATAGCTAAAGATAAAGCCCATATTGATTGAGATAAATATCGAGCAACAGCTTGAGATAAAATAACTGCGAATGTGCGCAGTTCACTTGAATCAAAACAAAAAGACAAAAACAGAAAACAGCTGAGCTAATAACGGCTCACATAGAGTATATAAATATATATGAAGTATATAGCCAAAAGCGAAATTGAATGGAAATTGAAATTGAAATGAAAAACTGGTTGCGATCGCTGCGATCCACAAAGGAAGAGAGCGGGTGGGCGGCTGCACAATAATAATTAACCAGCTGTAGGAGCCGAGGTGCTGAGAAGCCGGCTCGAACGGGTGACTCAAGCAGCGGCGGATGCTGCGCTGCTGCTGCATTTGCTCAGATTTATTAACTTTTTTATTTAATTTTGAAGTGTTTTTTTTTCTTTCTTTTATTATTTGTTTTGCTTTGTCTCAAAAGCATTCGGTCAATATTGGCAATTTGCATATTGTTGTTGGCATTTATGAGCGTTGTTTACATTTTGGCAATTGGCAAAAGCCAAAAAAGATGTACACAGATTTTAAGTGAGCATAAAACTAAATATATATACACATACATATATATAGATGTATTTTTATAGTACTGTGGCTGTAAACACTGGATATTTGTAAATATATTTCTGTTGAACTTTCGAGCAATTTGAAAATAATTGTTGATTAATTAAAGTTAAGTGCGCGACATTTCCAATAAAATTGATTTTGATTACTTTTCAAATTTTGTTTCAATTCACTTCAATTGAGCGAGCACAGTTATTTAATTTACAGAATTTCCTTTATTGTTTACTTTGCGGGCAGCAAATTGAAAAACGTGCGCGATCGATCGACTGACGGCTGCGGCGAACTGCGGCAAACTGCGGCAAACTGCGGCGACAAAATATTCTATTGGAATACACGCTCACGTTTGACAAATTGCGCGCGTGAGGAGCTATCGATGCGACCAACCGACCCGTCCGACCATCCGACTGACTGACTGCGTCTACACTGAACAACCAACTGTGTGTAACAGCAGCAGCAGCAGCAAAAGCAGCGGCAGCGGCAGCGCCACCAACTGGGGGCTTTTGGCTTTGGGCCGATCGTCAATTGCGCTGCACTTTGAATTTCATTTGCTGCCTGGCGCCTGGCAATGCTTATGCCGGCTTGCGCTCTCTGACGGCTGGCCCACCCGCTCTCTGCACTCTATCTCTGTCTCGCTCGTGCGCTCTCTCTTCGCGCACAGCTGTTGCTGGCGAGCGCGCTCTCTTCGCCACTTGTGGCTTAGTCAAAGTCAATTAGTTACGCTCTTTGCTTGCGTTTTGTCTTGTTTGTTTATGTTTGTTTCGCGCATTTCTCGCTGCCGGCTGACTCAGCGTTTTTATGTTGTTGTTGCTGCTGTTGTTGTGGTTTGTTTTAGAGTTCAAACAAGAAGATTGACGGACGTCTGTCTCGCTCTAGCACAAGCGCTGCATATTGACTCTTGTTTTTGTATTGCTAATGGCGACGGCTTATAAAGTAACGGCTTGTAATTTAAAGCTTGCAGCGCCAGTAAAACGACTTTTGCGCCCAATCTAACCTCAGTTTACAGTGCAGGCAATTCAGGTGAATACAGGTCTAGCTGAAGGAGGAATGTGGAACACATAAAAAAGTTTATGCAGGCACTGAAGATGCTAAAGAAAGACATTGCTCATCAGAAGGCCGTGCCACCTTCAGGCAATTTGTGATATTCTTTTAAATAAATGATAATCGAAAATCTACCAATCGAATTTATGGCTTTTAAACTGGCTACACTTCGAATGCGAAGTTGTTGCCGAGCAGAGGCTTCACTGTGTTTGCAGCTCAAGTATGTATTTCAAACAATACTTTTTGTTAGCTTAGACTGTTTTTTTGTTATTCACCAAATTTCACAATATTTAACACATTTAACGCCGCGTTAAACGAAACGCTGCTCACAATTAGCAACTCGGGCATGGCCCTAACGAACTCCGGCTATTTAGGTTTGTAAATGTATCTGTTGGATACACAAGTGAGCGCATGTATCTAAAGAGGCGATCACGTCAGCTGCTAAACGAGCAACAAATGTGCGAAAATCAATTGAGGCGCACTTGATGAGGCCACGTCTCGGCAGCATAGAAAAGCGCTTTGTACGGCCCGTAGAATGCCGTAATTGAATTGAAAACTGTGTTAATGTGACCAGCAGCAAAAGTATCTAGCAGATGCACAGATGCAGACACAGACACAGCTACAGATACAACAAATTGCACGAACGCAAGCATGAAAGCATGCATTTGAGTCAATCGCAGATCTGAAGATACCGCAGCATGAGTTGCCACGTTGCCACGTTGCCATGGAACTGCCGGAGTAGGGCATTGTAGGGTGTCCACCCTACAACTTGTCACCGCCTGACATCTTCACAAATTAATATACTCATTAATTAGAAAGCCACGGCGGCATAAATAAAAGTGTGCGTAAAAGTGCAGACGCTGCACAGCATACATAATTAATTTGCCATGATTGGTCAGGCAGCCCAGGCCAGTGCGACAGAGATGGACGAGCGAGAGCGAGAGCGAGACGAAAGACTGCTCGAGCAATGAGCAAATATTCAAAGCAGCTAACAGCAAAAGGGCACCGACGAAATGGCTAAAAGTGTTTAGAATTTCTGGCATCTTGTCAAGTGTCGCCAAAACATTTGGCAAAACATCCAAGGAGCAGGGCGTACGGAACGGGAGGGGGGGGGGCTGATGAAGGGTAAGTGAGTGTAAGGCAAGTTTTGCACTTGTTGCATTTGCGTATTTTGTGAGGCATTTGAAATTTTGCGGCATTTATGCATCGTTCTTCTTGTTTTAGCCCATATGCCCTACTACGTTAGGGGTAGTCCGCTAGTTGAGTGGGATGCAGAAATGCTAAATATCAAATTAGGTTAATGTGGGGTTGAAGCTTGCTAGAGATTATTCAAATAATATATATTTTTATATTTATATATTTTTCTACAATAACATATATTTGTGCTCCAAATGTATATGTTAGAGCATAGCATATTCTGTCATTTGAAGTTCAGCAATTTCTTTATGCAATTTTTAATAGCTCTTTTATGGCCACGCCTTGTTATCATTAATTTTCTTGGCACTCAAAATTATAAATCGTCTCAGATAATGTCTAGCCATGCACTTCTAACTAGAGAACTCTTTCCCCTGGTTTTATATTCCTAATTTACTATAAAATTTGTACGTTACGTATTTTTAAGTTTGTGATTTATTTTTGTCACGCGTAGAGTGTGACGCACATGACAACAAAAACAACCAATTGAATTATCTATTTGTGCTCGTTGAACACCTTAATGGACGCTGAGCAGAGCCAAAGACTGAGCAGATTTGTGAGAGAGTGAGAAAATAAGTGAAATATGAAGTATGATTAAAAATGTACATACGTTTTATGACAAAGAAGAGCTGAGAACAGCAGATGATGATTGGTGAATTAGGTAAGTGTGAAGTGTGGGGGGTAGATGTAATAGAGAAGAGGAAGCACAACGCGGGCTAGATTAATAGATTTAATAAGGAATAAGGGGAATAGCGAATAGCAGATTGGGAGATATATGTGAGCTATAGGCAATAAATGTAATAGAGATAAAAGGGAAGAAGTCGCACTTGCTGAGTAATGAGAGAAATATATAACGAAGAGAAATAGAATAGAAAAAAGAGAATATAAATGGAGAATACAATAGGAGATTTGTAGGGAGGGAAGACAAATACAGAAAAGTAAAGATAATCAAATTACAAATCTATAAAACAATAATCGATTGGAAATTATTGATGTCCGATTGAAGGCAAAATTTTACTCACAAGCAAAAAATATTTTACGATATATGACAACAATTATGCAGTTTCTAAAAAAAAAATCTGCTAGTAAAAATAGTTTAAAAAAATCGTTTCAATGATAAAAATCCTTTCAATGATAAAAAAAATTCACATTGATAACAAATTGGAAAAGCAGATTTCTCAATGAGTACCTGAAACACCTTTCACATAAGATTAATATTATTTATTTTAAGCACAGAAACGGAAACGGAAGCGCTTCACAAAATGGCGCCGTGTTATGGAAAGGTTCAATAAGGACTTCATTTTTACTTTTGTTTGCTTGGCAATGATGAACAGGGTTGCCACCTAGTCAAGAAATAGTAGTACCCCTTGATACTCAACAGAAAGGGGCGCACACTGTCAGCTGCTGGTGTGCATGTGTGTGAGAGAGAACGTGCCAGGCTAACAGTTGCGAGCTTGTTGAAGTCGAATTTATTCAAAGAACTTAAGTTTTCAATGCCAGAGCCAAGGACAGAGACAGCAGCAGAAACAGAAAACAAAGGCAAAGGAAAGACAAAGACATCGAATCTAATCGATTTAGTGAGCGGCCACAAGGCCTGCCCATAGCTAGCATATGCCGCCCGGGCCATTATTCATGCATATGGTAGGCGCATGTCTTCGATACAAGCTGCGATTAAGACCACAAGGCAGAGCCATAAAAACTGGCCAACATTCTCAGCAATCAGCCGGACAAAGGACTTTACAATAATAAAATAGGTTTTTTGTTCCTTTTATTTCTCTGTTGAAAAAACTTACCATTTCTGTTCTCACTGTCTGCCGGCTTCATTTGAATGGGATGATGCATCTGCAAAAGGCAAAAGAAAGAGAGAGATGGTTAAGCCAGAGCAACATAGCATTAGCAGAGCAAAGAGCGTGGAGCTCCGCTCGGGTTTCCCATTTAAACAGTTACCAACAGCTGCTGAATTGCAATTCAGACTCAGGTTCTATGCAAGACACATGAGTTCTGTTTCTACCTCACACTCACACTCATACACACACACACACACACACACACATACACACAGACAGCGTTCCTGCTGATAAGTTTTTCAGTTACCTTTCCATTTGCTATGCTTTGAAGATTTCATTACTTTGATACGAACTAAAGTGCAACAAGAATATTGCCACAAAAGGCAAGTGCAAAGGCCAACAAATGTCCCTAAAGGCAAAGGACGGAGGAGATGGATCCCGGTATGCTGGGCAGGGGCCCTAATGTAAAAATCAAGAGTCCATTTCATTAACGTGGCCATTAGCACTTCTGCAATTGAGCGCGCAGCCTTTAACAATTTTTAATTTATTTTACATTCATTGAGCAAACCGATAAGGCTCTCAGTCTCCTTCTCTCTTCTGCTCTCGGCTGTCCTCTATGCTAGGACTCGACAAGATAGACGGGACAGGCGGGACAGTGGTAGCACTTGGCGGCGGTACTTGCCATTACTTTGATTTCAATTACATTTTAATTCAGCTAAGAGGCGCCAACAGCGGCAAATGATAATAATAATACTTACAATCATATTAGACTCGCGTCAATTGATAGTCTTCCACTACTACATTTTTTAACTTTGACAAGAATTCATTGGGAAGAAAGACAAGCATGCACGAATTGGGGATACCCTATATCTTAACTGGAAATCATTTAAATTTATAAAACAAAGAAGTAAAATAATCTAAGACTTGAAAATCGATAAATAGCCAATTATACTATGCATAAAAATGATTATCGATATATATCGACTATGTGATCTGTAAATTTATTTATTTGTTATAGCCCCATGAGTTGGATTAAGATTAACTTAATTTTCGTCAACGCTTATATATGTATTCAGGCTCTGACTCGTTAACATAAAAATTGCATTAATAGATACTAATCGATTTACAAAAATATATAGAATAGGGAATAGTGGAAAATATTACAATTAAAAGCACACTACCAAAGGAAAATATATAGGTACAGAGTATATAAGTTCCGTATCACTTTAGGATGTTCTCTTCTACGCACACACTCACACTCACACAACTTTTCTGTATACCCTTTCTTCTAATGGGCTACGCGGAAGCAAAAACTTGACCGTGCGACGACAGAGAATTGCGCTAAGTGAATGAATGAATGATTGAGTGGCTGAGTGAGTGACTGACTGATTGAACGAGTGAGTGAGTGACTGAATGAGTGACTGTTGTGTTGAAGTTGGAATTGAAATAAAATGCTCAAGAACTCGACAAGTTGTGCTTGATGTCTGGCCGGCCTAGCTACACAGCTGGTTGGCTAGCCTCTCCATCTGGCTGCCTGTCTATCTGTCTGGTCAAAAGGTTTTGCACAAATTACGAGAAAATGTCACTGGCTCAGCTGGTGCTGCTGCTGCTGCTGCTGCCAGTGCCACAAATTGCCTTCCACTTCCTTCTCACATTGTTGCGTCATTTTGCTGCTCTATTATTCAAAATTGACAGTTGAATGAATTAAGTGGCCTGTCCAGGATATCGCTCAGGCTGCTACTCTCTTCCCAGCCCTTGGGCATGCTCCCGCTCTGTCGAGCCCCTTTCGAAATTAGCTGTCCGCTTCTGTAAGGCTCTGCTCTGGATATGTATTAGACCCGTGTACACAAATTGGTACCCTTTTCACTCTAATGACAATTGCTTTAGAAGAACGATTTGCTGCTGAACAGTTCATTTATTTGCATTCCTTAGACAGTTCATACTCTTTATTTTTTCCTGAAGCTTCGATATTTCATTTGTGATTGCCATTCAAATTGTCAATTAGCTATCAAAATATACCGAACTGTTTACTTTGGCTAGGTTAACGCGAGAAACAAGGAAGAGCGAAGAGAAACACTGCAAGAATTTAACAGAATCTAATTTTTATTGATTGGACGAACAAAAAAAAAAAAAAAAAAAAAAAATAAAAATAAAAATACAAAAAAAATAAAAAAAAAATTTTTAATGAAATAAAATAGATATAAAAGCATTATAATTTTTGTTTTGTTTTTAATTTTGAAAGAAATAAGTTCCGATTTTCAGAGTACTATCAGTGCGAGAGAGGGAGAGAGATTTATGTGGAATAGCGTTGAATAAAATCTATTTAATTTTCTTAAAATATTGACTAAAAACTAATAATATATAGCCTTATTTTAATATACATATTTTTAGTGTAAATATGAAAATATTAAAATTACTGGTGGATTTAAAAAGAAATTCCAACAATTTAGAATAATAATTACATGAATATAAGAGTTAAGTTAACAACTTTAAATGGTTCACAAAAAATAATTTAAATTTATTTTAAAATCCACTTCTTCAAGCTCTCCTCCCAACTATGGTTGTCTCTCTCGCACAGAGCAAAAAAATGTAAGGCCAATGCAAAACAATTATTGCATACTTTTGGGCTGGACGAAAAAAAAAAAAATAAATCGCATTTGTCGAGTTTTACAGTGTAATCACTTTTCCGGACAATCCAAGTCACAACTGCGTCTTTTCACACGTGCCACACAACAAGGACGAAAACAGAAAAAGCCCGACCAAAAGGGCCACTTAACTCACACACACACACGCGTAGACTTACACACATGTACGTATGTGGTCTATATATAGAACGAATTGGTCAGTTCAAAACAAAATATTTATTGAAGCCGTTGACAAGTTGGGCCCACACAAACATGCAGATGCCTGGGCATATGTGTGTGTGTTTGTATGTGTGTCCGTGTGTATGTGTGTGAAAATACCGACGTTTTAACGTCTGTTTACCTATCGATTATTTCAGGTAAATTAAGTAGCTCTTGCAGAACAGCAGCAGACATTGGGAGGGCTTGGTGGTTGTTCAGGCAGCCTGCCAAATGCATTAAGGGATCAGACATCCCCACACACACACACATGCATAGCTGGGCACTTACTTATACAAACAAAGTGCTTGTATATATAGCTATATACATACAAGTATAGATACGTATATATACATATACATACATATATACCTGGGCATTGATCATTATTTTGACAATTACACATGTGGCGTCATTTGCCACGTCCTTTCTCCCCCACTCCTCTCACTCTTGCTCTCTCGCTCACTTGTTTTAGTGCCATTGGATTTTCCATTAACAATTTGAATATGTAAATGAAGTAGCTGACTGCGAGCTGGCTGCAAGGGCTAGCTAGTCGTATATACCTAGAGACCGATATGTGAGTATGTATTTTGGGTAAGGGTAGTCCCTTTACAGTGTTTGCCTGTGCGTGAACGCTTCATTTAATACGTTAACAATGAGATTGTCCTCAATAATTGAATCCACTAATTGACTGATGATTACATTTGTGTTGGCCACCCAACAACAAAGCGACGGCCACGCCCCCACGACCATGTGTGTAGCTCTCTCTGTGTGTGTGTGTGTGTGTGTGTGTACATATCGAATGACTAGCTATTAGAAATTTTAGGTACATTGTGGAAAACTATGTCATTCGATCGATCGATGAGCGCCAGGGGCTGACTTTCTCAAGCTACATTATTTAGAAAGCAAAATACATCAAATTCGACGAAAGTGAAATACGAAAAAAAAGTAGAAAGATAAATAACGCACACACTTACAAATTACATACAGAAGATATACATACGAAACACATACATACACATACAGAACATAAAACGAGCAAGTCAAGCGCTAGCTACATATAGGTAAAATTATAGAATATTGTTGATTGGGGGTACTCCCTTTTTTTGTACTTACCCCATCCAGAGTTTTGATGTTATGCAGCGCGTCCTGGGCCCTCAGAGCCGCCTTGCGCGTATAGTAGGTGACAAAACAGCACCCTGCAAACGAAACAGAACGAAACAATCGATACAAATCGATACAAGAAATAGCCAAGTCGATAACAGAGTTCAACAGTCGATAGACAATTGCACAAACATATGATACAAGGACGCCAAAAGTAAATTATTCGTCGGGACTGTAAACATTGCACACTTCTCTATAGATCTCTATAGATTTCACGATATACATATATAGTATATATCATGCATGGAACAACATTTTTGTTTATGTAAATACAATTTAACTTGGGCATGCAACAGCTTTTGTACGTTAAATGTTTGTTGTGGGACGATGGACGAGCGCCTCATGCGAGCCATGCAGAGATAATGATGGACAAATTGAATATATGGGTGGTATATATATATATATTAAGGTATATACACTTATGGCGAATGGCGGCTGCTGCCTAAAACTTTTAAGTGCGCGAGCTTTATCATGATTAAACGGACACCACATATGTTCAGCGAGAATAATAGTCGTAGCAAAGGGGACTATAGGACAATGATCGTTAAAAATACGCGCTAGTTGCTAAGAGAACTATTATATAATAGCTAATTCAGTTGGACTACAATACAGTGGCATATTCTATGCTAACGAAATATCGATAACACATCGACCATAATCAATAACATCTTAGGTATGATAATAAGACTTATTAAAGTGAGAAAATAAGGAAAGATTTTGTCACTTCAAACAAATTTCGATAAATCTTTTTATTTTTTATATTTATCGATTCATTTCCAAAAGACTCATAAATGTATTGCACATAAATAAACAATAATAATTGTAATCTTCTTACATCTACAACAATAAACTCATTAACATATTAAAAAAAAATGATATTTTAATTAACATTTAATTCAAGAATTAAGATATCTATAGGAGTTTATTACGTAGAAGATTTGACATAAGATTTAAATTTATAGACTTAAATATCGATTGATGTGTGGATATTTAAATTCAGTATTAATAAAACTGATTGTATATTTATGATACTAAACCGTAATTAATTTGAAAAAAAAAAATAAATAAAATAAAATATATTTTATTCAATTATTATTCACATCGAATATAATCGGACTTCAGATTAGATATAGACTTCTACTATAACATGTCCATCACTTTGTTATTTATAGAAATTTCCTGCAGGCTGTATAAATCGATCGACGTTAGCTTATTTATTAATGGCTCCGCTGAACGCCTCAAGCCTCAACATCTCAGCGTCGGCGGTAATCGCCTTATGGTTCCCTCACTCACTCTCAACGTGTATTAAGCCTGGCCACAAACAACTCTTATGCTGCCATAAGCCGAAGCTGCTCATGTGCAGGAGGTGGAGGTGGAGAATGAGAAGAGGGAGAAGTGATGAGGGCGCAACTATAAGTATATCCGATCATTGAGAGGCAACAGCACGCCTGGCCATAAATATGCATAATACAATTTCAACTTTTCATAAAAGTTTGCAAGCAAATGCCCAAATTATTCAAATACCCAATAGAATTAATCCAGCTCGATGTGTGTGCGTGCGTGTGTGTTTGGCAATTATGGCCAATTACCAACGAGGCTGGCAGAGAGAGAGAGAGAGAGAGGGAGGGAGAGTGGAAAAAATGTTGGCAGTCAACACCTGGTCTGGACCGTGGAAGGTGTTAGCCCTAATGTTGTTGTGTGCGCTCGCCATAATCATATTACTTGATGTTAATGTAGGGCCCCGCACCTGGCTTAAAAGGGTGCGCCTCGGAGTTTAGGGGCGTTGTTAAAAATCATTGGGAGGGGGCGAGAGAGAGAGAGAGAGAGAAAGAGTGGGGCAGATATGTAGAGAGGAGCAGGGATGGTCTCCCCTAGGGCCCCGTTTGCCAATTAATCCGCACATTTATATGCGTGCACTCACCTCGGCTAATCGATGTGACCTTATCGCGCAGCACATTCAGCGTGTGGACCCGTCCGAACTGCTCGAAGAGGCGTCGCAATTTGGGCTCATCCCATGTCTTGGGTATCTGCCCCACAAACATTTTAATGTTGTCCGCATCCGGCTGATCCTTGGCCAGTTCGGTATCGCCAGCCGTTGTAGTATCCATGGCATCCGTTGCCTCGCACTTAATGGCGGGCAGAGAGTCCGGCTGCTGCGTGTCCGTCGCAGCGCCATTTGAGTCGCTGCAAAAGCCACAAAAATAAACTCATTATAAATCAGGCAATGCTCACAAACACACATACACACGCATTCATATCTACAGAAGTTGTTGGCCAAAAAAAGTTTGCTCGGTAATTCCATTGAACTTTTATGGCCAACATATTGAACATGGCTAAAACAAGCTTTGCTTCTACCCCCTCGTTTGCTCTCTGTTTGCCAACTTCATTTGCTAATGACAATAAAAAACAACAAGCTGGACAACAATGCTTGGTGAGGCGTGAATGGGAGCTCGATATGTGTGGGCGTTGCTAAAGAGAAAGACAGAGACAGAGAGAGGCGAAGAGGGAGGGGCACAGAGAGAGAGATAGAGATGGCGAAGCTGCGCAGTGCATAAAATACAAATACTAATTGTTATTAGCAAACTAATCTAATCTAAAAAGTTGTAAACGTTTTTACTTTGTTTCTCTGTGGCTGACCACCAGCCGCGCCTTGTGTGTGTGTGACTTGTGTGTGTGTGTGTATTGAATGGTCCTTTTGTGGCTTCACTTGGTTACTTCACTTGGGTTTTTGTATGTTTCGCTCTCTCTATATTTTGGGTTTTATTGGGTGTTGTTGATGGCCACACAAAATTGACTTTTGCTTGATGTCAACAGCAACAGCCACAATAACAATGCCAAGAACAACAACAACAACTACAACAAGAACAGCAATAACACAATTAGCCACAACTAACACACAAACAAGCTGCTTTAGCAAATAAGCTCAAGTTGTCAAGCAGCCGAAGCAATAAATTTGAAATCTAATTGGTTTTCAGTTTTATTGAAGAATTCCAATTGGATTGGATATTTAGGGAAAATCATTCTAATTGGATATTCACAGAAAGTGGTTTATTAATCAAATAAGCCTGTTTTAAAATTGAATTCGCAAAAATTATATTGGCTCAAGTTGAGGTTGATGTAATAAATCTTGGATTAAAATGTATTTTAAAATAAACACTATAAATAATTAAGTTACGGTTGATGTAATGAAAGATAAGTCAATAAAAGCAATAAAAAATGAAAATTATTTATTTTAAAAATTGATTTATATTCAAAAGGAATTAAAGAAATATTAAAACTGTAAGCTTATTTAATTTTCATATATTTATGTTCATATATTTCCACTATGGTAAATTTTTTCGTAGATCAAAATATTTATGAATTCATTTAAAATATAAAATATTTTTAAAATTCCATGTTCATAAATATTTTATTTTCATTTGCTTTCATTGACTTTTCATTACATCAATCTCAACTTAAGCTAACTTAATGTCCATTCAACTAAAAGCTCTAGCAAGGCTCAACTCTGTTTGGCTCCTACAGGTATTTTCGTTATTCTCATATATTTTGTGTATCTGGAAAATTTAAAAGTCTTAAGACTGCCCTCCGTCTCTCCGGCAACCGGGCGCAGCTGCTAAATGAATTAGGCTATTCGCCATTCCGGATATTATCCAATTCAGATGCTATCTAGCTTAATTTCGCTTTCAGGCGCGCAGCATTATGAGCCTGGTGCCAGCGGAATTTACGAGCTGAATGAAGCTCTCCAAGGATGTCAGCGGGCACGCCTACTTTCTTATATTTATTGAGCGCGACAATGCCCGAGGGCGGCAAATGACAAAACGAACTTAATCTATTAGAGGCGGAGCGTGGCGCTGCCAAATAGTCTAGTGTCAAGGTGATAAATATTGCCCACAAGTCAAATGCAAAGTAGGCCAATGGGCGGGCCAGCCAGCAGCGGCAGAGCAGCCAACTGGGTATCAAAGCTGGCCTGGCAGGCATAAATCAAAATCTGCGCCCTGCACGCAATTTTCGGTTGCCTACTTTTCGGGGCGCGCGCTTTAAATAAAAACGTTCAACGAGCAGGAGGTGCTGGTGGGGTAGGTGGGGCAGGAGGCGGGCTACAGGTGCGCGACAGGTGTCGCTGTTGCCCCGCAGGCAATTATTTCGCTTTCAAAGTCGCACTGCCGCCTGGGGAATCCATCAGAGAGTCAGCGGCGCGCAATGGCTGCTCTCGTGGGAGCTGCGATGCGACGAGGGCAACCAGCAACGGCAGCAACTACTCAAGCCGGCAACAGTTGCTGCCTGCTGCCTGCTGCCTGCTGGCAGCGACTTGCGTCTTCGCCTCGCTGGTTTTCTTCGCATTACTAATTCAGTTTCATTTAAATGCGCCGCAGCTTAATGAGAAAATTGCCTGCGGTGGGCGCGCACTGGGATTTGCTTGAGCTTAGGCCGTGCAGGTGTTGGATTTTAGTTGCTGTGGCTCCATTTGAGGCTCGGCATTGCTCGGTAAAATGATTTCTGCTGCAGGCTGCTGCCACATGCGTTGCCATTCAAGTGGATGCGGCGGCTGCTGTTCTTGCTTTTGCTTTTGCTCTTGCTATCTATGCAGCGCCGTTTTTGGCCACGCCCCACGCCCACGCCCACGCCACGTCAATGCTGGCGCCGACAAAGCCGTGACGCGGCATTTAATTTATGATGGCAGTTTGTTATGTCGCGCCTGTCACAACAAAAACAAACAGTTCACGACGCAAGATAGAAGACGCAAGTGACGAGGCGGCAGGATGCCAGGCAAGTGGCAGGAGTGGGCGATTGCAGCGAGGCGCATAAAAATGACCCAACATAAATTTAATATTCTTGCTTTATTATTTAATGGCAGCAAAAATGCCGCTGGCAGGCAGAAAGAGAGAGAGAGAGAGAGAGAGAGAGAGAGTAACAGAGAGAGATTGGAGTGTATGAGCGAGAGCGCTGCTAGTGGCTATTGCCCAATGTGGGGCTGCGGCTTTGCTCAGTCTGCATTACAGCTTGTCACGTTGTCTTATCAACCACAGCATCATCATCAGAACCGTAATCAGCATCATCATCAGCGACGGTGCAGATAATGTAATGTTTTAATTACCAGCGGCTGTCAATGATCATTAGCCGTGATGTCGCTGCGACCTGCCCCCATTTGCCAATTAATAAACTTAATGCAATGCCAATTATCGTTAGTCAGCAGCGACCAAAGACTCTCACTCGGCACGTTGTCACTTATTTTAATTGAATCGATTCGATTCGCTCTGTGGGCCACTCGCTCAAAAATGCCGGCCAACCAAATGGACAGTTCACTTCGGCTGCTGCTTCGGCTGCCTCCTGCTTCTTGCTTTCCTCTATGTTTTTCTTCTTCTCATAATTTCCGGGCAAAGGAACTTGTCGTAATGGGAAATGATGCAGCGGGCCATGGCATAACAATTTGAAATTCGATAGCGTCGAAGGTTTTGGATATTTCGCCGAAAGGAAATTGAAATTTATATCTATATAGCTAATATGCAAATTGATAAGAAATTAGTTAAATTATTTAAGTTTCAGAATGCAGCGCGCGAAGCGCTGAAATGGACCAGAGCTGGAGTAAGAGGAGATGCAACTATAATTGGGTAAGAGAATAGCTCTCAATATTTGATGAGTGCTAATGGCAACACTCGAGAGAGTGGAGTGCTGAGTGGAGGCTTTATAGATACACCGCGTCAAGACTTTAGATAATGGCAATGCTCACAGCTTGATTTATAACAATGCGAACTTCCTTCTCAAATCAAACAAACATTTGAGCTGAATCAGAAAGGCTTTGCATTATAATTATTAGTCGAGTTTTACTGATAACAGGCAACAGTGGTGTGTGTTTTTCTGTATTCCATGATATATTTACCAGCTATTAAGCAACATAAGTTGGCTTTTTAAAATACAGACAGATACAGAGAGAATACAGAGTTGTGGGGTTCAACTATCAGAGATAAATTATAAGAAGATAATCAATAGTTTTCAAAGCAATTCCCACTATAGTAGCTCTTGCAGGTGCGCCTGAGTGTGGCAGATCAGCAGGCTGCCATACCTTAATGCCCAATTAGGCTAGTCTAGTCTTTTGAAGATATTTCTATTTTTATTTGTTGTTATCTCTTGGGTTCTGTATCCACATTTTAACACCTTTAGGCCTTGCTTAACTCTGGTTATCATGCACCACCTAGCTTGATCCTACAATCAAGAAACCTTAATATGGAATGTAAATACAAATGCACTGTGCGCCGAATGAACAAGAGTCTGCAGGGATTGCAGGCCCTAGACTAAAGTGCACAAAATCTAGTCCACTTCTAATACTCTTAAATTAATATCTCAAATTCCAGCTGTACAGTTCCAAGCACTGCTTTATCTGCAGATATAAAAATCTAATGGTATTCTGCTGGCTTCACGCCAACATTTTAATGCTTGCATCAATTTCTGTAGCCTACTTTAAAGAACTCGCAGACTAAATAGATAAAGTTCGCGTTAAGCCAGGCCAAGCGAGCAGGCTAAAACAAACAAATCATTCGAATGCAATTTGCAGTCATTAGGCGAAAAAAGTATAGTAACGCAACCGAATGGAGGCGTTGTTGGGTAGGCGTGACTCACCAATTTGCGGTGCCGCTGGCGCTTTGGTCGGCTAATGAAGTTCTGGAATTAATGCTGGAATTTAGCAGCGTCGATGTTGCAGTCGCTGATGCTGCTGCTGCTGCTGCTGCTGTTGGTGCTGCTGCGGTTGCAGCTGCTGCCGCTTGCGTTGGCTCTGCTGCTGCTGCTGCTGTTGCAGTTGATGCTGCTGCTGCGGCTGGTAGGACGGCAACGACGGCAGCGGCTGCATTTGCATTGGAATTTATTTGGTTGTGCAAAAGTGTTTCGAACAATGTTGTCGACATGCCGACGCCAACGCCGCCAGCAGTTTTGGTCATTGTCGTTGCTGTTGCTGTTGTTGCTGCTGCTGTTGCTGCTGTTGGTATGCTGCTGCTGGGCCGCAAATATGGATGAAAACTTTTCGCAGCACCTGTAAAAGTTGTTGCCGTCGCAATGGCGCCAGTGGCAGGCGTTAGATTTTCTAAATACTTTACTGGTTGCTGCTGCTGTAGCTGTTGCTGTTGCTGTTGCTGCTGGTGCTGTTGCAAGTTGTTATTGTTATTGCTATTTAAATTGTTAATGTTGTTGCTGCCGTTATAGAGACTGCTGCCATTGGCCATACCATTAGCGACAAGTGCAACAGGTACTGTTGTTAGCATTGTTGTTGCTGCTGCTGCTGCTGCTGTCGATGTTGTTGTTGCTGTTGTTATCTCTGTTGCCGTCACAGCAGTTGCCACTGTGCCGCTTGTTGCTGTTGTTGCTGGAATGCCGCTTAGTTTGTCCGTGAGTTGCTTCAAAGATTGCAACATCATTTGTTTTATTTCACCTTTTTATTATTATTGCTCTCTCCCTCTCCCTCACACACACACTTTGTAGCTCGGTCTCCCTCTGCAGTTGCTGCTGTCGCTAATTACTTTTAGTGCTGCTGCAACTGTTGCTGCTGTATTTAGCGGTGCTCCCCTTTTACTTTTATTAAAATTGTATATTATCTCGCATTTGATTGCTCCGCTGCGCGTTTCGTTTATCACAGTTTTATCCCTTACTAAAAACTTATTCACTTCCCTCCCTCTCTTTTTATGCACTATTTATTTGTTTATCTTGTTTTGTTTTTGTTTTCACTTGAGCAACACTTTGCACTAGTAACCGTCATAGACTCTGGTCAAGGCTTAGCGGCAACTGTAATTAAATTATGAGAAAAGGAAAAAAGATTTGTTAATTAATTGTTAATCCACATTGCAAACAGCTTATTAGCTGGCTAGTAATTGAAGAGCACTTACAATATTCCTTATATAAACTACAACAAATTTGGTGAGAGCCTTAGAATATTATGTATTTATACTTTATAATAAGAGTAGACGAAAAATCAAGCCTAATCAATTTTTATTTACAATAAAAAAATTGAATGAGTTATTGAAAAAAATAAGTTTCTAAAAGTGGACATAGATATATCGACTGAGGTCAATATAATCATAAATAAAAATAGTTTTAATAGTAATTATAACTATTTATATTCTGTTTCATACTTTTGGATGCAATGCAAGTCAGAAATTCATATTTCTGACTAAAAAATTAAATTAAATGCAGATAACAATTACTTTAAATTATTTTAAAGTTTCATATGTTTTCACAGAACACTAACTGATATAAATGGCCTGTACTTAAAAAAAAAAAAAGAAGGAAGTGATTTATATTACAAAGCAATATTAAAATGCTTGCATTAAGTGCGTGTCATAGATAATTTAATTAAAATTTGAGTTTCGTACTTCATGCTAAAAACGAGAAGAGCAACCACATAGTTAAACAAAACTAATGTGTTTTTTATAATTTGATTTTCATTCGCATGCAGCCACAGTCGAAATGGCAGCCAGATGGAGTCGTGCTTTCGCAGCAGGAGCAGCAGCTGCATAGCTAAGCGCATTTCAATGGACGCATATTGACAGACTGACCGCAGTGGCTGGCCACTTGACTGTCTGCATTGAAGTGCTTGGCTTTGATAAAGCGCCAGCACACCCAGTCACACACACACACACACACACATGTGCGAGGTGGAGTGGCATGTAAACCGAACATGTTTGTAGCTGCCGCTAAACAGATAAGCATTTGAGTGCTTCAAAACACGAACACACATACACACACACAGCTATATATATGTATATATTTATATATACATATATATATATATATATATAGATCTATATATATATTTTACCGCTTGCGTTCAGACCATGGCTTAGCCATTCGCATTATGTTGAAGGCCCCAGCTAATTAGTTAAATTGAAATCAAATTATTTGTTGTCGCACTTGACTGACCACAGGCATGGGCGCCTTAATTAACGCGCTTCACACACACACATTCACACACACAGGCATGCTCGGTTCTGGCTTTGTAAGATTACCCTTATTATGCTATGTTTGTGTGCCCCTTGAAAATTTCACAGCCTTTCACATGGCGTATGCGCAACGCCGCACTTTGCTCAAATCTGGAGCTTAAACTTTTTGGGGTCTTTAAGCTGCTGCTTTTGAAATTTCCGTCTCGGATTTTTTATTATTTTTTAATAAATTGCAACGCTCGCAAATTTTCGCGCTTTTCTATTTTCGTCTGTTTTTTTTTTTTTATTGTTTTTTCCTTTTTTTTTTTTTTTTGGCATCCGCTTCATTTGGCCAGACGCTGGCAACTGGCGACGTGTCGTGAAACGCTTGTTGCACCCCACCAACAAAAGATTCTCGATGTCGATGTCGGCGCCGATGCTGCTGTTGTTGTTGTTGTTGGGCTGGCAGCTTCGGTTTGCCAGCGGCATTGGGGCTGCCGCGTTGCCACACGCTTATCCAGCGTCATCAAACGATGTCGACAACAACGGCGACGCCAATGCCTTTTGTATATATCACATATATATATATATATATATATATATATATATATATATATATATATATATATATATATATATATATATATATATATATATATATATATAAATATATAGTATATTTATTTTCGATAGAGCATATTAGATAAATCAACTTTCTAACAGAGCTTGCTACTTTTCGGAATAGAACAATGATTGTCAATTAGAAATTATCTTCTTCTTAATTCTCATAGGCTAGAATAATATAGACATCAATTCATTACAAGAAATAAGATCTGTGGAGTGTGTTTCTTCTGATTGTAGTCTGTCAATTTAATACTATAATATAATATAAATATTTATTAATAAAAAAATATTTAGTATTTATTTATAATAATTTTATATTTGAGAGTAACCCAAAAATCAAAATCATTTATTTTTATTTACAAATATTTTGTTGTCAAGCCAAAAACAATCGAGTTGTTGCTTTACCTTTTCAGGTGTTTTCTTTAACTAGAAAGACTACAACTTATAATAATAACTTTTATAAAAGCTCTGAATTCATCTCAATTGAATAAGAACTCAATTAGAGTAAAATGCAACTGCATAAGCAATACATTGCTTTTGGCAGAAGAAAGTATTATCAATAATTCTCTTTTAACAATGTCAATTGGACAGAGCATTTGAAATTCGGCGTGTTTTGCGTAAACTTCCCATTTGTTTGCGCTGCTGCATTATGAGCAGTTAACGTAGCCAGGGTGCTGCTGTTGGGGCTCCTGCAGCTTGAGCAGGCAACAAGCGGACGCCCAGCGGTGGCAGCCTTGTCATCCTCGTGGCTGCTGCCCTGCTCCTGCTCCTGCTGTTGCTTTTGCTGTCACCTTGTAATTTTATTTATCTATTGATTATTGAGTATCTCTTTTCTATTTATTTGCCTTTGTTTGCACACGCAGCGTGCTGACAAGCAGGGACGATGAGAGACAGAGAGAAAGAGTGAGAGAGAGACAGTCAACCGCTCTGCAGTCAGCTCCCCCGCACTTGTATTAAATATTGTGCCTGGCATTTTTATTAAAGCTATTAGGGGTAGGGTTTCTTCTACTATGGCTGTCATGTGTTTCTGTGTGTGTGTGTGTGTATGTTTGTGTGTGAGTGTGTCTGTAAATATTTGGTGCCACTGGCTGTTTTTTAATTAACTTTAGTGACAATATTTTGCACAATTTGTAAGCCTCCCATGCTTGGCCTAATCTGCGCCTGCAGCAGCGACAACAGCAACAACAGCAACAGCAACAGCAACAGCAGCAGTAGCAGCAGCAGAGATAATCAAACTGTGTGCCCAAAGTATGCAAATGTAGGCAAGTGATTCTTAGGCCTGACCCAAATTCCAGTAGCTGTCCCTCTTGCACACACACACATTCTGCCTCCTTCTCTGGCCATCGCTCTGGCAGTCTCTGGGTCTCTGTTTTGTGACAGTGACACTGCCGTTGACATCTCACAACTTGCACTCTATATAAGAATCACATGTCAGCAGGCGATGCAGGGCAATATCCATGGGGTGTATGGGCACAACTGCACAGCACTGCACTACATGAGACTACACTGCGCTACGTGCAGGCAGTTGTGTTTGTGTGCGTGCGCCTTTGGCTTGTGACAGCTTCATTCACTTGTTGAGCGAGTTTCTCTTATCTTATCTAGTGTGGTTTATGTGTTTGTGTAGTGGGTTTTTATTGAGGTTGTTTTCGCTCAATTTATTTCGTTTCTTTTTTTTTCGGGGCAACAGCGCAGTGTATACATATATATTCATATATATATATATGCGATCCAAATATCCAAAAGCAAACAGCACTCTACCTGCAACCGTAAGTTTAGCTAGCTAATCAGCTGTTATCTCTGAACACTGAAAACATTTTATCATAGCTTTCAGCTGCCTCGAAAATAAGAAAAACCATCAGCGTCTAAGTACGTATATAACACTGTGTATAATAGATTATATGAGTACAATAGAAAACTCACTAATCG
Organism: Drosophila mayaguana; assembly: GCA_037075325.1. Lineage (NCBI taxonomy): Eukaryota > Metazoa > Arthropoda > Insecta > Diptera > Drosophilidae > Drosophila > Drosophila mayaguana. Next base: position 11,087,643 of record JBAMCG010000068.1, on the reverse strand, counting down.
GCAATCGAAACTTTTTCAGCGTATATAACAGTTGGTAGAACACAAGAATGACACTTGTATAACAGTATAGAGTAATTAGTTTCTATTCAGCTTGTACGACTCTACTTACTTATATAGAGTGGCGTAGCTTACGCACGTATCTTATAGATACAAATGTATCTCAAACAGTTTGGATGCGTTCCCTAGATGCACTATTTAAGGGAATTTTAGTTTTCGGTTAACATATGCTACGACCTGGTTCCGCATCAATATATAAGTGCACAAACGAACACTTTATGGGCACAGAGCGATACAGTTACTCAGAGACGAACACTTCATCAGAGATTAGATAATGCACTCACGAGTTGTAGGTTCGAGCCGCACGACTAGGCCAGCGGAAGGCAACTAGCAGGCCGCCCAAAACTCAACTACAAGGTACCCCTTGATTTCATAATTACTTTCGTCTGTGTATGTGTGTGTGTCCGTGTGTTATCTGTAACTGATAAGAGTGCTTATCGCGTAATTGCTCGCTGATTGTTGTCAGCCGAGGCAGGTAAACTGCGATAGCGAGTCGTAATCTAATCTCTCTCATTCTTTCTTTCGCTTTCCCTGTCTCTCTCTCTCTCTCTCCCTCTAGTGTAAATATTTGCTCTGTCCGCTTGCCTAAATAGGTCTCTCAGTTTAGAGTAAAGACTCTATCTCACTGTCTTTCGCATTCTCTCTCTCGCTTTCTGCGCTACCGTTACCTCGTCGAGTTTAACTGTCATTTGTTTATTTTCTGAAGTCTTTATCACTTTTTTTTGCCACAAGCCAAGTGCACTTTCTGCTGTGTTAAGTTCGAAATCCCGCAGGTGCAGGTTTAATGTGTTTTATGGCTTATCGCTGACTCAGCGACAGCGACGACGACGACGACGACGACTACACAACATAAATACTTCACTTACGCACAATATGTATTTATTATTATTATTATATTTTAGTTTGCCACTTAAATCTATATAGCAATCTGTCATAAGTATTCGCACTGTGGCGCGTCCAAGCACTTTTTATGGCCATTCATATTTTCTTATCAGCGCGTGACGAAACGACAAACCGAAACGTCGAAACATGGCCAAGAACTGAAATCGAAGTCGAATTCCCACTGCAATTGCGCGGCTCGTAACTCGCGCGTCGATATATCCGTACTATAATGCTCATAAATATAAACTAAACTCATGCACGGCCCGCAATATGTGTGTGAGCTGCTCTATATATACACCACACCCACACGCTCGCACACACACACACACACACATGCTGAAGGCTACTGTGCTGTGGGCACGCGGAAAAAAGGGACCAATGGCCAGGCCACGTCGCGTCGTATCCAAAGTATCGATGAGTTTGAAGTGCTCAAAGAGCATGGGCCGGGGCGGGTGGGCGTAGGGGGCGTGTGACCGCACAGCAGTTCACGCGCTGGCCATAACAGACAAGGGTTAGCGTTGGCTCTATATACCTGAATACCCAATCGGTTGTATAAGGCGGAACATAGGCTCCACACACACACACACACTCTCTCACAGTGGCATAGACACACACACACATACACGTAAATTAAGTCTTTGTCTTTGGATGTGGCTGCACGGCCGTTTCAGACAGTACTATCAAATTATAATGCCCCCGACTATTTAGTAGTAAATGTGCGCTACTTTACGTATATAACGGCCGTGCCTCCCCTTCCGGACATAATTGTATAGCAGACGATTATAACAAATGTAGACGCTATGTGAAAAACGTATATTTAATTATGCATGGCATACAGTCCTATAATTAGCCTATATAGTTGACACCATATTCAGTTGCTATGACTTTCACAATTGTATAACAGTTTATGACATTTTAAATGAGTATAACAGATATAAAAAGAGAGCGGCGTAGTTGTCAGTTATTTACTATATATTTAATTCGATTTTTATCGGCTAAAACCATATATAACAGTTTAATTGATACATGTATAACAGCCTATGAAAACATGAGCAAAGTTATATATGTTATATCAAGTGTAAGTGTTATATATTCACTTATCTATTTCAATTTATTTAATGTGTTGCATTCCCCTAGCTTGGCAGGTAATATAGCTATAAAAAATAAAGTGCATAGTTTTATTTGACTTGCATCCATATACATATATATATCTTATATTTGTGTATATATATTTATCTGTTACGGTGTCTATGTTCAACTCATTGCAGTTATCGTTAATTTTAACCCCTTCGAATGTATCCATGTTTGAACCATATTTCGATTTTCCTTGTGCTTTTCATTTGCTGTCCGGCAATCAATATTGAATTGGATTTGAGCAATTGCTACAAGCCCAGCTGGGTCACTCAAGGTAAGTCTGTATGCATGTGTGTGTGTGTGTGTGTATGTGTGCCTTGGTGGTAAACGTGTTAGTTAGGCAGAAGAAATTAATAATTTATACGCACGAGCTGCAAGCAAAAGGTGAATTGTGGCCAAAAGAGCAATAAATCGACAAAAGATATTTTTTATTAGAGTGGTGTGTGTGTATGTGTTGATTTACATCTAAGTGGCAAAATATTCCGATTGTTTGGCCTCAGCCCAACTGCAAATCTGATGAATTAAACTGTTATCTCTCAACTGAATTCAGAGCAAATTTTTGATGCTGCTGAAATAATATTATTAAATAGTCAAACAAGAGAATCGAAGATGTGGCAGCCACAAAAATGTGGTGTGTGTAACAAACACACAGTTTAGTGGTTGAATAGCAGCAGAGCAACCACACGGACAAATGAGACAGCGCACTGACAGCCGACTGCAGGCGGCAGCAGCAGCAGCAGCAGCAACAACAACTAATAGAGCTGCCTTGGCTTTACAGGTAAACAAAATGAGCAGCTATACAAGGCAGAGCAGAGCACGGAATGAGAGAGAGAGAGAGAGAGAGAGAGAGAGAGAGAGAAAGTGGGAGTGAGAGAGCAAAACTAAAACCAAATGCCAGACAAAAGGAAGCACAAATAATATAAATTAAATGTGTGTGCTTGGGCGTGAGTAGTGAGTGGGCCAATATGTGGGTAGGTGTGTGTGTGTGTGTGTGTGTGTGGGTATTCTTTATGGGTCGAACCCAAAGAAAGCCAAGCTGAGTAATTATTTCCGGCAGAGCGAACAGCAAGTCCACCTTACACAGATTGAGTCCTGCGGTTTGACTGCAACACATGGCCGGACACTTTGGCCCACAGCATAGCGAGCCACTGAGCCACTGAGCCATCCGGCCCCGGCCAAACACAAACGCCCGTCCTCAAATCGGAGCTGAATGTATTTGAAAATCTATCCGGGCAATAATTTCGGTTGACATGCTTGCGGTAATTATTGACCGTAATGACAAAACCCCAAAAACCAGAGAATCAGACCAAACAAATTGCTTTAGTTTTGCACTCTTGACTCGGCTCTCACTCTGTGCGTATGTGTGTGTGTGACTGTGTGTCTATGTGTGTGCGTTTATTGTTGCGCCTTTCATTTTAATTGGATTTTGCCAACCGACACAAAAATAGCATTAGAAAAAAGTGAAACATTTAATTGATTTGTGTCTGAGTTATAGGCGTGCCTGGAAGGCGTTCTGAAATTTTATGAGCGCCTCGCATAAATTTCAACAGCAATTTTTGTCAACAAAATTAAGGCCATCAAAATTGAATGCGAGATGAGAAATTTCAATCAAGCAGCGCATAAACTAAACAAGAACTCTATAAATATATGAATATATGAATACATATATGTATATATGTGAAGATTTATATATAAAGATATATATCATTTTTGTAGTAAAGTGGACGATAAATACGTAAGATTAAGTCTTCCAGCCATGATGACTTTAAGGAAGCAAAGCAGCTTCATTTTTTAGATGTACTAAAAATTAAAATAAAATAATATTCCATGCCGCGCAACGCCGGGCACGTAAAAATAGCTCATTGATCTATAGCTACCTGTACGGCGTGTATTCTTGTAGTTCTTTTGATATGTGATTTTTGTTTTTCATGATTTGTCAGCTTTCATAATATACGATCTCGCGAACAGTGCCTCCCAAAACATTATCACCAAATCATTTAGCTAATGTATAGATGCATATGTTATAGAGTGGCGTGGCCCGGTCTGGCTAGCACACGCAGAACATGTCCAAAAACCAATTAATAACAAGTCTATAAGCTATTTTCGGACACACCAAATGCCGGCTGTGCTAATTCTGTTTCAATGTCGACTATTTCGACGCAGATGTTGCAGAAAATTCATAAATTATGGCAATTATTTGTTTCAGTTGGGAATACTTTATTTCTGGAATCTATCAAGTTACTGGAAATTGTTTGATGGGACTAGCTGGCTTAAGGAGCTGAAGTGAATATTTTATATGTGATATTGTATATAATTAATTTATATTTGATACGTTGCTAAGACTTCAAGCAGGCAACAGGCCAATTGCATTTGAGTTCTTTTATACTGCATAGTAGTATCAAATTCAGTTACCTAAACTTATATATCATAATTAAAAGGGTATTTAATATTCTTTATTCATCTTTTTTTTATGTTAATATTTACCTTTTGTTTCATAATCCATAAAGTGTTCACATATATACGGACACAAATATTTGTTCTTCAATGAAATTATAAAACACTCAGCAATATTTCTAAACGCACTTGGTTTATCTACAGCCTTATCTAAATACATCATCTTCAGCTTCAGCTTTAGTCTCACTTAGCTCACTTCGAATTCATTTTCAGTGAGTGGCTCACTTGATGGCAATTGGGAATTGGAACTATTATGCGAAAGCTTCCGCAGCACTCGCGACACACAGACGAGTTGAATGATTTCTTTGTATGACAAATTGCTTTATGGGCGTTTGCTTGGCACAAAGGGGGCGCGGCAGTGAGACGCAGATGTCGACAGAGATGTTGAGGAACTTCTGCGCTCTCTCTCCCTCTCTTCCTCTCTCTCTCTCTCTCCTCGCAGTCGCTGTTAATTCACTTGATGGGTGAAGTGCGAGGTCAAATCTTTCAGTTGACACAAAGCGATCGCTCACAGATGCACACGCAAAGATACAGATACACAGCTATAGATACAGATACAGCGACGACATTAGTAAATAATATAAATAAACATAGTCGTCTTGATCGCATCGCAACTGCAGCTAGTTGAACTGAACTTTATTTCATTTTTTATTGACTTTATTCTGATTATTTTTTCCACCGATTCTTTTTGGCACTCGCTCAGACTTTTATAGCTGTCTTCCATAATTTTTCACTTAGAATTTTCAGCCATCACGTATGCACAGTAAACATTTGTTGTTGTTAGCCACTTTGCACTTTTAGCCAAGATTTTTCGCACTGCAGGCGACATGATTTCCAAAAGCAACGCACTGGGCCGTATTAACTATATACTAGACAGATATAGATATATGCCATATATTATATACTATATACTATATATATGTATATATTTGGTGAGTACATGCATATGTGGGCGCTGCCCACGATATAAACAAAAACAAGAACAACCACATGAACACGAGACGCGACAACCGGCTAAGATGCAAATGGAGACGCGAACGATGCGCGGACGCGGCTGTCGAGGCAGAGTTTGCTCTTGCGAGGAGCAGCGCTGACAACGTCCAAGTGAGCACTGAGCCAATCGACTTGACAGTCGACAGTCCATGGAGCCCACAGAGCACAGCAGCAGCAACGGCATCAGCAGCAGCAACAACAACAATGTTGACGCCAGCGCTGCGAAAAATGATTTTTCCGAATATATCAAATAAATATATAAATATAATAATAACAAAAAAAAAAAAAAAAACATAGATGTCAAAAATAAATAAATTATATTGCATGATGCTGCTGCCCGTTGAATTCATTTAGAAACTAATTAATTTTTCAGTTTCTGAGGAGGGGTGAAGGCAGGTGGACAGGGCGGGGGTGCTTATGCTGGCTATGGCAAGACGACGACACTTTTGCATGTTGTATATAATTTCAATCAAAACTGAAATTAGCAACAAAATTCAAGCAGTGTTGTTGCTGCTGCGCTCTGCTCAAGTTGTTTGCTGCATTTGCTGCTCTGTTTATTTGCCGACTGAAAGAGGCGTCTGTCGTTATCAATTTATGTCCACAGCGGAGACAGGAAAACCGTGTAACGAAGAGCCAGGGGGGGGGGGGGGGTCGGCAGAGAGAGAGAGAGAGAGAGAGAGAGAGAGAGAGCTTGTGCGTGGAAGAGTGAGGGAGAGAGAGAGAGAATCTCAGCAAGCAATAAAGTAGAATTTATTCTTTGACAAAAAATCTCTATTATGCTCGCACTCTCACTCTCGCTCTTTCTCTCTAAATATTTTCTCTCTACTGCAGCGCCAAAAACAGATGTTTTTCTTTTATTTTTGATATGTGCTCCCCTCATTTGCTGTTCCGCATTGTCTGCGGAGGTGAGTTCTCTAAGTGTTCCCTTGACATTTTGTCAGTCGAATTAAGCGCTCATTAGCTCAACAGCGATCGCGTCTTCCACCCACCTCACTTTTATTGTGGGGTCGCTGCTGAGTGCGACGCTCTGCCACACATACATACATACATACGTATATGGAAATACATAAATTTTCTTTTATAAATTGCGTTTGTTAGGAATTCGAAATGTTTCGCTTGATTTGATAAGCTTATAAAGCTGCTGCTGTGGCAAGCGAAGACGGACTGCTCGACTTCTATGAATTAATTTAGTTTAAGTAATATATATACTATGTTGGACCATGTCAGACATATATACATATACTGGTACATCTGTAAGTGATTAGCAAGACAATTGGAAATGTGTTTTGATAGTCAGGCAGTCTCTTATTGTATACATATGTATAAATATATACTTATGTCTACAGTATTATATTGTGATACAATCTGTATTCTAAATCTTGTTATTATTGTTACTCTTATTCTTATTATTATTATTTAAAAATTTGCAAGTAAAATTTATAGTCTTAATAATTCATTATAAATTCATTCCACTATTTTTGTTGGCGAATCACACACACAAACCCAAAAATATGGCTGCATCAGATTCATACCTATGATTTTAATAAGTATTAACTAACTATACCCTGCAGCTTGTACCTGTGCCCTTTTCGTACCTATTATGTACCTATAAATATCCTAAGAATGCTCAACAAAGTTAATCACTTTTTTTATACCCTGATCCCATTAAAAATGGGAAATCAGGGTATAATGGTTTTGTGAAAAGTATGTAACAGGCAGAAGGAGGCGTGGCAGACCCCATAAAGTATATATATTCTTGATCAGGGCGACGAGCTGAGTCGATATAGCCCTGTCCGTCTGTCCGTCCGTCCGTCCGTCCGTCCGTATGAACGCCTAGATCTCAGAAGATATAAGAGCTAGAGACTTCAAATTTTGTATGCATACTCATGTATACCATACGCAGTACAAGTTTATCTTTTTTTTTCGATAACTCGTCCGATTACTTTTTTATCGCGAATAATCGATGAATTGATTTTGTTTATTCACCGTAATTTTAATACTTTTAAACCTGGAGACTTCAGATTTGGTGTGTATATACATCTGATCAATACGCAAATTTTGTTATTTACAGATTTTGGATACCACGCCCCCTTCGCCCTCAATTTGCAAAAAACCTATTTTAAGTACTAGAGACTTGTGCTTTGAAATGTATACACATTTGCACATTATGATCACGTTCTGAAAGTTTCATGAAGATAGTCCTATTACAAGAGAAATTATTCAGCACCAAAATTCTCATAATATTGCCCACACTGCAGCGCAGCCCAAGCGCAGTCGCTGCTTACTGCGCAGTTAGCAGAGCGCGTGCTTATGCGTGCGTGAATATCAGCTCTTTGTAGGGATCAGGGTATCTCCTAGTCGAGCAGTCTCGACTAGAGCTTCCTTACTTGTTATACCTGTTTATATACAAAATATTTACTTTTTGTTGAAAAGCCTTAAAGCATTACAATAATCGATTCAGTGAAGTATGGCATGCCTGCTCAGCTGGAACCCTACATACATAGGATGTGGTCTTCATGAAGACAAATTAGCTCAGCTTCAATTCTCGACCAGCCTTTCTTGTAATAAAATATTGTACGGGGTATTACTCATCAGACTTTCCGTCCAGAACAGAATTCCTATACATTACACGTGTCCGCTTTTCACTTTCCCGTTTCGTCGCTCATTTTGTGCCCATCCGGAAAACAATTTATGATAATCGCATGAACCGCAATTGAAAACAAAAGCGCATCAACCACTTTGCGAGCGCATTTGTGTGTGTGTGTGTGTGGGTGTGCCTGCATCACAGGGCTATTATTAACACCACTGTGCAATAATTCAAGTCGAATATTCGTATTATTTTCTTCTCCTTCGGCTGTTGTCAGGCGAATGTCAATGGCTAGCTGCTCGTGCGAGGCCTGGAGCACAGACCATAAACCGTTTTAATTGCGGCGGGAAAAACAATGCGATTTGCAAAGCTCTGCGCTCTGCGCTCTGCGGGCGACAAACGAGAGAAATTGCCACTAAATAATGTAAAAAGTACTAAATAAATATGCCAAAGGCAGACCGAAACAGCCAAAAGACGTCAACAAATGGCAAATCTGTAGCCGCGAACCCCTTTCACTTCCGCCCCCTCCGTGCTACTGGTGAACTTGAGCTAAAAATTATCAGCAGAAATGGGCGAGGCGCTCTGCGGGGCTGCACTCCGAGCATAATTTTGCACGTGTTTCGCATAAGTTGAGAGCAGCGGCGAGCTCCATCGAAAAACTTCTTGGGGTTTGGGGGCGTCGAGATAAAACTTTGCCTGCCACGCCCATTCGAGTTTTCGGGTGCGCTTAAAAATGCGCGACCGCATTCATTAGCGCAAATGGCTTAAATACTTGGCCCGCAAATGCTGTGCGGCAGCTTAAACAGTAGTTGCCCCGCCCCCACTACCTCAACTCGCCTACAACTGCAGCACCCTACTTGAAAGCCTTAAGCTATCGCTTTGGTTTGTTTGTTTGACTTTGAGCTTGGCCCGTTATGCAGCGAAAGGATTAAGTTTTCACAGAGCCCCACGGCAAGCACACACACACACCCACACACACGCACACACACACACGCACAGGCTGAACAGGAAAAGTTTGAGCAGCAGCCAATACACACTTTGCCACACCTTCCCCTCACCTGCCCCGCCCTGCTCAGCCATACCCTTACCTAACCAAGTAGTTCACCAATCGTTCGCATTTCGCCATAGATTTTCTCTTATCGTTGCGTTCGCATAGTTCTCGCACTGCGTGGGCGAGTGGGGGCGTCGGAGGCGTAGACGTGGTCGTGGCCATTGCAATGGTGTGGAGCGGCAGTTGCATTTCTTATTATCGCTGCATACTTTCAGGCACAGGGCGTAAATTCTTTGTGCGCATATTTTGCATTTTACACAACAAATTGCCACAAATTATCGCCCAAACCAATCCAATCCAATCCAATGCATTTACAATTTCACATATTTCCCTGTAGTTTTGCCCTGTTGCGGTCGGCCTGGCGTTGAGTCACTTTCCGCTTGTCTAAGTGGTGCGAGTTGTGAGTGGTGCAATGACCCGTGCTCCGTGTCATGTGCTCGATAGAAATTTCCAAGCTTTGATGTGGCCGAATTTGATTAAATTGCATTAAATACTTTAAGCTGAAAATGGGAAATTGTGATCGATTGATCAGAGTCTATTTAATTATAAATAATGATTACGACTAAACTTTACAAGTATAATGTATTATGCGTATTTCAATATGTAGGTATATATTAGTTAGTATATATATACATATATTAATATATATTAATATATTTATACGGATATAAATTAACCTTTTGTACCTTTTTAGAATGTACAATTATTTCTAATAGATACAAACATATTTAATAAAACACCTTTAAATGTAATACGTAATTTAATTTTTAGCTACGAGGAGCTCTAGCTCTAGCCCGATTATACGTTATCCCTAACATTATCTGATTAACATCTATCGTTTGCAGTTATTCGGAGTGTTTTAATTATTGCTACCTCCAGCTTTTTTTTACTTTGTTGAGCTGCGCCATCAAACTGCTTTCAGGTGTACCTGCTCAAATCTCCTATGCAGTCTCAAATTATGCAATTAAACAGTGCATTTTGGCAAAGTTTTCGTTGATGTTGACGTCGACAGCGACGTCGTCGCTCAACGCTCACTTAGCAACATGAATAAAATTAAACTCACGGCCGAAGTTTTTCTTTTGGCAGCAGCAGCAGGCGGAGCTTGAGCATATTTCAAATACTGAGTGAATTTTGCACATATTTCAAACTTAACTTACTTTTCTTTCTTTCCCCTCCTCTATAACTATACACATATACATATAGTTTTATTCTTCCATTTTTTTGGTTTTCTCGTCTCGAAAAGTTTGCCAGCAGCGAGCGGGTAAGAAGCCCCGCAAGGCAAGTTTATACCAAACTCTTCTTGATTTTACTTTTAGTTTCAGGCAAATAAAAAAAAAATGAGAGAGGTATATATACATAAATTTATATATACTGATGTAAATAAATACTAAAATTGTTTATAGCGCTGCTTTGGCGCAAAATGTATGTCAAAATTAATTAATTTCATGATTTATGCGGCGCAAAAGTTTTCGGTTTCAGTTTTTGCCACTTTTCGAGTTCGTCTGGTCAAGCTTTTGAATGTTGTTAATGTAGGAAGAACCAACAAAAAAAAAAAAAAAAAAAAAATGGAGAAGGAAAATATGTAAAATATTAAAGTGAATAATAGCAGACGGAGAGATACGCCTTTACTTTGAAGAAGAAAGATTATAATCTCTATTATTTGAAAAATCTTTGTAAGCAAAAAGACAAGAGAGAAAGAGATAAAAAGGAAGAGAAACAAACAGAGCAATCAGACTGCTCTCTCCTAGATTGAACTAAAATAAATATTTTTAAGATAATAATTCATACTTCATGAATTAGAGAGAATACAGAAATAAATTACAATAAAAATACAAAAAAAAAAAAAGGACAAAATACATAGTACAATATAAATATAACAAATACTAAATAATAAATATAAATAAAAAAAAAGATGGAGAAGAAAAATATGTAAAATATTAAAGTGAATGATAGCAGACGAAGAGATACGCCTTTACTTTGAAGAAGAACGATTATAATCTCTATTATTTGAAAAATCTTTGTAAGCAAAAAGACAAGAGAGAAAGAGATAAAAAGGAAGAGGAACAATCAGAGCAATCAGACTGCTCTCTCCTAGATTGAACTAAAATATATATTTTTAAGATAATAATTCATACTTCATGAATTAGAGAGAATACAGAAATAAATTACAATAAAAATACAAAAAAAAAGGACAAAATACATAGTACAATATAAATATAACAAATACTAAATAATAAATATAAATAAATTATTATAAATAAATGAGATATATGACAAAAAAGTTATTATAAACCATTTTACATATATAATATATGTGAAAACAATTCGTATATGCACTGTTAGCTCATTAATTGTAGGGTATACATGACAGCCTTATAGATAGTGAAAAACTAAACAAGTCACGTCTTTGGGCCATAAAGTAGCCCCAAACTGGACCGCGCTCGGGACCTGCTAACCTCGGCAAACTTTGCGTTTAGTTTTGCCAAAGTTCAAGTGCCTAAAAACTGGACAAGCAGCAGCTGCTATGTTGCTGTTGCTGTTGCTGCTGCTGCTGCTGCTACTGCTGCTGCTACTGCTGCTGTTGCTTTGTAGGTGTGAACATTTGTTTCAACACCCGCTTTTTTGATTAGTACTTCTGCGAGAACTGGCTTTAACAACTGCCCCATTCTCGACCCGTTTCCATTTCCATTTCCCTGCGGCCTGCTCTTTTATCTTGATTGGCAAAGTTGCCGAGTTGAGCTGGTCGTCGGTGGGGCTGTTGCTCTTGTTGTTGCTGCAGCGTGGGTGGCTGGGTGGTTGGGCTGGTGCTGCCACACTCGACTTTTTGGCCCAAAATCCTTTGGCTGCTTATCGTTTCTGCATTCATTTGTTTTCAATTGTAATTAATCTTGCAAAGTTCCCTTTTGACATTTTGTGGCTGAATGTGCCCAGAACTCCGAGCTCTGGCCGTGGCTTTTGTTTTCTATCAAGTTGTCGCCTCAGAAAGTTGGCCAAAACTTGTTGGTTGCCAGTGCTAACCCAACTCTGCCTCTCATTCCTCTTGCTCTTGCTCTATTTTATGTCGCTAGCTGGCAACGCCAGCGTGTTACTGTCACAATTAAAATAAAGTTTGGCGCACTAATTGAAAAGTGTCAAGTGTAATTTCTTTAAATTTGGCCAAAGACTTCGGCGTCAGCAAATTGTTTGACTTTTTACTCAGCCAGCGGATCAGTTGTGGTACAGCTCGTTGGCTGGCGGTTGGTGGTGCTGCTCGGTGGTGATGGTTGGAAAAGCTCTCAGCACTAATGGCCATTCTCATTAATTGTGCGCTGACCATTGTTTCCATTCCAGCATCAGACAGAATGCAAAACTTTAATAGATTTTATTTGTTTACAGTTTGGATTTTGGAAGAGTGTTTTGTGGAGTATCCTCCATGATAATATTATGAAGAAAATGTGAATTAAAAATGATCTTCCTTCACACAATATAATACTGTTAACCATCCCTCGATATCTGCAAATTAGTCTCTTTAACTAACTCGGAGCAAAAATCAGAAAACAGCAGATTGTGTAGGTTCAGGCAGTGGTGAATGAGCAGGCCTATCGGATTTAGTCTTCCATATATGTGTTCACTTTCTAAGTCTAATTGGGCCAACGTCCATTGTATCGATATTAGTTTTTTTTTGTTTTTGCATAGAATCAAACGGTCAAGCTCTGATTTACAAGCATTAAGTAGCCATGCCCTAAATGAGACGATACATAAATCTCGATATATCGCACAAATTCAAATCCATCAATGCTATCGATGCTGCCAAGGATATCCTTAACTTAAAACCAACAGATTACTCTTATCCATAAAGCCCTTTAAAAGCAAAATCTGATAGCTCGAAAAGCAAAAAATAAAAAATAAAAATCAGCAAAAATTCTCTAAGCTTTGTATTCTTCCAATTGGATACTTCAAGCTTTTGCAGCACCAAACTGAACTCTTTTGGCTGTAACGAATATAATAACTTTAAGATAGCTTTGGAAATATTCGCAAGTTCGGCTCAGGCAATTAGGCAAATGCAGCGAATGGGTTTCTTGCAGTTTCAGGCAGGAGCAGTCGAGCTGGGAATGAAAATGGCATTGAGAGCCCGAACTGTAAGAGAGCTGGGAGTCAGACGCATAAAATGCAAACATAAAAGCCAACTGTGAATGCAAGTTGCAATGCAAAGAAAGCGGCAACTGTGACAATGTAAACAACATAGCGGAAGAGCGAATGGAGTGGGCCTGCGAAGGGTAACTTGGCTAAAAGTGCATACAAAATTGCCAAGCAGCAAACAAAAGAAGCGGCAGCAGCAGCAGCAGCAACTGCAACAACCCCCAAAACCAAAAAAAAAAAAAAATGAGTCCCAGCTAGAGTCAGAGCAGCCCAAAATGGTAATGGCCTTTCAATGGGAATTGGATGGGAGCAGAGAGTGGGGGCTGGTAACTTAATGCGAAAATCTTGTTGCAATGGCAGAGGCAGCTGCGGAGGCAGGTGGCAGGGGCAACAGGCATTGCCATGATGCATAAAAGTCTATTGTTTTTGGATCATAATTCTCTTGTAAGCTGTGCAGCATCAAATGAGAGCTAGCGATGGCAGGCAGCAGGCAGCAGGCGGCAGGAGGCAGGAGGCCGGAGGCAGGCGGTGGGTGACATGGGTGCAGGAAATGAACGTCATTAATTTTGCCATTTTGCATTTGCATTGAAATGGTATTTCGATAGGGTTAAGATTGCGCCAGCAGCAGCAGGAGCAGCAGCAGCGGCTCCGGACTTCTCTCAACTGCTGTGCGCGATTGGCGCGACGTGACTTAATTTGGATTTCTCACAACTAAATATTTGTTTTCAGCTGCTGGGCAGGGGCAGCAGCCCAGCTCAGAGAGGGCTAGCATTTATCAAATATGACCAGGAGACTGAGAGGGCGAGAGAGCGGGGCAGTTGATAACGTCACACGCAGAATTGCGGCACGTAGTAGTGGGCCAGACACCAAATGTTCAAAGTGTTGAAAAAGCGGCTCAGGAACTAACACGTACGCAGCAGCGGCTAAAGGCGCAGACTTCCAGCTAAAACTAAAGTCAGGCGAGGCGAGGCGAGGGATGAGTGAGTGCCACTGTGCCCAGGCAAAAATCAAAGCTAAGCGCTTTCAATTGGATTTATGCGTTTGCCATGTGAGAGCCTCGACGCCAAAGCCAAAGCCAAGGCCTGTCCTGCTGGCTAATGTCTCTATAGACAGCTCTCAATTCACATACCCAGCTGCTATTAGTAGTGCTTGTTGTTGTTGTCTTTGCTGTCTTCTTCTTCTTCTTATTAATCAGCACAAAGTTTGTGCGTCGTCTGTGGCACAAATTGCAATTTACCGATAAGCAAATAGCCAAAGAAGCTGTTTACACACACGCATACACAGCCAATTATGCTGTGTGTGTGCGTGTGCGTGTGTGTGTGTGCGTTTGGCTATTAACTTTTATGATCAGTTTGTGTTTTGCGTTGAAACGATTTATTTAGCTAAGCGCAATTAATTGGAATTTTACGTGTTGATTTTGTATTTCGGCTGAAGCGACTCGGCAAATGGAATGGAACTTAAGTAGGAAAATAAATAGCTCAAGCTGCACGCCATTTAGCTGACAGCCATAATCTATTTTAAAAGTTTAAAAATAAATCTTCTATAGGAATCAATAAAATTAGTTTTATGACTGTCTATTGATAGCTTGGGCTAACTTTTGTAAGCGTCCCAAACTTCGTTAACTAATCATATGGAACTGAGTTATTTATTTCTGTTTTTATTATTTATATATTTGTATTTCTTTTTTATTATTTATATTATATTCCTATTATATTTTTATTTAATTTTTCACTGTTTTATATTAATTAATTATTATTAATTATAGCTATATAGAAGATATTTTCTCTTCTGTCCCGTCTCCTACCGCTGTCAAATATCGAAATTAATGCAGCAGTGCTTAGCCAATTCTTCTTAGCCGATAAATATTATTCGATAGCCAGTCTAAGTGTAAATTGCTCCATCTCACAAAGCCATTCGAAAGTTGTTTGCTCACAGCACTGTGAAAATTTATGACAGCACGTGTCCACTTCAAAGGCTCCGAGGCCGCACTTAGTGCCCAACAGCAGTGAGAGAGATAGAGATAGAGAGAGAGAGAGGGTGAGAGAGGGAAAAGCTGACGAGCCACTTTAGATCCGCTTGTCCCGTCGCTCCAAGCGAACCGAAACGCTTAGTAAACAATAGAAATTTGTGCCGCCCGTCGCCCGTCGCCCGTCGCCCGTCGCCCGTCGCCCGTCGTCAGTGCAGGCCGCCCGCCTGACCACACATCACATGCGATCCAGCAGCTGGGCAGCGGCAGCATAAAATGCTTTATGAGATTATTTGCTGAAATGTAGCGAACGGCTTTTCTTATTTATTTGCTTTGGGGCCGGGTCGTGCACACTTTTATGGCGCCTCAAGGTATGCAGCGAAACGGAACGGAACGAAACGAAACGAAACGAAACGGGCTCGAAAAGGGGCCATTGTTGCGGTCCGGCCCAATGGCAGGCATTAACCAACATTCCAGTGGCCAAAACATTGCGGCATATTTCATGTTCGCCTCAAGGATCTATCCCTTTTCTACCTCTCGCCCTTTTCCCCATCCTTTCCCTCCAACTGCTGTCTCTTGTGTTGGATCAAATGCGCTCAAGTGTTAAAATTGTTGGGCAAAGATTTCCATGGCAGGGCTTAAGTTTTCCTTTTTATACCTTTATTGAAATATAATACGCTTTACATACGCCTTTCCATTTCGTTGGGTCATTCTCAAAATCTGCTGCGACAGCTTTTTTTCAAATTTGTTGCCAACTACCGAAAATTTGTCGATGCAAAACATTTCACTCGACTTCGAACCGTGACAAAACGCAACTTATGCCAGCTTTGTATTTACGCTATTGCTAATCCTCAACTCACAAAGGTGACAGGGCACACACATACGCACTCGCAAGCACTCACACACTCTGGCACTCACCTTTAGGCACTACATAAGTGCTGTTCGCAGAGATGATTCGCTCTGTCGAGAGCTGTCTGCCGCTGAGTGTTAAGCCTGCTCTTCAACGCATTTGGCTTTTGAGTGCTGCTGTCACAAACGTGGACTTTGCAGCCCACATCACAAATGGTCAGTCTGACGTCATAGTTCGCCCGTGCGCAGGTGAGCTGAGGTGAGCAGTGCAACAAAAAATGATTCGATGTGTAGATCATTTTCTTCAGTTCAGGAATTTCATTAATGAATCTTTCAACGCAATGCTTGAAATGCAATTAATGTTTGCGACTGATAGCAGAAATGCTCCATAAATAGAGACTGCCCAAGCAGACACATGTTGTTATCAATAGGATTTTTATACAGACAGAATAAAACAAGAAGAGTAAATGCAGTAATGTTACAGTGCCTGCCATTCATATGCTGAAAGTTGTTTAAAAGCTAAGCCGCTTATGCCACTGGCCAGCGCCAGTCCAGTCCAGTATCCAGTCAGCCAGCCATCCCGTCTGGCAATCCATCTGCCTGTCCAGGCCGTCACTAAGTGCCAGGTACACGCTGCCCATATCGATGGAGGACTGAAATCCTAAAGCCAGCAGCTGGACGCAAACGACAACAAGAACAACAACAACCGAAAAAGAGACGAAAAAACGCGTCATGTGTGGGTTCATTTGTAGCGGAAATAACTTTTTGATGCACAGCTTCCACAGGCTGATTCACCTGGCCACAACAGCTCCAAGCATGAGTCCAATGCGCTTAAACTGTAAAACATTTGGGCCAGCAACTGAAAAGGACAACAATAATAACAACAGCAGCAGCAGCAGCAGCTGTAAAGAGGAAAGAAAAAATGTTTTTGGTGAAGTCCATTACTATTAAAAAAGTTTCAGCTGGGAACAAGAGGAGCTGGAGCTGGAGCAGGAGTTCGAGCTGGAGCGGCAGCAACAAACTTTATCGAAAGCCTAGGCACAAAGATGACATCAAAGTTGTGCGCTTAATGTAATGGCAAAGGGAGGCAAGGGAGCGCGTGCCAGCTCCACTACTACATAGGGTATATCGGAACACGGGATACTCGTGTATGTTTATTTTCGCTGCCGCTGTGGCTGCTGAAAGTTAACTTTTTATACCGCCGCCTGCTCGCTGCTGCAGCTGCTCCTGCTCCTGCTTTAGCTCCTTTGGCAACTTTGTTTCACAATCGAGTACAAAATTCACTCGACTGGATTAAAAGATTAGTGTAGAGATTATGAATCATGTGGCGAGTGGTGGAGTGGAGTCTGCTCGTTCGCCTTCTGGTTAACTGAAAAAGTTTGCATGTCGGCCGAGCCGAGGCTTTTGCGGCATTCGGCTCTAGCCGGCTCTGCGCCATAAGTTTAAAGCTCGCTTTGTTTACGCTTCAGTTGAGGTACACTCGGTAATCTCTCAAATATTGGGAAACTTAACCAGACAGGTGGGCAGGTGGGCAAGGGGACCGAGCCAACTGTCAATTGCAGGCCCGTTGACCCTTTTTAGCTTCTGTCAAACCCATTTGATTTCAATTTGACTGAAGTTCGGCTAACTTCAGCGGCCTCTCCTCTCTCCCTCTCTATACTTCTCTCTTACCTGTGACCCTAATTTAACGCCTTGACAATTTTTAATTTTTATTTGAAAACTTTGCGCCTCATTCAACCTTCAACTCAATTCAAATTTTTTACGCCAGCCAAACAAAGCAAAAAAGTTGCCACTCATTACGAATTCTAAAAGTATTTTCCTCTCGCTTTTTCGTTGACAGCAACTGAGCGCAGGTAAAGGTAAACTTTTTGCATTAATTTTATTGCAGCGACATCTTGAAAGACAAACCCCAAAGCCCACTCATCTCATAGCTCTGTCTCTCACTCGTTTACGAGTCCTCGACATTTTTATCAGCTGCCAAAGCTGTCGATTAAGTTTTGTCTTCCTTCAAATTGGGCCCTTGCTTTTCTTTTTTATATATTTTTTATACTCCAGCCACGAGCTGTAGAAGTTTGTCATGAAATTTATAATAGACTGAGGCAAATATTAGGAGATTGAAAAACTATTACAAGAATAGCTAAACGAAAATGTTAGTGAGAAAGTCAATATATTTATTTTTTATTTCAAATACGATCAAATGATAGTGTAGTCTTTGAAAGAAAATAATAGATATTTTAAATAAATATTTAAAGTTATTTGTAGTTTCATAGATATTTCAAATGACTATTTAGAATGCTAAAAAAAAGTTCCCTGCATTTTATAGAGTATTTGAACTTCCACTTCTGCAATACTTACGCTTTCTTCTTGGTTGTGTTTTCTTCCTTTTTTTAATTTGTAGTTGTTTTTGTAGGGTCAGGAAATGCGCTGTAAGTTGAGGCACTTGGCCAGCTTGGGGCAAATGAAGTGCGCAGATTTGTTTACTTAGGCAGGAAAGGGTTGAAGGTAAAGGCCCTAATGGGACGAGCGTCAGTTTAATGAATTAGGCATAATGTGTAAAGGAAATTTAATTAAAAAGGGCAGCAAATGTAGCCGACGGTGTAATTAAAGACAGTAAATGCAATCCGAACAGCACGCAAGCTGCTTAGCTGAGCTATCACATTACGCATACGCAACGTTTAACAAAGACTTATTTCCAAGTCGGGCAGCGCCTCGCCTGATATGCCATGTCATGCACATTAGGAAAGCTTTAACAGCTCTCCAAACACACAAATGCAGAGCTGACAACAAAAATGACAAACTAAAGCTCTGAAAAAAAAGAAACCAAACATGCAGAGAAAATAGCAACTATGCGCTAGGTGCTGGGTGCTGAGCTAAGCCCTTGGCAACTTCGGCAGTGTATAACTATGCTCTAATGCGCAGCTAAGGATACAAATTACGAAACAATGACGTCAACGTGCCTGTCAACAACTTGGCCAGACAATAGTTTTGCAACAGACAAAATAGGGCAGTCGAATGGGGCGTGGCAGGTGCGCAGGGTCAGACGCGGCCAGCCGCCAGGTGCAACGGACATTTCTGTCGCATACACACAAATTACGTGCGAGATTATGGCCAGTCCGAGCTCAACTTGGAGTCGTTCCCAGTCAGCTGGAAAATGAATGTAGGACGGGTGGGGGAGATAGAGACGGGACGACATTTGCGATTATTTTGCAATGCGCACGTAGCAGGAGCAACAGACGATACACAACTAATATGAGGGATGCGACTGGGAGTGGCCGACCACATGGTGCCCTGTAAAAAAGTAAATATATTTATATACTGTTTGAATGGAGCTAAGGTGCAAATAGTGATACAATTTATGTATCATAAATGTCTCCAGTCTAAAGGGTTAGTTAGGGTTATTATATAAACGTAAATATAATAATACAAAATATAAACATAATACAAATTTGGAAAGTATTTAAGCATTAATAATTATCATTAAAAATAAAAATTAATTAAATATATATTATTTATAATTGTTAATATAATATCTAACGAAAATAAGTATTATGTTTGAATTGAATTTATTTATTTTTATTCAATAAGCATTAAGCATTTATATACTTTATTTCATTTATAAAAAAAATTCCAGAAATGGTCTCAGCAGTTTTAAAATTATATATAATTTTATTTAAACAAATTTTATTTTTCAATTAATAAAATTATTTTAAAGCCGATTTTGTTGCATGAATAATCTCTTGTTTTTCTATATATCTCCTCACACCTTCATCTATGTAAAGTCCTGCTCGTAGAGCTCCAGCATGCCAGCCCTCTGCAATTTATGCTAGGTATACACGCTATGAATGCTTAGTTCAAGTTCAAATCAAATTTAATGACAAGGGCTGCACTGAACAGGCTGGCGAGGGAGGGATTGAGCTGAGCTCGAAGCAGCCAAACATGCATTTAAATGCAACCTGATTTGATTACAAAGCCGTAGCAGGAGTGGACTGGCGAGTGCAGGTGCGCTGAGTGCCGTGTGCTGAGCGCTGACAGCTACAACAATTGTGCTTTGTTATCCATATGTCAGAAGGTGTGAAAATTAATATTTGCGTTAAAAAGGAATGAAAACAAGCCAATGCCAGAGCTGAAGAAGATGAACAGCAGCAGCAGTAGCTGCTGGCATTGTCTGCCACGTTACTCGTAATTAATTTCCTGGGCTCTACTCAGTCCTCCTACGCTCCGAGTGCCCTCGCTGCCATTTGCGTTGCTTTTAGATCAACTGCATTAGCTCAGCTGTAGTGCTCAGCTCCTTTCACGCTTGTTGCTTAGCAGCCAGCCAAAGGTGCTGCATTGTTGTTGTTGCTGCTGTTGCCATTGCTGTTGCCGTTGTTGTTGGCCTGCGGCCATTTCATTGTCTAGCTGCAACGCCCTCGAATACGCATGTTTCTGGCAGCCGCTTTGAATTACGCTGCATTTGCTTTAAGGTGCTCAAACTACTCCTTGGCCACGTTGAATGGCAAGTGCCAAGAGCTTGTTTAGCAGGAGCTGCGTGTTTTTGGCGGTTGTCTAGTTTGGCTTTTTGCTGTGCATGAGTCTGCAGAGTATAACTAAACGATACTAGCTATAAGCTTTACCAGTGTTAATTAAATTAAAAGTTTTTGGCCTGCAGCATTCGTCAATCAATTAAATTCACTTGTCAATCAGAGAGGAAATTACAAAAGATTTCATTGATGTGTTTGGCTTTAGATGAAAATTTAAGTGAAGTATGCTTAACATACGCAATTTTATAACAGAGAGGAAAAACTTATTACAATTTGTTTTTTTTTTTTTTAATTTTATACTATAGTTAATATCATGAACTTAGAATACATTTTTGTATTTCTGTTAATGCTAATCTAGATCTCTAAGAGAATAACAACACAGATTCTTATATTTCTTAAAGCCAATTTTCAAGCACTCCCTGGACACATCCGTTTCAAACAGTTTATGGCCTTGTATTGACATTGCTGGTCTGCTTTTGCTTGAAATTTATTTCATTCATTATTTCATTTATTTGCACATTGCAAAAGCTTTTCGCTTGCCTCCTTTGGGCCATTATTAGCCATTAAATGGCCAGTGTTGAGGGCCTAAATCATCAGCCATAGCTGAAAGTCATGCAACATAAAATCCGTTGGGGTCAGGTATTAAGGTAAATCAGATTTTTGTTAGCTTGTGGCATATGCCGTCTGCACGTGCTCATAATGCGGTCGCACAATTAAACTTTGCCACAAGCCGCAGTTACGCTGCACTTTGGACCATAAATTAGGGCCAACCGCTCCAAATACAAAATAAATGGCCGAGCAACAGCCTCACGTGTACATAAATATATACTATGGCTGAAGATACAAATGCAAGGGCCGAAGACGACATAATTTCAGTGCTGTGCAGTCGCGCATGAATTGCGCACTAACTGCGAATGCCTCACAGCTCGGCCCCCCGAGTCAATTATATGGGCCTTGGACATTAAATGTCATTACGCAGCAACAATCAAAAGGCGCTCGGCGCTCTACACAGCCGGCGAGGGCGTGGCTGATGAGGGACGCAGCCGCACACAGCCGCGCCAAGCTGAGCATGAAATTAAAATGCGCCTAAGATGTATTGTCGTCTGTCATGCGTTCGACGCTCTAGACAAAGATGATGCCATACTTTAGGATGGCCAGGCAGGAGGCCATGGCAATACACGGCTAGAATTAAGGGAGCTTCTGCTAATAATGATGTATGTACATATATTTATATTTGACTTCAAGTTTTGGGCTGTTGAATATGTTTTATTTAAATATGTTTATACAAATATTTGTTTAGAGAACCTCACCCAGACGCTGCTAGAATAAAAGAATTTCTGCTGTCAAAGCTTTTATGTAGGAGTTAAGGCTTGGATTGCTAAATATATTGTCTTCAAATTTATCCAAATATATTTAAATTATTTATCTTGTTCACTGTGACTCTCTTTTGCATTAAATCTTTTTCAATAAATATTATATTTATTTCTTAAATTTCTTTTTATATTCTCATATATATTTTTTTAAGTGTTTCGTCATATCGCTGCCAGCCTGTCGTTTTGCTTATAATTTCATTTTTCACACCGCTGTCTTAACTGCCACAAGTTGCCAGCCAACTTGCCACCCATTCAGCTCGGCTCCTCGCCCTCCGCAATGCCCTTTTCTTGCACCAAGTAAAGGTTGTGCCTCGTTGTCAGGCCTCTGCCTCTGTCAGGCTGCTGCTCGACTTGGCTCATTTTGGCCCGCTTTGACTTCGATGCCGCATTTGGGAATTATGCCAAAGCGATAATAATAATAAAATGAAAATGCCTTTAAAGGCAGACAGAGAGAGAGAGAGAGAGAGAGAGAGAGAGAGAGAGAGAGAGAGAGAGAGAGAGAGAGAGAGAGAGAGAGTGAAGGAGAGAGTGGAGAGAGAGCATCATCTGCAGGAGTTGCACACAATTTCAATACAATTTTTGACTGCCTGTTGCACTGCACTTTAAATTACAGTTGAAAATTTAATTAATACACGAAAAGTGTAAAGTGAATTTGATTGTTGTTTCGTTTTGCTTGATTTGAAATGCAAAATCCAAAACGGCTGCTCGCAGCGCTCAGCAGGCGAATGGCGACTGGCGACTGGCGAGAGAGTCAATTAAATGAATGTCAAAGAGCAGTGGCTGGCGCTCGCTCACAATGGCTTCTCCTGGCTCAACAATTCCTTTGGCACACACTCACACACACACTCGCACACACACACAGAGAGACAGACAGACAACAGTGGCTGACAATGAGTGTGTATATGTTGTTGGAGCTCCTCTTTCCTATGGCCGTTGCTGCAGCCAGCTTCTGGTTCCTGTTTTCTTTTTTGTTGTCTTTATGGCAGTCGCCTCCTGTGGCCTGTCGCGCTCTCGCCCTGTGTTTTTGTAGCTATGGAAATGAATATTAATGCCCCGCCCCCCCCCCCCCCCCGTGCCCAATGCTTACGCCCAGGGCGCAAGGACTTGCCCATGGCAGGCCGGACTTGAACAGTTCGACAAAGTCCTTTGGCCGCAGTGCGGCTCAGTGAACACTTTGCTTGGCATTAATATTTATCAGCGGTATCAAAAGTTGATATTGCTGCCTTTGTTGCTGTTGCTGTTGCTGTTGTTGTTGTTGTTGTTGCTTCCCTCTCGATTAAGTAACACATTTTGCATACTCTCTGTTTGCCCCGCAATGTTTATCATATTTCAATAAACCAATTTAATTGGGCGCAAGAATATGCCTTGAGCTGACTATTGTATATGTATATTTTTATTTAATTATGGTAGTAAACCTGTAGAATTACGAAATCAATTCAAGTGAATATTTCTCAGCAATTATCGTGAACAATAGTCAATTAGTTGAATGCTTTGTTGAGTCTTCAAAATCATTGAAAATACTAGTAAGCAAAGCTTATTTGATATATCATCATTTATTAACTAGTTTTATGCTCAAATCATGTTCAATATAATGATTGAAAATTCTATTATTTTAAATAACAATTTATGTAAATACATTCATATAAATTTTATTTTCTCATTGACAGCATTCGCAGTTCCTCAATTATTTCACAAAAGCTTACAAACAATTCTTCTTTTGTAAATGTTAATGAACCCGTATCTGATATTATTTAAATAAGAACAATAACAACAATGAATTTATTAACTGATATTTTTGCGAATTTTCAGTGATTTTTGCAATCGACGAAAAAGGTAAATTAAATACTCTTAAATGCAGCTTTCGAGCCTCGATAATGTTATATGCTTGAAACACAACACCCTCGAACATGATTAAACCTTATCATTTAACCACACACTCGCAGCAGCCACTCACACACGCACACACACGCACCGAGACACACTCTTTGAGGGTGTGTTGTGCCATTGTCAACAGTAATGAAATTTTCCTGTACACGAAACGAAATTAAATCATTAACACCTGAAGCGTGCGCAGCCAGTGACAACGACATTGAAGTTGCAGTCCAGCAATGGACCAAATCGAACATGACGGTGTACATGTCAATATACCCTGTAAAAAAAGCAGATGTGGAAGTAAATGAAGTGGGTACTTAAGAGAGAGAGAGAGAAGGATCGAGAGGGAGGAGCAGAAGAAGGCTAAAAGTATGCGAGCCAATGGCCAAAATAAGAGATAGGTAGCATAATTTACATTTACATACCTTTTAAGCTACCCTCGCATTTATAATAGTGATATAGTACAGATTCAAAATGTATAATATTTAATTCGCTTTAGTCCCACATCTATCCCATTTGCTGGCCATTTATCGCTGCTGTTGCCTTTCAGCCTTTTTTCTGCCGTCTGCCCTGAACCAATTCTCATTTTGAAGTCGCGTTCATAGCCATAAGAATCATCTGTAATGGTTCGCAGGGTATATACATATATATACTCTGTCTGCAGGGGCGACTTTCAATAACATTTAAAATACGCGCGCACTTCAGAGGGTTGTTTGGCCGTGTTTGTTCTCATTACTACGCATGTATGCGTGTGTGTGTGTCTGTGTCTGTGTGTGTCTCGCTTTTATTGCGCCAATAATGCAATTTGTTGACATTGGCCAGGCCGTGTTAATAAGTCGCGCAACGCAACGGTAATGCAATTTCCAGCTGCCAGCAGCTAGCAGCAAAGAGGAAAATGCCTTTTCACGACCATTGAACTTGGCCCCAAAAGGCAATTGCAGAAGAACTTAATTAATTAGCTGCCAAAAACTTTGCTTTGCAAGTTTTTTGGCCACAATCTGATACACTTGCCACAGCAGCAGCAGCAGCTGCTGCTGCACTACGTTCTCAGTCTAGGATAAATGGAAAACCCCAATGCCCACCCAAGGCTAAAGAACTTTGCGTGTATTTACTGTTTTTCTTTGGGATTTTCGATTCGAGCTGCCGTTGCCGTTGCCGTTTTTTTTTTTGTGCTTTTTGCCATTGTTGCTGCTCTTAAGTGCAGGACAAGGACAACAAGGACCTGCTGTAGGAAGCTTTTGTGTTTTAGTTACGCTGCCAGCCGGAAACGGATGTCGCAGCGGCCCAAGTCCAGGCCCAGGCCAAGCCTGAAGCAGCTAAAGGCAAAAGGCGGCTCAGCATTCGAGTTGAGCCTTGTCCAGCTCTGACCGCAATCGCATTGCGGCATTGTTCCCATCAATGTTGTCGCCTTCTATTTTCAGCAGCCGACTCTGGATTAATGGTCCGGCCCATGTATATCTCTGCTGCTGTGAAGGGCCCAAGAATTGATTTAACTTTTTTGATTCATTGCAGCAGAGAAGGATCGACACCTTTTTTACTTAGCCAGCAACAGCTACTCCTGCTGCTGCTGCAAGTTCCAACTTCAATAATTGCATTGACAAATCTTTGGCTTTTGGCACTCGCACAGTTTAGAAACTTAGCACAAACCAAGCCAAATGAAAACCAAAACTCACACAACTTTTAAGCACGCAACTCTAAAGAACTTCGTACACACACACACACATACACGACACATACATATTGCTCTCAAATTAAATTAAAGTTATTAAATCATCAATTCAATCAGACAATTAAGAAAGTTGGCAGTTGGCAAGTTTTCGACCACATAAACTAGACGACACATGGGGCAAGCCAATAGCTAGCTTCTCTCTCTCTCTCTCTCTCTCTCTTTCTCTCTCTCTCCCTGTCTCGCACACACACGCGCTCTGTCAACACTTAACGCCATTCAGTTAAAATGTTGTTCCAGCTCAAATTTAATTTAGTCGCAAAATTCAATTTGTGGCTGACAGCGAATAAACTCAAAATTTCAGCACATCATTACGCTGCATTCATATGGATCTAAAAAATATCAGAATATAAGTGCTTAAACTGAAAGTTCTGAAACTACAACATATCCTGAAAATAACATGTTAGCCTGTAGAAAATTTGAAAAAATATTCAAGCGAGTATTTAACAAATGCAAAACAAATTTAATAATAAATATCTAGACAACAATAACAAGAGCGTCTCCTGCTTAGTATTTACTTTCATTTTAAAATATTAACCTCCCTTTTTTTACTATCAATGCAGGGTATTTCTACATATAGAAACACCCGCAGTGGCCAGCTGTTTATTACTCTGTCGAACTCCAATCGGTCATTGGCTCGCTTTGATGTAAACAATTTACGCGAGGGTGTGAGCATGTATAAGTATGTGTATATACATGTGTGCGTTGGCGTGTGTGTGTGTTTGCATATGTATATGTGTATGGGTATATACATATTTTGTATGTTTGATTTCACTTGTTATTGATTTCAATTTCATTAACGCTTTGTCTTTTGTTTCCTTCGCTTCTGCTTCCAGCTGCCAGTTTCGTCCGTTTGTCCTTCCGTCCGACTGTCAGCCGCAGCCGTTGTCAGAACAATTACCTCTGGGGCATATGCATAACAACATGTAATGAAAGTTAACAGCAAGCAATGCAACATTCAAGTAAAGTGTATGTAGTTTAAAGCTGGCAAATCAGACTTTTCTGCACAGGTAGCAAATGAACTGAGCACAAAATATAATATTTATGCCAATTCCCATTTCAATTCTAAAGCTGGGTAAAGTGTGCTAGAAGTGCAGCTTCATCTTTAATCAACTGCCAAGTCAATGAAAAGTTCTCATATAAATTCTTGGAATTATTTAGCTCTGCTCTAGCTTGAAGTTAGTTCTAGTTCTCTTATTTACTAGAAAAGCCACGTCTATTTGTGTGTGGGTGCCTATGTGTGGGTGCTGCGCTTTTCGATTAGCTTAATTCGAAAATTCCAAAGTTCAGGCATTGATTGAACTTGTCTTGCGCCTGGCACTAATGAAAATAACGCAAATGTTTAGTGTTTTCCCTCTTCTTTACTTTATTTTATTTTCCTACATTTTTTTGTTGGCTTCCGTTTGTCAGCTTGGCTTCGGGATGGGGTCAGGCTAGCAGACAGCAGCTGCCAACAGAAGCGTGTACTGTCGGCGCCTGGCATGATTTTCAATTTGTGATCTTAATCAGCAGGTGTCCTGCATGGCTTGCGCTCTCTTTCATTGCTTTCCTTTGGCATTGCCATTCTTCTCGATTGTCATTTCATTTTCGTTTTTTTTCCATTTCCATTTTTGGTTTCCTATCCACATGAACGTCAGCATCATCGTCATCGTCATTGCCTTTTTATTATTTTTCATTCGGGTTTTGGCTGGCTGCCTACTAATAGCAGTTCTTGCTTTTGCTGCTGCTGCTGCTGCTGCTGCTGCTCCTGCTGGCCTTTGTTCGCTCTCAACGTTCGACGTTGCTAGGCATTAACTTTTGTCATTTTGAGCACCCCTCAGTCAGTGAACAATGCATTGTGAATGGCCAGGACCTGGCCGAGGACCTAAGGCCTCCGCTTGACCCCCCAGCCCCACCCCACACTTAAGTCCATACCGTCTGCTGGGCTGGCCAATGCTGCTAGTGCTGCCAGTGCTGGCAGAGGCTGCCCGCTGCTTTTGGTCTGCTGCTGCTGTGTTCATTTAATTAAATTACACCAAATTGTTCGGGTCGTCCTTTCGTTCAGAAGACAGCAACAACAACAAATCGCATAAAATGTGTAGAAAATTACAAAATATGTTGGGTTGCAAAAATATTTGCTCAATGCCTGTTGCCAGTTGTCCTTAAAGTGTTGGTAATTGTTTTGCCAATTCTTGCCCCTAATTCTCTCTCTCTCTCTCTCTCTCTCGCTCTGTTGCGATCTCCTCTCCCGCCCATCAATTGGAAAACAATTTGGTTTTTAAATTATGTGAAAGACATGCAGAGAAAAATGAGCATAAGAAATGCAGCATAAATAATACGAAAATATTTATATTTTTGGCTAACATATTCGAGAGATATGCGTAACAGCTGTGCCAAATGTGTTTGTGTTTGTATTTGAAGTCAAATTGAAAGCTCCGAATGCGTGTGTGCGCGTCTGTGTGTGTGTGCTGTATCTCTGTTAGTGTTTGCGAGAATTGCCGTCAATTTGCCGTTATCAAAATGCAATAGACATTTGAATTGTGCTGCGCAAGGAAACACAAAACGTTTTCTCCAGCATTTCGCCAATGTAAGCTTTCAAAAAGATTCATTGTTTCTTATATTTTGCATCTATAATTCCTTATAGAGAATAAACATTTATCTGATCAAATTAGTATTAAAGTCAGTGCCTCTACTTTTCCCTTTCTCTTTGCATTGGCGATTAGCTGTTGTTAAAGATTTTTGGAATATTTGGTTATTACAGGCTGTTCCATTGCCAACTCATACGCACGCAAATTCGCACGCCAAAGCTGGCAAAACTTTTATAACAGGCCCGACACAAATGTTTTTCCCTGCACTATGGTCGAGATTCAATAAAACGAAAGCATAAATTTTAGAACTTAAGAGCGAAGAATACTTGCATACAAAATAGTATTTTTATTGTAATTTTCCATAGAGAACATTCTATGTTGAACTAAGATAATTATTATTCTAATTTTATTTTTCATTCAAGAAATGAGTACAGATAATCTTAAAATAAATTAAATTTGATTGCGAATTACCATATTTTCATATATATTTTTAAGCTTTATATTTGAATACATAAACTCAAGTCATATCGAATGAGATATATAAACGACACTTGTTTCATAAAACACTTATATTTCTTAATTTTTATTGTCATTAGTGGAGCTATATATCCAAAGCCAAACTACAAATTTCCGCCTGACTACTTGAATATAAGATTTGCAGCCCACAGTACAAAGAGCGTACAGCTGGGCGAACGTTTTACATTTTTCGTTGCCTACTTTTTGGGGCTGGTGTTTCGGGCACTCCGCAATGCTCGCAATCAAAATCATAAAATATAAGTTTGCACTGCGTAAATTTCAAGTGTTCGCCGCAGCTGCCTAAATATTTTTTAATTTGCTTTGTTGTTGTTGGTGTTGTTGTTGCTCCTGTTGCTGTTTTGGCGTTGGCATTTGGCAACTGTGAGCGTCAAAGCTTAAGTTATATTATTTTGGCAAAAGTTCTTCATCTGCCAACTGTTGCCCCAGCAGGCGGCACATAGTGATTAATCATAAACCAAAATCACTCGAAACGCAGCTGCAGACGTAGCCCACAAACAACTGGCACACACACACACACACGCGTGCACACCTATAGAAAGCTCTGTCATTCGAACAAGAGCTGACAAAAAAAAGTAAAAATAGATATAAAAGAGATAAAGGCAGGTAACTGACGGTTTGGTAACTGCGG
This sequence comes from Drosophila mayaguana, assembly GCA_037075325.1. Taxonomy (NCBI): domain Eukaryota; kingdom Metazoa; phylum Arthropoda; class Insecta; order Diptera; family Drosophilidae; genus Drosophila; species Drosophila mayaguana. The sequence goes on along the minus strand of JBAMCG010000068.1, from coordinate 11,058,328 downwards.
CTCTCATATTGATCAATCAATGTCAGTTGGCTACTGTTGCAAAATCTATAAGCAATATGATAACCATTTGGCAATAAACTCCAGCGTCTGGCTGGCTGGCTGCCTGGGCATCTGTGCTATTGTCTGGCGTTGTCTTTGCAACACTTTGAGTGATTTGATATGGCGCATAACTGCAGACAGACACAAATACACACACATACACACACACGCCTCCGCTACCGCCCATTTGCTGCTAAACCTTTGATTGAAACAAATTTCCAATATAACCGAATGACAGATGCGACGAAAAGCGACATTTTGTTTTTGCCGACTCCTCCGGCTACCACCCTTCACCCTCACCTTCACTCGTTTACATCCTGTTTTTTGTGTTACTTTGTCTACCTTTGGCTGCTGCGCCAAAATGTGTCACATTTTATGAGCGATCATTTGTACTCTCCCCTCTCCCACCTTCCCTCTCTCTCTCTATCTATTCTATGCCAATTTTGTTGCACCTCTTTGTGGCACTTGTATTTGATGCCGCTTGTCTCCCTCTCCCTTTTATCCTCTGTTGCTCCGCTTGTACTCTGTAATGTTATGCTTTTGACAAATTTACATTTAAGTGTATTACTTTTTATTGTTGCAAACTCCCCGAGAAGTGCTTGTACTTAATGCTCTTCTCTTATTGCTGATAATTAATAAATTGTTTTCTCTGCTGCTTGTTCGTATCTAAATTGTTTTCCTTTGTTGAGACGAAATTCATTTGCAATTGAATTTGTTCTCTGATGAGATTATTATATATTTGACTCCATCACAATATTTACTTATTTACAGCAGCGTGTCGAAACTGTTCATAGATCTTGTCCTTGATCCAGTCCCTGCTGTAGGGCGCATAGCTGTCCGTGCTCTTCTGATATACCAGGCAGCATATATCGACGAAGGAGTCGATGAAGTCGAACAGTTGCTTTATGTCATACGTTATGGTGGGCATATCGGGGAACTTACGCTTCAGATGCTCCTCATAAATATTGCAGACAGCCTCCAAGCAATCATCAAGCGTCTTGAACTCGCTGTAGGTGCGCGTCTGCGGACTTTTCTTCGGATGCACCAATAACACGGTGTGCGACATGGCAATCGATATCTAATTAACCTAAAATAATATATATATAATATATAATTGAATTATTTTATAGAAATATGGGCACACGCGTACCTTTTCAATAGTTGATTAAATTTCAAAGTGATTCGCTTGACGCTTCAATTGAAACTAAATTGTCTTTCAAATTATGGCCTACTCCGATATCTTAGCAAATTTCATAGCGATGCTGAAAGCTGAAAATTAAATATGAATTATATCGAATCTCGATGATTTGAAGAGGTGTTATCGAGAAATTTATAGCAAAGTTTACATTTTACTAGTTTTTATTTCTTAATACTGGAAGACGATCAAATTGACTACGTCAAATATATAAAAATATTTGTTTAAATCTAAAATATTAATGTTTAAAAATAAAACATAATAACACATCTAATTTTGTACAATTAATTTTAACAAATTATGGTATAGAGACATACCTCTTAATATCAAATCAGCAATATATATTACAATCCATTCAGAATAAAATTGGCTTATAATTAGAAAGCACTCAGAATATCCCTAAAAAGTCCTTATTAAATCCTTCCATTCACAGCAAACGTCTCGAGGCCAATTATTCGAATACCTCGTTCTGAAATTGCATAACAATAGTTTGATTATTTTCCGATCAATTGGACATCAAAAGTTAAATAATTCCACACTTAACTGTACTTGACTTGATTTTATTTGATGGGCAGAGCGGAGCGGCCTGTGCCGTGCCTTACGTTTCAGCTGGAAATTGTCCCAGGCGGACAATTAGAGGAAAGGGTTTTAACGTCTTAAACACGTGCGTGCGCTTTCAATTTCGTTTCCGTTCTGCTTGACGCTGTCCCTCTGTCCTCGCTCTCGTCACTACGCTTTAGTCCGTAATATACTTAAGTATGGAGCTCATAAAAGATTTAAGCGTCGCTGCCATTACAAATGCAATTTGCAAAAACTTTTGATTTCACCAGGAGACCCTGGCGCAGGCTCTGGCACAGGCACGGGCGTTGACTGCGGCACATTGGCAGAGGATCTGGGTTTCAGCCCAGAGGCTTTTATTGGTCTCATTAAACGAAAATGTTTGCGACCAAAGCGCGCTCAAGTTGGGTTTGTCCCCATGCTGAGTTAACTGAGCTCTTCTCCAAAGTTCGCCAAGTTCTACGAGTTCTCTCGAGCTGTAGACGAGTTCTCAGTGTCGCTTTCGATTTCTCGCTTCTCGTTTCTCGCTTCGCTGTCTGTCATTGGCAAGTCCACTCACGTTTCGCTACCTTTTCAAGAAGGTGCGCGGCGTTGATTTAGAAAAACTTTTTCTTTTCCCTACGTTTTTCATTTCATTTCGATGTTGAACCCGACTGCGACTTGAGTGCGGCCAAAGATTTGAATGGTTTTTCACTTGACATTTTGTTGAAGTGGTTGTTGGTTGTGTTGCGGCCGGCAACGTGATTCGATTTCAATTCGTTTTGGTTACTTGGCCACCGCCGCCGCCGCCGTCAAAGACTTTGATATACAACTTTGCAATTAAGCTGCCAATGAAGCGCAAACGAGCTCCGAAATTTTGCGATTCTCAAATTTCGACGTAGATCTCGAGCCAACTTCAAATCAAATTAAATTTTACCAAATTATTTGCAATTTGTGCCACAGCTCGATTTGTCAAGAGCTCGAGCTGGTTGCAGGCATATTCATATTCATTGAGATTCAATTCAATTTTCACAAATTATGTGCTTGGTTAGTTCTGTGGCTTCCACAGAATTATTTGGCTCCAGCAGCACACAGAAATGCGTGTGTGTGTGGGTGTGGGTGTGTGTGTGTGAGTGTGAGACTATGCCTGAGGCTTCCTCTTCATTATCTGTGAAGCATTCGGGTTACCATAAAATGGTTTGTCTCTGTTACCTCTGCCACAGTGACGCTCGTTGAAACTATGCCCAGGCTGCATAGCTCGAGTTCTGCCATTGAGTTTCCTTTATGACAGCCCATAGCAGTGTAATTGAATTGTTGGGCCCGAAATGACGATGACAATTTGGATCCAGCAAAGAATCAACTGTGACATCTAACAATTTAATGATAATTAACTTGGCCCAATTAGTATGAAAGCTAAATATAAAATTAAATTTCAATTTACACTGATTTAGTAGCATTTTGCTCAATTAAAGTGGTTTTAATAATATAACAGCGTTGTCTAAATTATTAAATTAATAAAGGAATTTTTGATTTCTCTGCATAATAAATTTAATTTAATTAGTGCATAAGCCAATCGAGCAGAAATTCAGATTAAATTTGTAGTAATAATTCCATTGAATATTTATTTATAAAATCTTGCCTCAAAGCTGACACAAATTCGCAAATTCATGCTGAGCAGCTTTCGGGCGCTGTCACATTCTTTAAATCGCCAAATCGATTGTCAGTTGTGGGCTTTGTGGGGAATGTTGAGCGCTTTCTGAGCGATTAGGCGCCACATGAGCAGCAAAAATTTGTGGCGTGTGTGTCGATGTCGATAAGAACATGATAATGATGTCTAAGTCGCGCAATCCAATAATGAAAATTAATTTCACACACGCCGACAGAGCGCGAGAGAGGGAGATGGAGAGGGAGAGGCAGCGGTAGAGGGGAGAGCTGTAAACCACAAGGCCCTAAAGCAATTTATGCCAATTTTCACACACACACACACGTACATACACACTAACACAAAGAGACAGACACAGGCATGCCTGAAATATTTTTGACACCTGCAGAATTCCTATTGACAGCTGCGCCGCAGCGGTGGCGGCTGCGAAATACGCGTTTCTATTCGAAGCGTTTAGCATTTTGTTGGATTTATCTGTGTATGTGTTAGTGTGTTCATGTGAGCCGCAGGCTTAGCGACTCTGCGTGCGAGTGCTTGGCATACGTGAAATTTTTGACAGTTATTTTAATGAAATTATGCAAGCGCACTTTCACACATTCAACACCAAACGATCTGCCAGCAGAGCGCCGGGAGCAAAAAGCTCCAAGTTGGTGTTGTTGTGGTTGTTGTTGTTGGTGTTGTTGTTGTTGTTGTTGTTGTTGCGCTGTGTACTTTGGCAACACGTATGTGGGTTAATTATATGCATTGACATTCAAAATTTTCGTTATTTAATTATCTAAATTACAGTGTGGACTAAAATAGGTTTGAATTAAAATATTGCTAATTTGGTAAAGCACGAGCAAAGAGCTGAAATCTGAATACTCTATGGAATTTGATATTATATTATATAGTAAGACCATATGAGTTTGGCCTAAAAAAATATATAAATAAGTTTAGGAGCTCCAAGCACAGAAAAACACGGAAATATTCGTTTTACTATTACAAAACATTTTGGCCTATTGTTCATATTACCTTCGTTTGCAATATGGGTGCACCTGATATTTCCCCTTCAGATTCAACAGTTCAGCAGTATCACTCGAAAGCTTCTAGTTCTCAAATCATATTACTCTCCATGCACCCGTAAATATCTATAAAATACAATGAAAATTTCCTGGAATATTTTGCACTAGTAAATAGAATTTTCATTGTTAAAGTGCTTCAAAACAGTCGTGTGACTGTTTTCATATATTTATTCTAGCGAATTGTAGTGTCAGTGCTCTTTGTTCAAATCGCAAGTTTTGTTGTGTCATCGTCGCGTCTCGAACTTCAACTCGAAACTCCCAAGTGGCTAAGCAGCAGCAGCAGCAGCAGCACTCGAAAAATGTCGCATTCGCTGGAGCTGGGAGCTGGACATGGAACTGCTGACAGCAGCAGTAACAGCAAAGCACATCAGCTGTACATACTCATCACATTCGCATGGGCTGCCAACGCGAAGCGGCAGCGGGAGCAGGAGCGGGACAGCTGGGCACGTGTTGAGTGCGCACAAAAGTATGCTATGGAGCACACGAACAATCTTTTATTTGATACGTTTTTGATTTGAGAACTAAAAGTCGCCGCAGCAGACAATGTCAATGTGTGCACCCACATGCCGCCTCCTGCTGACTCACCCCACTTTGTGTGCCAGTCGCAGCGCCCCCAGCAAATCCAAATTGCTGTCGAAAACAATGACAGCAGCCCAGCGGAGCAGAGAGCAAAAGAGACAGCGATAGTGTGTGTGTGTGTGTGTGTGAGAGAGAGATAGAAAGAGGGAGAGAGGGAGTGAGAGTAAGAGTGAGAGATGAGCAGACAGTTGACTGCGCCCAGTCTCAAGTGCAGCATGACACGTGGATTTCAGTTCGTTTCTTTTTATTTTTCTTGTCGCATTCCCGGCAGCCAGTACTCCTGCGGGAGGTGTATGTTTTTGGTAATTTGATTTTCAGATTTTCTCTGATTTGTCAGAGACGCCAAGTTAACGCTACATTTGCCGCCATTGGCCAACAAAGCAAAAGAAACAAAAAACAAAAAAAAACTGAAAATCGACAACAGAAACGTGTGCTGAATTTTCAAATTCAAATTTTTCCCAACCGTGCTCTTACCCCGCCCTTTCGCTTTGTTGTTTAGCATGTTGTTTGCTCTCTAATAGAAAATCTTTTTGCAATTTGATTTTCACAATAATTGAGGAGGCTGGCAAAAGAATGCGACAATTTGTTACATCAGCTTTGGGCAGAGTCAAAAACATAAAATAAAGAGACAGAGAGGAGCTGCCAACTGTCACGCCCCCTGCCACATGGCGCGGTGTTGATGAGGCACTTTCCGTTAAATTTACTGTCGCGCAAATTTTTGTTTTGCCTCGCAGTTGCTGTACTTGTTGTTGCTGTTGTTGTTGTTGCTGTTGGTGTTGGTGTTGCGCACGTATTTGTCGTTTCTATTACAGTTTGTGCTGATTTTGATTTGCTGCCAGCTACATAGATCTAACCGGCCCGACCCACCCGTATATAGCCTGCATACCCTCTGGCCGCCTTTGCCTGTCATTCAATCTCAAATTCACTCAATCAGTCAGTGCGACCGTCTGTCTGTCCGCCCGTCCGTTCCGCCAGCCTGGCTGTTTCAGTTAGTCATTGCGTCAACACTTTGACGGTGTAAAGGGCGTGTCACACACCTACACACCCCCACACACACCCACACAAATTTTAGCCTTACATATGCCGCAGGAGTCACGTTTATTGTTGGCAATTTTTTGCGCCACTGCTGCTGCCTTTTCCACGGCCGACTTATGACTTTTGTGCGCGCATAGGCAATTTCTATGCCGCCCCCGCCACTGTCCCCGCCTCTGTGCCCCTCGACCCTTCAGTGACTGCTCCTGTTCAGGTTAGCACGTGTGCGTGGAACGCATTTGTCATACTCAAATTTAAAATTCAATTTACTTACGTCATAAATTTAATAGTCTAGCTGGCACAAATCAGTACACTTGATTTGGGCCATGTGCCTGCAGCTGGCTAACAACAACAAAAAAGGGTATTGAAAATAGCGAGGCTTATATATATAAATATATATTGATTGACAGCTGCTGGCTATAAATATGCTTTAATACGAATTAGCTGGGTTGGAATTAAGGTATTTAAATAAGAATATATTTTTGGATATGGAAAGAGACATAGAGAAAGAAAGAGAGAGGGAGAGAGAAAGAGTGAGAGGGAGAGAGGGAATGACAGAGAGAGAGAGAGAGAGAGAGAGAGAGAGAGAGAGAGAGAGAGAGAGAGAGAGCAAAATAAATTGAGATTACTTAAATTTAAATTTAAAAAGTTCACTCTAAGAATTTATTCGGTTTAAATTATATAGTTGTCGTCTTACTACTTTGGAAAAATATATATCTACTATCTATAGCTATTTATAATGCTTTTGGTTTATTTTGTAAGGTTCCACAATTGCTTTAAGATTTTCCTTCAACAACTAATTCGTATTCATATTTCCCTGGAAACTCCCCAAAAAAATCCATAGTTCTTTTAACTAAACTTAATAAGTCAGGCCACATATTCGTTTATGTTTTTATCATTATCTAGCATTTGGTAAATTTAAAGGGACAGTTGCAAAGCTAATTGCTGAGCTTGTTAGACATATGAAAGACTTTTGTGCCAGGCCAAATGTGTTTGTGTGTGTGTGTGTATGTGTATGAGTTTTGTGCTAAACAAAAGTGCGCCAATTAGCAGCAAAATTTAGTTTTTAAGCTCTCACAATTCCACACACACACACTTAGACGACAGTCAAATGTGCGCCCAGCCGCAAAAGCCAGCAAAGTTGATTTCTTACCAACTCTGAGAAAGGAGACCACAGAACCGCAAAAATGTCAGAACGTCAGGCAAACAGGCGCTGAGAATATGGGCAACATTTTAAGCTCAACTCTGGGATGCCCAAAAAGTGTTCGGTACGAGTTTTGAGCTGAAATCCGTTGAAGGTGTGTGAGTGTGTGTGTTGTTAGTAAGTTGTCTGTGAGTTGTCTCTATTTTGTGGCACATTTGGCCAGGATGCTCATCTGTGAATTCATATACCCACACACACACACTTTTTGATATGGCTATGAAAAAGATAAATGCATTTAATATAAAGGCGGCAGAGGCAGCTCGAGGAAGCCGCTTCATGTGGGTAGCATAGCTATGTGACGGATTTTGGAACTGTAAATCAACTAAATACAGAGTGAACTTTCAATATTTATGATGTCTATTTTATTTTTATAATTTTATAATATACAATTTTTTTGATTCGATTAGCATGCAAGAATCTTTATCAAAGCTATGGCGATCTGGACTTTCTTTTACTGTAACCTGAACTGTTACTAAAAAATATTTCAATTTTTAATCCTTTTTTTTTAAGTATTAAAACAATTTATAATGCAATATGTGCAATAAATATTTGCAGTATTTTATTTTTATTTTATTAATTCTTCATTTTCACACAAAAAATATATTTTTGAGGAGTATTAAAACTTCGTTTTAGCACTAAACTTTTTCCATTTGCATTTCTCTAAATGTTTTTTAATCAAAAGGAGTTCGTATGAGTGTGTTGCTTGATTTGAGTAAGTGTACAATTTTTTGATTTGCGCTTGGCATGCTGCAAAATTAAACTAAGTTCATTTTAATTGAGTTTTTCAGCATGTGTCGGCCCGGCAGTTTTTAGTTATATTTGTGACATGAATTTGATTTGATTGCCCATTCACAATTCACAATTCGTTGTGCTGGCAATTTGGCAACATTGTCGTCAATGAATTGTGAATGAAATGCAAATTTCGGTGGTGCAGTTTAATGGCTGCACGCCAAATCGAATAAAACACGATGACAAATTAAATTCCACACTTGTTTTTCCCAATTTGCTTTCCTGCCCCACCTCCCCCAGCAGCGAAAACAAAATGAAAATAAAATTTGAAATGAGATACTTGAAATTGGGACAAAGTTTTCGGCGTTATCAGAGGCAAGTATTTACCGCAAGACTTTTCCGCTGCGTGACGGCTGCTCGTAATATTCTTGTTTTTGTTTTTGTTTTTCCACATTATTTTCCTCGACGCTGCACCTTATTTTTCTGTTGTGCTGTTTTTCTGTTACTTTTTACTGGTGCGTAATCGGCAATGTGGCCAACAAAATAAGTTTTACCGCAAAAAGTAAATAAAATTTGTGTTTGAAAATGTTAAACAGGAAATGCGGGCAACGGGCAACCCGTATTGGAAAACACCCAAGGCCTGTGGCCAAAGCCAGAAGGGAAAACTGAACGGTGCAGGGGGCAGAGTGCTGCTGTGGTCTTCACATAATTTAAATTTGATTGGCCGGGCTTGGACGGATGTGATTTAGCCGAACGTAATTTGCGCTGCAGCGCCAAAGCTTGGCAAGCATAAAAGCTTCCGGTCCTATTGGTTATCTTAGATGTTATCTTAGGTGGATGCAGAAGTTGAATATGGCTGACTAGGAGAACCATTTTTTGGTAGCCTGCTTCTACATTAGTTGAAGTCAATTACCAAATAAATATTAAGCGTGGCTAGCCTGAAGTGGAGATACCGAAAGAAATCCTAGTAATAATCTTATGAAAATAGTTTGAAATGACAATTTAAATATTCTTCTTAAATTGTATGGAAATTTTTCTTGCTTTAATTACACTTTTATATATACTATATATATTTTCAATAAATACACAAATATTTTTAGCCATTTCCCCGAATGCTTAACCATGCAGAGAGCTTTTTCCGACAGTGGCACCCAAGTGCATTTATCCAAATCAATATGCAATATTAACAATATTTGCCGTAGCCACAGGTAACAGATTTCAAAAACTGGCAACACGAAATGCCACTCATAAGAGCAGCACGGAAGCCACATAACAGTTTTGTGTTTTTGTCTTCCACTGTAGGAAGCAGCTCAACCGTAAAAAGCGCAAAACTGGGTTAGCTGTCGAGATTTGCCCAACACTGGGGCAAGAACAACAACCGCTGGTTGAGGTATATACAGGAACGGGAATATTGACAGTCCATACCCATCACAGAATGAAGCATTTGGGATTGGCAATGCATTTGGAATTGAGCGGGCCAACAACGGCAACAAAAAGAAAGCTGCAAAAAGAGAAAAAAAACGAGCTAAAAACTCACGAGCTGCAGCTGAACGCTGGCAGTGAAGCGAAAATGGCGGGCAATGCAAGCCGATGCTGCCACGCCCTGGCCAGCCCCCGCCCAGCCACACATGCTGCTGCATATATGTCAAGTGAACTGGAAGTGATATGGCAGCACAGCGCAGCAGGACGAGTCTGAAAGCGAAGGACGAGCGTGTTCACGTGCAAAATTGCAGCTATTCCCAAACGGTTTGCATCCTTTTCATTTTTTTTATCTCCCCATCTTCTTCAGCTCTCTTTGTGCTCTGCCGCCGCTCAAAATCAAATTCAGTTTGTGCATGTGTGTGCGGGTGTGGGTTATTTGAGCGTCATTTTGAGTGTGATCGATGGTTGCGCTGGCTGGCAGGACATGCAGCCAATGGGCCTCGATTTTAATCAGCAACTGAAAGCCGATCGGGAGCCGAGCCGAGCTGAGCGGAGCCCCGCACGGCCGACAATGACAACGACTGATATCCTTGCGGCTTTGTATTGCGCCGAGGCGGGCATTTATCTCACGCACACACACACACACTCCCATAGCCATTCATAGCTGGTCATGCACTTCCGCTTCCGCTTGGCGAGCAAAGAAACACCGCACTGGACACTGGCCCCTTCTTCAACCTCAGCCAATGGGTGGCAAGTGTGCCTCAGACGTAGCGCTGATTGTTTGCCCACGTTGCAATGCCACTAAATTGTTTGTCTTGTGTGTGTATATATCTCTATCTATGTGTGTGTGTGTTTGCATGCAATGCCATTAACAATACGCCCAATGCCAAAACTGGCAAACGCGCCAAAGCCATTGTTATTTCGGCGGTCGATTGTTGTTCTTCCGGCTTGCGTGAGCTTACCCCAAGCCCAGAGCCCCACCACGCCCCCCTCCAAAGACGCCAATTGTGCAAACAAGCGTGGGAACGAGCCAGAGCGAGTGAGTGAGAGAGAGAGAGAGCTGACTAAGAGCTCAGCGCGAGGCAACCTCGTCCGGGATGCTCCATGCAAAACTTGTGCCACAAATCGCTTCGAATTTTGTTGCGTGCTCGGTTTTTGGGCTGTTGCTCTTGTTTTTGTTTTTGTTGTTGTTGTTGTTATCGTTGTTGCTCTATTTGATTGGGAGTCTGTTCTGGGCTGAAGTTGTTTTTTCAGCTCGGTTTGCTCTCGACTGCAATAATCTTATTAGCAGTTTGTTGTTCGAACCTAATCAATTACCAACGTAATTACAAACTTTGCTAATCTGCTTAGCGCCCAGCACATGCACGGCGAACAGAGCAGCAAGCGATTGAGCAAGGGCATGATAACAGTTAGAGTAGAAAGGGGGTGGGCGCGATAGTGGGGCAGTTTGAGTGGCATCAAGACCCATTGAACTCCATGCCGCGAATACACGTTTATGACCATGATTGGCTACAGATGCCCGATCTCTGCTGCAGTTGATGCTAAATTGCCATTAAGCGAGCTGCCTGATGAAAAGAGAAGGAATTTAAAATTCAATTGGACTTTTAGCACAATGTGGAATGTGATTGATTGCAGGTAAATTTCATATAAACTGGAGTGTGGAAGTAAAGGCTTATCTCAATTTAGGCATAAGTAGGCAATGATCTTATGTAATAATAAATGTAGTTTCGAGTGTTATATATGTATGCGTATGTCTGAAGTGCAGGCTTTACCTTTCAAGTAACTCTGAGTACATGGTAGCTTAATAGCTGGAACTTTATATATGTTAAGAGATTGCATTTGTTGTTCTGCTGCTCTCTATTCACAAAATTCGCTTTGTTTACTTTAATTGGTTATTCCACGCATGTTGTTCTTGATACACACACATAATGTCCTAAATTCTTGCAGGACATTATGTATTGGCGCTCAAGCAAACTTAGATTTTCCGAACCCAAACCAGAACACGAAAATTACCGTAAAATCCTACTCACTAGCAGCATATAAAATTAATTTCTATCAATAAATAAAATACCAGCCAAGCCTGTCACTTACAATTTTCGAATATTCGATACACATGCAGACGCAAGCAATTTTTGTCTGCTCACCATGATTCAATAGTTCTTCTTCTTTATCGTTTTTATCTCGTGTGCATTAAACGCTTATCTGAAGCCGAAAAAAATTCATTTGACAGGATAAGAGCAGGTCCGTCGGGTGCCTCCGTCGTTGTTGTTGCAGTCGAACTAAGCATGGCAAAAATGCCAAAAACTTTTGCCGTAATCAAAAGCCAAAATATTTGAATATGCCAAGACAAAATTAATACCGTGTGCTCTGCCTCTGTGCCCCCCTCGATCCAATCCTATCTGTTAGTGGGAACTCCCAAGGCCCTCATACGTTAGACTTTTGCCTCTTGCTGGCAACAGCAGCAGCAGCAGCAGCAGCAAACTTTTCCACGCATGATTTAAATGGAAATAAATCTTGCGTTAAGATTCGACTTTGGATTTGGATTATGCAACGATGGTGGCGACGTCTGTCCCACACACGCACACACACACGTAAATCCAACCAGTTTTGTAGACGGCAAGTGAATGGATGGTTGCTGCATGCAGATGGATCTCGATTCGTTGGCATTTCTTGGGGCACTGCTGCGTCACGTAGTTGGTAAATTTGTTTACATGTTGCCGTCGCCGGGCAATATGCGCCTCGTAACTCCCACTGCATATAGACACCTTCTCCCTTGCCTAAGTCTACAATTGGCATAAACTTTTTCATATGCAAATCGCAAGTTTAGCAAAATATTTCGTTTATTGTTGAAGTTTTCTTTAGTTGCTCGTCAACATTTTGTAGACACACACATGGAAATATGTGTATGTTTTTTGCCAGTGCAAAAGTTATCTAAAAAGTTTTTCAACTAACCAAAGAATTTGATAAATTGCGCTAGACTAGCTGCCAAATCTAGGTTTATCTGCCAGCAAACCGATTCAGTTAGAAAATGATTCAGGTTTTTTTCAGTATTTAATATAAAAAATTCATGACACCTTTTATTGATTTTAGTTGTTGTGAGATGTGTGTGTGTGTGTGTGTGTGTGTGTTTTATACACCAATATACAATAATGCATATATACATCTATATATATATTTATATTTATCCTCTTAACTAACTGCGTTTTATCACTAGATTTTACGTTCTCGCTTTCGATTTTTGTCGCTTAAATCGAAGTCAGCAAATTATTATTATTATAATTATTTGTTTTTGTTGTTTTTTTTTGCGCACATACTTTTATATAGACTTATATTTAATCAATTAGAACACACACAGCCTTGCTTTGTTTCTCTAAAAAATTACACTTACACTTTCTAGTTAATTACAATTAATTACACAACGACAAAAACGCTTAATGTTCAATTACAATTTATATGCGCTTCAAATGTCACTGAAAAAAGCATTTTCTTTTTTATTTATATTTTGTTTTTTTTTTTTTAATTTTTTATATTTTTTTTTTTTTTAATTTAAAGCCACATTTAGATAGTTATACAAAATGCACACAGAGTTACTTCTATAGCTTACTGTATAATATATATAATTAACTAATTACTACAATACTTGATGAAATAAATTAGCTAAATAAATATTGCAGCCATATATGTAAATATACGTCATGGAAATAATATGCTACCTAAGAAGCCCGAATATTATTTATTATTATTGGTTTTTAAGCTTGCCAGATGATTGTGTGGCAACTCTAGTGCGAATGGCCTGGCAACTCTGCTCAATTGGTTTTCCAAAACTTTGATTTGTCAATGCCTTTTTCTGTATTGCTACAAAATTGTAAACAAATCATAAAGAACACAATTTATGCTAGATTTATATTATTTTGCACGTCACGTCTTTTCCGTATTTGTTTTTTTTTTTTTTTGTGTTTTGTTTTGTTTTTTTTTTTTTGCTTTTTTTTTTTGTTTATTTTAATATATATAATAAAAGTTTTTGCTTTGCAAGCTTTATTAAAATGGCATAATGCTGCGCTATCTTACAATTATCCTCTATATAAGGTGTTGTCTAATGTGTTTTTCATGCTCATTGTTCAACGTTTTTTTTTTCTCGTTTTTTTGTGTGTGTTATTTTTGTTGCTTTTTTTACAAACAGTTCGTGTATACAAGGCTATAAAAATTTACACTTGTTGCGAATTTCTATGTATGACAGCAATTTGATGGGCAGCATAGTATGTACAATATAATTGGGACCAAAGTGCTATACAGAACGACGGCAAACAACTGAAAGAAAATAAATATATATAGAAAATTTGAATATAACAAAATTTAGCATTTTGTGAATGGCGCTCACCTTTTGACTCGTTAGCAGTATCACTTTACTTGGCCTTCGAAATAATTTGGTTTAAATTAGTCATATACTAGGGCAACTTGAAGAAACGTTTACTTAGATTCTAAATAGAACAGAGAATAAAATACATCGTTAATAAGAGCAACAAATATTTATGTATGTATGATTTACACCAGATAAACAAATAAAGACACCAAATTGCGTTCATGTGCATTTTGAAACAGAAAACAAAACTTTATTTGTATATTTAAATAAGCATGTGTTATGTGTATGTTTACATATGTGAATGTGTAGTGTATTTGTGTGTGAAGTGTACGTGTGTAAATATTTTACATAAACAAAACTATGCTCTACATAAACTAGTGCAAAATATATAAATTTACTCAATCAAACTACAAAATGTTTAATGCATGAAAAAGAATCTAAACATGATGAAAATGGAAACATTTTGAAATGAGTACAGAAAAAAACACACTGATCGAAAGAAAAGTGGGTTTACAACTATAATAATATAAAAGGAATTATAAAAAAATATTTAAATCGCTGAAATTATAAAAAAAAAGTATATATATAATATTGTATTTTTTTATTCTCTCACATTAACACTAAACAATTTTGTAGCTCAGTAAATAAAAATTAAAGCTAAACGAAAGATATAATAATAATGATTGAGTAATGATAATTAAGCATAACAAAAACATTGTTTTTTCCATTCAGTACAAATAAAAATTGTTGGATAATTTTGTTTGTTTTAACAATTCAGTTGTGGCATTAAAAACTAAAATATTCATATACGCATTTGCATATAAAAAGATAATCCATTTAACAAAACAAAGTAACCAATATATTAATATATATTTTATATAGTATATATATAAATAAAATGTTTAGTTGAGAGCTTCAGATATTCAACAAACATTCAAAACAACTTGTGACTTGCAACATCATGAGATGAACAAATGAAACAGAGACAAGTGTGAATTGTTCAAAATTGATTTAAATTTAAAGTTTTTTCTTTTTTTTTTTTTAGATTTTTTGTTATGTTTTTTCTTTGTTGTGAAACTTAAAAGCTAACACTTGAAACAGTTAAATATATATATTTATGTGTGTCATATTTTCGAAATAGAAAAAAAGAGAGTGTACAAAAAAATGAATTGTTAAAATATGTTTTTAACTGTGCGACAACAGCTTAAAAAATATAGATAAATGTGTCGTTAAATTTGTTGCGAAAATAACTTCAAAGCGTAACAAACAGAAAGTGTTTCCACAGAACTAAGCGCTAAGTTAAGGCACTAAAATTATAGGGTATCTCTAGGTGTAGTAGGTTTTCGTTTTTGTTCAACTTCAACATTTAACGTGCTAAATATATATTTGCTGTCTCTTTTTTTATTTTTGGCACAAATTCATGTCTTTTTCAATTGGAATTTTTTTTTTTTATTTTTTTTTAATATTTTTTTTCGATTTTCATAGGGTATACGTACAACGTAGGGTTCTTGACTTTTTGGTTTACTTTAAACGCGCGCGCTCCACACGGGTAACTCTTCATTGGACTACTCCATTTGACAATTTAGTTCGAGTTGTTATATTTTTTCAAGGGTAAACATTTCTTATTGTTGCTCTTTTAGCTATAGTTGTTGTTGTTAATATAAGTTTGTTAAGTTTGTTCCTGCAGCTGGATTCCTCTCCATTCTAGTTTTTCTCTTACTCTCCCACTCTCTCTTTCTAATCCTGCGTTTCTTTTTCCTAGTATGGTTTGGATGCATCCTTCGGCTTCTTCAGTTGCACCTTCAAACGCTTCGTGCCGACCTGAAAGCCATTCATTGACTTAATGGCCATCTGCGCCGATTCCGGATTATCGAAGGAAACGAAGCCGAAACATTTCGAGAGACTCGTCTGCTTATCAATGAACACTTTCGCCGAGATAACATTACCAAATGGCAAGAAAGTTGAAGCCAAATCGGTGTCGGTAAACTCCTGTGGCAAGTGGTAGATAAACAGATTGCAGCCTTCAGGACCTGAAAGAAAGATGAGACATAAAGGCAATGAGCAAATGAATATGAAAATATTTAATATTTAATATTTACAAGTTTCCTGCAAACTAAGCTCTTAATACACCTGAGTAGCTACACACAGGTATAGAATGCTATAGCTGTCAGCCAACAGGCATGTCTAATTTGGCACCTTATCTAGCCCCAACTTAAAGGTCATTTCATCTCTTGTCCACTGGCTCAATCAACAGTCGTTTTTAGGGGTCTTCATCTCAGGGTCTTATCTTTGCAATGAGCAATTAATTTACCTCACACACGTCTGACTGTCCACACACACACACACACACAAACGTCAGTCCCCGCCTCCCTTTACACACACGTAAAGTTCTGGCATAATGACAGATGCTCAAATGAGCTGAAATTTGAGCAGACAAAAGCTAAAATTATATGTACTCAGTGGGCAAGACGAGACCAGGACGAAGGGCAGCAAACGCACGAGAGGCTGATTGCCAGAGCGGATGCGGAAATGATGCGCCCAAGTGCTCGGTTGTGGGAGAGTCTCTCTCTCTGTGTGTGTGTGTGTGTGTGTGTGCGTGGAGGCGTGTCACATTTTGTTTAGCAGCACGTGCCGCCAACTGTCGCTGGCATCGCATATTAACAGCTGCGCTCTCGTCAACGGCTTCGTCCTGCTGCGGTTTGCACTTTTCGTGCAAA
Source organism: Drosophila mayaguana (assembly GCA_037075325.1). NCBI lineage: Eukaryota > Metazoa > Arthropoda > Insecta > Diptera > Drosophilidae > Drosophila > Drosophila mayaguana. The sequence continues at coordinate 11,041,790 of JBAMCG010000068.1, read as the reverse complement.
TTACTGTCAATGTCCGCAGCCAGCCAGCCAGGCAGCAGCCAGTAGTTGCAGTAGCAGTAGCAGTAAAAGCAGTAGTAGTAGATAGTCTTGTTGTTGTTGTTGTTGTAGGTGCTGCCATTAGGTTTTCACTTTCGAGCTGCTTTTAATGACGCTTTAAGTAGCAGTTAGCAGTTGACATTTTGCGGTCTGTCAATTTGCCAGCGCGCATTACTTCCGCTAATAGCCGAGCAATTTGTTAAGAAGTTGCAGTTAAGATCAGCGATGACTTGAAGATGTAGTATGTACATACATTATTCTTCTTGCCCACTTCATATACCCGATAATGTTACAATGTATGTATATATATATATATAAATTATCTTTTCAATATAATCGTAAAGTATAATCATTAAAAAATTATCATAATCTACTCGTTTGTCATATTTTCATGATTTTCGGCAACACTACAAGATTGCACTAAATAATGGATACATATTATTATATAAGTATTATATATAACAAGAGTTTGTAATTATTATATGTTAAACCTATCATTTAATTAATAAAGTATTACCATAAGCTTCTCATTTAGCATCTATCCGTTCCTCTCAATTAAGGTAATCGTCTTAATTTAAATCTTTAAGCAATTGTTATTGAAAACTTCTTTAGCTGGCTTTGTGCTATTGTAGACATAGGCTGCACTACCCCCGCCCCATTCGGCACTCGTGTCGTATACGTAATTAATCTGCAAACCCTGCACATCAACGCTATCATAAATGCATGGCTAAGGATAATAACAACAGCTACAACAACAACAACAACAACAATTTGCAATTTATGTACATGCCGACTTGATGCATGTGCCACGCCCACAATGCCCATAGTGCATGGTGCATTGTAATCAAATAACTTTGTATGCCTCCTTCATCGTAGCTGCTCTTGTTGCCGTTGCCATTGTTGTTGTTGTTGTTGTTGCTGTTGCTATTATTGTTGCTTGTCAGCTTCATCATCGTTTGCCAGCAGCACTATTAATAACATACATACATCTTTTGTCATCTTTACCGCGAGTAGCAGTGCATCATGCACATGCCAAGCCCAGCCTCCCACACGCCTACATGCCCAACGCCCGAATCCCTACTCCGTTTAGTTTGATTGAATTTCCAGGCACAAATCAAAGGACTTTGCTTACGGCCGTTCGTTGATGAGCCACCGCTCAAGTGAGTGACTGATGCGATTATAAAATGAAAGCACAAATTAAGAGGCGTTCGCGCCCGCTCCAACCCCTACTGGGCATGTGTATATGTGGGGAGCGGGGGTTTGCTCATTGTTCCCATTATACGGCCTGCAGATATGCCCATGCAAATGCTGCTTTATATGCATTAATTGACTTGGCTTGTCTGTGCGCGTGTGCATGTGTGCCGGTGTGTGTGTGTGTGTGTGTGTGTCTGTGTGTGCGCTGCTGCTTTGCTATTTGGCACACACTCTGCAATTAATTTGATATACACTCATTTGCCTTTTGTTGTTAATTAAAGAGTGCTAAGTAATGCTTAAAAATTGTCGGCTTGCTCCTCATTGAATTAAGCGACTAATGAGCTGCACGTGTGAGCCTCAAGTGAAATGATACAAAAAAAGAAAATACATAATTAGCAAAAGCTTCAATTTGCCGCTAGGACGACGACGAAGACGACAGCAAACGTTCGAGAGTCTCGACTGTTAATGTACCGAGAAGTATATAGAATTAACTTTTTGTAGCATACTTTTGTGAGCGCAAAGGAAACTGCGGAATTCAAATGTATTCAAATTGTTTTGTGGAATTTTTGGATTTAGATTTTAGATTGGAATGTTACTCAACTGAAATTCTTGGTACTTGGCGTTTTATTGCATTTATAAATCAGCTTTAGCTCGATTATATCTTAGGCATCAAGGGCTTAAAGATTATGCTCATAAAATAATCAATCAATCAATAATCAATATCATTTAAGCTGTTACTACTATATATTTGCTCGCTTGCTGGCTGCAACCTTACCCTAACGTCTTTAAACGCTTTCTTTTCTAAGCAGCTCTGGCAACAACAACAACAATACCAACAAGATTTTTCCAACTATGAAATCGAAGTTAAGGCTAAGCAAGAAAAAAAAAGCATAAGAAAATGCTGCAGATTTGTGCAATCTGTGTGTGGAGACGACAACTGCAGCTGCGGGTGGCACAACAATGTCTGGGGGCAGATAAATTCCCAGCATGTGGAATTTATCAAATGACGACATGAGCATAAGCAGCAGCAGCGGCAGCAGGAGCTACGAAAACAAAAAAAAAATAAAAAAGAGGAGAGGAAGCTCTGGCAGAAGAAGCAACAGTAACGGAGTAACAACAACAGGAAACAAGTTATAAGCATGTAGACAGGCGCAGACGACAGGCGCAAAATTAAGCAGGAAGCGTGCAAAGGGATGTGAGAGAAATAAAAATAAGAAAATGCAAAAGAAAATAAAATCCTGCTGCAACTAACCGGCTAAAGCAGTGGGTAGTGGGTACAACTAGTGCATGTAGTAAATAAATATGCTTTAAATGCGAGGCCGTTGCAAAAGACAGCCAAATATGACACTGGAGGAGGAGGGCCAAGCTACGGCGCTGGATTGCCCCGAGAGGGCGTAAAAGATGGCAACAGCAAGACAAACCCCCAAACGGATGCAGCCAGGCTTAAAGTCATGTGCATAAGCCGGAAGTTGGAATATAAAATAAGCAAGTGCAGGCATCCACGGCACACACACCACATCAACTGTGAGAGGGAGGAGAGGAAGTACGAAGGATTTGCGACAAGCTTGACTTTAACTGCGGATTGTCCAGTCGAATGCCACACAGTGAGCGATTATGAGCATAGGCATACAGCAGAAGCTAACATGTACACTGAGAGAAATATATACAGCAAGTCTAACCAAGATAAAGACCCTTTTTGTTCCTTTTAAAATAAGGTACAAGTTTTTAATAATTTAAGAATCTTTACTTTAACAATGTAAGCTCCTTAGCTTTTCATTTCACATAAGAAATTATAATTATCTAAGTGCAAATATTGTAAAAGAAATTGAAGCCCACTTAAATCTTCTAGGATCTAGAACAACCTTTCTCAACCAGTGCTTGTGCTAGTGTATGTGTGTGTGTGTGTGTGTGTGTGTGCGTGGCAATAAAATCAATAAAGCTGTATGCAAGCCAGATGTTATGTTGCCATATAAATTCCATTTGGCTGGGCCATGCCCTTGAGAACCGAATTGAAACGCGGGCAAAAAAGAAAAACTTGGCAAAAAAAAAAAAAAAGAGAAAATGGAAAAAATTCTTGGCCTGCTGCTTGTTAGCAAACATGTTAGCAGAAGAAAGCGGGGGCATAAAGATATATATACTCCATATATACACACATATATCTAGTGTCTGACTGTGTGTGCATCAATAGGAAGCACAAGCTGGAGTAGACATGGGGACAAGAACTCGTAACGGATGCGGCATCTTTGCTCAGCGGAAGAGGAAAATGCAATATAGGAAATCGTTTTTCGCATACACATAAAACTACCGCCATACCCACACACACACACACACACACAGTCACACCCAACACAACACAACAAAAACAAAACAGGAAGTTTATTTGTGTATGTGGGTAAAAAGAAGAAGAAAAACTGCTGTGGCAAAAATTGTTACATATATAAAGGGGTTTTTTATTCTATATTATGTGGCGGGTTTTTCTGCGGCTTGCAGCGAGCTGCATTGGGGAATAATGTGCCCAACGTAATGATAATGATACCGACTCAACTGCATTTTTAAGCCAAAGACGCGACGTTATAATGCATGCAGCAGTTAACAAGCCGCTTAACTCTATAGAGAATAAGGCGAGCGTGAATTATACAAGAGATACAAATTAGGAGCATGTAAGCGCTGAAGTAAGGATTTCAAGGCAGAAGGAGAGAAACAATCATAACGTAGCATACGTAAGAAGCTGGATGAACAAGTTAAGTAATGAAAATATGCTTACGAATACGATATTATATATGTATTTTATATATTATATATGTATTTTACAATTTAAAGGAGGATAACAAGGAGATAAAACCCTTAAAATTATATGCAACATAATTGGCAAGGATATAGAAATTACTATCTCTAACGATAAGTTCTATTTGAATGGTGACTACTGTTAAAAGAAATAAATCAGTCTCATGTCTATTGCTTTGTAATTAATACCTGGATCTTTCTCGAGTCACAATACACAAACAAACAAACCTATATTTATGAATACACAAATATCAAGAATGCCAATTTCAATTAACGAATTCCTCTCAATTTCTCAAATTCTTAGTGTCATTCATCAATTGAAGCTTCGCCTGTCTTTTCTACACATTTAGCTTACTCTTACTCTCCCCCAAATCTCTTTCGACATCTCACAAATATATGCTGCTTGCAAAGTTTTCCCATATATATAGATAATGCTAAACCAATAGCCCAAAACTAAACTTTAACTCAATTAATTTCCGTTTTGTGATACGCACACACACACATGCACACACCGACGATACTTTCCCACCTGCTGAAAAACTAATATGAGACTAATTATCCCCGCAAGTCCAACTTTCTGCCCACTTTATGGGAGCTGAGCAAAAAAGAATTAGTATATAGATATAATGCTCGAGTAGTTTAGTCCAAAATGCAGTGAAGTGTATAGAGAGCAAAAGGGGTGGGCAGCATGTGCAGAGGGCGTAACATGGCAGCTCGCATGTCGCATAACATGCGCAATTTGTTTGAATGTGGACGACTGATGCCACAGTCATGTCTCTCTGTATGTGTGCTGCGCTTGTTGTGTACTTTTGTTGGCCACGAGGGAATTTTTCGGGCAACATCATGAGTCAGCAAAGCAAACAAGCCACACAGACGCGTACACACACAGACGCGTACACACACAGAGAAAGAGAGATGAAGACGCAGCAGCGGCGGCGGCATCCACAAAAGTCAGTCAACTGCAAAAATATATACATATACATATATATATATATATATATCAATAAACATATACATTTATACATGTATATGTGTATATATATATGCATCGTATATATTTTATTTGGCATGGTGAATGCCGCCAGACGCCAAGCCAAGCGACCTCTGCCCCCTCGTTCGCTCACATTCTCACTCTCTCCCTTTCGCTCCATTTCTCGGTCTCTTTCACTCACGTCTCACATTCTGACGACTGTTGCTTATGTAACCGGAAATATGGCAAAAAGTGCAACGCCAAAACATTTTCCGTTGCATTTTCCCCGAGCAGCAGCAGTGGCATTAGCAGCGGCCTCAGCATCAGCATCAGCGTCGTCATCGTCATCGTCTTCGTCTTCGTTTTTGCTATCTGCTTAGCAGTGAGTACCCCTACTCTATCCACCACACACATATGCACACTCCACACCCTCACATGACCACACTAGGAGCACAGCCCCCGTTCCCTATATCACATGCAACTTTAATGTTATGTGTGCCAAAGCGGAATTCGCTGTTGGCGCTGCAGTTGATCTGTGTGTGGGTGTCAGAGTGTGTATGTGTGTATGTGTGTGCATGTGCTTAGAGGGTGGTGTCGAACACATTGCAATATTTTCTGATATCGACATTCACGTCTGACTAATGGAATTGTGTGTCAAGTGTGTAATATTTACACTGTGTCAAAAGCTGATAAAAATTTAAGCTGCAGCAAAATGCCGTTCATATAAATTCACTTACTGCATGTGTGTGTGTGTGCGTGTGTGTGTGTGGAAAGTTGGAAAATGTCTAAGTTGATTGATCCTATTGATTTTTCCTATCTTCTCCAACACTTTGGAGTTGAAAAGCGAATAAGGATTTGTATCAGCAAACAGCCTTAAATCTGCTTTTGCCAATCGAAAATGTGAATTGAAAAAAAAAAAAAAAAAAAAAGGAAAAGCAGAAGACGTTGTGTTATATAGGGCTTTTCTCTCTCTCTTTGTTCTAGTTGCCTTCGATGTAAAGTTCATTTTTGGATTTTGTGCAATTGAAAGTTATTTGCTCGTGCATATGCAAGCAGCCTATCAGACAGCTTTGATTCTTCCAGAGTTGTGTGGAGTTGCTTGCCTTAGCCCCAATATTGATGCTGGATGCCCAAACTAGCAAATCTCTGGATTCATTTGTAAAAGAATATTTTTCATTTTGACTGTGAGACAAAGACAACTAAACATGTTGCAAGAAATAAAGCAAATCTATTCCATACGAAGGCTTATACCATGAATACAGAAAATTTATAGCTGTTCTTCTATTATATCATTTGTTGAGGAGTTTTATATTTATTTTTACCATTCAATATTTACAATTTGAATACAATTTATACTAAAATAAGAAAGCTTTTCTGCTACTAAAATGATTCAATATGAATTCTTTAACTTTCATAAAGTTGTTTCTAGCTTCTATTACGATTTTGATTTCTAGCTTTATTTAATAACTTTCTAATAAATATTTGTTGCTAAAGTATATAGAAATCTATGTTACGTATGTGCTTTGCCTTCAGAGAAGCACAAGTTTCATAACAGCTGCCTTTTCACTCACCACAACATAGAAAGTACACCCAGTAGTTAAGCCACATCTATCCACACCCACACTGACTCACACACTCATCCACACCCACACACACACACCCATCCACCCACATACAGACTAATGAAAGATTAATCCAGCAGCAAATAACTAAGTAGATTGACAACCAAACGGGCTGCATGACAGGCACAAAGGCAGCGAGCAAAACCGCAAAATGGATGCGAATGCGAATGACGCTGACAGCGATGAGCGGGTTAATGCATTTGATGTTGCAACACCAGCAACATCAGCAGCAGCAGCAGCAGCAGCAGCAGCAGCAGGAATAGTAGCATCAACGGCACTGATGGCAGCAAAAACGGCAACATGTAGCATTATGTAATGCTAGAGCGAGCGACTGACTGTCTGTCCATCTGTCTCTCCGACTGACTGACTGACAGAACCGCAGTCGGACATTTTAGAGCATTTATCAAAATGCCTGGCGTTTAGACATTTCTATTTGTGTGCTGCGAGAGCTTCAAACCAAACTCCCCAATGAACCCTTCCCTATGCGCCCTCCCCTTTGCCCCAATCCCCCAATTACTCACCTTCAATCTGCTTGCCCGCAGCAGCGGCCGCAGCGGCGCTCAGCGCAACGCTGGCTAACGGTGAGGTGGACAGTGCGGTAGTGTTTCCAAATTGCGGTAAACCAGCGGCTGTTGACATATACGCCGATGCCAATGGATTGGGATCAGACCCTGCAATAAAAAAATACGCACACATATAAATATACACATACACATTTAGATATCCATACACGTATAGACCGACACATCAGTATCAGTTGCGCGCTGAGCGTAGCTTAGGCTGCTGCTGCAGCCCAAAGTAAATTACATTTTGGATAACCAAAAATTATATAACGAAATTAAAATCGCGCTGCTTTCCAATTTTGTGCGTCAAGTGAGATGTGTGTGGGTTTGAGTGTGTGCATTAGCCAGATTTAGCTGGCGGCTTCCAATAAAGCGTTTATATCCCTCAACATGTCAGCCTGTGGGTTCTGTATATTAATCTGCTGTAAAAGTTAATGCTAGAAATCCTTTTCATTTGAAAGATCTAATATAAGAAGTGTGGAGTGCGCAAGCTCTATATAGTCACTCCATCACGCATCTCTATTATCCCCAAGTTAGTTACGCTTTTTTGAAGTTCTTTGAATCTACACAGCCAGCTGTCTCATTTATATATAAATTAATTAGACTTCTATAATTGTAGCCTTGAGTTTCAGATATATTTTCAAGTATGCTGCACTCTTTCAGCACTATTCTCTTCACTTTAATTCCAGTTGAAAGCCTCTGCTACCCACTTTTAAAATTTTTCTCCACCTTATCAACTTCTAAGCCGCTTTATATGTCAGCTAAGTAGTCAATCGTATTATTATTATTATTTTATTATCATATTTAGTTTTGCCCTGCAGTAGTTTTTCATTCAACCTCTCTCCGCTGCCAGACGTAATTAATCATTGAGCATAACACGTCGCGAGGGCAACATTTGATTATATTTAACAGAAAACACAATAATATTTACAATTATATATATATATTTTGTGTGTATGTGTGTGCATGTTGCATTTTCTATATAAATCTAAATTTAATTTGTTGTTCATACGCCATGTGTGGCATGCATATTCGTATTTGTGTGTGTGTGTGAGTGTTTGTGTGGCTGTGTGTGCAAAGTCTGGTTTGTGTTTTGTGTAATTTGACGCCTGTTGTTTGTTATTTAGTTGTTTTGCGTCGCCCGCCGTCATGCAATGCAATTTTGCGGTTTTCAGTTGCGCGAATACTTCTCATTTCCAACCTGTCTCTCTCTTCCTCCCTGCTGGTTGTTATTAATGAGTTTTGTAACTGTGATAGTGCGCGAGTATATGTATGTGTATGTGTGTGTGTGTGTGTATGGTCGTTGCATGTGGACAATGAGCGTCCAGTGTATTTAATAACTAATTTGGCTAATAACAAAATATGATGTCAGTTCGTCATGGCGACTATCGAGTTAGAGCCAGACCAAAAAAGTATGAGATAGGAAGAGTGAGTGAGAGAGAGCGAGAGTGTAAGTAGGGGAGCGAGAGAAATGGCTAGCGACAGAGGGCAAAAACTTTGCATTTTCAGTCAAGTTAAAATTATTTCTATGCCATATAAAATTATACGAAAACTTCTTCAAAGAACTGAACTGCTACTACCATACAAACACACACACACGTACACATACACGCGCTGCCAAACTTTTGTGAGATTTTACAGATTTAATTTCAAAAGTTTTTACCCATGTGCTGCAGCAGTAGCAACAGAACCTGCGACCAGCCCACCAACCAACCCACGTTGCTCAATTGTCACGCCCACCTTATCCACTCCACCTTAGGTGTTGCAATCAATTGTCCAAGGGGGTTGGGACGAGGCAGCTGGCAACATTTTTAATTTAACAGCTTGAAATGTGAAGAGCAAAGTCCTGGCAACTTTTCTGTGTGCGTGGCATAAACAATACACAGGTAATAATGTTGCTGAGCAAAAAAGAATCGACTGCTGAATACTCTCGCTGAAGCAGAGACTGCATGAATATGCAGAGAGTGCGCTGCTTGGTCTATATTTTATAACAGCTCAAGTTAGAGCTCTTAAATGTGACTTCTCCAAATAAAATATTGAAACTCTGATTAAAACTGTGACTGGGTTGAAGCTGTGACTTTCGAAGTGCAAATAATGCCTGTAAAGGTTTGGTTTTTTACTTAAGATAAATAATCTAAGTAGCTTCAGTTTTGAATTAATTATCAAAATGTAAGCTATTATTTAGAAATATTATATATATATATATTATATATTTCCTATTCTTGCTAGGCAAGTCAATATTCTACACCTTTACTCCACTAAAAAAAAGAGTATTAAAACTGGAAAAAAAAAATATTAATAAAGAAAAATGCAAATTAAAATACAGGCATATGAAGAGGCTAAAAGTTAACTCCAAGAAAGTTTCGCATATTTGCCAAGAAATTGACGAAATTGTTTTAATTGTTTGTTGTTGCGCTCTTCCCTCCCCTCCACAGAAGGAGCACAGAAACACATGTATGAGCATTGGCTCAACAAACTGCAAACAGTAAGCAAAATATTGTATGCAACATGTTATGGCTAAGGGCTAAAACCAAAGCTCTTGACCAGGCCAATAATAACAAAGCAGGCATAACAAATTCACACACACAAACATGAAGGCAACAACTATTCGGTATTTTTGTTTGTCCGCTTGGCCCCTCCCCCGCCTCATGCATGTTAGACTTTTTAGCTGGCAAATTTGTGCAAAATTTGAGGCAAGTTTTTGTATGTTTTTCTGGAATTCTTTTTTTTTTTTTTATTTATTTGTTATTCTTGTTATTTCTGTTGTTGGCCAAAGACTTTGCCACTTGCAGGCACTTCAAGACTTTTGGCAGCTGTTATTGTTGCTGCTGCTGCTGCTGCTGTTGATTTTGAAGTGCAAAGAGCGAAAAAGCGTATAAACAAACGTAATGGAGAGCCATGTTGAGAACAGAGCTGAAAGCGTGTTTGTTAGCAGAGGGGGTAGAAAACGCAGCTCCCCCAAATACAGAAAAAAGAAAGAGGAAGAAAAATGAAACTGTATGCAGCAGTTGAGGGTTTATAAACTACATAGTTTACAGCACTTTACAAAACTTTGATTAAGATTTTCGTTTGTTGCTTTTCCCTTTTCCCTTTTGATTTTGTTTTCTCTTTTCAACTTTTTGTTTCTATTTCGTTTGCCAAAAAAAAAGTAGAAAAATAGAAACTTTTGAATTGGTTGCGCTTGAGATTGTAGCGGGATTTTGTTAGATTTCATTGTTTTGATGGGGCTTCTCTGAGGAGGTTACGATAATGGTTAATAAAGACCAGCGATGGCGCGTGTTGAAAATGTTGCTGTTGCACACAAAAACGGATTAGGTTCACGGCTAAGACTTGAATGCAACGTGAAGGTATTGAAAAGAGGGCACGATAAACGAACTGAATGGCAAATGTTGCAAAATGTTGATTCGTCTAATGTTACAAAGGTTGTTTGTAATATCCATTTGAGGATTTTCTTGTTAGCAATGCGGCATTATTTAATTGAAGATTGATGTTTTTGAAGTTGGCCCTGCAGCAAAAGCAACGCCTTCATAACTTAACTTTCATCTGAGCATGCAACTCTCACTTCAAAATAATTCTGATGTGCTTTAATGCAACTGTTATAATAAGCTAGCGTAAGTTGATTTTTGATTTAGAATTTGTCGATGTTGTCATCTATTCAATACCCCCTCCTTGCCTTTAAGGCCGTACAAAAACAAATATCGAAACCAACCTTAATTTAATTTAGCTTAGTTGGTTAACGCTGAGCTGTTAGCTATTGTTCTGATGGTAATGACCTATAAAAATACTATAACAAGTTTTGATCGCTATCCCTACCTCTACATTCACCCATTTTCAGCTGCAAAAACATGTACAGTATTTCATTCCAAAATCAATATTGCAAACGTTATCAATATTTTCGGCTATCTACCAATTACACAAACTTCAATTGTCAATCTACACACACAAATTTTCGGCCATTTATCGATGCTATCGCAATGTGCGCCTAAAACTGTACAATGCCAATTTTCACACAGCCAAACACACACACAAGCGGTACACAGACGCACACATACACACACTATGGGAACCGGCAACAATTATGAGCCAATCTGTGCGCACATATTGATATTTTGCAACGAGTTTTGCGTTGCGTTTGCGTTTGCCATAAACAATTTGCAGCAAACAAAAGCCTCGGGCACAATTTGTTTGGCCACTTTATTACAACAACAAAACAATTTTATACAGACACACATCGAAACAACAACAATAACAACGTCAGTTTCATATAGAGACTAGAGAAGCAACAAAAAGTGATTTTCATGTCGAGTTTATGTTGCAGTTGGTTGCAAATGAAAAAAAAAAAAATCTAGCAAATTTTCTTGTACATTACTTTCTTCATTTATGGCGAGCAGAAGTTGCGTTGATGCTGGGCATCAGATTGTGGAGAAGCAGTGGAGGAACTCTCCAAGGAGCGTAGGCGCATCCCAAGAACTAGAAACTTAAGATTTTGCTGCCTTCTCGACCGACGCTCGACAAGAATTTTTAATATTTCATTAAATTAAGTGCCCCGGAAATCGTTCAAGTGGCACACAATGAGCACGCACAAGTGCACAGCAGCGGAGGGGGCGTAGCTGGGCAAACAGAACTGTATTTGTAGTTTAGGCAGACACGAAAAATCCGCTTAAATATCCCTCTGTATGGGTGTGTGTGTGTGAGTGTCTTGTTTTGTTGGCATTTCTCTGGTTAAGTCAGGCACTTTTTTCCTTTCACGGTTCGTAGCTGCTCATGAAATTAACTTGGTAATGCGCAGCTTAGCCAGCTAAATTCGGTTGGCCAGCATTTCCAACTGGATGGGGCAAGGGATTGGAATTGGGCTTGGATTTCCTCTTTTGGGGTTTTCTTGTTTCGTATTAAAAATTTAACAATAGCCGCGCCAGCCAGCATCTCAAGCCAAAAGCAAATGCGATAAGAGAACGAAATTGTGGAGAGCGAGCGAATGGCTAATGACATTTTTGTGTTCAAAGAGTTTTAGTGTACTACAAATACAATTCAAACAAAACACTGAGCAAGTGCAGCTTGTTATCGATATTTAAAAGCTATCAAAAGGTTGAGAGCAGCAAGAGTCTATAGAAAATTACTTGCTAATTATACTTCCATGGCTAACGATTTTTCAGTATTATCATCGATTAATATCGATAATGAGCCTAAGATAACTTTGAGCTCCCTTAAGTTCTGAGAGCTGTTTTGGAATATATATTATAATATATATTATACTATAATATATTATATATGTCTTCGTTGTCTTACATTTAGAGCTCTGCTGCACTACTATTTTCATGGACACATCTATATACTATTATATCAATATTATCGATTTTACTTTTATCTGCCAACTACAACGTTTACAACCTTTCATGATAGTACGATTAAGCAATCAGTACTATAATTTTCATGAGCATAGCTGTCTATTGTATTGATTTCAAGCAATCAATCGAAATGTACAATGCTTACAGCCGAATATAAAACATTTATTTTATAGCTTTCCTATCACTGTACTCACTGTACATTTATGATAAATGATCCACAAACAGAATATTTGCGAATAATATTTATATATTCCATATTGTATATTTTTTATATCTATATTCTATATTCTGCAGTAAAGCGTACAGACAATAAATTTCAAAACGCCTGTCAGCTCTTACAATTGCAACAATTTTTAATTGGTTTTATAACTGTCTAGGCCAGCATTTTCTTAGGAGCCATATTTTCATGGCTGTCCATTGAAAAATGCAGGCCCAGTTGTTGGCCATAACTCTTTCTGCAACTTGTAGTGCAGCCACATTGGTTTTTATTGCTGCCCGTGTTGAGGGAGTTGTTACTGCTACTTTATATTGTTGGTCTGTCTGGTTGAGTCTGTTCTGGTCTGGTCTATAAGCCTGCGTCACGTGACAGATAGAAAATTCTTAACTGGGGAGTTGCACAAGTGATGCTGAAGCATCGCAATTTGCTCTAAAGCGAAACGCGGCTAAAAGTCAATAAGGCCAAAGTTCTTGATGCGCCCGCCCCACTGCCCGCTCAAATCTTGCTGCTACTGCTGCTGTTGCTGCTACTCTGTTGCAATAAGTTCCGTGTTGTTAATTTCTGAAGAGAGTGTAGCTTGTAATTTTGTACGCTCCACGTTCTACGGCTTCTCGCTTGGCTGTTGCAGCAACTGCTGCTGCTCCCGGCTCCTGCTCCTGCTGCTGCTGCTGCTTTACAGCCATCAACTACAGCGCGTGACGTAAACGACGACGTAAAACAGCAGCCACGTGAGCAGAGCGTCAGTGACGCTTCGTTTGCTTTAAATGTCAAGTAAAATAACCATTATTAATATGATTCTTTTTCATTTCGCATAACGATAAAAACGTAAAAAAAGAGAGTCCGCAAAGTTCACAACCGAAAATGGCAAGCGAAAAGCGTAACTGAAGTATGTCAAAATCAGGCAACAGAAAAACGTTTTCATGATAAGCAGCTCTCTCACCTGTTGTTTTAGCAGCCGCCTTTTTTCGTATCAGAGCAGCTGTATATAATATTCGTATATATACGAACATATATCCCGCATACATTTGTTAGCGTGTTAAGATAAGAATAGGTGAATATATTATTAGTTTTAATGTAATTATTTTAAGGTCTAAGCTGCTAAGGCTTACAGCCCAACAAATTAATTATTCGGCTTCACTCAACTGAAATAATTATGGGAATATTCGAAGCTGTTGAAACAAGAATAAATAATAATCTTTCCAATTAGAATTCCATAATTAAAAAAATCATTTTAATCTGAGGTAGAAGAGGAAAGCCAATCAATTTGTGCACTTCCAAGAAATTTGTAGAAATATCAAGAACTTTATAAAAATATGTATAAAATAAACCATGAAACTCCAATATCAACTGTCAACAAAATAAAACAGAAGAGCTGAACGTAATTAAACCCAGTCATTAAAACCGATTCCCAAGACAACAAGAAATGGAACATAACAAATTAGGGGAGTGGAAACAAAAATAATTAGTAATCGAAAAAGAAACAGTGTTGGAAAGGGCTTCAAAGCGCCTCAAATGGAAATATTTCCACGGAAATTTTTACTTGGCAGCTGTCAGAAGTCGGACACAAATCCATTCTCTGAGTGGGGTGCAATTAGAGAGCTTCAATTCCGTTTAAAAATAACGAATTCAGCTGATTAGCGAAGGGCTTCTTAAAAGTGTGTGTGTGTGTGTTTGTGTGTGTAAGTAGACTTACATAAAAGTGCCGCTGTATTTGTCAACTGTGCGCTGCCTGGCGAAGTTGCCGCATTGGTCAGACTCGGTTGCGTCATGGCGGCAATGGCTGCCAAATTCTGTACAGAAAGCGGATTCAATAAACCAGCAGCGGCGTTCGTTGTGTCCTGCGATGAATTATTTTGCTGAGCGGCTCCCAGACCAGTCAGTGCTACAAAAGATTAGAAGATTAGATTATGCGTTAGTAATTTAATTGTAATTGTATTAATGTTAACAGATTATAAATAAATTTAAATATTGATTATGAGCATTTCTGCATTTTATTTATATACTTTTAGTTTTTAGATATGTCTAAAACAAAACATTTGTTCTCATCTTTCTAGACATTAAATGGGTCAGTGCTCAGTTTTAACTAATTATAATACTTACTAGCTGAGGTATACTTATTAATTTCTAGTTCCTGATTATGATCTGCCTTATAAAAGAATCTTTTAAAAGCTTGATGAACAAAGCTACTACACGAATTTGACAAATATAGAGCTTATAATATCGAATGTGGAATACCACACACCGCTATTTTTGCATATGTACAACTTTTAACTAAACTAAAAATTCACTTGATAAAGCAACGCCTTAAACAATAACTGGCCTCTACCCACAAGCCAAAGTTAGAATATCATATGCACTTGTATAAACTTATATTATAGAGCTATTTACCTTGCAGCAACTGCTGCTGCAGTCCAACTGTTTGCAGCTGCTGTAGCAACTGAATGCTGGCGGGCGTCAGAGCATCGGCGCCCATTACCGGCGACGGTTGTTGCGGTGGGTTTGGCAGTATCGGTGTGGAAACTGTGGTTGGCGTCTGGCCGAGTGGTATATTAATATTGGTTGCCAGATTCCATAGATTCGCCTGTATTTGCTGTATCTTCTTCTGTTCCTTCTCCTTTTGTGTATCGGCAAATTTAACAACCAGCGGCGATGTGCAGCCCTCCATGATTTTGTTCTGACTCAAGGTCTACAAAGAAGGTAGTGTATATAAATATATATATGTATATTAGTTTATAAGCCTTATTCCACATTTACTTACCACTTTAATGGCTGAAATGGCAGCGTGTTTGGTCGCAAATGTGACAAAGGCACAACCCTTGCTCTGGCCGTTCTGATCGCGCAGCACTGTGCACTCTTCAATGGCGCCGTGAACTTCAAATAACTTACGCACGTCGTTCTCGTTCAGCTTCTTATTTAGCATGCCAACGAACAGTTTGCGTTCTGCAAAGAGTATAGAAGATATAGAAGTGCGTAAATTATTAGTGAATGGCAGACAATGTTTCAGCAAAATTACATCAATATTTGGATTAAGAGTATGAGTAATTTGAAATTAGGAAAACAATAAAATAACGTTTGATAAGATGATAAACAATTTCACTTTCATATTTGGAAAAAAGAGTATACAAAATCAATATAGAATTTATGCCATAATTTAAAATGTAATTCAAATTGAGTTCGAAAAGATAACTAGATTGAGATTTTACAAATCAAAATCAAATTCATGAAGGCAATAAGATAGAAGACGAGTTCGAGAAATATATTTCTTAAACTCAAACTGAGTGCATTTTAAAACCCAAATATCATTATTATTATTACTTTCATAGTTATATTAACCTCAGCCTTGGTAACATAATCGCAGCATGAAGCGGAATGCATGCGGAAGCGCTAACCACAGCCTTCAAATAGAACATACAAACACACGTGTACACCCACACCCACACACACTCACATGCATTGCCCGACACACACTCAAGGTGTAATTGAAAACCTCAGTTCAAGTCTGTGTCTGAAGACCGCGAAGCTATCAAATGGCAAGGTTTGGGGTTTGTGATATTGTCAGCGTCATGCGCAGAGCAGCATCAGCAGTCAGTTGACCGTCAGTTGGTTAACCCAGTTTCAACTTGCATCTGAGATCAACGATGCAGAGCAGCGTGTACAGGGGCGGTCGCGTTTACGCAAATTTAACAATGCTCAATTAATTTGGCATAAATTAAAATTCGCTGTGCTGCTGATAAAACTAATTGCTGCACATTTAACATGCAGCCAAATATTTGCTAAGGACACACAATGTGGGGGCGTGGCGCAGAGCTAACTAGCCAAGCGCCCCTGCACCGTCAAATTGTCCGCTAATTTATTTGCACAAATACAAAAGAGCGCAACTGGCCAAATTAATTGTTATCAAATATGCAATTGGCTGGGACAATTGCAGTTGCAGTTGCAGATGCAGCAACAATTGCTACTGCTGCTGGTGCTACTCCTGCTGCTGCTGCTAAATAATGAATTTAGCCTAAACGCAGTTCATTAAAATGCAATTCTTTCACGCTTTACAATATACAGCATTAAAGTTAGTAAATTAGCTGTTGGCTGAAATCGACTAAACTTTTTATAAGCGCAGAGATAAAAGTCAATTAGGCATTGCTGCAATGTATTTAGATATGAGACAAATATATAATAGAATTTATTATATAGAGAAAGAAAATAAGAAACATTAGAGTAGATTTGAAATTAATATTGTAGAGAACAGAATTGTTCTAATCGAAAACTTCTTACTGAACTGCAACTGGGAGAGCAGATGCAGTATTTAAAGTATGGAGCTCGCAGTTTATTTACAATTCCCAATCCTTAATTGAATCTATCTTTATGTTTAGAAATTGTATTAAGTTGGTTTTTGTTTAATTTGCATCTATGGTACAAGTACCACATACCCTATTTATAACATTTAAAAACTAACAATATAATTAATTATTCAACTTTCCATAGATCACATCTCTATTGCTGCATAAATTCGCTCCTCAACATGTTTTATATTAAATGATGAAACTCTAAGACCCTTTGGTGGTAAGCTCATAAATATTTATGCAATCAACTATTTCTCGATATTCACTTTTAAGCCCTATTTATGTGCGATCTAAAATTTTGCAATTATATTTGCACGTTGCCAGCAAATTTTCAATTGTTCCGAATTATAATTGTTTTATCGCTTGAGTGGCACAATACAATTTTTGGGCAACCGAAATTACAATTTGATTGTTTATAATTGCCGCAACCAAAAGCCAAACAAAAAAAATATGCGAAATTATAAATATTATAACAATTATGCACATTTATTGTGACCGAAATCTGCTATGGCAAATCAATTAAAATTTTAAATTCCTATCGATTATTTGCTCCCAAATTGCAGTGGAAAGTAGTTTTGCATTTTTTCTGCATTTAAGCATCTCATCAGTTAACAATCTAAGCACCACAACAGTTAAGCAATAGTGCATTACATTTGTACTTCAGTTTTATGGCACAATTATAATGAGGTGAGCAACAATTACGTATCTGAAAATAGGGGCTGCTACTCCTAGCACTCGCCACACACTTTTCACGTATTACGTGCTGCAATGCAGCAGCAGTAAGTGCAGCATCATCATCTATATAGAGACGGACACCCTATCAGCGCTGCCCAACAGCAATTCCTTTTGGCACTTGCTACTCGAATTGCCATGCCGAGAGCTGCTGCATCATCATCGTTATCAAATGCAAACCGCCGACTTAGCGCCCCCAGCCGGCAGCAGCAGCAGCAACACCACTTGCATTATTATTATGATTATTGCAGCTGCAATAGCGAAAGCTAACTGCACTTCAGCTATATTATCATAATCCCAGTTGTAGCCAACAACAGCAGCAAAAGCCACAGCATCAAGCGCACGCTTAGAAAAAATTTCAAATTCATTGAATTTGATGCGTTTCGATGTTGTGGGAGGCGGATGGGATGGGATGAGATGGTCTGCGGCATGAACTGTAACTGCCAGCAGTTGGCTTAAAAGTGAAGCTCCACCACCGACCCGTACGCCACAGTTCGTTGCAATCGAAATAAAATTTGCTGCGGCAATGACTTGCGCTTCTTACACCAAAAGTTACAGCAGCAAGCTAGATAAGTTATCTGAACAACAGCAATGCTATACGATTCTAACCGAGAGCTTTATATTTTTATATGGTCTTATACAACAAATAGAGACTGAATGAATGAAATTTAAATTCTTAGTCAGTTGTACAAATCTATTGTAAGACCATTGATATGTCTTGATAGTTATGTAACTGGCAACTGATAACCCATGGTTAATAATAATAATAAATAATAATAATAATAATAATAATAATAATAATAATAATAATAATAATAATAATAATAATAATAATAATAATAATAATAATAATAATAATAAATAATAATAAATAGTTTTCCGAATTGAAGCCTTATTCCACACAAAGAGCACTTTGAAAATCTCTACGATTTAATCTATCTAATATACATTTATAATATATATTCTCCCCCTGCATCTACATTCAATCATAGCTCCCCCTCCCTCTCTCTCTCTCTGCTTTCCATAAAATTTGACCAACTCCTTGGTAATTTTCCTATCTAAAGCCAACTTTACAAACTCCAATTTAATTTCATATTTAATACTTGGAAAATAGTTTACTCCAACTGTAAGCCGTGTGTCCGGCTGCATATGACCGCCCACCTGCCACCCGCCACCCGCCACCCGCCAGCCGCCAGCCGCCAGCCGCCCTACCTTTGCAACGTGTTTCTAGCATCTTTGGCGCTACTATTTTAAATATTAATATTGCCATGGGCTATGGCCGGTGCCGTGGCCTCGTCTGGGTCCAAGTCTCCGCCGGCGTACCTTAATGCAACTAATCTGCTTCTAGTGGCGCACATTAAGTGTTGCCACGCTTTCGACTTTAATTTGAAAACATAAAGCATGACGCTGCAGCTGCACCTGCAGCAGCTAAAGTGCGGCCACTTGTGCACACACACACACACACACATAGCCAACCATTTTTTTCTTGCAGCCATTTTGCATGCAACTCAACTAACCGAGCGACCACTCAAACCGAACAAAACCCAAACGAACAGTAGAAAAACGAAACGCAATGCGCGCTTGACGTCGACTGAGATGCTGCTGGATACGGTGTAAAAGGTATTATAGGAAATTAGAGGAACTCCTGCTTCATTTGTTATTTTAATTAAATTTGAGAAGGAAAAAAAAAAAATTAACAAAACAAAAAAAAAAAAAAAATAGAAAATAAATAAAATAAAATAAATAAATAAACTGTAGTTTCACCTCTAAGCAGAGCTTAGACAGAAATATTTACTTCGATATGAATTAAATGAAATTAAAAATCATAATTTGATTATATAAAATTAAAGAAAAACTTCCTAATTTTTAAATACAAAATAAAATATAAATCCTAATTTATATAAGATAAATCGTACAAATTTATAAGCTCAAAATAAATCATGTACAATTTATAAACACCTTAGTTGAATTTGAATCTATTAAATATATTTTTTCTTTTTCTGGCATATAATTCGGAAATTTTCAATTTGTCATATATCAACATATAAAACCATAATTTTTAGCAACATTTCCCTCAACAAATTGGGGAAAATTTTGTGCATACAAATAGAAAATCTTGCCACTGTGCGACAGGTGCGACTCTATTCGCAATTGTTGATTCCGTATGTAAGCGGGTCATATTTGCCCGTTGTCGAGGGTAGAGGGTGTATGGGTGGGTGGGAATGAGTAGGTTCCGGAACCGGGGCTTAGCTTATTTATGTCACAAATATGAGCAGCGAGCTGCAAAGCGAGCGAGTGAGCGCCTCGGCTTGGCTGCGTTTTTGCCTCTGGTTGGATGGTTCCGGGCTGGATGCTGGGGGGAGCCCAAATGAAAAACTTAAGGGAGAAATGAGGGCGAGCGAGTGAGCGAGCGAGCGAGAGAGAGAGACAGAGAGAGAGATGAAGGTTGAATGGTTGGCCTGGCTGGTTGGCCACTTTGCATGCATCGCTGCGTGTTTGGCATATTTAACAAATTTTCACAAAAATAATGTAACGCCCAATGCCACCACGCCCACATGCCCACTACTTGTTGTCGTTGCGGCTGTTGCTGTTGTTGTTATTGTTGTTGTTCGGGCTGTGGTTTTCATTTCTCACATATGGAGAGCAGCAGCAGAGCAGCAACGTAGAACTGGTTAGCTGGCTAAAATCTAATCAAGCGCTGCGGGCAGCAACCAGCAAACTTATCAATAAACCACACACACACAGTTAGCAGCAGCCCTCAGTCAACCCCGATAAATTTGCTAGCACAATGTTGGCCTGGGCAACTAAAAAAAATTATATATATATCACCTTGCTACACCTAATGAAATTTCAGCGTTTCGGTTTGCATTATTAAATTTAATTTTGAAACAAGCGCGAATATGAGCGCGCTTGCCATAGAAATTATGGCAATATTCTTATTCACTCATTTCATTTCAACTTTTGCTTCGTGTCTAACGTTCGTCGAATATGAAATTTAAATTTTAATCGCAAGCGTGTGTGTGTGTGTGTGCACATGTTAAGTGCGGGTGGTAGAATTTGGAGTGCGAGGGGCAGGATCTGAGTGAAGTGGGTCGAGCAGTGAGCCAGCATTTTGATTGAGGGTTCTGAGAATTCGCTTGGATAACAAGCCAGGTAAGTGGTTGAGAAACAAACACGGACAAGCTGCTGTGAGAAAACTTGAACTAAAGAAGCTGGAGGAGCTCTGTTGGTTTAGAAATCAATTCTTGAAATTTCATATAGTTTAGGAACTTTCTCAATAGAGTGTTCTGGTATGAATGCTTATGGTGTGGTGCTTAGTATAGTTTCCATAATCTAAACGATTAATTTGTATGTAGAAGTTCCGATAACTTCTCTTTACCACTCTATAAGAAGATACAGGCAAACACACTCTAATCACTATAAAGTTATTAAAAATGTAACAAAAATTTGGATAAATAGTACCGGAGCCCTTGTTAAGCTATGTAAAGCCACACAAACGTTCAATGCAAAATTTCTATCAAAATGCGAGCAAAAAGAAGCCATACTAAAAATAATATTCGCGCGCTATCTAATGCGAATTTCCTCTCTCTCTCTCTCTCTCTCTCTCTCTATGTATATATATTTATATTCACTTCAATTCGCGCAGCTTACGTAAATTCCTAACCCAGTCTTCTACTATCCTATAACCATCCACCCCTCGGGCTCTACAGCAGTTTTGCCAATGCCATCTTTTGTGTAAATTTCTATTTTTTCAAGCATTTTGGCTGCCGCTCGGCACTCGATTTGGGTACACAGCGCACGATGGAAGGGGACGAGGTTAAAAGAAAGCATCCTTAGCATATCCTTTGGCCATGGCTTCGTTGCGCTGTTCGCTCTGTTTCTCCATTTCTCTCGATTGCATACACTTTGGAGCGGCAAAATTTACATTTTAATTGCATTGAAATTTGTTTTTTGTCTCTGCATTTAATCTATTTCCAAAATATTGAATATCAAGTGGTACAAAAGTACACATACACACGCATACACTCGCACACACTTCGCCAATATATATCCAGTATAATTGCAAGGGTTGCAAGTTTTGGCATAAATTTCCATTATGCCATAACTGCCAACACTTTGGGCGTCGTCTCCGAAGGACATCATATCACACACCAGAAGAAAAGAAATAAATTCAAACACTAAACCGAAAACGAGCAATTTCAAGGAACTAAAACACATTTATCACTGGCAGAAAGTCCCAAGCGAATCAGAGTGAGAGAGGGAGAGAGAGTGAGGCAGATAGAGGGAGTTACTATAATAGAAACAAGACAATAGTTCACACAGGTTAATAAATCGATATGACATTTTGAGCCCTCCAACTACCAAAATTGTATATATACTGCTTGTGTGTGTGTGTGTGTGTCCTTCTGCAACTACAACTAATACAAGCAACAACAAGCCAATAAAATGAGCCATTCTTTTTCCTCCAACATGCACAAAAAACCATTCCATGTTCACGTGGATGGAGGAGGTTCTCTCTTACAAATATACACAACTACATACATAAATTTCCATGTAAAGGCAATAAAAAGGACATGTTTTCATACTTTACTTGCCATCATATAAGGCACTGCACACACACACAGAGAGCAAGACTACAACAACATAATCAAGAGCATAACAATAACGAGGCGAGTCCAAAAATTATTTGCATTTTTACACATTTTGAGGGTCAGCCAAAGGACAGCACAAACACATACGAGTAAGACGGAGAAAAAAGAAATGAATGTCCTGCACGCTGTCCATTATGTGAGGGGTTAAAAGTTTTGCCCAATGATCGGACAATGCGTATGCGTGTGTCCGTGTGTGTAACTGTGATAATGGGTTTCTGTGTCGGAACTTTCAACTTCCTTTTATTGCATTTTATGGGCTCTGCTGGCGGTGGTGGGGTTGCTCTTTTTGTGGACTTCGTTTAAGGATATTAGGATGTAGGATGTAGCCCGGACTGCGGTACTCATGCCTGCCTGGCTCTTGGTTATGATTATGACATCGACTGACTATAAGGTCGAACTTTTTTTATTATACCAAAAAATTGAATTATGCGTCGCATTCTAAATGCGTAAACATGTGACATTTATGCAAATAGAGTTTGCTTTATGGCCAATGTGAGGGTTCCGCATGCCAATGGGTATGTTGGATAAAAAAGGCTTCAATTTTTTATTAAAATTGATGTTATGTGAAAATATTCCAGTAGTTCAGTTGAGTGGCAGTTGAACTAATATAAAAGAATTTCTAAGGCCCTTAAATGATTTACTATAAATGTTAAATGGATAAATTTTATTGAAGAGAGATCGTGAAGGCGAAAAGGGAGAAAAGGGGAATGGAAGAATGAGGCGAACTAAAAAGGGACAAGCCTAAAACTTGGGTAGTGCAAGACTTAGACAGATCAAACTATGATGAAAGATGAGTGAGAGATCATTTAAAGAGAGAAGCAAGTGCATAAAGAAAAGAAAAAACGAGATTGATAAATTAGAAATGATAAATAATAATGAGAGCAATAAAAAGTAGGGTTGGCTAACATAAAATTTATATAAAAGACCTTGTTGAAAAAGCGGGCATGAGAGGAAATTTCAACCTTTATACCGAATATGTCAGCTGCCTCAACTTTAAAAATTCAAATATCTTAAATTTCTAATGTCAATAGACTCCACTAAGAGTAGCCAATTCATGCAAAGTAAGAATAAATAATTTAATATTTAATTCAACAAAACTATATAACACTTAAAATTTGCATGACCAATGACAGAGTTTGCCCTTCTGGTTATTCTACAATTTGTTTTCTCTACACAACACAAAACCTAAACATTTGCTGACTGGTCACACTGCAAACAAAGATAACTGTGAGTGGAACCATGTGGCAGCAAACAGACGCCAGTCAGTGAGTGAGTCCGTCAGGCTGTGTGGCGGCTGTGAGTCATCCAGTGCTTCGGTGAGTGCCACAATCATTCACTCAGACTTGCGCCGTCTGCCACTCAAAGGCAGCTGGCAGGCGTTCAGTTGCCGCTGTAGCCTGCGGAGCTGCAGGCCATCGGGGGTAGAAGTGCATGCGGAAGGGGCATGGCTAAGGCGAGGCAAGTCGCGCACTGGCTGGCGACTCAGTTCGCGCTGGCTGCACGCGTTGGGCCAAACAAAGTGTGAAGTATTTCCAGTGTAAAAACCAATTCATTTGCATAAAATGGCAACTAGTCGGGACTGGAAATGCAAACGGAACCAGGAGCAGTGTCCGCGTCGTCGTGAATTAGAAATGGGACATGGCAGGCGCCACACAACTATCTCAGCTGCTGCTACACACACAGACACACTGACACATGCACACACATAGCTAGTTGTATGTGGGTAAATGGCACACGCGCGCGTCCAATGTGAATGTGAAAGTGCATTAGGCAACTGCACCAACAACAACAACAACAACAACACAACAATAACAACAACAGTGACTAGAACAACAACAAACACTATTAAAGGCACGAGTTGTGTTTTTGGGGTTAAAAACTTTATGCAGGCCATAGGCAATGTGGCTTTTGTGGCCAGGCTCTGCTGCATGGCCCATAGCCCAGAATCAGGCGACCAGATCCAATGAGTGCCACGCCCCTTCAGCTGCAGCAGTACCCATGTCGGCCGCCTGCTGCGTTTTTGGGTCAAAGCAATTAAAGGTTATAAATTTGTGTGTGTGCGAAAAATTACATTTTTTTTACGCCTCAGATAAACAGAAAGAGGGAGAGAGAAAGAGAGCTCGTTTAAATAGCACGAGAGATCGGCTCTTGGTAATAGTTTGGCCCAAAATACATATATATGCATATATATATATATATATATAGGGATGCCTGTCACGTGCTGCCTGGCTACGTGGCCAGTTCATTTGCCGTTTAATTTAGCAGAAAATTAAAGTCCAGTTAAAAATTTGCATGCCAGTTTGCCAGCTAAATTTATGAAGTGCATGCGCCGCCAGTTGCAGTTGAGAGAAATGAGTAACTGTATAATGTTATAATAAATACAGCCAGCGACCCGTCAAGTGATTAATTGGCTAAATTTATGGGCGCAAAATGCTAAGCAGTGCGATAAGAAGTACTGAAAGGTGTCGTTAAAGTAACGACGAGTAGCACTAAAGCAAATTAGGAATAGCGAAGGAGCTGCAAGCGAAATTCGCATTAGAAATAGTTAGAAGTGAGTGAGGGAATACCACTAATGCAATCATAGTTCAATTTCCTAATAGATGCACTTTATACACAATGATAAAAACAATTATCATCTCGACTTAATACTTTCCACAATATTGGTACGGTAGTTCCAAGGGTTTACAGTAACAATATATTATGGAGTTTACCTCTTCTCGGGATTGTTTAAGAGTGGAATGAAAAATTCTTATAGGTACGGGAGGCGTGAAAATTTGGAAATTGAATCAGAAACCAAAATTTAAGGAATTAACTTCTTGACCTTTTCCAATGATTGACCAAAAATTGTATATACATTTTTCTCTAATTTAAATATAATAAAAAACTCTGCTAATTTAATAAGTTAAACTCATTTGGTATATAGCCAATTCCACAACAGAATCATAAAGCTATATACCACACATGGATGCAATAATTTTCAGTTATAAAAAACTTGACTTCACTTCAACCGGCACGCACTTTACCTGCCTTATTATAACATTTCCATGCACTTATCTGCTGCATGGCCATTGTGTCAACATGCTTCCGGCTCAGTTTAAAATTTTAATGTCAATTACCCGGGAGCGCTTTTTTATGTACTATACGAGTTGATGACATACTTTTACCAAATGACCCTCGCGCAGCACATGTGTGACTCCTGCGCAACCTCTGCCTGCTGCTGCCTCGCCACCTGCTCTCTTGAAATGTTTATCAGTTTTTCACCTTTTCACATTTAAAGACAAAAGAAACAGATGCCAAACATATTAAAAACCATGTCAATGGTATTCGCTTGCGCGCACCTGACATGACGCCCACGCCCACAATTTACACTTGACTTTAACGTCATTAACACACACACTATCAGTCTGCTGCAGTTGTATTTTATTTCCCTTTCGTTGGTTTATGTTAACAGAAAAAACAATCTTGAGTGCGAGCGAGAGAGATGTAGTGAATAGTGTGTGTGTGTGTATGTGTGCATTGACATGTGCGTGTGCCTGGCATGACACTTTGGCTGTTTGAAATACTCAGGAGCAGAGGCGGCAAGCAGCTCAGATTCCTCACTCAGGCCGAGGCTCAAAAATTAAACTCAGTTTCCAACTCCTGTCAGTGTCAACATCCTTGCTGTTGCTGTGCTGCTAGCAAAAGTCAGCGCTTATATATTTTACTCTTAATGCTGTGTGAAACAATGCGTGAAATTTTCATTTAAGTGGCATACCACACTCGATAAACCTCTCTGTACGTGTGTGCGTGTGAAGGAACCGTATGAGTCTCTCTATCTCTCTCTCTCTTTTAAGAGAATTATTTTTATAAATATAGAAAAGACCTCTAGATGAAGAGGAAAAATATTTGAGAAAATATATAAACGATTCTTTATAGAATTGTTTCAAATAAAAAAACATCTTTCCGATACCTTTAGCTTTTCAACGATATTCGTCAGCCTGTCGAGAACCTTTCCCATTCAACTACAATGTTTAAATGCCAATGCCATGACACATACCTGCGCAATCATTTAGCCTAGCCAAAAACCCATCCGAGAGCCCATTTGCAACTTATTTGGCAAGCGAGAACTCAACTCAGCTCAGCGCTTCTCGCAGTTTTGGCCAATTTACTTAATGACAACTGCTTGGCATTTGGAGGCCAATAAATTGCTTTAATTACCCCATTTTAAAGACCAATTCAATAAGAGGGCATAGGCAGTAGCAGCGGCAGAGAAAGCGAAGTAGGAGGCGCAGCAGGAGGAAGCAGGAGGATTGTAATGTGCATGTAAGTTGGCGCCAGAGCAATTTGGACAGATGCTGCTCCCTGGGCACTGAAACACGGTAGATAACACTCAACATCAACAGGCCATCAATAAGAGGGAGGCATAGAGGGAGAGAGAGGGTGTAAGGGGACACTGATGGACAGACCGAAGAGAAGAGTTGAATGAAGATGGACAGCAGCTTTATAAGGCTTAATATAGAGTTGGAGAAAGGAGGAGAAAAAGCAGGAGGTGCAGCTGGCTGCTGCGGCTGCTGCTGCTGCTACTGCTGCTACTGCTGCTGCCTTACTGCCGGCAATTGAGCGACTGTTGCATACCTGGCACTGTGTACGGTGATGGATGCGACGATGGCAGCCAATATGCTGAATTTATTGGCGGATAGGATTTATGCGTGGCATGCAACCTGGAGTTGGTCGCCAGCAACGATGACGAAAACGAGAAAGACGACGGTGATGATGACGATGACGATGTCGCAGCCGATGCTGATGCCGATGCCGATGCCAAAGATGTGGAGGACAATGCCGTGATGTCGCTATTATTGGATAAATTCTCAATTATTGACGATAATTGACTGCTGCTGCCGGCGTTGATGTGGCTGGTGTGACTGTTGTTGCTGCTGCTAGCAATGCCATTCTCTGCAGCGCCGCCTTCGCTATTTACGAAACCAATTGCAGTTGAATTATTTATCATGTCAGTTGGCGGGGATGGCAACGGCGAAGAAGAGAAAATTCTTGAAAATACTTTACACTTATTTAAGCACACAGACACACACACATACACACAGAGATAGAGAAAGAGTGAGAACACACACACACACACACAGACAGGGGAGAGCGTTAAAAAAACACAACAATTTTAGTGCTCGAAATGTATTTTGTGTAGTAGTAAAAAGAAGTGTGTGTAGAAAAGTATCTCGAGCGAGTGGAAAATTCGTTAAGTAAATATCATAAATATTAAAGACGACTGCGTTGACTCTCAAACAATTAGCGTCAGGTTAACACTTCTTGCTGTTTATTGATTTTTCTTTCGATTCGATTTGATTCTTGATTAATTTTTATATATATTTGTTTGATTAAAAACACGCAACGTTTTTGCTTTTGATCAATTTTTAGCCACGCACAATAACAACTTTTTTGTTCGACTTGTTCATTCGAATATGACGTTTAACGTTTAACAATTAAAGAGCAACAAATAATAAATATTGAACATTTAGTTTTTTTTTTGCTTTTGCTTCTTTGTCAGAATTGCACCGCGTTCGCACTTTTAGCGTGTGTTGTTCTTTTTTTGTGGCTTTCTGCTCTTGCTGTCTGTGGCTCTAGACAGGCGCTGGCATCGAGTTTTCCTTCGGTTTGCAGGCCATTCGCTTGTCATGGGCTGCTTTTATAGATCGAATAGATCGATTTGACTTGCAGCTATATATAGGTAGATACGCAGACAGCCAGATAGACAGACAGACAGAAAGATAGGCAGGCAGTCAGGCAGATAGATGTCAAAGCAGGCGACAAAAGGCGCTCAAAGAATTAAAAGAATTGATTTGTAAACTGAATAACAAAATCAATTCAGATATTCGGCATTTAATTGCAGAGAGAGCCAGAATTTTAGAGATTTTTGGCTTTTTTTTTTTTAGCTGTATAGGGTGGGTCATGGTTTCAGTTTGCAGCCAAAGACTCGACTGCCAGAGTTGAGAGAGAGAATACAAGAGAACTATGTAAAAATAAAACAGAATACATACAGAAAGCAAGAAAATTACATTACAATTGCTTGGACTGAGAATAAAATTAATTAGGACTAAAAACCAAAAATTACTTTCTATTGATTATATTTCGATTTAAATAAAACAAATACTTATAAATATGTGGGCAAGTCTGATAAAATATATAAAGAAAAATCTCAATCAATTTCAAAGAGATAATTAAGAATATGGAAAGAAGCAATAATATCCAATTTGAATCCGCTTTTGCCTTCAACAAAATATTCTTCTTCATATTCTTCATACTACCATAATGAAGGATTGTAAATAAGGTATTCAAAAAAAAAAAAAAAAACTCCAGAATTAACTAATAAATTTTATATAGCTAAAGTAAAGCTATATAGCTGCAGTTTTGGTCGAAGATCATTGCAATCATATGCTGAAATCTAAATTGGTTTGCTAAGTCTAAAGTCTGCTAGAGCACGTAGACTTTGTGCAATTAGTGTAGCATAGTCAGCAATCTCAGCAATTAATGTAGCATAGTCACCATCTCAGCAATCAATTGTTAGCTTCAACTATCCGTACTTAGTCTATAAATATTAATAGTCTCTATAGTATCAACTCACATGGTTCAGCTCTTCCAATCACGCAAACGCTTAATTGCTTTTGCATTCAGAGTTCTTTGCACGAGTCACCCTGTTGATTGGGATTGCTTTTGTTTTTGGCTTCACTTTTGTGGCATGCGTCGTTGCACAGCGATTAAAATTTAATTTCAGACTAAATCGATTTATTTTGGATTTCTTTTTTAATGTATATATCTACATATACTATATACAACACATTGTTTTTCACTTTTCCCCAGCGGGCAGCGGCGACGTCGACGAGCACACAACAATGAAGCCGATGAGCATAAAAAACGCGTAGTATTGGCAAAAATCAAATGGCTAAAAATAAATTGACATCAATCAGCGGCACGAAGGGGTCGAGCGGCGCGCGGCGAACATTGGCAGCAATGCAACTAATTAAGCGACGTCACATGCAACACAAACAACAGCAACAGCAACAACAACGAGAACGACAATTGAAACATCGGATGGATACGTCGCGTATTTTTGGTATTTAAATATCAAGCAAACCCGGCGTAAAAACAGAAGTGTGGAGAAGAAAAATATTGGAATTTAGTTCGGGATGCGGCGACTTGGACCGTTCGACGATTTGGCTGTCACTAACAAAACAGAGCGTTTTATCATCGACTTTGCTCAGCTGAAATGCAAACGCAAACAAAACAGCTCATCTTGGCTCAAAGCTCAACTCATCTCGCAGCTGAATCTCAATATGAACATCATCTATTGTGTTGCGGCTAGATGTCAAAAAGGTTCTGGGCGGACATAACTGGAAAAACTTGATTTACAACTTGTTGTCTCTAGTGTTGCTTGATGCTGCTATTGTTGTTGTTGCTGCTGTTGTTGTTGTGAAATTGTTGCGCTCTTTTTTAAATGACTTTTAATGTTAGTTTCTTGCTTTGATGTATTCTTTTTCTCACTTGTTGTTGTTGCTGCTGCTGCTGCTGTTGCTGTTAATGAGTTAATTAACACATTTGGCTCGGCGATTTTTTAAGGTGAACTTCGTAACAGAGTTGCGTTGCGTGTGCGCTAATTATGATTAGAATCAAAATGCGAGAACGCGCACAAGAAAGATTGAGATCAATCAAATTTATATAGTACATATATTAAAAAATAAAAAAAGAGTTTAAGCAGAGCTTATGAAATATTTGGGAATTACCTTAGATTTAATTGGTACTTTTACCATTCTGTGCGTTTTGATGGAAATTTGATAGAAGAACTTAGGAAAATGAAGCCAAAAGAATGAGTAAGTTTAGCCAAAAAAAGAAATAACAGCAGAGCTCTAGAAAGATGGGTAAAAGTTCATAAAATGGATCTGTATGGACTAGAAACCCCTTTGGCTAAAGTTGACAGATAATATATCCGAGCCGGTAATACCATTTAACCAATTTTTTATGATTGTTTAGGCTATACAGATATATTTTTGGTTTATTTATATTTAGACTGCAGTTTTGTCAAGACATCTTTTTAAGTAACTAAATATTTAGAAAGTCTGCTCATATACTGAGATTGTGAAGGTCAAACGAATGCATATAGAGCCTCTTGAACTCAGCACGGAAGCAAGGTAGATTGACTAACTACAGCACGTTCATAATGAACATGAATACACATATATCAATGTTTATTTGCAATCAATCAATCAACATCTCTATCATTATATACACTTGGCAAGTCAAGTATATCTACTATCTATATCTGCTTTTTAATCTACTCACATATCAATCATCAACCAGCCTCATCAAAAATCGATTTAGTTTAACCTTTATAAACTTTTCTTTATTAACTTTAGATCTATCCATCTTCTCGTACATTTTTTATTGATTTCCTTAGAATATTAAAAAAAAAAGGAACAGAAACAACCAAGTAAAACTGGCAATGAAATATGCAAATATAAATTTTGAACAATGTTGGCTCAAGGTTTCTGAAACGATGACGGCTTCTTCTCTTCTTTTTCGTCCTCTTCACAATTGCCTTCCGGTAATTTCTAGCCACATTTTACAATTCAACGCGACAACACACTCACACACTCACACACTCACACTCGCTCATTTATATGTACTTGACTTGCCATAATGGCTAATTTGAATTTTTATCATGTTTACAAGCAAACAATACGTGCATCATCATCGCAGAGGAAGTCAAGAGACGTTCCTCGCTCTATCGCCCCCGCCCCTCCCTTCAGTCCCAGCCGCCCCGTGTCTCGCTGTTATTCAGTTTCACTACTCGACAACATTTGCATATCGATTTCATATGCGGCAATATTCCCCACTCGACGTCAAATGCAAATACAATCCATTTTGAATATTTTCTTGGGAACGCGCGAGCGACAGAGAAAGAGATAGAGATGGAGGCAGAGAGAGCGAGCGAGCGCCTTCTCAAATTGTGTGGAAAAACCATGAAAATGTTAACATGTCTGACTCTTTGCCCGTTTCCCAGTTGCTTACTGCATTTCTGGCGCGCCCTCAAGTATGCAGCGCCAAAATTCAACAAGACCAAACAAAAAAGCACATTTGACATTACGTATTTGCAAATTTAATAACACCCCTCGAAAATGAATGGATTCGTTCAGAGAATCCGTAAAGGAAATGCAGCTGACTAAGACAATACGCTGTTTAGAATGGTTCTAGAGAGTGATATCAAGTGTAGATTTCCTTAAGAACTACATCGACTAAATGTATTAGGAGGAGATACATTTAGTCGATGTAGTCAATGCGTTTCAGGCTTAGCAGGAGAAGTTAATTAAATATATAGTATTTTATATTAATTAGGTATTCATAAAAAAGATGTAAATATAAATAAGTTTTTTAATATATATATATATAAACATATATAAAATATAATATATATAATATATAATGAAAACAAAAAGAAATTCAAATTGCATTATAATTCAACATTCGGAGTTTATAGATATTTAAAATATTTTAAACTTATTTTCTATATGAGTATATTTATATTTATACTAAAATATATTAAAAGTTGTTAGCCAAAAGACGGAAGAATTGAATTTACCTTTGAATATTAATATTGAAAAACGAAAAACTGACAAGGAAATATAAACCAATTATTATCTTACTTGAATGTTAAAAAACTTTCTGAATAACCCGAATTTTCTACACTTTCATTTCATTGATTTGCCCAACCTATACCACAAAATCAATCCACCCTCTGTTGCAACCCGTACAGCGTATACAAAAGTTGACGCCAGCAACTTGACATCGTCTCTCTGGTGGCGCTTCGTCGTCTGTTTGAAGTTTGCTCGCATGCAAATTGCACTGATTACCGCGTTGCACTTTTCTGTTCCCTCCTTACTGCTTTTCCTCCCATTTCCCCTTTTCCCCACATTTCTCCCGTTCTTTGCTTACACATTTGATTTGGTTGCATTTTGTCTGGCACTTTTCATGTCCTCTACTTAAGTAAACCTAACGCAAATCGCCTTCATTGCAGACACTTTTTCTTTACTCCATTGTTGAGCTCTGCTTTTCCACCCCAGGCATTATATTTTGGCCAGTCCGCGCTTTTAACACTTGATGTATTTATGTTGCCCTGTCCCCCACTCAAACCGACCTTTCTTTGTTTTGGTTTGCACTTTATAGAGCAGGGTCAGCGTCATAAAATTTAACTGCATTTACTGCAATTCAAGTGGAAATGAGGCGTCATTTGTTGGGCCCTATAGAACACTAACCGAAATTTGTATAGCGTGTTGGCGCTGCGTCTTATTGCAAGAGGGCGCTTCGCATTGTACTTAAGTATAATAGTTCTCACATAGGGGGTGGTTGATAATGATCTACAATTTTTGATAGCTTTATGGCTTACGATGAAAATAGAATGTTTTAAGTATAGAGAGTGCAAATTGCAAGTGGTATAATGTAAATTAAGTGTCTACTAATTTATAGAGCTATTTAGGAATTTGAATAAATATAATTAATATATATTACGTATAGAATGTGAATACATAAAAGTAATATATATCAGCTATGCTTAAACGCAATTAAAATATATCTCGGTCTATAAAATTTTATATTGGAAGAATATTATTTGTTATCCACTATAATATTTTGTTTAGGTATTCCCATCGTTACCCAACACTAACTTATTACTCTGCCGACTAAGCTCAAGACGCAGCAGCTCATTGCCACACTCAATCGAGGCAGCTTGAACTCTTGCCTAGTCGCTCGGATCTATATATACATATATATTTATATCCACTTTGCAAACTGCAAAGCTCTCCAGTAGAGCCCTTAGCCCGTGCCCAAACTGAAAATAACAACAAGCATTGCATACAAAACCCAAAAACCAATCAAAGGTTGCTGCTGCTGGCTTGCCGCCTGCTGCTTTTGCGACGACTGCCAAAAAGTATGCTACACTTGCTGCGACAGCAGCAGCGGCAGGAGCAGGACTATGAGCAGCAACAGCAGCACCAGCAGGATCCACAGCAGGAAACAAAACTCGGCGACTCACTCAAGCATTTTATTAAATTGCCACCTTCCGTTTGTTGTTACGTTGGCTCCAACAACTGTTGTCTGCAACTGTCTTTTATTTTCGATTTCTAGGCATAAACCAACACACAGTTACCCGCCGTCCTCGGCCCACTCCGATTGTAACATCAAAAAAACAGAAAAAAAAAAAAACGAAAATGAAGGGAGCAAATACCAGAGGAATATTTCTGCCATCTTTTTCTATTATATCGTTTCCGCTGTTTGGCATAAATTTCTGCGCGGCGGAGGCCAAAGTAAAACTTTTTCTTTTTTGGTTACTTTTTATGCTTATTGCAAGTTTTCCTTCACTTTTTTTCATTTCTATCTGTTATTTTTGAGGTTGAAGTGCCAAAGCACACGAATACCAAATACAAAATACTAAAAACAATAAAAAATCAACTACAAGGCAAGCGGAAAAATATAAATAAAAAACAAAAAGCAAAAATCGTCTAGTTTTTGGCTTTGCGGCGATATTGAAATGCGATTGCGGCAGAGGCTTAGTATATGCACATAAACTTGATAAATACATATATACCGATATATAAGCTTATGTATAACTGTACATAGACATCATATATATCTACAATGCGGCAATTGTTGGAGTTAGTCCAAAATGCATTTGCATTGCCATCGCTTTAGGCGCATTGCGGGCGTTTCGCCTTTTAAGCTTATCTAAAATTGAAATTCAAACACGACATAGCAATCCGAAAAAAGCTTTTAGTTCAGCTAATTATATAGCCGTAAAGCTGATCAACTCAGCAATGCATTAGCTGAAAACTATTTATTTAATACATACTTGCTTTTGGCATCATAGTCACAATTCTATTTAATCATATCTGCTATCTATATGAGAGAGAAAACCCTAGAATTCATTTTACCAGTTGGCATCAGCTCTGGAAATTATTTTAATTAGCTAAGCTTTTCGCATTAGAAATATGTACATTATTCATGTATTAAAAGCAGCAGCCAAATAATATAACGATATTCTGTGACGAAAAAATTAAGCATACGCCATGTTGAACAAGCGTCATACACGCATAGCAACACCGTGTGAGAGAGAGAGGAAGAAGGAGAGAGTGGGAACGACAATGTAGAGGGCAAAGCGGATGCAGCTGGCTGAAGCCGCATGTCAAAAAGTTTCTTTGCGCTTTACTTTTTTACTTACATTACATTTTTCTCCCCTTTTTTTTTGGTTTCACTCTCTCGTTCATCTGGAAGCAAACGCTACAACTTGTTAACAATACGCGCTGCTGAGGTCGCCAATTAAAAAATTTCCAAGCGCCCAATGCATGCAACATGCTTGACTGTATGTGTGCGTGGGCGTGTGAGTGTGAGTGCGAGAGTATATATATATATATATATATATATATATATATGTGTGTGTGTGTGTATGTTGAAAAGTCAACATTTTTGTGGTCACTTAAGCAGATTAATTTCATGGGTATAATTAAAAGAAGAAGCCGCTACAAGCGAGCTGAATGCAGAGCAAACGAGAGAGAGAGAGAGAGAGAAAGAGAGAGAGAGAGAGAGAGAAAGAGAGAGAGAGAGACAGAGAGACAGTGAGATAGAGGACGAGATATATATATATATAGAGAGAGCGCGGTTAAGCCGGCAAAGAAAAAAAAATTAACATATATTAAATTTTTGTGCAAAAAACTTTTTTTTACCATGTTAAACAATTTTGCAACGCGGCGCACATAATTGATGGTTTTTAATTAACTGCCAAGTGACCGACACGCAACTGACAGAAGGCCAAAAAAAAAAAAAAACGAAAAAAAGGAGTGAAAAAGACTGAAGTGGCATACAAAAAAAATCCGTTGAAATGTTTAAACTATGGCCTGTCCATCGAGCGAGACACATGAGCGGGGAGTGGGATCAGGATACTCGTGGCAGGCCATGCCCCAATACATTGAAGCTGCAAACAAAAGCTGTCAAATACAGCTGCAATTGCAGTCGCAGCCGCAGTCGCAGTCGCTTTTAGGCCGAGTCAAATATTTGACATACAGTTTTGGAGCAACTGCAGACGCACAATTTGAAGATATATATATATATATATATATATATATATATATATATATGCATATATATAAAGCATATTTAAATATTAATCCAACGCAGACAGCTCAAACTGAAAAAGCTTGTTTCGCAACTCAAAGTTGCCGTCAAAGTTAAAATGTGTTGACAGCCGCACGCAAGTTGAGCGTCAAATTAGTGAAATAATAGTACTTTGACGTCAATTAAAAGTCATGAGTCTCTCGGTTAAATGATTTCGATTGTGATTTCTACGCTTTTCCTTGACTATTATATATTTATACATTCAACTACCAGTCAAATGTGGTAGTTAAATATACACAAAAAATTCACTGTACAATTTTGGGGTTGACATTTAACTTCTAGTCAAAGTGTTTGCTAAATATAATCGAACATCGATTTACCACCAGATATAAAGGAAGCCCAAGCACTTTTATGACTTCCAGTCAAAGTGCTTGTTACATGTGCAAGGCCTAATAGTATTTTGATTTGATAAAACATTTCTTGAACTTACCATTTCGATTTTCACTATCGGCGGGCTTCATCTGTATGGGATGATACATCTGTAAAGAGAGAAAGAGTAAGAACATAAGTATATACAAATTTTAAGTTACCAAAAACTTGAAAAAAATTACAGACAATTGTCTATTTTTAGCATATTTAAGTTGCTCTTCTTCATATGTAAGCTTCCTTTGCTAAGCTTCACATATTACTTATTTCGACTTCATTTATATTTGATTTTTCTTTTGTGCCATCCTTTTACGGCTTTTACTTTTTACGCTCTGGAGAGCTGCTAACAAAATTCTAAGGATTTGGCCAACCTAATTTGCCGTGTTAATCACATTTGATATATTGTGGCGCTATATAAACGACGCAGTCTGCGATTAATTTGGCCAGCTCTTTGGCGCAGCGCAACCAGCCAAAATTGGACAACTTAGTCCCAACAGGCGCGCGCTCTATGCTGTATACATCTACACACACACACACATATATATATATATATATATATGTGTTTGTGTGCGTGTAAGTAACGTCCATTTAGTTGGCGCTGCAGCAGCGTATGCCCCTCGCTTCGCATCGCTTTTTTTCGCTTTTGATAGGCGCTTAAGCTGCATAATGAATGAATGCAGTAAAGAGCCGACAAGCTGCTTCTAACTGGCCGCCAAATCCTCGACTAAAGCCAAACACATTTATTCAGCGGTCGCCGAGAAGCTACAGC